>CM023485.1:54792561-55992561 GCA_013339685.2 Hyalomma asiaticum
TAAGACTATAGTATTGGGTTTTTTGTGAAATTGTGACTCGATCAGAAGTCGCACAAAATGCGTTTTCCCGCATCGTAGAGGATTCCTCTACTTATTGCGCGCCTTCCTGAATAAAAATACGGTCTCTCAAAATTTTGCCCAAAATGACAAAAAAGGTAAGACTATAGTATAGGGTTTTTTATGAAATTTTGACTCGATCACAAGTCCAACGAAATGCGTTTTACCGCATCATAGAGCATTCCTCTACTTATTGCGCGCCTTCCTGAATAAAAATACGGTCTCTCAAAATTTTTCCCAAAATGCCAAAAAAGGCAAGACTATAGTTTTGGGTTTTTTGTGAAATTTTGACTCGATCAGAAGTCGCACAAAATGCGTTTTACCGCATCGTAGAGCACAGTGGCGCACCGACGGGGGGGGGGGGGGGGTTTCGGGTGTTGTAACCCCCCCCCCCCCCCCTGAGGCCGACCTAATCCCATCCCACTCCGTAACTGCTCCTATGTCCTAGAAGAATGTGGCGCTAATGTCTCTGCAAAATGCCGAAAAAAATAATAAAAATAATCATCATCATTGATGTTACTATTATTTGGCATTTTATTTACTTTTTTTTACACACGCAACAACTGTGTATTGGCATGCCCGGCCCTTCGTGAAAAATTGAACCCCCCCCCCCTGGTAGAGATCCTGGGTGCGCTACTGTGTGAAGCGCAAGCTTCCTAAACGCGATCCAAATATCTCACGCTGTAGCCATGTGTTTCACGTGCCTTCAATGGATGAGGCTGCTGCTGTGGGAAAGGGCTTACGATGCTGTAACGCTGGCCCGGAGCACGACAGTTCGATTTATGATTGATTTCTGGTGCTTTACGTCTCAAAACCACAACATGGTTATGACAAACGCCGTAGTGGAGGGCTCCGGAAATTTCGACCACCTAGGGTTCTTTAACCTGGTTTGATCCCGTCCGCAGCAGTCCCATTCCGATGGAGGCGAAACTTCAGAAGCCCGTGTATTGTGGGATGCCAGTTCCCGTTAAAGAACCCTGGGTGACCAAACTTCCCAGTGAACCGGGGAACTCTACCACGGCACACTTGATAACCATATCGTCGTTTGGGCGCGTGAAGCCTTAGCAACGTAAAAATCCAGCAATTACACTTAATACAAATGATACCGTGTGGGCACGGAACGCGCTTTTATGCTTAGTTATGTTAAGCAGCTTCCACATCTTTTTACCGCTATTAGAACTCGAACTACAGAGCCCACCAAACCAAATTGTGAAGGTCAGTGGCCTTGTGGACCTATTGTTGATGTGAACAATACGACGGGTCCATATATAGTCCTTTGGCAGGGTCAGCAACACTATACCGCGGTGATAATTTTTCCGCCGTGACGTACAACAGCGGCTATAAGCGTTTCATGGCGTCGCCTTGTCACAAGAGGCGGAAACGTATACTATTTTATTTCACTGATCGAAGCACACCTTGTTCTCATGTGGTCACTGCACTCACGGTCGACGCTTCGATCATTTTGTATTAAGTCATGCGAAGCGCAGCTGACGTAGATTACACGGGGTCATCTCATAACAGAAAGCCACGCGTCATTGAGCGCTATTGTATAGCTTCGACCGTTCCCGTCGCGTTAAATCTACCGTGACGCCCATAAAGGTGTGACGTTCGCCACTATAGGAACTAGCTGCCTAAGGGTTCAACCTCACCCCTTTGCATATGACGTCAACGCTCCCAGCTGGAGGAAGGCAAGGTCAGGGTTCATATTTGCAAAATTGTGTTTGCTCTAGCACAGAGATATTTTTAAAGACAACTCTGCAATAGTGAACGAGAACCACTAAAGCAGCAAAACAAATGCTTTTATACGAGCTAAAGGGTTTTGTGAGATAAGCTCTGTATTATCTGGCTTCACCTGATCCGATGTGTCCGCTATCCCCGTGAGACTTCGGTTCATGGCGAGTTCGAACATGGCATGGTTGCCTGTGTCTAGTTTAGCCACTCTTGTTCTCGCACGCCGCAGAATTTCGCCTAAAGATATATGAAATCGTGGAAACATTTCTTGCCGATCTTACCGAAAATCTCATCTGAACACTGTGCACTCGTGGATATTATGGTAGCGCACCATTCGCTAAAACGTGAGGTGAGCATCGGCGGTAACTCTATGCATGCTGAGTCACGCACAAACATCTGACACATTTTTATGCGATATATAGACGATAGAGGACTACCATATTGTTCGCTCCCATAGTTGTGCTTTGAATGGCTCTCGATATTGCTGAACACAACTTCACCCTAGCTCTTTTCAATACGACCTCTCTTCGAAGTCCGTTCTTTTCTTTCTTTTGTCTGTATCTTGACCTGCCCTAAGTAATGTTGCCGTGCCAATTCCCTCACACGCAGACCGCTCTCTACGATGTCTGTTCCTCTGCCTGGGACATAAACTGGCGAGCATTAACAAATACAAGTTAAGCAGGTAGGTAAGCAAATAAATAAATAATTAAGTAAATATTTCTAATGTACAGTGACATATGATAGGTTAGATGTAAGTGTGAATGTAAACTATTGTAAATTGAGGCTTGTATCGGCCACCTTAAGCGCGACTAGGCTGCGTGTTAGCGAACCTGTGTACAAACATTGAAGTTCCTACATCACAACATATAGCGCGGAATACGAGACACAGACGCAGACAAGAAATCAGAACCAGCGCTGACTTTCGACTAAGGTTTTATTGCAGATCAAGCGCACATATAAGCACAACATCTGGAACTGAGAGAAAGCAGAAACAGGAGACATATTAAAAACAAGAAGAGAAGTGCCAAGTGTTGTCTACGCCAGAATCTCGAGTTTCTTCTTTGATAATGCTAGTGACGGCATACTGAAGCATAAATTGGCTGCCCGAGTTATTTCATATGCTTATACTACCTCCCTGGTTAAAGTATTGCTATCACGATACAGAATAAAGGTCTGTATAAAAAAGCGGTTTACATGGAGGAGACACACTACATTTTTTTTTTTTTTTTGCAATGGGCTCCAAGCTTCCCGTCTATAACCACGTTGCGAACTTTGTTATTATTCTCTTGTAGCGGAACCTTCAAATATCTCCCAGCCGGTCCTATATAGTACCTCCTACACGAAACAGGAAATATACTACGCCGTTACTGCAAATATGTCGGGTGTTTTGAGGGTGGTCGGGCACTCCCGCTTCTGCTTTTTCAAGGGACAGCTCAACCTGCACAAATGTACAAGTTTGTTTGGCGCAGTAAAGACCACTTTGACACCTATTCGCGCTCCTAATTTTTTTTTTAAAATTGTGTGACACTTTGCGTATGTAAAGCATAACTGCCACTTTACCCTTGTTTACGTGTTGCTTTTCCTCGACCATCTGATGTTCACTCAGGCGTAATATTGCCTTCCTTTTGCGATGCAACCACTCCGGCACTGAGACAATCACATGCTTCGGACACACTTCTGCCTCCAGGCGTGCGACTTGCTCGTGCATGATTTTTTTTTTTTGAACAAGTGCTCTCAAGACTAACACAAGGCGCTCTTCGAGAAGTCACACGTCTGGAGGCAGCAGAATATCCAAAGCACGTGGCTGTCTCAGTGGTGGAATGCTTGCATCGCAAAAAGGAAGGCGAAATTACTCCTGATTGAACAGTAGATGGTCGAGGAAATGCAACATGTAAACCAGGGTAAAGTGGCAGTTATGCCTTACATACATAAAGTGTCACGCAGTTTTTAAAAAAGATTGGATAGCGCCAAGGTGTCAAAGTGGTCTTTACTGCTCCAAACAAACTTTTACGTTTGTGCAAGTTGAGCTGTCCCTTGAAAAAGGAGAAGCTTGAGTTCCCGACCACCCTCAAAACACCCGACGCTATTTGCAGTAAATGTGTGGTATACAAGATTCCTCTTTCGTGCGGGAGGTACTATATAGGATCAAGTGGTTTGAACGTTAGGCTGCAAGAGCATAAGAAAACAGTTCGCAACGAGGATATAGACAGGCAGCCCGCTGCCAATTGTAACAAATGCCCTGTGTCTCTTTAATGCCAGCCGCTTTTTAAACAAATAGTTCTTCTGTATTGTCATCACAATACTTTAGCCAGAGAGATAGTAGGAACATCTTAAATAACTCGGGGAGGAAGTGTATGAGTATGCTGTCAATAGCATTACCAGAGCAGGAACTCGAGTATTTGGCGTACACAACACTTAGAACTTCTCTTCTTGTTTCTGATATGTTTCCTCTTTATGCTTTCCCGCAGTTTTAGACGTTGGGCTTATATATGTGTTTCATCTGCAAAAAAGCTGTAGTTGAAAGTTAGCGCTATTCTAGTCTTCTTGTCTGTGTCTGCGTCTCGAACGCCACATTATATTTGTGACGAAGGACGAACAACCTTCATGCCCAAACCTTAACCCTTCCGATGTTCCTACAGCTCTTCAAAGAAAAAAAGAATGGTATATGTCGACTGGTTGTACACGCCTACGCAGAACACGAATAAGCGTAAGTTCTGTAATGAGCCTTCATAAAGACGCAATATCTGGACGCACTCTTGTTCTGCGTCGTCAGATTTGTCGACAGCTTGCCGTAAATAAAGGCGTGCTTTAAAAGAACACACTGTCACTGTCCTTACCAGATGCCCTGCGATGGAAAGGCTGGCCCCATCTCAGAACCAAATCCGCTCTGGACGCGCCGAATGTGGTTGCCATGGCAGTAGCCCTTCTGGTGCGATGGGGGACACAGCGGATAAACTGGGTAGAAGCTCGCCTGAGCCTGGTGCTGGCGCAGCGCGTAGTTCACCGCGGACTCACACTGCACCGAAATCCTGTTGTCTTTTTCCTGCAAAGATGAAATTACGAGACAAACGGCGATTAGCGTGCTGCGAACTATTGCATATACTAAAGCCATCAGTTTGACGGAGCACATTGGAGAAAATCTGAAAGAGAAGAGGGGCAGGGGGAGGGGCAGGAACGAGGCGAAGGTGAATGCAAAGTGTTTTTTCACAATAATTTGGATAAACCTGCTTGAGAAGGGCATGGACTTACACTTCTAATTGCGTTATTCAATCAGTTAATTCGTTATTGCTTGCTCCCTCAGGTGAATGCGCAATGTATGACAGTTATGGTACAGTGTGCTTGGTCTGAAATGCTGATCCTAAATAGACACCATCTAATGCCCCTGTCACACGAGGCAACTTAAGTGCACTTTGAGAGAGTGCACTTCTCCGCTGGCGTCCCTCGCACGCTGTCACATGGGAACTTTTAGTGACACTCGCTGCAAAGCGCACTTGTAGGCGAGTGGGTTCGCCGAACTCACATCGCGGCGACGGAGTGTGTAGCCTCGGTAGCAGTGGCTTGCAAACAAATACTACAATGCATAACGCGGCACCCGCAGTATTTTTAAAACGCTGTTTTCGTTATTAGAAATATTGCTATGCATTAATACAAATCATGTTTCAACAAAAAAAATCTCGCTATTCTCACGGTCAGTTTGCGGCCACGTCCGTTAGGGGAATTCACATTTCCAAAGCACACTTCTCTTTCTCGGGTAGCAGCGCGTGAGCGTAAGTGCACTCTGTGAGCGTAAGTGCATTCGCTCAATGTGCAGTTAAGTTGCTTCGTGTGACAGGGGTATAAATATGCATGGTATGTTTTATTGCAGGGTTTACCTGATCTGGTCTTTGTCTCCTGTACGTCACCCTCGTGAGACTTGGGTTTATGACAAGCTCGAACATCGCATTGTTTATTGTGACTGGTTTAGCCACTCTGTCAAAGAACCACGGTCTTTTTTTTTTCTTCGCAAAAGTGATTTAATGAGGTAAAATTTTGCTTTAGGCCAACTGGACAGGTCCGTCCCGTTGTGCCTTCTCTGTCCTTGTTCGTTTGCGCAGCTCGCTAATGTTCTTTTAAGTCCCTTACTTCGCCATTGTTCTATAGGCAGTAGGCATGAGTTTGGCATTTGTTCCCAACTCTGTTTTGAATTTATAGTTTACATGGCGCTGACGAAACAGGTGTCCTTATTGAATTCCGTCGTGCCAAAGCTGTCACCCTGACTAAATCTGTGTAGTGTATGCTGTGACAAGCACCTTGGTAAGAGTAATCGAAAACAGCTGTCGAGCACGATAGGACTGAGCCTCACTCAGATTGACGTTAGATGCCGCGGCAAGTGGTTTACGCACGCCTTGGTTAGTTGCGTGTGGGTCTCGTGGGTGAGATGACTAGCCTGCTTGTCAAAGTGTGTCGAAAATATGCGTTCAGTGCAGGAGTCAATTATTACCATGCTAGATTGCAGAGTCCGTGCACGCAATTGCTGTTTAGACCTCCCCGTTTTGGAAAAGCGTCAGACCTCCTAACCAATACGTTGTCAAATGCATCGTAATTGCATTAGCGCGCAGTGTGCAGAAAATGTGATAGAGGCCGTAGAGCTTGTTTTTAGCAATTGGAATGTTAGTGTCAAAATATCTTTAACGACGCACATTTGTAAGATAGGAACACGCCAATGCCCGTCTGATGTGTTCTTAAGACTCGACTGAGTGTCGGAAGTGATCTCACGACTACCATTCTAGCATATATTTCTTGACGAGATATTCTCATTACTCGTTATGATTTAGAACGTGGACTAATCGTTGTTTTCTATCGTTCTTGTTCTGTCAACGGGATCCGTTGAACTTCTCACCCTCACGTCAATCGCAAGTATTCAAGTGTGTAATAAAGTAGAATCGTCCTCCTCGCAATGTGCTACGTACCTTGAGCACGTGCTTGGCGTCAGCCACATGCCGGACGAACATGTTGGTGGAAGATATGAGAAGAACGCCGTTGACTCTGACGTCACACACAGTGTCCAACCCATGCGCCACCAGGTTGATCCGCTTGCGTTTAAGCACATCCGATGGTACTGCATTCCAGTTCATAAAGATGTTTTCATTATTCTAGCAGTTATGTAGTAAATAGCTTAAACGTATCATATTCCTAGTATGTTATAAAAATTTCTAAAGTTACAATTTAAAGCGCAGAGAGATTATCGAGCGAATGTCTTCGTTGTACAGCGGCCAGGAATGTTTTTAATCTGAGGTAATGTCTCACAACATACGCATTCAAGCAACAATAAGAGAGGAATCAAATAAATGCATGCAACCATGCGGTAAGCAGGTAATCCAGCAATAAAGTCGTCCATTTTCTGCCTTTTGCGGGGTAAAACGCACTATAGAATAGCAAACGTGGTACACTATTAAATGTACCCAACAACGACTTCAATCTTTATAACAATGTCTAAAACTTCACATTGTGACAGCATGTCACGGTGCCGATCGTCAGAAACAATGGCCGCAGGTACGACGCCTAGGACGCAGGTGGTACTAACCGTCGAACGCTCTGTAGAAAGTCCAGTTGTCCATGGCCACCCAAGCATACTCCACATCATTGAATTCATGATATGGCTCCCGGATGACATTGTTACTTAGGAGAATTGTGTAGATTCCACCCGGAATTACACCAGGCACAGAGATCGCTGCGAGAAATGTAAACAATGATATAGCTCCTTAATATAGTTTTTGAAAAAATAATAAAGTTTTTCATACCGTATAGATCCTGTCAAGTCTTCTTAGTAAGATAGTGTTGAATAAAGGAAAGCAAACCCGTAGAAAGCAAGGTATACATTATTAGGTTACTCTTTCGGGCTACCAAGTAGACTGGATCTAAAATGTTAAAATGTCACATAGCAGTTGGAACACCACGCTTAAAACAGTGCGTCTGTAAGCGTGATTCAGGTACACGTGCGTATGAGCTCAGCTTGCCTGAACTCATACGTACGCCGTGATTTGTCGTGATTTGGTTCTGTTAGAACCAAATCACGACAACAGGAGCAGTAAATCTGACGTTCCCATTATTTAGCTCACTGTTGTTACTGAACGCAATGTAACTGAAGTCTGCACTTCATTATTAACACAGCTATACTCTCTGTAATGCCACTTCTTTTGACGGTGCTGGTCTGCCTCTTGTTGGCCGTACAGCTATATAAAGAAGCTGCTTGAAGTCAGACATTTCTGTGGTACAACGTACCGCACATTCCAACAGCGGTTCCTGAAAATGACCGATGTACGTAACTTTACAAAGAAATATGGCACCTCCAACTGTAAGCTCGATGCTTTCGGCTCAGAATTGCGTTTGAAAATATACCACAACTGACCTTCATTTATCCGATGATTATCCCTGCTGACTTATAGACCATATTACGAAAGCACTTCGGTGCCGTCGCCTTGGACAGATAACTGGATCCTTCTTCTTAAATAACTAAGTTGCTAGTACTATACAGTGAATTCATGCCCTTTGAAATGGACGTACGGACGCATTCGTCATTTGAAGGCGCTGTTGATTTCACATCACGACATTTAAAACTACGAAATAACTTGTGTAAAAGCCTAAGATGGCGGCCCCCACGAATCTAAAATAAGATGGTCTATTGAACTATAAACCAACCAGCACCTCAGAATGCCACGGATATCGTGCGGCCGAGACAATCGTAAGTGTTCCGCTCAGATGGCCCCAGGCCACAATTTTCACATACTCACATTGGTTGGCGTTGGTGACCATCCATGTGCCTCCCAAGGAGAGTTCAATGTTATCGGACTGCTTCATGACGTACATCACACCCACGGCGACAAGTGCCACGACACACACTGTTAGGACGTGCAGCGTCCTCGACCCGCCCATACCACTGTTGATGGTGATCATCCTCGGAAGGCTACCGCGGCACCGGCTTGCGCTGGACCTCGACTTCAAGTCCCCTAATTCGCCGATCAGCGAATACTGGCCTTTCTTCCACGTCTCACACCCGTGCGCCGGCGTTCCACGCTACCTGCACTAACGATGGCGATGGCGCTGGATATTCCTTACAAGTCTTCTTCTTCACCCAGGCAAGATGGTAACAGGTAAAAGACACGACGGTGATGCGCAGTATGATAGTGCAGCTATTTGGTACATAGCAGACCTCTCTCTTTTCTTTTTCTTTTTTTTTCAGAGCAAAAGCAGGTAAAACTGCAGGACACGAACTTAAAACTGTCCGAACAGCCCACTTGGTACTCCCGCTTAGTGCCGGCGTGGAAGTGAACGTTAACGTGCCATGGGATGTAACGAAAAGACGAAGGAAAAGAAGTTCGCCATATATTCCTTTTCTTCCTTTAACAGCTGCGCGGCGGCCGCATCTCGATGGAGGCATAATGCTCAGGCACGTGTGCTGTACGATGTTCGGTGCACGCTAAAGAACTCCATTTGGTCGAAATTTCTCGAGCTCTCTGCTACGGCGTCTCTCATATTCATGCCGTGGTTCTGGTACGTAAAACCCCAAAAATTATCATTATCTCTTAATAGCTGAGCTATTGAAGGTCGAGGCTTATCCGCAGTAGTCGCCGTTGTCGCCGGCAGTTTAGAGGTTAAAGAAATAAATAAAACAAAATAACCTTTCTTGGCGAGGCGGGAATCGGACCCGGGTACCCGGGCGCTATTCGGGTCCGAAAGCGAGCGCCATAGCCACAGGTACCCGAGCCTGCAGAGAAAGCATTTATGGGAACCATATGATTGCGCTGTACCGACGATGGTAACATATGTGAGCAAATATTCACCGTTCGTCATCTTCACCTGTATATAATCATCATCACTGTCAGCGTCATCTTCGTTCAGCGTGTGGCTGGGCCGAATTAAGGCTTACTCCTGCCTTACACAGAAATTGTTATGGATGAAAGAAAGAGAAAAATGAGAGCGAGTGAGGGAAAGGTAAAGAAAACAGATAAGTAACGGGTTGCGCAGAAGGGACTTACGCGTTTTCTCTACACATTAGGAGAAAGAAAAAAAGAAAGAAAGAAAGAAAGAAAGAAAGAAAGAAAGAAAGAAAGAAAGAAAGAAAGAAAGAAAGAAAGAAAGAAAGAAAGAAGTCTCCGGTTGCGCAGAAGGCAAAAGTGGATCCGTGTTTGCCCTCTACCCGCTTCCCACATCACTACCCTCACTCCAGGTTACATGATAGTGATAATGATAGGGCTACACGATAGTAACATGAGTGAAAGTAATAGTGCAGCTAAAGTACGAAGAAGACGAAGAACAAAGTACAGAATACGATGACGACTCCGAGACACGATACACGGCAACACAAGCCGTGCCGTGTATCACCAAGGCACTCCTCTGCGCTTGACTGACGTTAGTTCAGTGAAGGTGGTTGAATTTTATTAAGTGTGACGTTATTTTAACGCTTTCAGTCTATGTAAGTCTACGTAACTGCTTACACATAACAGTTGCCAACTGGTGCTTGGCCAATCCCCCTCAGTGGTTTGTGAAAATACTTGATCATCATCATCACTGTCGCATTCCTCCTTCTCCTTTTTTTCCAATCTTGGCTTGGCCAATCACCCTTTTATAGGTATGAGTCAGTCCATCAGGGAGAACAAAACAAACAAATACAACACTTAGACCTGCAAAATGAAGAATCAAATAATTGTTGATATTAAACGAGTAAAAAGCGTCCTTGTTTACCTAAGTAGCAATACCAGGTGAAAGGGTATTCCCCTCTTTAATGGACCGTATCAGAAATGGTATGGAGAGACCATACTAGCGGATTTGCACAGCACTGTCACGTTTCGTCGACACATACAAGGGTCGACATTCGTGCAACATCACGGACTCACAAATGTTTGTTTTTAGTATAAGAAAATTTGTTGTAGACTTTTCCAATGCCTGTACAAATCCACCTTTTCATATATTTGGGGTCACTAAAATGAGCCTAATTATGTAATTATTAACGTCACGGACACATTAGAAGCGATCACTACAGGCTAATGCAGTTTCTGGGTTTCCCGTGCTTCTTCTGCTTCTATACGCGTCTTTCAACTTGACCTACATATGATAATAATGACCCATATTGCAAAATTACAATAATAATAACCCACATTACATATTAGGGGCGAAGCTCCTTAGGGCGTGGGTCTGTACATCCCATGGTGTTCGTTGTTGATGTACGTAGCCACGTCTACTTTTATGAAAAAAAAAATTCCGAAAGTTGTGTCCTCTGCCTGGATTCGAACCCAGGCTCTCGGCGTGGCAGTCGAGCGTTCTACCACTGAGCTACGCCTGTGGTTGGAAAATTATCGCTAAAAGACCTAAACAGGTATAATGTCTCCCGCGGAATCGCATTAACAAACTTAATGTTACGTTGAAAAATAGTAATACACCGCTACACAACGCGAAAATGGATTGTATAACGAGGTCGAGGCATCATTTGAAAGAACACAGAGCTGCGTGCTTTGTAGCTTTGAACCCATTACGGAGGCACTGGTAATTATGGCGTAGTGGGTACTTCCCTACTTGTCAAAATGATAAGTTATGGCGCAGGGGATACCTACCACTTCTACTTGCACTAGTTTCCTCAAGCGTTTAAAGTGGCCTCTAAGAAAGTAGCTCCTCCTGCTTACGCTGTCACTGTCCTGCAGTTCCGCGCAGGCCTGGCTCTAGCACAGCATATCCCCCTTAAACGCGAGATCCCAGCGTACGAATACAGTGTTTCTCACGCCTTTACATGATGATCGACTGGGCGATTTACGCGAAAGATTCACGGTTTACCGATGATTCCCTCCGGAGCTTCGCCCACTCATCATCATTCACCCCGTGGATATGCTGTGATTTTTTTTATGCCCCCGTTTACTCTGACGAAACACCACAAAGATTTGTCTTCAAATGGAAACAAGTATTTGCTAACATTCGCTACCATATAAACATTACTGCGAGTCGTCCTAGTTGGAACGCATTCACTTTGACACTGGCGCTCTGGACTGTCGTCAAAAACGCCATAGAGTTACGCAGGGATGCGACACGAGCGCGCAAGAGCCGCGTGAGGCTTTTATTCGGAATATATCCCTCAGGCTAACTCTTGGTAGGATTTTATTTAAAGTAGGCGCCCTGCATTGTCGACAAGAACGCCATAGAGTTACGCAGGGATGCGACACGAGCGCGCAAGAACCGCGTGTGGCTTTTATTCGGAATATTTCCCTCAGGCTAACTCTTTTGGTAGGATTTTATTTAAAGTAGGCGCCCTGCATTGTCGACAAGAACGCCATAGAGTTACGCAGGGATGCAACACGAGCGCGCAAGAGCCGTGTGAGGCTTTTATTCGGAATATTTCCCTCAGGCTAACTCTTTTGGTAGGATTTTATTTAGAGTAGGCGTTCTGGATTGTCGTCAAAAACGTCCTAGAGTTACGCAGGGATGCGACATGAGCGCGCAGGAGCCGCGTGAGGCTTTTATTCAGAATATTTCCCTCAGGCTAACTCTTTTGGTAGGATTTTATTTAAAGTAGGCGCCCTGCATTGTCGACAAAAACGCCATAGAGTTACGCAGGGATGCGACACGAGCGCGCAAGAGCCGTGTGAGGCTTTTATTCGGAATATTTCCCTCAGGCTAACTCTTTTGGTAGGATTTTATTTAAAGTAGGCGCTCTGGATTGTCGTCAAAAACGTCCTAGAGTTACTCAGGGATGCGACACGAGCGCGCAAGAGCCGCGTGAGGCTTTTATTCGGAATATTTCCCTCAGGCTAACTCTCTTGGTAGGATTTTATTTAAAGTAGGCCTTCTGCATTGTCGTCAGAAACGCCATAGAGTTACTCAGGGATGCGATACGAGCGCGCAAGAGCCGCGTGAGGATTTTATTCGGAATATTTCCCTCAGGCTAACTCTTTTGGTGGGACTTTATTTAAAGTAGGCGCTCTGGACTGTCAAAAAAATGTCATAGAGTTACGTGGGGTTCCGACACAAATGAGCGAGAGCCGCGTTAATCTATTTCTGGGAATATTTCACTCGGGCTGGCTTTTTTGGTAGTTTTTCATTTGAAAAGACCTTCTAGCTTGTCGAAAAAAAATGCCATAGAGTTACGCGGAGTAGCGACAGGAGCGTGCCAAGGCTACGTCAGGCTATTGTTGGGAATATAGTAAAAAAGATTGACTAATGAATACTGTCTTCTGCGCCTCGAAGGCCTCTATACATATACGCTCGTGTGGCTTGTATGTTGTTGTGATGTTGTTCTGGCCTCGATGAGCAGTAACTACGACTTTTTATCCGATGATCAAATTAACATACCATAGACTGCCCCTTTGGAAGCAGTTGAGGCTCTATGTATAGTTTGGCTGATCAAGTCTTTTTGATGCCTTGTCAGATATTTTGGTGAATATACTCGCTCTGCTCCCGTGTCACTCCCCCCGCAATCATCAGTACCTACGTGAATTTACGTGATGGCCTCGCTGACTTACCTGAAATGCCCGTTTGGAGATCAGAGTGTGCGCCCTGGGTGATGAAGCCTTTTTGTTGTCCCTTCAAAACGTTCCATGTAGCGTTCGCGTTGCTTGCATGCCACTCCTCACGCAGACGCTAGTAACTACGTCAGTGTACGTTATCATTAAGGCTTGTTACCAGAACTGCCGTTTTGGGACGCTGGGTGATGAAGCTTTCATGCTGTCGCTACAAAAACTTCCATGTATACATGCACTCTCGCGACGGGTGTGTCACTCACCAGGCGATTATCCGTAACGAGGTCACTTTACGAGATGATCGAACTGCCTTACCTAAATTGCACTGTGTTGAGGTAACTTAACCTTTTGTCATTGGAGCCTCTTCGCTGCACCGTCCAAAACTACAACGAACTGTAGCCTCCCTTGCCCCGTATTTCACTACTCCCGCATGTATTAGTAGATATGTTGATTTACGCGATTATAGAGGCGACTTACGGGATATCCTTTAAGGTGGTAAACTTATGGCCGCAGCTGCTGAAGCACTTTTGCGGCCGCGGAAACGAGTTCCATGAATCCACGTGCGTGTCTTGCGTGTCGCTTATCGGGCATATATCTGTCACCGCTTCTGTACCCACTATTACAGCGATACACTTCAAAGCAGACTCGAGTATAAGGCCTTAAAGTAACGGACTACTTATTATTAGTTGCAATGCTTTGCAATTTTTGTCACTCCAGCTACTACCTTTATGCAGTAACGATTCTTGCTTTTCGGTTACCTTTTTCCTTTAATGGATTATAAATTACACTTTGCATTTGGCCCAAAGGTATGCATCGAAGCTCTGAGCAGCCCCGCCACAGTGGTCTAGAGGTCATGGCGCTCGGCTACTGATCCGAAGGTCGCGGGATCGAATCCTGGCCGCGGCGGCTGCATTTCGATGGAGGCGAAATGTTGAGGCCCGTGTGCTGTGCGATGTCAGTGCACGTTAAAGATCCCCAGGTGGTCAAAATTTCCGGAGACCTCCACTACGGCGTCTCTCATAATCAGAGCTGGTTTTGGGACGTTAAACACAAAAAACAACAAGCTCTGAGAAATCACGATCTGGTGCGCAAAGTATTCGTATGGTTACGTTAAAGCGGTGTAACAGGAAACACAGAGAAAAAATTAAAGAACATAAACAGAAAATGTACTCCTTCCGTGCCACTAAGTACAGTGGGAGCTAACGATAAGATAAAAAAAGGAATATATTAAAATGATAACAACGTAGAATTAAAAGCTAAAGGGGAAAAAATAAGGGGGTGGGTATAGGAAGGCAAGCTATCGAGCGTGGCCCAGGGAACAGGAAATAAAACATACTGTTCGAAAGTTACGAAAAAACACAATGTAAGGAAAGTTCTCCTGAAGTCTTTCTTGAATCCTCTCTTGTTGGTTTCTTGTTGGTCGGTCTTGGTTCCTGGATTTCATATTCTCGAAAATATCTAAAGATTGTTCGTGTGGTCGAGCACCGCTCTTCCTTTAGGTGCGCCTTTGTCTTCGGCGTTGCACCGTACGTCTTCACGAGGAAACCAGGGAAAATCATGAGACGCAATTGTAAACGCTCGTGTTTCGTAAGCTTTACCCAGATTCATTTACTGGAATTGTCGAAAACCGACGTCGGAGGTGATCCAGAAGCGCTGCGAAACAAGAGCGTCACTCCGAGCTCGTTCCACTCACAACCTTTGAAGAAAATTTCATGCACTTTCGTGCGGCTTCAATTTTTCGCACTCGATTTATTGGCGGCCTCGCCATTTATGCCATGCTCTATGTACGTGCACTGACGCTATAAAAAAATAGCTGCATGAAGTGCAACGCGATTACACTAGAGTAATTTTAACAGCGGATCAGTTGAAGGTCGTGAGCTGTGCCTTGTCGCAGATAAAGGGCATTTCGCGCAAGAGGTGCACAGTGAGGGCGTCAGATGATTGTGTGAAGGTTGTGAGTCATCTGAAGGCGAAGTAAAGACGTTCCTCGTATATGCTGACACCGTCTTAATGCTGTACACCGATTTGCTGCAAGATGTCGTCCAGAATGCCCGCTATCAGTAGCGAATCCTGGTGTGTCATCTTTGGGCTTTCGAGAAGACCTGCGAAAATGTTTCAGAGAATAAAAAGAAAGAGAAGTTATGCAGGCACTAGGTCGAAGTTGTGTTTCTGTTCTTGCGACAATCGTATGCATACACCTTTTGGAAGTTCAAAGATGTTTCAGGAAATGCTGAAACCGATTTGGGGCATTTTATATTTGACACTGGCGAAGTTATTCACTGTAACACCATTGTTATAGCATTATAACATCGGCATTCCTGCCTGGTGTCGTAAGACCATTCTTTGTCTTGGCATGTTTATTTTCAAAAAGAATGTTTGATGACTCTAACTTCAGTAACCTATCAAACATCAGTTTGTATTCAATAGTCAATATTCGTGCCTTTACTCTAAAATACCGACTTGTCTGAACATTAAAAATTATGCGTGTACGGTTTGACAAACATACTTGCTTGAATCGTCTATACGAATGACTTAAGCTTTCTCCTAATTGTACATAGAGGAAATTATAAGGGGCGCTGCACCGTCACGGGAACGACCTTTTATGTGTGCGCGAGTCGTGTGTTGGCTGGCGTTCAGCTGCGGGTCTCACCGAGAGTGTACCTCTCCTACTTCTCTTCTTTGAAGATGAGGACGGGATTCGTTATCACTCACATTGACACGTTTGATTGACGTGGCTTTGTAAAGAAAGATCATCGGTTGTAAACTGCAGAGGCAGGCACACATTTGACGCTTCGAATTTTGTCCCTCTTCTTGTGGGTGGAAGAAACACAGTGCTGCTACTACAACCGCTTTTACTATGCTCTGTTTCACTAGTTCTGTGCAGGAGAGCAGACGCTAGGAGGCCATCTAGCGCTAAGTTCTTGCGAAGCGGGACGTGGTGTCATTGTTCGTACACGCCCCTGCGAGCCGCTCGTGCCAATAGAGTGCCTCACTTCCTCCTCCTCCTCCTCCTCCTCCTCCTCCTCCTCCTCCTCCTCCTTTTTCTAAGGCTGCCGCTTCCACTGCAGCGTCCACCACTGGCAAATGTCATGGCGCGGAAGGACTAGTGGTTATGGTCTAGTGGTTATGGTCTAATGGTTATGGTGCTTGCCTGTGCCCCTGAAAGGCACGGGTTAAAACCCGGCCACGATGCTTGCATTTCGATGGAGAAGAAATGCTAGGGCTATGTCAGCGTCCGTTAACGAGTCCCAGGCAGTAAAAATTTCAAGCGCTTTCTGCTATCGCATTCCTCCTGTTCTCTCATTCCATTTTCTGCAAGGACGCTAAGCCGTGCTCCCTACAAGTGCTGCAGAAGATAAAGTCACAATTATTGGACTACCGTTACTGAGCCTACTTAGCACGCTCAGCAGACTTTCAACATCATTACCGAACACTGAATCTGTCACTACCATTTGATTGATTGGTTTTGTTTGCATTTCGCTTCCAACTTGTCCGCCCTTCAATGGCGGTTCTTACCTGCACTCAAACACCTCCTGACTTCTTCTGCCTCGTAGCGCAAACCACTCGTGTTGGGTCGGTTGAGGGCCACGGAAGGCACGGGAAGTTGGATCTCGAATTTTCCCGCCGGCGACTCAACGCACGTTGGCGCCATGAACGGTCGGTGGAGCTTTGTCACGAAAGACATCAAAATAAAAAGAAACACATTATACAACCTCTTTTGCAACAACAAATCAGGCAGGCAAGCTACGCGCAATATAAAATTAGTATAAATATAAATAAAAGTGCGACAAGAGAAAATTTCGTCGTCACCGGAGCTTGTTACTGCTGTGTCTTTTCTTTAGCTACTGACTTTGAATAGAATATCTTGAGGACTCGGTCGAATTCCCATTTGACATACAATGTCAAAATGTACCTAATTTCTTGCCAGGACCGCGCTACAATTTCGCTAAGACTTCTTGCGGACGCCACAACAGTTTATTCTTACGCCCAGCAGCTGGATGTTTGCCAGTTGGAACAAGGCAACGTCCCTAAGCGGCGGTGCGCTCAGCTTAAGAGAGGCCACTCTAAGCACAGGTGAGTTGCGATACATCGCCAGCGGGATGCAAGGTATCCTGCACTCGCGCGACGCGCTGGCGCCCTAGAAGCATCATCAACTGTGTTACCGTCACTCGAACGAATATACATCCGAGCTTCGCGGGATCGCATCCCGGCCGCCGCTGCTGCATTTCGATGGAGGCGAAATATTGAGGCCCGTGTACTGTGCGATCGTAGTGCACATTAAAGAACCCCAGGTGGTCGAAATTTCTGGAGTCTTTCACTACGGCAACTCTCATAATCGCATCGCGGTTTTGGACATAAAATTCCAGAAATCAATCAGTTGAACGGATCATTAGGACTAGGCGGCTCGCATGTTTTTGCGACAGCCGCTTTCTTGACAGGAATATAAACATAACGCAGGGTTCTCCTCAAACATATTTGAGTGGACATTTCGCAAGCGGGAGAAGTGGGGGGGAGGGAGGGGTGAGGGGGGTTCGAGATGTTGTATCTTCGATTTTCATGATAACTTGGAGTTGGTAATTTTTTTAAAGCGCACGCTACTCCCTAAGACTCCCTTTTTATGGAACCACATGGCGAGAGGTGCGGGCCTCTGGAGTTGCGCGCACGCAGTTGCCATTCTTGCTTCCTAAGGTGCACATTTCAAGTTTCAAGTGGGCGGTGAAGAAGAGGGGTGGTGGCGAGGACCCTGACATAAAGATATTTACAACCAACGGCACACTGATGAAATAAGTAGAACTAGTCGGCGGTTTGCTTGATTACTCTGCGTTTAACTCCCAACATAGTTTTCTAAGTTACACACACACACACACACACACACACACACACACACACACACACACACGCACGCACGCACACGCAAACACAAAAACACCAAAATAGGGAAGCGACCGGCTAACAAAGAGGCGATGCAAACGAGAGAAGATACCATAGGCAATCGGAGGTGAAGGAACTTTAAAAACATGGCAGGTTCGACGAGGTCACACAATATGATGATACTAGCAGCACTGATGGAGGCGCCCGTGATGAAATAATTGTTCAGCACCGGAAAAACGATGACAGACGAAGAGAACTGCGCTGTACAGTTAATCCATCTGGCCGTACAAACTTGCCCAACCTTCCACGCTCTTAAACAGCACTCGTCTTGTCCTTCGCTCAGCGTGGTTTTTGATCGGTGCTGCAGAGTTATTTCACCATGAAAGCACGTGCCCAAAAAATGTTCGACAGAAAAAAGAAAAAAATACCACCGTTTACAATGACGTCGCTCCCGAAACCTTCAGCATCGCTGTATTACTCAGTAGAGAGCCACTTCCTAAAAAAAAAAAAAAAGCTATATCGCGTTATTTACCGTCCTTTGGAGGAAAGCTAGCTAGGTGTTTATGTTTCCATGTTTCCGTAGTTGCTTGCCGAGTGCGGCTTGACAAGACGTACGCAGAATGCACAGGACGAGCGCTGTGTTGTCACTATAGGATATAAATGCTGTCGGCGCCTACACAAAGGTTCACGTAATACTTTACATATATTGCTCATGCGGTTTACGTCAGTAGTCATGTGAGCTAACAAGACACAGTGCAACGGTGCTTCCTTATTAGCGCAAGACGAACGAGCTCCACACTCCTGCTCGGAGGAATGCGAGGGTGCCTCACTGCGCCGCGCACACGCGGAAACGGACAACTGCAACACGTCAAGGATTAGATATATCTGTCTGGATAATAAACAACTCACATCCGACGGCATTCGAGGGCACTGATCTCGGTTCCTGACTTTGTCAGCGATCGCAAGAACAGCATGTACACGCAGCAGAGTGGCAGAACAGAGTGGTCACATACACGCTTCAGTTTTGTGGACATGTGACAAGGATTAATAAAAAAAAATTGCGAAACCGGCTGGCTCAACTTATGAGACCGCGTTGCCGTGTAGCTATAAAGCCAACGCTTTTCTTTCTAAGCTTTACCTAAACTCTTACATGACTCATTTTTCATACTTCTCCCACTTATGCGGCGCCCCCTCCCTGCCCCATCCCGCCCCGATGGTTACGCGCCCATCATCTGGCAGCTTCTCCATAAATTCGATAATAACAAACTATGCAACAACTGTAGGCACAGTCACCACTCGTTTTCAGTGGATAAGCGCTCGTTCCTGGCTTCAAAGGAGGAAACGCGAATATCATGTAAATGGATCTATCATGGCGAAGACTGCCTTTCAGTTTACTACTGCATTAGGCATTGAACAAAACATCAGACGCATGTTAATAACTCCAAAATGTTTTCTACGTATGCAGTAAGCGTGGCCTACGATATCGTTTTCAGTTTTCCCCACGTATAATGTCGCTGTGGGGCAAATTTCGACGCCACCTTGTCGTAGCAATCACGCGCCGCAGCAATTTGAAAGCATTGTTGTCACATGTCAGTCAGCTCTTCAGACTTACTAACCCTAACGGGATACATTCACTTACAGTGATTTTGCCTTTTGAGCCGAAGATCTCTGCTGCTCCGGGCAAATTGACAATGCCTGACAAGGCAAATGTCGCAAGCCGGCCACCGCTAAATTCCATTGCTACAGCGACTGTCTGGTCGACGCCTGAAAAACACCCTTCACATCAATAAAAAACAAAGCGAGAAGTGACTGAACCATGATAACTTATTCAAGGCGCCAGAGAACTATAATATCAGAGTGCTGGCGTACGCGCTTAATAGAAAAAAAAATTAGAAATACTAAATGATGCACGGGTAAAAGCACAGAAAAGGTGAGCAAAGGGGATGGAGAATAGACAACTAATATAAGAAGAAGCTAGATAAATATTCGCTGGCATGCATCAGAATCAAAATCAGTTTCTTTTAATCCAAACAGTGGTATAAACATCTGATAATTATATACAGAAAGAGGTCCCGTAGTTACAAACTGGAATGGGACCTCCTGTGCATGGTAACAGAATTAATTGTAATAGCACGGAGACAGCTGAAGTGGAAGGTTACAGCGGAGGAAATGGCTCTAGCAGTGTGTTGTCAACTGTATTAAAGCCATACATAGCTCAGAAAAAAAATGGCAGATCACACGTGCAGTGGGAATCAAGGAAATGTGAAGCACGCGTAAAGAACGTGAAATGGATCTGCATTGTTGTCTCGCTATACGGATTTTGGCACATACTACGTTAGCGAAACGGCCTCAAGGGCAGCAAGACTGTGGCATGTAAACCATGCCGCTCATGATACGCATGTCATGATTCTAAAGTTATGACCTGTCATTTACGTTCGTCATGCAGTCATGTTGTGCCATCGCAATTTTGGTATACATCACATTATTGAAACGTGTGGCATGTAAATCATGCCGCTCATGACATGCATGACATGATTTTCATGTTATGGCCTGTCATTTATGTTTGTCATGCAGTCATGCTGTGGCATACCAATTTACGTATACATCCCATTAACGAAACGGCCAAGAGAGCACCAAGACCGTGGAATGTAAATCATGCCGCTCATAACAAGCATGTAATTGTCATGATTGTAATGTTATGACCTGTCATTTACGTTCGTCATGCAGTCGTGTTGGGCCATAGCAATTTTTGCATACATCCCATTAACGATATGTGCGGCATGTAAATGATGCCGCTCATGACATGCAAGACATGATTTTCACGTTATGGCCTGTCATTTATGTTCGTCGTGCAGTCATATTGTGGCATATGAATTTTCGTATACATGCCATTAACGAACCGGCCAGGAGAGTACAAAGTCATAGGCGGATAGATAGATAGATAGATAGATAGATAGATAGATAGATAGATAGATAGATAGATAGATAGATAGATAGATAGATAGATAGATAGATAGATAGATAGATAGATAGATACGCGCAAAGTCGGCGAAGTTCGCTAAGAAATGCTTCGCAATTAAAAAAAACAAATACCTTGAGTTCTGAAAGCTGTCAAGATAAAAAGTTAAAACCGTTTTTTCATGCCTGCCAAGTCGGAGTAAACAGCTAAGTTGGCTCAAGTGTGTCCAGTTCAAGGTCACTGTTATACGGACATTTTCACATGAGGCACAGAGCACCGCCTCATTAATGATGATGATGATGATCCTTAACGTCTGGCATCTATCCACTTCGGGGAATTAGCCAATACTCAGCCCAATGTGTGGCACAGCCACACTGGGCTATGCCAGGGAAGTAGAAATGCTCCTGTTCTCTTTTTTGTTCCCTTCGTCTTCGTTTGTGTGCCCTGTGTTACAACGAAGACCTACCATCTCGCCAAAAATTGCTACTACTAACCCTTGGCAGCGCTCTTTTGGGGGGTCACGCATATTTTGCACAGCCCGGCGGGAGCTATGGCGACCCCCAGGGAGCCTTCTTTGAAAAGGTGAACATCATTTACCGGGGGCCTAAGGGCAACAATGTGAGTAGAGGGTCGATAGCAAGCGCAGGTCCATTTCTTTCTTTCTTTCTTTCTTTCTTTCTTTCTTTCTTTCTTTCTTTCTTTCTTTCTTTCTTTCTTTCTTTCTTTCTTTCTTTCTTTCTATGTTGGCCTCATTATCACAATCATGTAGTAGTGCGGATGGTGGGTCAAGGGCAAGAGCGGGTCTTCTTTTTGGTATGCAGCGAACAAAATCCGTAGGCTACAAGCATAGCAGCCTACAGTTCAATCTCTACCCTCAACGGCTTAGCTGTTAAGAAGAATCACGTGCTATCAATATTCGTGTAATGTGGACAACTGTATGCTTGACTATGGCAAGCGAGATTATGGAAAGACTTTCGAGTGACGTTACGCTGTCTTTGCAACGAGATACAACGGAGTTCTGGGTAGTGAAGCGGTTAGAGCTATTAATATCGGCAAAAGTGCGACGGCTTGAAGATCGTTCCGCACTGCCAGAACGAGATCAAGTGCTGGCGTTTAGAAAGTGGTCAAGGTATACGCTCAAAAAATATTTTTCGACCAGGCAAAATTGAAGTGACCAGGCGGAACTGAACTTAAAGGTGTCACTCACGCCCATTCAAGTTGAAGAGGACATATTTGTCGCGTGCGACTTGCTGGGTTGCGCGCGAATTTATTCGAGCACCCCTCGGAAATTCTTTCGTCTTTCCAAAAATTTTAACAACAAGCGCTGACCGACCAATCTGACCGATAATTACTAATCGAATTGGCTACGTTTAAGAGCACGAGTTGATATACTATCACTGAACGCGGCGACTGTTCTGTGGCAGAGTTGAAGCCAACAACAATCCATTGCGGTGTCGCGCAGTGAAAAGCCAAATCTGAAGCAGGTGACCGCAATAAAAGGCGCATTCGGAGGACCAGGATCACCGATAAACGCCACCGACAACTCACCTTCGGGCGTTACGTCACCGCAGGCGCTGATCTTTATCGGCCGCTCAGCCCCGAATACCTGGAGTGCGATGTTGGTGCTGTAGCTTCCCAGCGTGAGCAAAACCGATCCCCCGAGCTCCTTGACGAACACGCGTCTCAGATGCTGCATGGGATGGCCATATGTACAATGTACGTAGCGAACATCTCCTATGGTGCCGTTGCTAAGGAGGTCTTCCATGTGCTTGTAAGTGGGCAAGAAGCGACTCCACAGGGCCTGCATTGGCACGTGCCACAACGTTGGTTGTTTGGACGCCAGTTCTGTTCCCAGATGGACGGTTAAATATGTTGCACGCTAAAATTGCTCAGTGAACCGTAGCTCTTTATAATTGAATCACTCCGGAAATTAAGGGTAGAGAACATTCTATGCTGACCCTATGTGTCCCAAATAAAGATGGCACCTTGTAAAGAATAGCAATAAAATCTTGCCTTTAAGCAATGTACGTGCACAACCATGTACATTGAACATTCGTATTGGCCTTTTTATTTTTTTTTTTTTTTTTGAAGGCGTAGATACTGTGTTTTGAACAGCGCGAATCCGTTGGTCGAGTATACCAAAGTACCTCAGCCCTCTCTTTAACATCGCGTGCAATTTCTCACTCTGGATGAGCTGAGGACAGGTTTCATGTACATCCCGCGACATTGTGAGAAGTACAACGTGACGTTAAACAGCAATTAATATAGTTGGCTGCGGAAAGCGCCCAAACGAGAGCAAATATCGAAGGATCGCAAGTGGATTCACTACATTTTCCAGGCTAAACAAAGCCCGTTTGTCCCTAAATTACACAGAAACAAAAAAGTTTCAATTAGAAGTAAGAAATATTAACAATATTAGCCTCCCTGGATGCCTGTGTGAGTCTTACCAAAAGTCAGTATATCATCTACGGCCGAAGTAGTACTAATTTCATAGTTGCGGTTGCTTTCGAAGGCTACGTTTTGTTTAACTAAGATGTTCCAGTGGAAGTGTTCCTTCCATTAACTCACACACAACCACTTTAGGTCGGTCCCTTTATATGTCGAACACCATGGCGATTTCGTATATGAAAGTCCTGTCCCCTTGGTTACCTGATTTGTGTCCGACGCGGCAAAGAACGCACAAGATGGTCCAAGTTATAGATGCTATAGATGTGAATTGGGAAACTGTTTAAAGTGCGAATGGCAGATTAGCTCTGCGTAAGCCAACAATGTATTCGCGGAAGGAAAACGTCCAGCCTTTCCGAAGCGCTACGAACGAAACCCCTACATGTTGCGCAGAAACAAAGTTTTCTCGACAATGAATGTTGGACCTGAATACGTGCACTCGGGACCAACGCCATGCAATGGTAGTGTGTGATGCAGAGCATTTTTTTTTTTAGTTTTGCACACGTTAAAGCGGCGTTCTTACGTCGTGCTACCTCTGTCCGACAACAATGTTTGTCCCGCTTTTTTTTAATTTTTTTTTCTGACAAGATAGCGTTGTGCCTTCGTGTAATCTGCCGCTCTGTACGACTTTACAAGACACAAGTGAAAAGATCATTTGATGGCATGTCTGTCTTACCTGCATCGCTTGTCCCTTCTCGTGCGCTAGCTGTTCTTTAACTCATTCCCCGTTGCAGTGCGCAATATGGAGCGTCCGTTTCTGCTATACAAACCTCCATGAGGAACAGTTTCTTCCCCTTCGCCATCCGGCAGATATCTTCGGTGTCACGACGGTTCATGGTCAGGGGCTTCTCACAGAGAATGTGCTTGCCATGATCCAGGAGCATTTTCATCGTCGGATAGTGATCCGGGTGAAGGGAGCCGACATACGCCACCTCTATAAATAAATAAATAAATAAATAAATAAATAAATAAATAAATAGGAAATGGCTCTTTAATCGGATGAGGACAAACGTGCACAATCTTAGAAGAGAAACTTAAACTTCAGCCAGCTCAAAAGCATGATTTTGATCGAAGCTCTTGACTATGGTTAGAAAAGCTTCCTGATTTGTGGGGTTTTAACGTCCCAAAGCCAGCTCTGATTATTAGAGACGCTGTAGTGGAGGTCTCTGGAAATTTCGACCCCCTACGGTTCATTAACGTGCACTGATATCGCACAGCACACGGGCCTCAACATTTCGCCTCGATCGAAACGCAGCCGCCGCGGCCGGGATTTGATCCCGCGAACTTCGGATCAGCAGCCGAGTGCCATAAGCACTAGACCACCGTGGCGGGGCAAGAAAAGCTTCCTGACGCTGCTGTTTAACCTTGAGAACCAATAAAGAAGACACGTAGCGATCCATCACAGAGCACCAAAAGAGAATCTACGTTCATGAGCACATGTGTTAGACTAATTAAAGAAGAGTGATAAAACAGAGAGGCAGAGTCAATAGAGTACATCATTTTCTTTCTCCTTAGGTGTGTTAATAGCCACGTGTGTTTACAGGGTGCGATAGCAATTAAATTTTGCTGCTGAATTGAATTACAGTGCTGACAAATTTCGCATTTGTCAGCAACCTAAAGAAACATTTGAAAGGTTTTTAAAATGCGCTTGTACGGATTGGAGCACTTGTATTTCAAATGCTGGAAACCGAACCAAACTGCTGCGTTGGAGCCGGGGAAAAATGCGTACTTATGTATTTAGGCAAGGACCCCCATCTATGTAAAGCTTCTTACTGTTTAGACAGTGTGCAGGCTAAAAGGCAACGCGATAACGATCATCCCTTGTTTGTATCGCGGTACGATACTAGCGCTACACACCACGGCCACTCAATGTTAGTAGTAGGTTTGGTCGCTGCCGTAGCGGCTGCATTCAGGTCGGAAAAAAAAATGAGGGAATGCTTCCATACCATACAGATGGTACACATTAAGACTGAGGCAGGGATCTATATAACCCCCCCCCCCCCGCACCCGTACCCAACACCCCCTTGCACCCCCTCCCCTGTTGAAGCCTCACACCTCCCAAGAGTTTTCCAGATAACCAACGGATTGGTATCCTCACCCCCCCCCCCTGGAATTTGATATTCTGGATAAACAACTGCTTTGAGGTGCTCACTATAAAACAGCCCACCATCAAAAGGCGTTGTTGGTACCTCACTGGGCGCAGCCAGGGCAGTCCACATCAAAATATAATTTACATACCCAAGAAAAATCTTACGCGCACGGCGGGAACGCCATGACCCTCTGTTTCAAAACAATACCCGTCTAAAAAAAAAACTGAAAATAAAGCGTTTTCATGATTATTTCAAGGTAACATGTAAACAAGACTTGGAAGTAGCAGAAAATGCGCCAAGAACCAACGGGGGCTTACGGCGTTATTTAGAAATGACACTTAAAGCGCGTGTCTCCGGTTGCTTACCAACGTTCGGGTCCTTCGCGATATCCTCGTAACTCGAATAAACTTTGTCGATGCGATGAAGCTGAGCGAACTTCTTGGCATTGTCGAAGTTTCTTCCAGCAACGGCCACTACCTAGGTGTAGTCGGAACGAAAGAAAACCAACATGCAATGCAGTACTTCCGATTAACACCACAGGTAAAAATTATCACAAACCATGCGCTCATTGCAAAAACAATGGTGCCTTGGTTTACGGACTTCGTGTGATTCTATGTGTCACAAACATCCAGAAACGTTTTTGCCAGAACTACGCACCTCACTCGCCATTTATTCTGCATCTGCAGGAGCAGCGTCGGCTGATGCCAGCGAGCACGTGGAGTGGCGCGAGCCAATGGGGCCCTGAACTAAGGGCTCCACCCTACGAGGAAGATCCCTCATTCTGTTTTGAATAAATGTTTACTCTCTATCTATCTCTCTGCATCTGCTCCAATGTTTTCACTCAGGTTAGAAACAAAAGCACAGGCGTCTGCTTTGTGGAAGAAAAATGCGCTGTACGATGCGCTGATGCGCTATCATAAGCGTTCTTCGTTGACGTATTCCTAGGGAATCGAGCAAAGTTGCACAAAAGCATACCCAATGGTAGCAGTACGTGTGTATTACTATGATAGTGCTTATCACGCATTAAATGTGTCATTCATGTTTCACACGCGCCATCATTACAATTGTGGGGGCAGCAGGTTCATTTACTCAATTTACCTTGCGGGAGCAGCCTATATATAGTGGTAGCGTGCTTAGATGGCACCTTGAAGGCCCGTGTTCGATACCCCCTACCGTTTGGTGAGTTGTATGTGCGTCTGTGTTGTTTTTATGTCTGCTTTTCAATCGCAAGCGGAGGTCAAATGGTTTTCCTTCCTTAAGATCGGAGCTCTTTCATCCGGCCGTCCGATGAAAGAGCATCCGGCCGTCCGGATGATGCTAGAGACAGTGCACTGGCACTGTCTCTAGCATCGGCCCGAAACATGAAGTACACGAGGAGTACATAATGTTAGTGATTTAAAGATCAGTCGTCCATGTTCGTCATAAATTTATGCTCTACCTCCCAAATATCTGAGTTACCAGGTGAACAAGGCGACCAGGAGAGCATCGAGACGTTGACGGATAGATAGATAGATAGATAGATAGATAGATAGATAGATAGATAGATAGATAGATAGATAGATAGATAGATAGATAGATAGATAGATAGATAGATAGATAGATAGATAGATAGATAGATAGATAGATAGATAGATACGGCCAAAGTGACTTAAGAATTGCTTCGCATTTAATAACAGCAGCCAGGAATACGAAATACCCGGTGAAAAGACAACGGGTCCAGCCAGTCTCACTCTCTTCTTCGTTCTCTGTCTTTTCCTCCGGTATTACTGGAGATTGTGGTCTACGTAGATACTTCCTCGAAGTATGCCGAGGCGCTTACCAGCGAGGTGTCTTTTATTCTCTATTTCTGCTTTATTACTGCCATATATTGACAAATAATATCAGCCAGTGGTATCCCGTTGAAATGACCGTTATCCCAAGCGAAAGAAAAATAAAGAAATTTGTTCTTTCGAACCCTACCCACCTGGTGCTCATCCCGGGGCAGGTTGTTCAGGCAGTCGACGAAGTCGTTGCATATACTGCCAGCGGCCACAATCCCCCAACGAGTCGGAGACATTCTTCAACGAACCGCCTGTTCTACCTCTAACTGCCTCGACACAACGTCTTTCTCCGAGCAGACAAGCGCGTCAAATTGGCGCAGGTAGATACGCAGAGATAATCGTCCGTCCAGGGAGTGTTTGGAAGCCAAACACACTTCCGGCCACAGAGCCGCATTTTGTTTGTTATTTTGGGTAAGAGAGTGGCGATGCTTTCTGCCCCCTGCAACAAAAGTAAAAGCGAAGCAAAGGCGCCGTAATTCGAAGTCCTTGGCAATCTCTGTCGGCGTATTACTGCCACTTAAAAGGCTCTCACCATCCACGCCCTTCGCGTAGGGGAGGAGCCCGCCGAGACACGTTCCGCCGGCGAGGATTGCCGGCGAATGACCTTCGCGGGTGCGTTTCGCAACGACGTCATTTTTACGGTGCTGCAGGAAGCAACAAAGCAGCATCCCTTAATATCCCATTTTGTCTTGAAGTTCCAGCTGTGGCTAGCTGATTATTGTAAGCACTTTCTTTCTTTGTTTTTTTTTTGTTTTGTTTTTTTACCGCTGGCATCCCGCTCCATAAGGTGTGTTCTAGAATTCGGGCCGTGTTATGTGGCAGCTTTTGCTCTATGTCGATGTACACAGCTGCCTCAGAGAGACGGTTTTATCGTTTTGTTTTTCCGTGTTGTTCTTATAAGGTGTACGCTGTGAGCAACACAGCAATGGTCACGTGTGCACCCCAGAAGCCTCCCGTGCCTTAGGATGCTTCCCTTGCACGCCAACATCTTTTGCAACCTGCCAGCTGTAAAAGATACGCCACAATGCTCGCTCTTTCGGTGCTTTCTCTTGAATGCAGAAAGTGTGCGAGCTCGGACTAAGTAGCAAACTGCGCACCACCGAAATTGGGTGATTTCTAGGGTTTTACGTCCCAAAACCACGACTTGATTATGAGAGACGCCGTAATGGAGGGCTCTGAAAATTTAGACCACCTGGGGTTCTTTAACGTGCGTTGACATCGTAGAGTACACGGGCCTCAACACTACATTAAACACACGGAGGAATTTAATGACATTATTTTTTTTTGTTTCGCGGCATTCTCTCCTTTACTTTTTCTTTTTTTCCTTTCTTTTTTTTTTTTTTGGGGGGGGGGGGGGGGGCATTCAGGCGCTGCCGTGAAGCGAACGACAGGTGTCGCGAAGTACCATGTGTGTATGCATATAGGCCGACGGAACAAACGCAGGCCAGCTTGCGTCAAAACAGCAGCTGTGAAGGCCGTACGTATATATGTTTCCCAGTTCCTCTTTATTACTGCTTTCTCTGACGCTTGGATATTTTCGACTTTCGAAAAACGAGGCACCTGAACCTATTTATGAGTCTAGGGATAATGCTCATTATTTTGGTCTTACTACGCTGAAGGAACGTGTATGATTCGAGAAATCAACTTAATTGTTTAGCCACTCAGTTCCTCACCATCAGTGAGTTGCAATCCATATGCAGCGGGTCGCACTATGCTTGCGGATTGCGGCTACTTAACTGGCACAATGGCAGCAAGGAGTTCGTACAGTGCAGTACATAAAGCTCACTACTTCGTCATCGCACTTCATTTTTGTAAACCGGCTTGCAGTGAATTACCATTATCGCGTTTGTCTCTTTATATTACGGTCGAGTGGCAAATGTGCATATCAACTACAGCACATTGTCACGTGGTCATGACGATGTATGATGCAGTAGCCAAGCTGTGAAAGATTAAACCTTCCATTCGGTGATCTTATGTCCAAGAAAGAAATTAATTCACTGCAAGGCGATGGCGACGAGTACAATCGTCGATAGAAAAACTGATCAGCAGCGAAGCGCGTAGGCATTTCTACGGGCACCGCACTACATTCTAATTTTATCATTCATGCTCGCGTAGAATCGGGAAAACGCTCAAAAGTACGCGGCGTGCATGCAGAGCTTGTAGAACGGTCCCCACCATCCATGCAGCATACAAGATAAGCGCGGCCAGCTCTTCGCGTCGCGAAGAAGCGATAACGTGACCACCGTGAACAAACCGAAACAAACAAGGCACGTGTGAATGGCCCCTCTGGGATAAGCATCGTCCCGATGCTGCATCGTCCCGACGACTTGCCCTTTCTGCAAATGCGAAAGGCGCACCCGCATTGCCATAGTCAGCTCGTGTTCTGTTACCGCCTGGAGTTGCCTTGGTCTCGGGCATCGGTGTGCGCATCCGTCGACCTTGAAGCAGCTCTCCTGGTGACTGACCGTCTTCCAAAAGGCTGGATCTATAATTGAGTAGTTTAAGCCAGAAAACATTTTTGCCTTCAGTTGTTTTATTTGGAATGTTTTCCACGACTTTTGCTCCTTGTTTCTGTCAAGGCGTCCTAGCGTGAAATTTAGGGCTTGAAATGGCGTGTTTGAACTCGCGTCTTCTTACAAAATTTGAAACTACGCGACTGGTGCATACAGGTCCTCCGTCAGCACGAACATTGATGGGAAGGCCATACCTTGCGAACATCGCGCTTAATTTGTCAATGACTGTTGCAGACGACGTGTCACGCATATACTACTGGAAAATTTGAGAACGCACCACATGCGCAAGCATGCCTGGCCAGAAAACTACGAGTCGAGCGCGCGCCTTGCACTTGTTGAGCCCCATGTGACCGTCGTGTATTCTGAGCAGTATCTGGTTGATTTTTGGAGTTTTCCATCCCAAAACCACACTATGGTTATGAGAGACGCCTAAGTAGAGGGTTCAGGAAATATCGACCACCTGGGGTTCTTTGACATGCACTGATGTCGCACAGGACACGGGCCTCAACAGTGCACCTCCATCGAAATAAAGCAGCCGCGTCCGGGATTCGATCCCGCGACCTTCGGATCAGCAGCCGAGTGCCATAGCCACTAGACACCCGTGGCGGGGCAGCGCAGTATCTCCGGACACATAGTCTTTGATTATCATTGCCTTGCAACCTTTGAACATTATACCGTTTACCACACGATTGCTTCCTCAGAGAAGGCTTTGAGCTGTCCGTTTATCGGCCTGTTAACTCTTGTGGATTCGATGCTGCCCTTTAAGTCACTGTCACTATTCTTCTCCTCCAACAACCAGCCTTGACTTGCTTCGATAACGAACAACAGAACTACGTTTACGGCATGTAATTCCATCTCTTCGTTCTCCTCGTCTGTGCCAGTTCTGCTGACTGGAGCCTGCGACATCATGTTTGTCAATACCAGGCTCTTCTCTTTAATCAACATTAGATGAAAATCGTATTTAAGCCGTCGAAGAAAAAAAAAACGATGCAGTCGGGATGGCATTTCGCCAATCGCTTTTCGAGAGATTGTTATTAGTCGCCGGTATTCGATCCCGCGAAGCATCTAACTGCTAAGCTACACGGCGGGTATTGGAAAAGATTGTAGTTGATATTCCCACTGCCTTAATAGGCCCAGCCACATCGAGTCAGGTATAGTGAGCATTAATTCTGTTATATTAAGGCGACACTTCCAAGCTTAAGAGAGGTTATGGCAGCCTCTACGTCGCCTGACGCCGTTTTTCAGTTCCGGGACCATACCTCTGAAAACTAAGCGTGTAAAATATGGGTGTAAGAATGATGATATGAATTAACTCGACAATAATTTCACCTTGGGGTATTAACGTTCTTGTTAACGTGATGGTGTGAGGCCATCAGGTTTTGTAGCGCCAAAACGCTGTGTGTGTGTGTGTGTGTGTGTGTGTGTGTGTGTGTGTGTGTGTGTGTGTGTGTGTGTGTGTGTGTGTGTGTGTGTGTGTGTGTGTGTGTGTGTGTGTGTGTGTGTGTGTGTGTGTGTGTTAAATTTGTCCCCCTGCGATCGAAAACAAATTAAAATAATGTGGGGGTAGCCCGCACCACCCGAAGGTATATCGGGCTTACAGCCAATTGTAAAATAAAAAAAAGAAGGGAAATATTCCCGAAAGGTGAATTTCGAGGGAGAGCCAATTATCTAACAAAAAAGGTGGGGGAGGGTGTAGGAGGCCAAAGCAGTGAGGGGTCAATCTGCGCGTAATGAGGCGTGAAAGTTTAAGGTCATGCCAATTACGATAATGCCGATTTGAGTTGCCAGCAGAGAAGGCTCCCGGGTATAGTTTAGTGCAGATGTGCCAATGTGTATGTTTTAAATGCGTGAAATGCAACAAACGTAATGCCCTATCGCGAAAACTGAGCAGCTACCAATTGTATAAACTATGGGTTAGTCCAGGTGTTTTTGTGGTGGAGAGACAAGATGCTGCTGTCGGGGGTTGTCCTTCACTGTAAAGAACGTGTCCCCTTCACGTGGTGCTGGTGCCGAAGGGCAAGGCGATGAGAAGGCGGGCAGAAGGAGTCGGTCCTTGTGCAGCAGATGACTTGGGGACCAGGGACACCAGCATGTAGAACATGTTCAGTTGACGAGGGCGTGGTGGCAATGGGAAAATGACGATCCAAAGAGTTGGAGACAAGGAAAAATGCTTGAGGAGACGGGCTGTTATGGAGTGCCGGTTAAGTTCAGGTGAAGCTTGCCAGAATGGAGGGAAGGGAGGGTTCAGGCCTGCAAGTGGTTAAAGACTAGACAGGTAGCCAGGCCATCTTACAAAGCCACATAGCAGCAATGCAGTGAGCTGCAGTGAGGTGATGTATGATATAGTATGGTTGATGGTTGGTGCGGGCGTCATAGCCGTAGAGGTGCCCTCGCCATCATTAGGCTGAAGAACGGCTATGGCGTACAGCATCCAATACGATACCTCATGTGAGTAAGATTTGTAAGGTGATGAGAAGAAACTAGGAGGCGTCTGCGGAATGGGAAGGTGAAGGAGTGACAACGGTGGATTCGCGCATTAGGGTCACCAATTGCATTAAGAATGCGCGGGCTGGTTTTAAATGTAGGTATCGGGGGAAGTGCGCGTAGGTAATAGTTGTGTTGTGATGACGCAGGTGTCGAACTATATGTTGTGTTCGTGGGCACTCATTGAAGTAGTGTAAGTCTCCTGTACAAAGCTGGTTGCATGCGCAGCGGTCGGACATGGTAATGTTAAATCTTTTAAGGTAATATTGAAAATGCCCGTGACCAGTCATTAAGTGTGTTAACTTTCTATTCGGGGGAAACCATTTTGGGATTTGGTAGACGCTTTTGATCCAATGGAATAATGAAGTATTCGGTCCTTCTGTCTGCCAATGTGTATGCCAATGTGAAATCATAATTTTGTGTAATTCGGACCTTGTCGCGCGGACGGAAATTTTGGCTATCCTCGCAGACCCACTGTTCTTAGCTGAGGATGCTAGGGTGTCGGCAAGTTCATTCCCCAAGATACCTTTATGTCCAGGAATATGAAATAATCGGAAGGAAAATCCTTGCACCTGAAGTTGATAAAGAATGTTCTTAATATCTAATACTCTTGGGTCGTTATCATTAAGAGAGGCAAGTTTATTAAGCAATGAAAGGCAGTCAGTGTAAAGATGGAAGGGGGTTTGTGGGCGTAGCGTCATGATATATTGTAAACATTCACACACAGCTATCAGTTCAGTTGTATAAGCACTTGAGGCGTGGGTTATTCTGTATTTGTTAGCTTGCAAAATGCGCGTTCGGCTATCCATTATAATGTACGCAGATCCGGCCGAGTGTGACGTGTAGGAGCCATCTGTGTAAGCATGTAGAACGGGAAGGCGGAACATGTCAGCGTGTGCTAAGGGATCAATTTTAGTGAACGAATACTTATGTTTTAAACTGGGGTGGTAGGTGCACGGAGCGGTGTCGTGCAAAATTTGGTCAGGATGGAATGTCCGAGTGCCGTAATAAGTGACGATTTTCTGGGTGAAAAGGGAAAACTCTGCACCTAGTCGACTAAGTTCGAGATCTAAGGGGGGAGCATTGGCGACGATTTGGAGAGCAGAAGTTCGGGTGGTGTAAAACGAGCCAGTGATAGAAATTAAAATGGTGCGTTGCAGTGACAAGACGCGGTCTCTAAGGAATTGGGAAGGATGCGATGGCCACCAAGCGGGTGATGCGTATGTTAATGCAGGGAGAATTACTTGTTTATATAAACGGCGAATTAATGTGCTATTGAGGGCATGTTGTGCACGAATGAAAGCAAGAAATCGAGCTGTGAAAACCTCTGCTTTTGTTTTAAGGTAATCAACATGTGTATGGAAGTTGAGCATAGGATCGAATACTACTCCGAGCAACTTGACGGATGATTTGTGTTTCAAGAAAACGCCATCCAACTTGACGGAAGGGCGACGCTTAGATGTGCCTTTATGACCATTATTGAAGAAAATAAAGTATGATTTGTCCGAATTGATGGTAAGTTTATATTGTTTAGCCCATTGTGTTACCGGTGCGAGGACGCGGTCAACGTTATTTTTGAAATCGAGTTGTGAATTACCCGGGAGCAAAATTATGGTGTCGTCCGCATATGCCTGGATGTGTGCCTGATGGGGAAGGTTGAGGTCGAGTAATGAATGGATAATGACATTCCAGAGTAGCGGGCTTATGGGAGAGCCTTGTGGACTGCCCACCGTCGGATAGGCTGTTTCTTTACCCGTATTAAAAGGAAACGTGATGACTCTGTTAGTTAAGAATGATTTTAGGAGGTGATATAGGTTAGTTGGACAGCGGTGTTTCCTGAAAAAATTAAGCACTGCTACATGCCAAACACTGTCAAATGCTCCGGTGAAGTCAATTGATATTAGGAGGACAGGTAACTTGCGGGCCTTGTAGTACTCTAACTTTTGCCGTGTGCGCGCGCGCGCGTGTGTGTGTGTGTGTGTGTGTGTGTGTGTGTGTGTGTGTGTGTGTGTGTGTGTGTGTGTGTGTGTGTGTGTGTGTGTGTGTGTGTGTGTGTGTGTGTGTGTGTGCGTGCGTGCGTGCGTGCGTGCGTGCGTGCGTGCGTGCGTGCGTGCGTGCGTGCGTGCGTGCGTGCCCCTGTGGGAGTGTACGCATGTCGTCAACCTTCGTGGTCCTCCACGCCATTTATCTACAGCAAACATCAAGGTCACTATTGAGCGGTCAGCTTTTTATGATTATGGAGTTCAAACTTCCCGAAATAACAATAAAGATAATACACTGGTGGGTCCGATGAACTCCGCTATCTCTGGAAGATTTCTGTTATCAAGCGGAAGAAAAATGTGGGCAGACCATTTAAGTGTTACTAAAGAGACTACGTGCTGACACCTCCAAGTCAGCGTCCACGCGCTCCATCTCTCTGACCATTGCGTCACACTGATGCATCCAGCGAAAGACCATACAAACGGTAATGTACATAATGAATGATTTTATTTCAATGTTTGCCTTGACGGTGATTTGAGAACTAGGGGCTTGGAAGAGGCCACTGCTTGAGCACAGGCTTCGTCTCTCAAAAAGCTACGCTGTGGGTTCTGAGGCGCGTTATTTCAGAGGGTTTCACAGAATTCTAACACAAAACATATTCAAACGAACGGCTAAGTGTATAGGTATGTGAACGTTCTTGTATTCCTCTTCCATCAGTGCGGCCATCTAGACGTCGTGTTTATCAGCAAGATGTCATGGCCACAACGACATCGCATTCTGTCCCATTGCTTGCGCGGAGTGTACTCAGTTACTGAAAACGCGGATACCCCCTTACGTGGCCGCCTTTCTATTAAAACAAACATCTCAGCAGGTGCGATTAATCAGCTTTCGTTCTAATTATATATATATATATATATATATATAATATATATATATATATATATATATATATATATATATATATATATATATATATAGTGCGACATGTCAATGACGTCAGTGTGCCTGACATCATCTTCATGCTGTCTCTCGATGGTGACAAAGATTCCCTGTTTCAATATTGCTTTCATTACACATACATAATACGTGGACTGCATAGACATGTAAATCACTCTTGTGAATTTTGACTCCTGAAATTGTTCACTTTTCATGTTACAAACATCCCGAACCTCTCAGTATGCTTCAGTACGGTCTGTGGTCACTTCAGTGTGACAAACGCGCTTGTGATCCTGCTTTTTAGCATGATTTCGCAAACTTGAGCTCTCTGAACAGCATTCGCATTGTACCTCCCTAAAATGGACCACTATACACAGGCCGAAGCATGGAGTGTCCGTCTCAAACCCGCAACGGGTCAACATCGGCGTTCCTCGCCAAGGATCTACCTAAGATCTACGACGAGGTCAGGATCTACGACCGAGAGTCCTCGGGCCAGCTTCTAAAGAACTGGCAGGCGTCGTTCTTCACCAACTGGCCTGAAAACGGCGAATGCAACGAGCAATATCTCGACATCGGCTGCGGGCCAGGTAACTTCACCCGTCACTACCTGTTGCCGCTCTGTCCGCCGTCGATGAGGAGACTGGTGGCGGCGGACAACTCGTACCCCATGATAGACTACGCCAGGCGAGTGCACGGCCACCCGAAGATAGAACACCGAATGCTGGACATTGCCATCGACGACGATGTGTCTCGGTTTATCGAAACTGAAGGGCAGTTCCACCGCGTCTATTCCTTCCTGACCTTTCACTGGATACACGACAAAGGAGCTGCGCTCAGGAACGTTGAGCGCCTGTTGGCCGTCGGCGGTGAGTGCCTGATCGTGTTTAACCCTCATCCTGGACCGCTACAACTTTCGAAGGCAATGATGAACTCGGATCGATGGAAGGAATACAGTCACGTGAGTAATTACACGGCCACGTGTTTCAGGTACTGTACTGTGCAAGGGCCATTTTAGGCGGGCATTGTTCACAAAACAGTAATTTCACAATATTAACACATCACGTTCGGAGGTGGCACGGTGCGGCAGCGAAACGGTATAGAGCGTCCTACAGCGTTAATCCGAATCATGTCCATGTAGCAGGCATCCTTGGAGCTGCTGCGAAGAAACAATACCTTCTATACTCAATCACCTGAAGATATTTTTGCCATACAACTTATTTCCATCCTATTAACCATGATTTTTTTTTCTGACACAGTTCAGAGATACACGGCGTTCCGTATCATTTCGTTTTGTTCCTCTTTGCGCTGCTGATATTTTATGTCAAGTGCGAGCACTTCTACATCTAAAATATGAGGAGCTTTTCTTGCTGCTTTTCTTTTTTTTTTTTTTGGTCATGTATAATATATCCGGCATTTCATTCAATACTTGAGGCTTTTATTTCTGATACAACTGTGCTCCATCTGTGCATTTCTCTATCATAACACTTATGATTGCGATAATCAGGTGCTGAAAAAAGTTGGGCCCGAGTTTCCCGACACTCATGACCCATCGTGCCTGAGGAACTACCTTATCGACATCGTAAGGTCAACCAGTCTCGTTCCGCTGACATGCGAGCTTGTGCGAGTGGAGGCCCGGAGTACAAGTGTGGATCAAATTGCGCGTAAGTGCATCCCCCAATATCCCACAAAGGCTACCACAGATAACTGTCCACCGCAAATACCCACATATATGTCACGTGTACTTGTCTTGCCTCCCTTGCCGGGGCTCGAAATGCTGGCGAGATGTAACCGCTGTCACCCAGAAAATCACTTATCCGACTTTGTTATAGAACATACACAACTGTTTCAACTAGGAATATCTATCTATCTATCTATCTATCTATCTATCTATCTATCTATCTATCTATCTATCTATCTATCTATCTATCTATCGCCCCGCCACGGTGGTCTAGTGGCTATAGTACTCGGCTGCTGATCCGAGGGTCGCGGGACCGAATCCCGGCCGCGGCGGCTGCATTTCGATGGAGGCGAAATGTTGAGGCCCGTGTGCTGTGCGATGTCAGTGCACGTTAAAGAACCCCAGGTGGTCGAAATTTCCGGAGACCTCCACTACGGCGTCTCTCATAATCAGAGCTGGTTTTGGGACGTTAAACCCCACGAATGAATCTATCTATCTATCTATCTATCTATCTATCTATCTATCTATCTATCTATCTATCTATCTATCTATCTATCTATCTATCTATCTATCTATCTATCTATCTATCTATCTATCTATGATGTATTCGCCCATTTCTAAATCCTACGTGTAGGTAACTGCACTCTGCACACACCGGTGCAATTTCCCGGCGGCGCGTGATGACGCTATGCAGGCAACTTGTTAACAGCGGCATCAGCTATGCTAAATAAGCTATATGGGAGCCCGTTTCTTATTGGTTACGATGAAAATTACTAGTAAAGCATCCATATAAACACTTGTGAAGCCGATTATCTTATTTCGGTGTTCTTCCACTGCATCAGTAAATTTTGCATCCACACAACGTCTGCTTATCGCTAGGACGCTTTCCTACAAAGGGGTAACACGCGCAAGCACAAAGGCCGGTACAGTCCTAAATGTGCTTACAAAAAAGTAAGCGCTTTTAGAACTCGTAGTATCGAGCTCCCTCAAAAAATTCGCGCGCTAGTATCGATGCTCAAAAGTATTTTTTGGCTCAAATGTTCGTGCAAGCACGTTTTAATGGGTCACCAAACGTGTAGACTAATGGACCAGCCTTCGTCGCTGACAAAGGCTGGCCCACCAGCTGGAACTTTTCATGACCCCATTAAAGCGAGCTTTCACGTGCGTCGTCCTTGCAGAAGGAACAATTTCTTTTTTTTTTCTTTTTTTCCAAAACACGCCCTCTTCATACCGTATAGTACAGAAACAGCACACATCATTTCCGTCTCGTTTTCATGCGCACGCTACGGCTCACATTACATTATATAAATCACAAGTCATCAGTATAACTGCTTTGTATGTTCCCTGGAAAGATTAATTTAGTTCCTGAAATTTGCAAAAGTCTTTCACATAATCGACATCGGTTTGTTAAACGAGGCATGTTAACTTGTGTGACACAATTTGACCACCGTGACGAGGGGACGTGTAAAAGAGAACTAAGGCGAATTACACACTTCTGAGCAAACAGCTGAGATAGGGCAAGTGCGTCAAGTTCACTATCGCTGTCATGTTACTGCTGTCACTCTCATGTAGCGGTGGGTCGAGGGAAAGGATGTGACCATTGGGTGTATCAAAGCAAGGGTCTCCTTTTCCCTTCGGCGCCACCCGAGACATTATTTATTTATTTATTTATTTATTTATTTATTTACTTATTATTTATTTATTATTTATTTATTTATTTATTTATTTATTTATTTATTTATTTATTATTCATTTATTTATTATTTATTCCCTTTCTTCGCTATTGCTATCATGTGCCACTGTCACTATCGCTATCAGTCATGTAGCGGTAGGCTGCGGGAAAGCGTGTGTCGAGGGCAAGCGCGGGTCCGTTTTTCCCTTCTGCGCAACCCGAGCTTTCTTTCACTTCTTTCCCTCCTTCTTGCTTTCTTTATCTCATTCTGTATTGTCCTTGGCACAGTCACTCTCATGTATCAGTGCCATATAGCCATGTGGTTGGTAGACCAAGGGCAAGAGCGGGTCTACTTTTCCCTTCTACGTGATAGCTCCGCTGTGAACTGCTGACGCTCCCAACGGATACACCTTGACCTCAAGCAGATCATCTGTTAACACTAGCATGTCGTGTATTGAAGCCAAGCCGAAAAGCCCCTTCAACGAAATCAGACCTACATGACTTGAGCGAAACCATTCGTTCTCTGCCTTAACCGACGGTCAATCCATGTCGTAGTAGCGTTTTATCAAAATCATAGGCAAGTATTATCCGACCCAAACTCTGTACTTCTTCGTGTCGCATCGAGCTTGGTGACGCAGGTGACGCATACAGAATGGACAACAGTACAACGCTATTATAACTTTTATCTTTCTCTCTCGCTTTCAATTTCAGGAACTTGCCCCGCCACGGCGTTCTGATGGTTACGAGACATGGCCGCTGATCCGATGGTCGCGGGATCTAACCCCGGTCACGGCGGCTGCATTTCGCTTGCAGCGAAATGCTGATGTACTGTGCGATGTCAGTGCACGATAAAGAACCCCACATAGTCGAAATCTCTGGCCCCCTCCACTACGGCGGTACTCATAATCACATCGCGGTTTTCTGACGCGAAACTACATAAATCAGTCACTTCCCCGAAGTTCTCATATAAGTGTTTTAGTCCGCCGGCTCCCACGTGCAACTTCCCTACAGCCGTTGCTACACTATTCTGCGATAGCTCGGCTCAGGAAAGCACTAGGCATAAAAACTGGTATTTTAAAGATGTTAAACAGCAAATTTTGATTGGCTGTGCGAGCACGTTTGCTAATATATTTATCAACTTTGCAGGTCTGATTTTGCCCGTCAACCCAGTCTACTCGCTAGTGGCAGAAGAAGAAAAGGTTGAGTTGGCGAACTTCGCCAAGGAATTCATTGAGCAAGGACATTACTCGAGCTATTCACGCACCGGGACAACTCGGGAGCTGAGATTCGTATTTCACGGACACAAGCCATAGCATTTCGAGCTTCTATTCGCAAGCTCTGCAAGCGCTTGGGCTTCCGCCTGCTTCAAGAACTTCAACACTAAAGGCAAAGGGAATTACGTGCTCCGGTTTTTGGAGATTTAAAAGGAGAAGCTCAATTCACTGCCCTACAGGGAAATTTGTACTTGCTACTGTGATGTTTTATGCCTAAAACAAAATGCCAGCAACAGTACCTAATGAGCTCGTGTTACAGCCAAGCTGCACATGGCTTACATCAGTGGATTCGTGGCGTCTGAACGCAAGAAAATGACAGCATATCCATGGAGTGAATGATGATGAGTGGGCGAAGCTCGGGATGTTCATCGTAGATCGTGCCGAGTTCCGGATTAATTTAGTTAACGCGCATGCTACGAATCCTCACGGTTCAACTATGCACAATGCACAAGTGGTATCTCCCACCGGCACATCATTGCAAGTCAAGATCCAGTGCATATATATATATATATATATATATATATATATATATATATATATATATATATATATATATATATATATATACATGGGTTGCCGGTGAACGCTTCTCCAACGCGAGCAGTCGGTATTTCTCAATCAAGAAACTCGCTAGGAGACGCTGCCTGCGCCAACGTTGTCTCTCGCGTTTGCCGGGGCAGTGTCGAGTTTGCCGGGGAGCGCGTGGCTCCCAGCGCTCGCGGCGAGGGAGCCTTGTTTACCTTGGAGGTAAACAATGGCTGCTACTGGGAATGAGAGACAGCAGAAGTCGGCTTTTAGCTAACACTTACACTTCTACTTCTACTAACGTTTACTACTGGAACGTGCCAATGGCTGCTAATGGGGAATGAGAGACAGAAGAATTCGGCTTTTAGTTAACGCGCACGCTGCGAATTTTTTATTGTTCAACAACGCACAGGAGAAATCTCCCACCGGCACCACCTTGGAGGTCAAAGCGTAAGACTGGTTACATACTACGACACGACGAGGGACGAACGGGTGCCGCCTTAAGGAGCTTCGCCCCTAAAATCTAGTTTCCTCAGGTCAATAACCGCCCACACTCTTTCGAGACACGGAGAAGACTCGAGCCAGTGTCAATTAATTCGATATTTTATAAATATCCAGAGGCGATCTTATTTTGATATAAAACGAATTATATTACTTTTGAAAAAATGTCTTCCTAGCAATGCACTCGTAATTAGAGGAGAAGCGACTTTGGGGGCTCTTTAAAGGGTCCCTGAAACGTTTTTTTTTTTTTTGACATTGCGTCACTGCTTAGGCAAGACAATTGTGAAATCATTCACACCATAAATAAAGCGAAGCACCATGCGCTAAGGCAGCCATGGGCTTATTTCTGCCGCCTTCCTCCTAACCACTGCTGTTCCTCCTCAACTCGATCAGCTGCGGAGTGCGCGCTAGCGACGACGCGCCAGCCGCGTCAGCGACGGTGCCGAGCCCTCCGTAGCGACATAGCGCGGCGATGTCTCTACTGAAGTCGCCCGCCTCGGCAGTGCTAGCCTCTGTAATAGAGCGCCGGCGACTCGTGTTACGCCGCCAGAGATGCCGCGACAATACCGTTGGCAGAAACGAAGGAGCACGTTGTAGGAGCACGTTGTTCGCAGTTAGCTTGGGAAAATTACGTGCACGTGACTGCAGTGGCGCACCGACGGGGGGGGGGGGGGGGGGGGGAGGGGTTCGGGGGTTGTAACCCCCCCCCCCCTTGAGGCCGACCTAACCCCCCTCCCACTCCGTAACTGCTCCTATGTCCTAGAAGAATGTGGAGCTAATGTCTGCAAAACGCCGAAAAAAATAATAAAAATAATCATCATCATTGATGTCACTATTATTTGGCATTTTATTTACATTTTATTACACACGCAACAACTGTGTAGTCGCTTGCCCGGCCCTTCGTGAAAAGTTGAACCCCCCCCCCCCCCCCCGGCAGAGATCCTGGGTGCGCTACTGCGTGACTGGTTAGGGCCAATCAGCGGCCTCCCCTGCCTCTACGTGCGATGGTGTGCTCCTACGTTCGATGGCGGGGGCGTTTCAAAACGCCTTTTGGCAAGCCGCTGCGATCTTTTGCGACGTGCGTGTTCGAAACCTCATTGTAAATTACACACCTTACGCAGAGCGCTGAAATCTGTCCTCTAATGATCCTAATGACTCGCTCTACTGGATCACCATGCTTGCACACAATCGTCAAAACCGTTTCAGCGTCCCTTTAACTTAAGTTTGTAAGCCGCCTTTCGGCCATTGTTGCACTGAAGCGTACGGAAAAGACGAAAGAAAAAGTCGCCTGCGCATGCCGCGTGGCAGAGAATACTGTCTCGAAGTGGCATTGGCAGGCATACATATCTCAATATGGACCTCGATCGCGCTGTCATTGTCGGTGTGCTTCGGTAGAATCTGCGCAGTGGTTCGCGCGATGATGGCCACGTTAACCACCTGGCCTTCGATGCTAAACTGGCTTCCGCCATGTAGCCTCTGGGTCGTATGCTAAACAACTTCACTGGACATCCACCATCGAAGGTTGGAACGGCCCACTAATATTAGTATAAAATATAAGCGCATGTTACTACTATTTTATTAACACCAAAGTGTTTTAGGCCGGGCCCTACCAATAAATCACTGTCCTGCTTCCGTAACGGAAGTGGATGTCTAGAAAATTAAATACACATTTTCAATGCAAAAGTACCTCCCGGTCGGACTCGAACCCACATTCACCCGGAATGCGACTATGGGAGCTGGAAGCTCTATCGATACACCACCCACTTTTTTTAACACGAAAGTGTTTTATGCCGGGGTCCACCAAGATATCTGTGACGTACTTCCGTAACGGAAGTTGACGTCTGAAAAATAAACACGCATTTAAGATAGAGAATGTACCACTCACTGGGATTCGAACGCACAACCAGCCAGGGTGTGACGGTAGGAGCTGGAAGCGTTACCACCACACCACCGACATTATTTTTTGCTTTATTTCCTATTAGTACATACCGGGTACAAGAGCAACCTTCGGCAGACGTATGCCACAACGAGGCTCAGTCCAAATGGAAAAACACCATCTAGAATTCCTTGAGTGTTGTCAAGGCTACGACTCTCGAAAATATACTCGGGCGGGCCTCGCAACAGGCTCGCAATAACACCCTGTCATACGAGCACGCCATAGGCAGTGAAGGTCCGTTGGCATAATTAAATCCAGCGGCAAACCATCATCATCATCATCAACTGGAAGAAATCTGATACCGTATTAATCTAAAGGTAAATCCTTTTTTTATTGTTCTGGGAAGTACATCCCAAAAACATACACCCTTTCAGCAACGTAAAAACACGCGTTCAACGGTTTCTGGGTTTTTACGTATAAGACAATATGATCCTCAAGGTGAAACGAACCCACGATCTTCTAGAAATGTTTTCACAGATAAGGCACTTCTATGAAATTAAAAAAAAATGACTTCGCATCAGGTGCTGCTTCCATTCTTTTCACCCGCTTAAGGACGTCATGCACTTGGCCTCCACTGTATATGGCTCCATATTAATGAACTGGGAGTACTGCGTGACTTACATATTTGTAAAACTTTTTGCGCTTCACGGGGAAAATGTTTCGCTAGAAAGCAACAGAGAAAAAGCGCACACTTAAATTAACCTCTTTAAGGAATCCACAAACAGACCCTGCCATGTGATCCGTACCAATCACATATTCACGCAAAGCTCTCATCAACCTCAGCTGGCACACTGTGCGCAAGAGAGGATCATCTGTGTCGCAAAAAAAAAAAAAAGAACCTGTTAACAACCTGCCCTATGAAAATGTGTGGTAGTTTCAACCCTCCATCCTTCACTATTCTGAACGAATTAGTTATACTGCACCTCTACCAACTTGAAGCCCGAACAAAGACGGCGAATATTAGATGAAGGTTCCGTATGTTGGCCCGTAAACAACGTAATACTTGCATTATACACATTATACACTGTAGTTCTGAGGCAACAAATAGGTTGCAAACAGTACCTTTAGAAAACATACAGTTTGTTACCTTTCCACCTATTCGCCTTCAGCTCTGTACCTCTTATACGTTCTTCCCAATATTCATTATTGTTTTTATAATATCCCAGCGCGACATCTAGATATTTAGCGGGACTCGTTATCCAATTAACATTGGCGAAAATGTCTGGTTTTGATAACCACTGTCCATGCCAAAACCCAAGGCACTGTCCCCAGTTTACGTGGCTTCCAGTTGCATTGCTGAATCTCTTCACTACTGCGATAGTAGCTGCAACACTTCCTTTCCCCATACAACACACGGCGACATCGTCTGCATACGCCAGAATTTTAACTTCCGGTTTTTATAAGATAAATCACCGTATGCGACTGCTTGCAATTATTGCTAAACACAGGGTTTCAATGTAAATGCCGAACAATAGGGCACTCGGTGGGTATCCTTGACGAACAGAACGTTTTATGCTAATAGGACGCCGGCACACCACCAACAAACTTGCCAAACTAAGGGAAAAAATGGACCTTATATCTTTAGTACACACCGGTTTACAATTTGCATCTATTGATGTCCGGTTAGTGTAAAGGTATTTAGCCAGCAGAATTGCGCTTTAATTAACATCGTCTTCCTTTGCCTGCACTCATGGTTCTCAGCGTGGCACCGCCCCCTATAGGAACAATAGAGCGAAGTCGTAAATTGTGTTAATGTGCCATCGGCAGTTCGCACTTCAGAAGTCTCGTTGCCTCTATCGCTGCGCAGATTTCGGCGTCTTGTTGGTCCTGCCGGCGCGTTGCTTCAGCCACAGCCGCTACATAATTTGTCTTGCGTGGCATATATGATAGCCAGTTGCGTTACGACGCGCTCTACTCCAGGAAAGCAAAGACGGCCGCCAAAAAGCAAATGATGCACCTTTCGCACAGCGAAGTGTACGTTCACAAAACGATCCGCCGACAAACAGTTCGGTTTCGCTTGCAAGGTTTCATCATAGAGAAAAGGAGCTTTCTCTATGGTTTCACCGTTTGCGGACGCTCCTGGTTTATGGAAGGTTTGCTCACGGCGCTGGCGCGTTCAATGCAGTGTCTCCAGATAAATGTGAGTCATTCGAGAGCTTTCGCTTGTGTGCAACTGTCGAGCTTCCCTGTGCAGTGTGGAGGTGCAGCGCATGTGTACATGCAACTGTCGAGTATCCCTGTGCAGGACACCAACCCATCTCCCGCCCCTCGATTCGCCAGACTGCTACTTATGCGCGAACACAGGTTTAATTTTTGTGTTTTACCGATTCCCATGAAAGAGGGATGACCCACCTTTTTTTTTATTTATTGCCTTGGTCAACGTGGTACAAAGTAAACAAGGTGCACATCAGTGGCACATTGTAAGGCCATATCTATAACATTGTCATGTCTATCAGGACATTCAATATTGTGATCCAGTCTGGCTGTTCAGGCTCGGCTTAAAAGACTTCCCTGATTGAAACACAACTGTTGCGCTGCACCTCCACACTGCACCTCCGTATATTTGTGTCTTATTTTGTCCTTGTTTGTTCGTCAGCGCTACCACAGAATGAATGCAAGACCCAACCAACTAGCCCACCTTACCGCCTTGACATGTCTATGAAGGTTTCCTGCAAAGATTTTACGTGCACATCCGTGCTGCGCACCTGCGTTCTTGTCTCCCACAATGCATGGAGACCCATAAGCATTATCATATCACATGGGCTTTCTACTGGCAAGAATCTTACGCCATAAAAATCTAGTGGAAATTCTTTCTTTATAGTGCGATGGAACACGTCCGAACAAAACACCGCATCCCAACAATTTAAGAAGGCATGTTCGATAGTCTCCGGTTTTTTGCATAGGAGGCAATCAGTTGTCCAAAGAACAAATTTATCCTTTTCCTGAAGCCACGTTATAGCGGTCAGAGCATTTGTATGTTATTTAAAAGGAAACTTTTGGCAGATGTGGTTATGGGCATCTTTTTAACTCTTTTCAAGACATGCAGTCCTGGGCATCTACGATATGGCAAACGATACATAGGAGCAGGAAGGAACACTTCTAGAAGATCCTTATAAAGTCTTTCTTTGGTAACATCACAGTGTGTATTGCAGATGGAACTATAACTTAAAGAACATGAGTAAAAATGTAGTATTTAACCTTGGGCGTAATATATTGCACTTCTTCACAGAGCTTATCAAGTAGGTACATAAAATGTCTTCAGCATAAGCAGGGCAAATCTGAAGGCTTTTGAGGATGGAATGTGTAAGCCGCGTCCACGTAGCCTTGGCTACAACGATTCGCAGCAGTTTTCCACTGCCCCCCGTTACCATGAGTCTTTTCTGCGGATTTGGGATATCTTTGCGGAGCTCTCCAGGACTACCTACTCTGAATCGTTTACCTCTTGTTTCGAAGTCATTTCCTTTAAGCAGTGATGGGCCGAAGGTGGCAGGCGCCCACGCGACCCAGGGTAAGCATATAAAGGCAGCACCTTATCGTATTACCGTGCCCTAAAAACAGCCCTATACTCCCTTAATCTTCACCACGCGGTCACCCACCAGCCCGCAAAAGACAAAAGCCATGTCAAAAGGCCCTTCTTGTCCACCAAAATGTGTGCCATCGCGGAGGGAATGCCGCAACACATCGGGAAGCGATGTGTTGCCCGATGTGTTGCGAGAAGCAGACGACGCCATGGGCGACGTGGATGAGAAACTCCCGTATTGCTAAGAAATTGACAGATACTATGCTGGTTTGTTCGGTACACTTCACTCACGACGACTTCTTTATCGCCGCTGCGTGGAGCAATATCTACATGTCTATTTATTATCATATGGGCTTCTTACAAGGCGCACATGTGCACTTTCGTTTAGGCAAGCGCTCGCATGTTATTGGGTGTACGCGAAATTTAGCTAAACAAGTTTCCTGCGCCAGCCATGATGTTAGTAATGCTCAAATTAAACGGCGGACATATTTTGGCGGACTTAGTTTTCGAGTGAAGCGGGAAGCAGATTCATAATAGATGCACGTACGTTACGACTGCTTTTGTTAGGCGCTGTATGCGGACAATGTTCTGTTCCCACTCAACGTAGCGTGTTGGCAGTTCGTCTGTTCGCAAGAAATATAGCAGAAAGAGCAAATAGTGTTTGTTGTAGGTTTCGGGGCATTGGGCCTACGCACCGTGCCTCTACTTCGCTTCCGAAGGCTATCCCGAAGGCTATCCCGAAGGCTATTCCGAAGGCTTTTCTGGGTGGTCAAACATACACAGACGCGCAAACTCAATGTGCGCTGTTCACTGGTGGTGGTGGTGAAAAACATTTATTGGGCTACTATTTACAGATAGGTTGTATGGCAAACCAGCCCCTGGGCGAGCCTGCCTGCACTACTGGGTGGAGTCCCTAGTCAGGCACCCCATTGGTCGAGGCCGCTGTCCTGACACGCTGGACCATGGCTTGTGGGGTCGCAAGGTCCAGGCAGCCGAGCAGGGCCGCCTCCCAGTCCTCTCGGGTTGGGTTTAGGTTGGGGGTTATAGAAGGGTTGAGTTGGCATGACCATACCATGTGGTAGGTGTCAGCTACCTCCCCACACTGGCGCCGCCGACGAATGAACATGACGACATAAGGAGTCTGTGGCAACACACGTACGGGTACGGATGGTACTGTACGCACATTTGACCAATACGAGAAACGCTTGCCGCGCTACAAATTTCCACCGATCGACAGGAGGTGAAAAATCAACCTAAACCACGGTCTGAATGCCTGCCGCGTCGACACACTTAAAGTCGCACATTCACAAAGTTCTGCTGTGTCGATTGACGAGTGATGGTAGAGACGCCTAAGCACATGGGAGTAGCGACATGAAATCCCTTCTTTTCAAGGAAACAAGCATCACAGGAAAGTCGAAATTCGGGCCAACAGCGTTCACGGCTCACGGCGCAGTGGTGCCTCATCTCTTGTCGCAGGCCATGATGCGTTTTTCATTGTCTTCTTAACTGCTACGTCATGAAGAAGAGCGACCGTAATGGGTCGCGCATGTCTACGGATAGACAGCCATATATTTTAGTTTTTATTCTTAAGTTATTACCTCCCCTTCCGGCTGCCTCGGAAGGTCCCTGATTTTCGACACATGTCTGAAGCAGATCGCCTAACAGGATGGATGTTCGCACGCGAAGTGCAACTATATTTACTTCGTTTCGTCACTGAAATCCTTAAGGCCGATCTAATATCAAATAGTCGGCAGCACGCACCTTTCCGCCTTTGCACAAAACACCACAATTTCATCTCGCAATGCGCGAAACTTCAGCACAATGCTACGCGAAAGTACCGCAGTGAACCTGGATATCTTAGCCAGCAACGTTTTTGTTGATCAGAAATCCATTTCCTAGTTCTCTTTTGTCCGCTATACAACGGTAACATAGGACATGCCCAGATTTCAGCACTGTAAAGGCTTACCTATTACATCCCATTTATTGCCCGCTAATTCTTGAAACTGTACCGCTACACTTGCCTCGCTACATAAGTTCTCGCGCGTATTATATATATATATATATATATATATATATATATATATATATATATATATATATATATATATATATATATATATATATATATATATATATACTGCTCTCAAGCAGATTATTAACGTTTACTTTCTCGTCAGTTCAGTGCATTTCCTGCAGCCATAATATTATATAAACTTATCTGGCATCGGACATGCATGCGGCGATTTCTTTACGTTGCGCATTGCATATCCTTGTTGCAAGACTTTTTCGTCTAATAAACAACACTACCCACATTCTTGGCGGTTACTGCGAGGTATAGCTAGTCCAGTAGCTTCTCCCTGACGGTTACTGCCTGGTACTGATCCTGACGTTTTACTGTGCCTATGATTGCTATTCTGGCAGAAAAAGGAGCTTTTTAATGGCGCGACTGTTGGGTAGCCTGACGGTAGTTGTGGAGAAGGGAAGAAAACCGAGGGGGAGCTTAAAAAAAAAACGATTAAGCCAAAAGCGAGAACCGGAATGTTCTTGCTAGCAGTTCCACTGGAAGACAATTTCAAACTATGGAGCTTCTCGCACGCTTCGATAGAGACCATTATGAAAAATGTGCGGAAGTGCCGCCTGCGGCCTTTACCTGATAGTAAACCTACTGTGCCCGTTGGTCCTGATGTGCCCGTTCTTCCTGACGTTCGCCCGTTCGTCCTTTACCTGATATACCCGTTCGTCCTACAGTCATAAAAGGGAATGATGGGATGCGCTGGTCTAGGCGTTCTAATACACAATACAGGTAGTTAATCGGCACGATGCGCACGAAGGCATGACAAGCACCTTTCGATACATGAGTGTGCTCGTTACCGTTGTAGCTTTTGTAACAAGTGTGTATCCGGCCGCTACATCCATCTTTCTCTTTGCAAAACGAAAAGCAGCAGCAGTACGTCTATATACTTTCCTCGAATAGCACTGATCTCGAACCCACGACATATACGACACAGCTTCTTGCTTACGCTTGTGTTTCTCGAGATGCATCATGTCGTTCGTAATGTGGCGGTAGCGGTAAGGAAAGAGACGGATGGTGCAAGAAAAGAACTGCTGTAAGTCTGAAAATAGAGAAAGCCGTTTTTGAACAAAACGTCATCGCGAAAACAAAACACTTCCAAAAATGCTTGTAAAACTGTACACTCTGCGGTACGAACACACAGCACACTTATGCTTGAATTCCACCGATGGTAAATCATCTTCGTTCAAGTGCTGAAGTCTCACGTAAAAAAGAAAACTCATTAAAAAAAACGTGCGACTACGGTGCAGCTGCAGTAACATATTTCAAAGTTCCATGTGAATTTGTGTATTCGTTTACTGAAAACCGTCTTTTTGGGCACGTGTGTGTGCCTGCATCCAGGCCACCATATGGTTCAGTCGCACGGTCGTGGAAACGTCGATTACGTCTTAGCTCGCCTGCACACCTGAATTGCTCTCAAAATTAGGTGAGTATTTGATATTTAGCGAAGTGGCACACCGGGCCAATTGGCATATTGCAAGCTAAAAAAAGAGCCAGGCCTGCGCGGAACCGAAGTACACGGATAGCGTAAGCTGGAGGAGCGACCTTCTTAGGGGTCATTTTAAACGCTTGAGGAAACTAGTGCAAGTAGAGGAGGTACGTATCCCCTGCGCCATAACTCTTATCATTTCGCCAAGTAGGGAAGTACCCACTACGCCATAACTACTGCGGTAATGTAACGTGCAAATCTGTATAACTGCACATCGTAGGAAGTCTCCTGGCGTCGTTTTCCCGAGAACGAATCAAACTCTGGGCCCGGCGTCGACGGCGAGCTGCGGTTTGGGCTTCTCTCTGCACAAATGTCTGTTGTGCCCGATGTTGCCTTGCTGCAGCCGCGGGCGTAGCTCTGCGATTCGCTTCTTCAGCAACAGTCCGCACCTTGCCGAAGAGTCAAGTCAGGTTGCTGTCGCCTGCCGCGTGACGCATGGCACGATACAGCAAAACTGCTTCTAAGGGCAGCGCTTCGTTAAGATGACGACGGAAAAGTAGAAGAATATTTTAGGGGCGAAGCTCCTCTTAGTCTAACCTTGTCACGCGTCAGGCGTCAGGCGTCAGGCGTAACCCGCGTGCTGGGAGGCACGCGCTCGCCCTCGGCGTTCGCCTCGGCGCGTGCCTCTGCTGTCTTGAGAGAGAGAAAGAGAGAGACAGAGAGAGAGCGAAAGGCGCGCGTTGGCTATGGAAACGCTCTTTCTTAGAGGAACGCTGTACCAGATCGCAAAGAAGGAGAACGCGCTCTCACCCGCGAGAGACAACGTTGGCGCAGGCAGCGTCTCCTAGCGAGTTTCTTGATTGAGAAATACCGACTGCTCGCGTTGGAGAACCGTTCACCGGCCACCCATTTATATATATAGGCACTGGATCTTGACTTGCAATGAAGTGCCGGTGGGAGATTTCACTTGTGCATAGTTGAACCACGAGGATTCGTAGCGTGCGCGTTAAGTAAATTAATCCGGAACTCGGCACGATCTACGATGAACATCCCGAGCTTCGCCCACTCATCATCATTCACTCCGTGGATATGCTCTAATTTTTTGTCATAATGATGATGTTGATGATGCCTCTGTAATGGGTTCAGAGCTCCAAAGCATGCACTCCTGTGTTCTATATACTTTCCTCGAATAGCACTGATCTCGAACCCACGACATATACGACACAGCTTCTTGCGTACGGTTGTGTTTCTCGAGATTCATCATGTCGTTCGTAATGTGGCAGTAGCGGTAAGAAAAGAGACGGATGGTGCAAGAAAAGAACTGCTGTAAATCTGAAAATAGAGAAAGCCGTTTTTGAATAAAACGTCATCGCGAAAAAAAAAAACACTTCCAAAAATACTTGTAAAAGTATGTACACTCTGCGGTACGAACACACAGCATAATTATGTTTGAATTCCACCGATGGTAAATCATCTTCGTTCAAGTGCTGAAGTCCCAGGTAAAAAAGAAAACTCATTAAAAAAAAACGTGCGACTACGGTGCAGCTGCAGTAATATATTTCAAAGTTCCATGTGAATTTGTGTATTCGTTTACTCAACACCGTTTTTTTACGCGCTTGCGTGTGCCTGCATCCAGGCCACCATATGGTTCCGTCGCACGGTCGTGGAAACGTCGATTACGTCTTAGCTCGCCTGCACACCTGATTTGCTCTCAAAATTAGGTGAGTATTTGGTATTTTGCAAGGTGGCACACCGGGCCAGTTGGCATTTTGCAAGCTAAAAGAAGAGCCAGGCGTGCGCGGAACCGCAGTACGGGAGAGCGTAAGCTGGAGGAGCGACCTTCTTAGGGGCCATTTTAAACGCTCCAGGAAACTAGTGCAAGTAGAGGAGGTACGTATCCCCTGCGCCATAACTCTTATCATTTCGCCAAGTAGGGAAGTACCCACTACGCCATAATTACTGCGGTACTGTAACGTGCAAATCTGTATAACTGCACGTCTTAGAGAGTCTCTTGGCGTCGTTTTCCCGAGAACGAATCAAACTCTGGGCCCGGCGTCGACGGCGAGCTGCGGTTTGGGCTTCTCTCTGCACAGCTGTCTGTTGTGCCCGATGTTGCCTTGCTGCAGCCGCGGGCTTCAGCAACAGTCCGCACCTTGCCGAAGTGTCAAGGCAGGTTGCTGTCGCCTGCCGCGTGACGCATGGCACGATACAGCAAAACTGCTTCAAAGGGCAGCGCTTCGTTAAGATGACGACGGAAAAGTTGAAGAATATTTTGTCATAATGATGATGTTGATGATGCCTCTGTAATGGGTTCAGAGCTCCAAAGCATGCACTCCTGTGTTCTTTCAAATGATTCCTCGAACTCGTTATGCAATCCACTTTCCGTGACGTGTAGTGGCGTATTATTATTCTTGTGCGTAACATTACATTTGCTAATGCGATACATCGGCATACGTTATACCTGTTTAGGTCTTTTAGCGAATATTTTTCAAGCGCAGGCGTAGCTCAGTGCTGCAATGCTCGACTGCCACGCAGAGACGTGGGTTTGAATCCTCCTCAGTCCTGGTTATTTTTTTTTTCTAAAATTTGCGCGATAGCGGTTACGAACACCGGCGGCGGACAATTACGGCGCCAAAAACGACCCTTGTTGTGATCTCATAACAGCTTACGCTGTAAAATCGTGCAGATGCCACGCATTCTGGGAATCGGTGTCATGTGAAGCAGTCAGTGAGGACACTGGTTATGACGAATTGTTTGGAATTCAGACAAGTGTGACGGGTAGGAACAAGGTCTTCGTGCAAAGCGCATGAGTACCCACTGGCAAGTATGCTTAGCGTGAGCTAACCAGGAACGTCGACAGCGCCGTGGCGACTGAATCGTAGCTCATGGTGCGGCTTAACGCTGGCACTCATATTAGTCCAAATACACGTATGTTTTGCTAAGGAAAACTGCATTATGCTATGCGTTCATGGGCTGTCATAAACATCGTCCGTTGACGTATTCCTAGGGGATCGAGCGAAGTTCCGCATAGCATTCTGAATGGTAGCCGAACATATGCATTGATATCATAGAAATTATCACGCATTAGAAGCGCAATTCACGTTGCACAAGCACCATCACTACAACTGCAGGGGCAATAGGTTTATTTACTCTACCATCTGTGAGCAGACGCTGTAGCCCGTGGTAAAGTGCTTGTATGGCGCGTGGAAGGCCCGTGTTCGATACTCCCCTGAAGCTTGGTAAGTTGCATGTGTGTCTGTGTAGTTGTTATGTCTGCATTTCAATCGCGAGCGAAGACAAATAGTGTTCCTTGGCAGTTTTAAGAGCTGAGCTCTTTCAGCCAGCCGTCCGGTGTCTCGGCCGATCCTGCAGGCAGTGCACCGCGTCAGGTGCTGAAAACCACGCGTCTTTGCTGTACCGTCAGTCGTGACGTACATGTCGAGTACGCGACCTCAGCGGTGTAAAGATCAGTCATTCATGTTCGTCATGCATTTATACTCTCCCTCCCAAATCGTCGTGTATACTAGGTGGACGAGGCGACCAGACCACCGAGATAGATAGATAGATAGATAGATAGATAGATAGATAGATAGATAGATAGATAGATAGATAGATAGATAGATAGATAGATAGATAGATAGATAGATAGATAGATAGATAGCCATCTTCGCTTTTCGCTTAGGAGAGGAGACTGCTGGGATACACGTTCCGCCGGCGATAGATCATCGCGGGCACACTTCGCAACGACGTCATAATGACAGCGCTGCAAGAGGAAACAAAGCTATCTGTGTTTCTCCCTTAATGTCCCATTTTGCCCTGAAGTGCCAGGTGCGGCTAGATGATTACTGCAAACACTTTTTCTCTCTGTGTCCTTTCCTTTTCTTTTTTTTTTCAGCGCTGGCGTGCCGCGCCGTAAGGCGTGTGCTAGAATTCGAGTCGTGTTATGTAGCTGTTTTTCCTCTACGTCGAAGTACACAACTGCGTCAGAAAGACTGTTTAATTACTTTGTTTCATGTTTCTCTGATAACGCGTGCGCTGTGAAAAAAACAGTAACGGCCATGTGCGCGCCGCGTCCAGTGCATTAGGATGCCTCAATTGCACGCCAACATTTGTTTCATCAGAGGTATGACTATAACTCAAAACTACGCAGTTGCAAAAGATATCCGACTATGCTCGCTCCTTCGCCATTTTCTCTTCAACGCAGAAAGCGCGCTAGCTCGGGCTAAGTAGAAAATAAAATTCAATGACATCTCCCTTTTATTTATCTACTTTTGTATTTTGTTTTTTTCGTCTATCACACACTGACATCAACTGAACAACAGGTGTCGCCAAGTGCTACGCTTGTGTGAGCATAGACAGCCGTAAGAAACGCAGGCCACTTTGTGTCAGGCTGCACTTGTGAAGGCCGCCAAAGCACTTGTGAAGGCACTTATGAAGGCCGCGCGTATATTTGTTTCCCAGTACCAGTTTATTACCGCTTTCTGTGCCGCTTAGAAATTGCCGATTTGCGAAAAACGAGGCACGTGAAGTTATTTATGAGTACAGGGATTGTTTCTCCCTTACTACGCTCTAGGAACACGTATTATTCGAAAAATCGACTTAGTTATTTAGCCATCCAATTCATCACCTTCAGTAAATTCCAATCCATATGCAGTGAGTTGCACGACGTTTGCGGTTTGCGGCCAATTATTTGGCAGAATGGCGTATGGGAGGGCATAATTCACATAAGACTCAGTACCTCGTCATCTTACATCATTTCTGTAGGCTGATTTGCAGCAATCACCATGACCGTGTTTGTTTAAAATGTTGCGTGTATGCCTGAAAAAAAGAGAACGAATGCTTGCTGTGCAAGCTGCGCGGGGATAGGAAAAGAGGAAAAAGACCGCGTGGACATAGGCAGACCTTCTCGGAAAACCTCTCACGAGCTCTGCGAATACACATGCCTACGCATCCGGTATTGTCTTTTAGTGCCTCCATTTCTGGATTTTCCAATACGAATGCTCGCCTGGCAGTGCAAGATTACGGTAATGAAATCAATGGTTTACCCAGATACAGGCCAGAAATATCGTTCTATTTATTCAGATTCCTATGTAACGTTCAGTACAAATAGTTACTAATTTTTCTAAATTTTTCTTTTTACTTTTTTATTGTTTGAACCTTTAGAGTCTGACTTTGTTGTTGTTGTTGTTGTTGTTGTTGTTGTTGTTGTTGTTGTTGTTGTTGTTGTTGTTGTTGTTGTTGTTGTTGTTGTTGTTGTTGTTGTTGTTTTGTCTCTACATTGCATCACGACCCTCACAACCTCCTTTAGTTCGCCTTTGCTCTGTGTAAATTCAGTCTTCTTTCTAGCACCGAATTCTTGGTCAACCCTCCACAGTAGGTGTGAGCCACAAATGTTCAGGTGAACAACAAACAAGAACTAGTTCGTTGGTCTTGAGTTCTACTACGCGAACCCGGTAAGGAAATCATCTGTGGAAATACAGTGGAATGAGAGTCGTATAGGAAATACAGCATAGCACAAAGACCTGGACAAGCACGGGACAAAGGAAGCGATATTTTGAGAGTTAAATACTTATTTATACAGTGTACATAGGATACCCACGTTGAGCTCGTGCTATCCCATGGCGTCGCTAATTAAAGAAACCTTACGCACCTGTGGAACTCCATACTTGCTGTGTATATCGCTATATGTACCAACATCAGCAATTAGCATACAACCCGTTGTTTCCCGGCTCATTATAACTCGCTCATAAAGGTGGTGGTCATAGAAGCGCTAGTTGATAATGCCTTCGAATAAGCACCGTGAAATTAAGGTGACGATTTTGATGCTTGATCAAATAGATTGCACATTCACGAAGAACATTGCTTCCATATTTTGCTAATTTTCATACGGCAAACAAGCACAGCTTTCGAAGACGTGAAACACGCTCTTCGAACATGGTATGTCAAACAGGCTCCTGTGAACACGTGAACCAAATATCATTGCACTGCAAGCACCAGACAATTCCAATTTGGTTTCGAGCTCAGCTGGAGAGCGCTCGCTCTTCTTTCAACACATGACGTCACTGGGGGCATCTACTTTATTACGTGAGGCAGAAATACCACTGACTAATACCATGATCGAGGAAAGATCATCTGCAATGCTTTATATGATCGTTTTTTTATTTAACAAATACAGGCAATGTCCGTATCTTAACAAAAAAGAACGAATAAAATCTAGTGACGTAGTCCCCGTCCCCGGTGACGTCGTTTGTCGAAAGAACTGGCCCTTCCCAGTTGTGTTGGAAACCAAACTACGAATTCCCTGGTTCGAGCTGCACAATACATTTTGATCACGTGCTTGCATCACGTGACCACCAAACCCAGCGTGGTGTGAATGCAGTAATCAGCGTTGGCGTTGCTCTTTCCCAGCGGAGGTGGACCACTATACGCAGGTCTAAGTATGGAGTGTCCCTTCTCAAAACCGCAACGGGTCACCATCGGCGTTCCTCGCCAAGGATCTACCAAAGATCTACGACGAGGTCAAGATTCACGATCGAGAGCTCTCGGGCCGGCTTCTGAAGAACTGGCAGGCGTCGTTCTTCACCAACTCTCCCGAAAGCGGCGAATGCAACGAGCAATATCTCGACATCGGCTGCGGGCCAGGTAACTTCACCCGTCACTACCTGTTGCCGCTCTGTCCGCCGTCGATGAGGAGACTGGTGGCGGCGGACAACTCGTACCCCATGATAGACTACGCCAGGCGAGTGCACGGCCACCCGAAGATAGAACACCGAATGCTGGATATTGCCATCGACGACGATGTGTCTCGGTTTATCGAAAGTGAGGGGCAGTTCCACCGCATCTATTCCTTCCTGACCTTTCACTGGATGCACGACAAAGCAGCTGCGCTCAGGAACGTTGAGCGCCTCTTGGCCGTCGGCGGCGAGTGCCTGATCGTGTTTTGTCCTCATCCTGGACCGTTACAACTTTCGAAGGCAATGATGAACTCGGATCGATGGAAGGAATACAGTCAAGTGAGTAGTTGCATGACCACGAAGATAGGTTTCACGTTCGTGTTATACCGATTCCTATGACAGAAGGATCAACCACATCTTCTTTGTGATCATGAATAATATATTCGACACTTTATTCAATACTTGAGGCTCTTATTTCTGAGAGAACCCTGCTCGATCTGTGCGTTTCTCGAATATCATTCTAATATGCAGGTGCTGAAGAATGTTGTACCCGAGTTTCCCGACACCCATGACCCATCGTACCTGAGGAACTACCTCATCGACATTGCAAGATCAACCAGTCTCGTCCCGCTGACGTGCGAGCTGGTGCAAGCGGAGGTCCCGAGTTCAAGTTTGGAAGAACTCACGCGTAAGAGCTTCTCCCATTATCCTTCGAAAGTCACTGCAACTAACTGTCAACCACAAATGCTCATATGTCTATCACGTGTACCTGTCTTATCTCCTTCCCGTAGCTCGAAATGCTGGTGAGGTAACTGTGGACAATGGAGATAAGTGGACGACGGAAAGACCGCCCCCTCAACTCAGTTCCTAGAGCATCCGACGCGTTATCCGAAGGCGGCGGGTTCGGTGCCCACTGACGGCTCGTGTGTTTTCTCGTCGCCGACCACACAATGAATGACCCTTTGTGAACAAGGCTCCTGCGGGGGGGCCGAAACGTCCTTTGTTTTTTTTAATGTGTGGTCGGCGCTTTTACCCCTTGACAGCACTTTAGTCCCTTTTTATTTATGTCACAACTGCTGCACTACAGCTAAAACAAAAACTATAACTTTCTTTGTTCTTTCCTTGGCCTCTCTAACTTTATTTATTTATTTATTTAATACTGCGAACATGAGGTATATGCAGGGCGGGTAGAATACAATCGGCCAACGAAAGTAAAACAGTCTTGTAAGTTGAACGATACAGCCCTGGGCATACAACTGGAAAAGCAGCAAAGCACATTTTTAAGAAGACTATATTAAACAATGCAAGTGTTAAAAAGTAACATGAGATAGTGTATACACAGGTAAGTTGTTCTACCCATTAATGGTGCGCGGAAAGGAGGAGTATTTGAATAGGTTAGTTCGGACATAATAGGGGGTTAGAACATTTGGCTGGTGTTGGTCAGTAGGCCGCGTCAACAGTGGATTTAAATACACTGCCAGATCGACTGCGAGTTAGTTAGCAAGTTATCCGTGAAAGAAAGTGGGCCGTAATTTTTTTCGACGCGATTCAAGAGTTGAAATATCACTCCACTGCATTAGTTCACTAGGCGAGTCGGATGTTGAAAACTTCTTATAAACAAGACGGATAGCCTGTCTTTGGACTCGTTCAAGTTTCTTTACGTTACATTGTGTGTAGAGGTCCCATACAATGCAGGCGTACTCGAGCTTCGGTCTAATTAAGTAGTGATACGCGAGAATCTTAACAGAGGCTGGAGCACGTTTAAGTTTGTACTTTAGGAAGCACAGTTTTCTGAAAACGCAGGAAGAGATGTTTTGCATATGGAAGGTTCCAGAATAGGTTGTTACAAATGGTGACACCTACGCATTCATAGCTTGTGACTTTTTTTAAGTGCAGAGGAGCCCAGCATATAGTTATAATATATAGATGTTTTCTTTCGTGAAACTGATTTTAATAAAAAAACACTTTTTCTACGTTCAAGGTCATATTGCAACGGGCGCCAGTGGAAAATTTGATTAAGGCTTTCATTCCGGTCATCTTGGTCGCTAGGTCGCTAGCGTATGAACACTAACCACCGTGACGCCGAGAGGACGCAATCTCGGTTTCTGCCGAAACGCACACTTTTCATATAACACGTATATAACACGTAACTTATGCGTAACAGCTCCTCCGCGAACTGCAGACGCTCGCTACGAATACACCTATACCTCAAGCATTTCACCTATTAAATTAGCACGGCATGCATTGAAACCAAGCAGACAAGCCTCTAGTTGAAGTTAGACCTAAGTGCCGTCAGCGAAACCATGTGTGGCCTGTCTTCACCGACGGTCAATTCATGTTGTAGTGACGTTTTATGAAAATTTGAGTGAGGCTTTTGTTAGGCAAATATTATTCGACCAAAACTCTGCACTTCGCTTCACATTGAGCTTGGTGGCACAGGTGATCGCATTTTAATTCAGCAAATCAACAAAGCTGAGTCGCCGGTTTTAGTGCCTTCGTCTTTCTATCTCGCTTTCAATTTCCAAAAATTCTCATGTAAGTGTTTTAGCACGTGCAACACGCAGTCCGCAGCCTCCCACGTTCAACTTCACTAAAATCACTGATATACTATTTTGCGATAGCTCGGCTCAGGGCAGCACTGATAATAAAAACCGGTATTTTAAGGATGTTCAACAGAATTTTTTTATTTCCTTTGCGGCGACGTTTGTTAATATATTTCTCAACATTGTAGGTCTGGCTTTGCCCGTCAACCCAGTCTACTCTCTGGTGACAGAAGAAGAAAAGGTCGAGTTGGCCAGCTTCGCCAAGAAATTCATGGAGCAAGGACATTACTCTAACTATTCATGCACAGGGACAACTCGGAAGCTGAGATTCGTATTTCACGGATACAAGCCATAGCTTCTTGAGCTTCCATTCGCAAGTTCCTGCAAGCGCTTAGGCTTCCGCCTGCTTCAAGAACTTCAACACTAAATGCAAAGGTTTTTGGAGTTTTACAAGAAGAAGCTCGATTCACTGCCCTACAGGGCAATTTGTACTTGCTACTGTGAAGTTTTTTGTCTAAAATAAAATGGCGGCAACAGTAACTCATGAGCTCGTGTTGCAGCCAAGCTGTACATGGCTTACCCCCGTGGATTCATGGCGTCTGCACGCAAGAAATCTAGTTTCCTCAGGCCAGCAACCGCCCACGCTCTTTCGAGACACGGACAAGCCTCGAGGCAGTGTCAAACAATTAATGAGATATTGAATAACAATGATCTCGAACCAAGACATATACGATACAGCTTCTTATGTACGCTTATATTTCTCGAGATGCATTATGTCGTTCATGTATGTGGCGGTTGCGGTAAGGAAAGAGACGGATGGTGGAAGAAAGTAAGTCTGGAATCAGAGAGAGTCGTTTTTGAACGAAACGTCGTCGCCAGCAAAAACATCCCATAAAATGTTTCCAAAAGTGTGTTCACTCTGCGACACGAACACACAGCGTACTCATGTCTGTATTCCATCGATGGTAAATCCTGTTCGTTAAAGTGCTGACGTCTATGGTAAAAAAGAAAGCTCATAAAAAAACGCGCGACTACGGGGCAGCTGCAGTAACATATTTTAAACTGCCACGTGAATTTGTGCACTCGTTTACTCAACATCGTTCTTTTACGCGCTTGTGTGTGCCTGCATCCAGGCCATCATATGGTTCCGTCGCACGGTCGTGGAAACGTCGATTACGTCTTAGCTCGCCTGCACACCTGATTTGCTCTCAGAACTAGGTGAGTATTTGGTATTTAGCAAAGTGGCACACCGGGCCAGATAGTATATTGCAAGCTAAAAAAATTGTGCAGATCCCACGCATTCTGGGAATCGGTGTCGTGTGAAGCAGTCAGCGAGGACACTGAATATAACGAATTGTTTGGAATTAAGACAAGTGTGACGAGTAGGACCAAGGTCTTTGTGCAAATCGCATAAGTACCTACTGGCAAGTATGCTTCACGTGAGCTAACCAGGAACGTCAACAGCGCCGTGGCGACTGAATCATAGCTCATGGTGCGGCGGAACGCTGGCACTCATATTATTCCAAATACACGTATGTTTTGTCAAAGAAAACTACATTATGTTATTCGTTGATGGGTTATCATAAGCTTCGTCTTTAACGTATTCCTAGGGGATCGAGCGAAGTTGTAGAAGAGTATTCCTAATGGTAGCAGAACCTATGTATTGATATGAAAGAGATTATCACACATTAGAAAAGCAATTCACGTTGCACAGGCACCGTCACTACAACTGCAGGGGCAATAGGTTAATTTACTCTATTTACCCTGGGGAAGCAGCCGCTGTACCCCGTGGTAGAGTGCTTGTATGGCACATGGAAGGCCCGTGTTCGATACTCCCCTAACGCTTGGTTAGTTGCATGTGTGTCTGCGTGGCCGTTATGTCTGCATTTCAATGGCAAGCGAAGACAAATGGTATTTCGTCGTAGTTTTAAGAGTTGAGCTCTTTCATCAAGCCGCCCGGTGCCTGGGCCGATCGCGGAGGCGGTGCACCTTGTGAGGTACAGAAAACTACGCGTGTTTGCTGTATCGTCAGTCGTGACGTACATGACGAGTACACGACCTTAGTGGTGCAAAGATCAGTCCTTATTTATACATTCATGCGTCATGAATTTATACTCCACCCCCTAAATCTTCGTGTATACTGGGTGGACGAGGCGACCACGTCATCACCGAGACAGACAGACAGACAGACAGACAGACAGACAGACAGACAGCAGATAGATAGATAGATAGATAGATAGATAGATAGATAGATAGATAGATAGATAGATAGATAGATAGATAGATAGATAGATAGATCGCCATCTTCGCTTTTCGCATGGGAGAGGAGACTGCTGGGATACACGTGCCGCCGGCGATAGATCATCACGGGCACACTTCGCAACGACGTCATAATGACAGCGCTGCAAGAAGAAACAAAACTATCTGTGTTTCTCCCTTAACGTCCCATTTTGCCCTGAAGTGCCAGGTGCGGCTAGCTGATTATTGTAAGCACTTTTAGGGGTGAAGCTCCTTAGGCTGTGGGTCGGTTGTCACGCGTATCGTGTAACCTACACCACTCACAATACCATGCAACTCCCTGCCACGCCGGGAGGCTCGCGCTCGGCCCCGGCGCGTGCCTCCCGGTGCGCGAGCTCTCCCTTTCTTCCATCTGCTGTCTTGTGAGAGAGAGAGAGAGAGAGAGAGACAGAGAGCGAAAGGCGCACGTTGGCTATGGAAACGCTCTTTCTTAGATGAACGCTCTACCCGCTCGCAAAGAAGGAGAACGCGCCCTCACCCGCGAGAGACGTTTCGGCTCGAGGCCAGCCGAAACGTCAGAATAAATCCTATGTTTGTCACTGTGACTTTCTGATAGTATATATATATATATATATATATATATATATATATGCACTGGATCTTCACTTGCAATGAAGTGCCGGTGGGAGATTTCACTTGTGCGTAGTTGAACCATAAGGATTCGTAGCGTGCGCGTTAGCTAAATTAATCTGGAACTCGGCACGATCTACGATGAACATCCCGAGCTTCGCCCACTCATCATCATTCACTCCGTGGATATGCTGTGAATTTTTTTCTCCCTTTCTTTTCTTTTGTTTATTTTTTTCAGCGCTGGCGTGCGGCGTGTGCTAGAATTCTACAGTCGTGTCATGTAGCAGTTTTTACTCTATGTCGAAGTACACAGCTGCACCAGAGAGACGGTTTCATTGCTTTGTTTCATGTTTCAGAAGGTGCGCGCCGCGTCCGGCGCATTAGGATGTCTATCTTGCCAGCCAACATTTGTTTCATCAGCGGTGTGACTGTAACTCAAAACGACGCACTTGCAAAGATATTTTAACCATGCTCGCTATATCGCTGTTTTCTCTTCAATGCACAAAGCGCGCTACCTCGGGCAAAGTAGAAAATAAAATTCTATGGCATTTTTTTTTCTTTTTATTTGTGTACTTTTCCGGTTTTTTTTTTTTTTCATCCATCACGCACTGAGGTCAACTGAACGACAGCTGTCGCCAAGTGTTGCGCTTTATGCGCATAGGCTGTCGGAACAAACGCAGGCCACTTTGTGTCAGACCGCACCTGTGAAGGCCGTGCGTATATTTGTTTCCCAGTACCGCTTTATTACTGTTTTTTGTGACACTTAGAAATTGTCGATTTGTGAAAAACGAGGCACATGAAGTTACTTATGAGTGCAGGGATAATATCCATTGTTTCTCTCTTACTACACTCCAGCTAGGAACGTGTATTGTTGGAGAAATCAACTTAATTGTTTAGCCACTCAATTCCTCACCTTCAGTAACTTCCAATCCATATGCAGCGAGTTGCACGACGTTTGCGGTTTGCGGCTAATTAATTGGCAGAATGGCGTATGGGAGGCCATAGTTCACATAAGACGCAGTACCTCGTCATCTTACATCATTTCTGTAAGCTGATTTGCAGCAATCACCTTGACCGTCTTCGTTTATAATGTTGCGTGTATGCCTGAAAAAAGAGAACGAATGCTTGCTGTGCAAGCTGCGCGGGGATAGGAAAACAGGAGGAAGACCGCGTGGACGTTCAGCCCCTGGTGGCGATGGAATTACGGCAAGCATGTTAAAAATTCTTTTCAATGAGGCCTCAGATGATTTATTAGCCATCGTGAATCATTCGTTAAAATGTTCTTGGATTCCTCTTAACTGGAAACTAGCTAAAAAATCCACAGCATATCCACGGAGTGAATGATGATGAGAGTGCGAAGCTCCGGAGGTTCATCGTAGATAGCGCCGAGTTCAGTATTAATTTAGTTAACGCGCACGCTACGAACCCTTATGGTTCACCTACGCACAAGTGAAATCTCCCACCGGCACTTCATTGCAAGTCAAGATCCAGTGCCTATATATATATATATGGGTGACCGGTGAACGGTTCTCCAGCGCGAGCAGTCGGTATTTTTCAATCAAGAAGCTCGCTATAAGACGCTGCCTGCGTCAAGCTTGTCTCTCGCGGGTGAGGGCGCGTTCTCCTTCTTTGCGAGCTGGTAGCGCGTGCATTGAAGAAAGAGCGTTTTCATAGTCAACGCGCGCCTTTCGCTTTCGCTCTCACTCTCTCTCTCTCTCACAAGACAGCAGATGGAAGAGTGAAAGAGCTCGCGCGCCGGGAGGCACGCGCCGAGGGCGCGCCTCCCACACGAGCCCTCCTAGTAGCGCGTTCCTAGTAGGTAACGCGCTACTACAACGGACGGACAGACCCAAACCTTAAGGAGCTTCGCCCCTAAAATAATTCCAGTTCTTAAAAATAACGGAAAAGGATATACTCATGACAATATTCGTCCGATTGCTGTAACTTCTAATCTAGTAAAGTTGATGGAACGAATTATCTATGCTCGTATGGCAAAATTTATAGCTGATAATGACCTTCTCAACCCCCACCAAATTGGCTTTAGACCCGGCTGTTCCATATGGCAAGCTCATGTGGACTTAGAAAGCCGAATAAAATTAGCGCACTTCCGCAGAGAAGTAGCTGCTCTAGTAACATTAGATATATCAAAAGCCTATGACAGTGTCGAGTATGACATATTATTACACCAGCTAAAGAGTTACAATTTTCCGAATTATCTGGTGAGCTGGTTTCATGAGTTTTTAAACGACCGAGAATTTTATTGTTCCTTGAAAGGTCATTCTTCTTCCCATCATCGACAGTCACGCGGGGTTCCTCAAGGGGCTGTGACTTCCCCTCTACTGTTTAATGTGCTACGTAGTTCCATCCCCAGCCATGAAGGTATATACACCTACGTATATGCAGATGACATCGCGTTCTTTGCAACAGACAATGACTTACATTCTTAGTATAATCGCTTGCAAGCTTATATGTGGGCAAAAGAAGACTGGCTAAAAGTAATTCACTTGTCCCTCAATGTTGCCAAGAGCTCTATCATAGTATTCCCATTAAATGACTCTGTTAATATAACGCTTACTTGCAACCTTCAGAATATTCCACAGTTGGACACAGTAAAATATTTAGGAGTAATTTATGATAGTCATCTACTCTGGCGAGCACACATAGATTACGTAGCTAAAAAAGGAGCGCGCGCTCTTGGCATCCTGCACAAAATTAGCAACAATCGTTCAGGTATGCGGAGAGACACACTTATCATGATATATAAGATGTACGTGCGTACTGTATTAGAATTTGGGTGCGCGCTGTATTCAGGCGCTCCCAGTTATAAATTGCATCCACTAATTCTTCTGGAAACGGAGGCTCTTCGTCTATTCCTTGGATTACCAAAACCAGTTGCCACTAATGTTCTCTACCTAGAAGCTCGGTTGCCTTCGCTCCTGTGCAGATTCCGCTTACCGTTAAGACGTTCTTGAGGATCTACGAATACCCTATTAAACTCCAAATAGTTTTCATGCATCAGCCTCAATTATTGTTTCAGTCTTACTGGCCTCGATTTCGTACTCTTCAGGTAGTCTACGTGCAGGCACTTATTGGACCCCTAGATGTGCGGTTATACGATGTTTCCCCAGTTGGTGAGACAACCTTGAAATTATCTTTGATAACATATATCCGAACAACGCTAGACATCTGTCGCAGAATATATTAAACGGCTTATTACAAAATCATTTAGATGACCTGCACATCAAAGATGACATTGCTACAGATGCTTCACAAATAGACGAAAAATCTGGAATTGGCATATTTTTCTGAAAGTTTTAATTGGACATTTTCACTAAGACTTCCAGATTTCTTATCAGTATTTTTTGCAGAATTTCTGGCTGTTGTTATGGCCCTACAAAAATTAAGTTCAGCTATCTCATCAGTCGTAATTGTCGCAGATTCTCTTTCTCTATGTACAACCCTTACTGGTAACAGTGATTCTCGCATCTTACGTACTTTTCATTCCCTTGTCCCTAGTCATGTAACGGTAATTCGACTGGTATGGGTGCCAGATCACAAAGGAATTATAATGAACGAAATGGCGGACAGCTTGGCGAGGGCGTCTCTTAGTGGTCCAATTGTCCCACTACTTCCGGCATCAGCGCTTATAACTGCTGCAAGATTTAGGAGAAGGGCGATAACGCAGGAATCTAGTAATTCCTTATTAACTAACCTAAATAACTATCGACACCTCTTATTCCATTGGAATAGAAATGCATTCCTCTCCAGAAAACCAGAAGTTATCTTTACTCAATTACGATGTCGCATTCCAAAACTAAACTTTTATATGCACAGAGCTGGTCTGGCCCCATCGCCTCTGTGTCCATATTGCGACGAAGACGAATCTATCGAACATTATTTCTTAAAATGCACTCGGTTATCCTCATTAAGAAAACACACATTAGAAGATTCTTTTCATAGGGTTGGGTTGGAATTCACCGTGTCTAATATTCTGTATCTGGAGGCCTCCTCTTAGGACATTGCCACGGGGATGTGTGCTTTACTCTTTCAAAATTCATAATTGATTCAGGCCGGTTCTATTCATCATTTCGTACTCTTCACTGTTAATTTCATCCTGATTATTCGATTCTGATTGGTATTACATAGTACCTCAGGCTTAACTATTTCAACTTCTTACATCTTGGCCAATCCCCCAGGGTGGGTATGTGCCAGAATTGAGGGAAACAACAACAACAACATACGCAGACCTTCACGGAAAACCTCTCACGAGCTCTGCGAATAGACATGCCTACGCATCCGGTTTCGTCTTTCAGTGCCTACATTTCTAGATTTCGCAATACGAATGTTAGCTTGGCAGTGCAAAATTACATTAATGAAACCGATGTGTTACCCAGTTAAAGGTCATAAATATCGTTCTATTTATTCAAATTCGTATGTGACGTTCAGTACAAATTTTACCAATTTTACTTAATTTTTCTTTTTACTTATTGTTTGAATCTTTAGAGTCTGGTTTTTGTTGTTGTTGTTGTTGTTGTTGTTGTTGCTGTTGCTGTTGCTGTTGTTGTTGTTGTTGTTGTTGTTGTTGTTGTTGTTGTTGCTGTTGTTGTTGTTGTTGTTGTTGTTGTTGCGTCTCTACATTGCATCACGATCCTCAATATCTCCTGCAGTTCACCTCTTTACTCTGCGCGAAATTCCGTCTTTTTCTAGCGCCCAATTCTTGGTCGATCCCCCACAGTGGGTACGATCCACAAATGTTCAGGTGAACAACAAACAAGAACTAGATCGTTGGCCTTGAGTTCGTCTACGCGAACCCGATAAAGAAATCATCTGTGAAAATACAGTATAATGAAAAACTTGCATAGCAAAAACAGCATATATACCTGGACTGCACTAACAGCACAAAAACCTGGACAAGCACGAGACAAAGGAAGCGATATTTCGAGAGTTTACTTAAACAATGTTTTATATAGTGTAGGTATGATACCCACGTTGATTTCGTGCTGCCCTATGGCATCGCTAAAAAAAGAAACCTTACGAACCTGTGGAACTCCATACTTGCTGTGTATATCGTTACATGCACCAAAATCAGCGATTATCATCCAACCCGTTGTTTCCCGACTCATTATAACTCGCTCATAAAGGCGATGGTCATAGAAGCGCTAGTTTACAATGGCTTCGAATAAGCACCTTGAAACTTTGACAATTTTGATGCTTGACCAAATTTTTGATGGCACATTCACGAAGAACATTGCCTTCCATATTTTGCTAATTTTCCTAGAGCGAACAAGCATAGCTTTTGAAGACATGAAACACGCTCTTCAAACATGTTATGCCAAACAGGCTCCTGTGAACACATGAGCCAAATATTATTGCACTGCAAGCACCAAAAAATTCCCAATTTGGTTTCGAGCTCAGCTGGAGAGCGCTCGCTCTTCTTTCAACACATGACGTCACTGGGGCATCTACTACATAATTTAAGGCAGAAATGGCATTGGCTAATTTCATGATCACGAAAAGATCATCTTCAATGTTTTCTTTGTTCGTTTTCTTATTCAACAAACAAGGAAATGTACGTATATTTCTTAAAGAAAACCTAAGAATCCTAGTGACGTAGTCTTTGTTCCCAGTGACGTCATTTGTCGAAGAGCTGGCGCTTCACAGTTGTGCTGGAAACCAAACTGCGAATTCCTTGGTTCGCGCTGCACAATACCACTTGGATCACGTGCTTGCATCACGAGACCACCTTCAAACCCAGCGTGGTGTGAATTCAGTAATCAGCGTTGGCGTTGTACTTTTCCAGCGGAGGTGGACCACTGTACACAGGTCGAAGCATGGAGTGTCCGTCTCAAACCCGCAACGGGTCAACATCGGTATTCCTCGCCAAGGATCTACCTAAGATCTACGACGAAGTCAAGATTCACGATCGAGAGCTCTCGGGCCGGCTTCTGAAGAACTGGCAGGCGTCGTTCTTCACCAACTCTCCTGAAAACGGAGAATGCAACAAGCAATATCTCGACATCGGCTGCGGGCCAGGTAACTTCACCCGTCACTACCTGTTGCCGCTCTGCCCGCCGTCGATGAGGAGACTGGTGGCGGCAGACAACTCGTACCCCATGATAGACTACGCCAGGCGAGTGCACGGCCACCCGAAGATAGAACACCGAATGCTGGACATTGCCATCGACGACGAAGTGTCTCGGTTTATCGAAAGTGAGGGACAGTTCCACCGCGTCTATTCCTTCCTGACCTTTCACTGGATGCACGACAAAGGAGCTGCACTCAGGAACGTTGAGCGTCTCTTGGCCGTCGGCGGCGAGTGCCTGATCGTGTTTAACCCTCATCCTGGACCGTTACAACTTTCGAAGGCAATGATGAACTCGGATCGATGGAAGGAATACAGTCACGTGAGTAATTTCACGACCACGTGTTCCAGGTACTGTACTGCGTAAGGGCCATTTTAGGCGGACATTATTCAACAAGCACCAGTTTCATAATATTCATACATCACGTTCCGGAAGTGATGCAGCACAGCACCGAAACCGGATAAAGGTTTAGTTGCGAGCGTCCTACAGCGTTAATACAAATCATGCCCATACAGCAGATATTTTTGGAGCTGCTGCGACGAAAGAATACCTTCTATATTAAATCAGCTCACCGTATTTTTGCCATAAAACTTATTTGCACCTGATTAACCATTATTTTTTTCTGACACTGTTCGGAGATGCATGGTGTTATCCCTCTAATTTCACTTTGTTCCTCTTTGTACTGCTGAGATTTCATTCCAAGTGCGGGCACGTTTCTATCGGAACAATGGGGTGCTTTTATCACTGTCCTTTCTTCTTTTTTGCTCACGGATAATATATATTCGACACTTTATTCAATACTTGAGGCTCTTATTTCTAAGACAACCCTGCTCGATCTGTGCGTTTCTCGAATATAATTCTAATATGCAGGTGCTGAAGAATGTTGTACCCGAGTTTCCCGACACTCATGACCCATCGTACCTGAGGAACTACCTCATCGACATTGTAAGATCAACCAGTCTCGTGCCGCTGACGTGCGAGCTGGTTCAAGTGGAGGCTCCGAGTTCAAGTTTGGAAGAAGTCACGCGTAAGAGCGTCTCCCCATATCCTACGAAAGTTACCGCAAATAACCGTCCACCACAAATGCCCATGTATATATCACGTGTACTTGTCTGATCTCCTTCCCGTAGCTCGAAATGCTGGTGAGGTAACTGTGGGCAATGGAGATAAGTGGACGACGGAAAGACCACCCCCTCAACTCAGTTCCCATCCGTCGCGTTATCCGAAGGCTGCGGGTTCGGTGCCCACTGACGGCTCGTGTGTTTTCTCGTCGCCGACCACACAATGAATGACCCTTTGTGAACAAGGCTCTTGCGGGGGGGGGCCGAAACGTCTTTTGTTTTTTTAATGTGTGGTCGGCGCTTTTACCCCTTGACAATACTTTAGTCCCTTTCTATTTATGTCACAACTGCTGCACTACAGCTAAAGAAAAAACTATAACTTTCTTTGTTCTTTCCTTGGCCTCGTTAACTTTAATTTATTTATTTATTTATTTATTTATTTATTTATTTATTTATTTATTTAATATTGCTAACATGAGCTTCATGCACGGCGAGTAGAATACAATCGGTCAGCAAAAGTAAAACAGTCTTGTAAGTTGAACGATACAGTCCTGAGCATACAATTTGAAAAGCAGCAAAGCACGTTTTTAAGACTATATTAAACAATGCAAGTCTAAAAAGTAACATGACACAGTGTTTACATAGGTAAATTGTTCTACTCATTAATGGTGCGCGGAAAGAAAGAGTATTTGAATAGGTTAGTTCGGACAAAGTAGGGGGTTAGAACATTTCTGGTGTTGGCCAGTAGGCCTTGTCAACAGTGGACTTAAATACGCTGCCAGATCTATTGTGAGTTTGTTATCAAGTTAACCATGAAAGAAGGTAAGCCCGTAATTTTTTTCGGAGCGATTCAAGAGTGGGAATATCACTCCACTGCATTAGTTCACTGGGCGAGTCGGACATTGAAAACTTGTTATAAACAGGACGGACAGCCTGTCTTTGGACTCGTTCAAGTTACTTTACGTTACATTGTGGTAGGCGTCCCATGCAATGCAGGCGTACTCGAGCTTCGGTCGAATTAAATAGTGATGCGCGAGAACCTTAACAGAGGCTGGAGCATGTTTAAGTTTGTACTTTAGGAAGCACAGTTTTCGGAAAACAAAGGAAGAGATGTTTTGCACCTGGAAGGTTCCAGAGCAGATTGTTACAAATGGTGACACCTAAACATTTATAGTTAGTGACTTCTCTCAGTGCAGAGGAGCCAAGCATATAGTTATAATATAGACATGTTTTCTTTCGAGAAATTGATTTTTAAAAAATTCACAGCATATCCACGGAGTGAATGATGATGCGTGGGCGAAGCTCCGGATGTTCATCGTAGATCGTGCCGAGTTCCGGATTAATTTAGTTAACGCGCTCGCTACGAATCCTTATGGTTCAACTACGCACCAGTGAAATCTCCCACCGGCACTTCATTGCAAGTCAAGATCCAGTGCCTATATATATATATATATATATATATATATATATATATATATATATAAGCAGTGAAGAAACGGACGAACGTGCAAGAACTTTTTACTTTCAACGTTTCGGCGGGTGGTCCGGCCTTCATCAGGAAAATCTGATGAAGGCCGGACCACCGGCCGAAACGTTGAAAGTAAAAAGTTCTTGCACGTTCGTCCGTTTCTTCACTGCTCATATTCGTCTGGATCCGCAGACACATTTACTGGACATATATAACAGAATTGACGATGCGCCTCTTAGAGAACAACGGTTTATTACATCAACGTTTCGGTCGGAGCCCGACCTTTTTCAAGACACGACCTTTTTCATGTCTTGAAATAGGTCGGGCTCCGACCGAAACGTTGATGTAATAAACCGTCGTTCTCTAAGAGGCGCATCGTCGATTGTTATAAACTAGCGGCAACCCAAGCTATTTTTGCATATACAGTCTATATATATATATATATATATATATATATATATATATATATATACGGGTGGCCGGTGAACGGTTCTCCAGCGCGAGCAGTCGGTATTTTTCATTCAAGAAACTCGCTAGAAGACGCTGCCTGCGCCAACGTTGTCTCTCGCAGGTGAGGGCGCGTTCTCCTTCTTTGCGAGCTCGTACAGCGTTCATCAAAGAAAGAGCGTTTCCATAGTCAACGCTCTCTCTCTCTCTCTCTGTCTGTCTGTCTCTCTCTCTCACATACAAAACAGCAGATGGAAGAGTGAGAGAGCTCGCGCGCCGGGAGGCACGCGCCGAGGGCGAGCCTCCCGGCGTTGCATGGCGTTGCATGGTATTGTGAGTGGTGTAGGTTACACGATACGACGATACGTGACAACCAACCCACAGCTTAGGAAGCTTCGCCCCTGAATCACTTTTAGGGGCGAAGCTCCTTAAAGCGGCACCCGTTCGTCCCTCGTCGTAGTCGTAGTAGTGCGTAACCAGTCTTACGCTTTGACCTCCAAGGTGGTGCCGGTGGGAGATTTCTCCTGTGCGTTGTTGAACAATAAAAAATTCGCAGCGTGCGCGTTAACTAAAAGCCGAATTCTTCTGTCTCTCATTCCCCATTAGCAGCCATTTCGTGCGTCCCCGATGTATGTAGTAGTAGTAGTAGTAGTAGTAGTAGTAGTAGTTAGTAGTAGGTAGCCACCGGCGCGTGCCTGCTGGAGCGCACGCACGCGCCGAGGGCGAGCGCGTGGCACCTGGCGCTCGCCCTCGCCGCGAGCGCAGGGAGCCACGCGCTCCCCGGCAAACTCGACAATGCCCCGGGAAACGCGAGAGACAACGTTGGCGCAGGCAGCGTCTCCTAGCGAGTTTCTTGATTGAGAAATACCGACTGCTCGCGTTGGAGAAGCGTTCACCGGCAAAACCCATATATATATATATATATATATATATATATATATATATATATATATATATATATATATATATATGTATATATATATACTGGATCTTGACTTGCATTGAAGTGCCGGTGGGAGATTTCACTTGTGCATTGTGCATAGTTGAACCGTGAGGATTCGTAGCATGCGCGTTAACTAAATTAATCCGGAACTCGGCACGATCTACGATGCACATCCCGAGCTTCGCCCACTCATCATCATTCACTCCGTGGATATGCTGTCATTTTGTTCTACGTTCAAGGTCATATTGTAACGGGTGCACCATTGGAAAATTTGACTGAGGCTTTCATTCAGGTCATCTTGGTCGCTAGCGTATGAACACTAGCCACAGTGACGCAGAGAGGACACAATCTCGGTTCCTGCCGAAACGCGCACTTTTCATACAACACGTGACGCATGCGTAACAGCTCCGCCGCGAACTGCGCACAATCGCTACGAATACATCTAGACCTCAAACATTTCACCTATTAAATTAGCATGGCATGCATTTAAACCAAGCCGTCAAGCCTCTCGATGAAATTAGACCTAACTGCCGTCAGCGAAATCATGCGTGGCCTGCCTTCACCGACGGTCAATTCATGCTGTAGCGACGTTTCATGAAAATTTGACTGAGGCTTTCATTAGGCACATATTATCCGACCCAAACTCTGTACTTCGCTTCACATTGAGCTTGGTGGCACAGGTGATGGCATTTTAATTCAGCAAATGAACAAAGCTAAGTCGCCGGTTTTAGTGCCATCGTTTTTCTATCTCGCTTTCAATTTCCAAAAATTCTCATGTAAGTGTTTTAGCATGCGCGACACGCAGTCCGCAGCCTCCCACGTGCAACTTCACTAAAATCACTGATATACTATTCTGAGAGAGCTCGGCTCAGGGCAGTACTGATAATAAAAACTTGTATTTTAAGAACATTAAACAGAAATTTTTTATTTCCTTTGCGGCGACGTTTGTTAATATATTTCTCAACATTGCAGGTATGGCTTTGTCCGTCAACCCACTCTACTCGCTGGTGACAGAAGAAGAAAAGGTCGAGTTGGCCAGCTTCGCCAAGAAATTCATGGAGCAAGGACATTACTCGAACTATTCATGTACAGGGACAACTCGAAAACTGAGATTCGTATTTCACGGATACAAGCCATAGCTTTATGAGCTTCGACTCGCAAGCTCCTCCAACCGCTTAACCTTTCATCTGCTTCAAGACATTGAAGAATAAAAGGAAAGGGAATCACCTGTCGAGTGATTTAGTACCTGGAGTTTTACAACTTCGATTCGCTGCCGTACAGGGCAATTTTTCACTTGCTGCTGCGATGTTTTCATGTCCAGAACTGAATGCCGGCAACAATAACCTACGAACTCTCGTTACAGCCAAGCTCTATATGCCTAACTTCTGTGGATTCATGGCGTCTGCGCGCAAGAAATCGAGTTTCCTCATGTCAGCAGCCACCCACGCTCTTTCAAGAGTCGGGCGCCCCTATGGGCTATGTCAAACAATTAATTATTTTGTAAAAGCCCCAAGTTCATCTGATTTTTATATTACACGAATCATATATTCCAGGAAAATATGTCTTCCTAACAATGCATTATTGTTCAGAAGTGAAGCCGACTTTAGGGGGATCATTTAATTTATGCCTGTAGGCTGCCTTTCGCACATTATGTGTTGCAGTTAAACCTACTATAACAAAAAGAAAGAGTCGGCCACGCATGTCGATGTGTTCAAGCGGGATTGGCAGGAAAACATACCTTAATATGCACTTCGATAGCTCTGTCGTAGTCTATGTGCTGCGGTAGACCTTACGCAGTGGTTCGAGCAATGATGACCTTCGATGCTAAACTGGCTTCCGCCATGTTGCTTCTGTGTCGTGTTCTAAACAGCTCTGTTGGTCATCCACTGTCACAGGGCGTACCGGCCCACTAATATTTGTACGCAACGTACATCCATGTTTTCACTAACGCAGAGCCACGCTACCTTGGCCTAAGCTACTACTAGTGCTGGAGCAGTACCGTAGCTGTAGTCTAAAACTGATCCTCCTGAAGCAACATTCCTGATTTCCAGTAATATTCACGAAGTTGTTAACTAAAACCTGCCATTAGAAGCAACGCACATGTTCCAGCGGTCAACAAGCGTCCATTTTGCGCTATATAATAGCAGCCATGCAACCTCGAGTACAGAAATCGGGCTGCATATATTCTTAAAACGTAACCAAATACACTTCTCACACATAGTCTTCTGTCTAGTAGAGCAAATGGTGTGGATTATTGCTGAAGCATTCCACAAAAATATTGCTCTAAGGCATGGGATTTCTTTCACAGCGTCAAACATGTTTCACACGCCTCTCCTATCCAGAAACACCCATCCGGCTCCTCTTGTCATGCCGTGGCATACAGAACCAAACTCTTGGTACCGTTTCTCGATGCTGTTATATATTTATGGTCGATAAATATTTTATTACAAGAGAGCTTCGTTATCAGCTCAAATGCGATCCCTTTAGGTATCCCACGTCGAGAAGAGAATGGAAGTCGTGATTTCAAATGTTCATTATTTTATTTATTTATTTGAAAGCCCACAGTCTGTTACAGAAGGGATGGGTTTCACTTCCGGTTAAATAGTAGGGCAAACAAACAAAAGAAAAAAAGTCAAAGGCATCTGAGTAAACATTACTGAACGCCGAGCGAAATCACATCATGGTAATTCTTATAGGTTAGATCCTTACCCTGACATAACTTTAATATACATAAAATAGTGGAACAAAGAAAGGCAGTCAAATACATGCAATTGCATCTAGTAGGGTCGCAATATGGTTAATGCTATGATCATTATATGAAGCAGCAACATGTCAAGTGGGCCCACTTGGTTTGGTTTCATCTTAAAGGTCTTGGCAGCGCAACAGAACACAAGGACAGAACTATGGACGTTCTCCTCCGCCTCTCCGCCGTTCTTGTATTACGTTGCGCTGTCAAGATATTTAAGATGAAGCGTTACATGCTAATGTGCGATTCAAATACGCATCGTAAAGACGTAGTGGATATGCATGAATGAACAAAAAATGACTTCCGAAATGGCAAACACACCTAATTAGAAAGGAGGAACGCAGTCTGAAACAGTTGCTATCCTCTGTCCGAGCGACAGAGACTGCCACAACCTAATATTCATGTTTATGCTGTTTATCTAACTTCTCGCTCAATGCGTTGTTTATCTCTATGGTTCCGATTTTTGAAATAAATTAACTTTAGAAAGGGCACAAACTCTAAGAAAATGCAGCGCTGTACAACGAAACGTGACGAGGTCGAGGGCCGAGGTAACGTTATTTATTGTTTATTTATTCTTACGTCCGTCGAGCTACATAAGTACTCATTTTTTATGTTACTTTTTTCCAGTCAGTGTGCGTTCCTCAACCTGCCCTGCATACGCACTGTGTAGCTCTGTGAATTAGCGTGAAAAGTGTAATTCAAGCGAAAATTATAAAATCAGAATTTCGCTGGTTCAGTGCGCTCGTAAAACAATCTCGTTATTTAAAAAAAAAGAGACAGTTATATGTTTCAAATATCAGCGCTTTCGAGGAGTGTAGCTATATATGCCAGCATTTAACAAATATTCGCGCGATGAAAAGGAAAGACGTGCTTAACACTCATGGTAATTAATTTGCCTGGGCGAGAAATCTTTGTTGGTTCAAGTTCACAAGACATCATTATAGGCGTCAAAGTACTATAAAAGTACGTGTACTATAAGAGTACGTGCTTTCACAGCATTTCAAAAAATAATAATAACTGCACCGCAAAACTAATTCTAAGAGTTGCTTCCGCTTGATCCGCCGATCTATACAGCCGGAACCTGAAAAGAGAAAACAGAGAAATATTTTATGGACGGCTGTCACTCCTGTAGCTGTTGGTACTTCCACTCTTTGAAAAAAGGCTTGACTCCGCATTATTGCTATTTGTTACTACAATGAAAATCTGAAACACGACAACTAACTAGCAGGCGATAAATATACGGTAGACCACGGTTGGGGGGAACGCTTGACTTGCCAAGACATGCTACAGATGTAATGTGTGTGTCTCTCATGTTTATACATATTTCTGAGCCAACAAATTGCCACCGTTTCCAAAAGTCATGCTAATTAACCATGTTTAGATAGAAAATGAAAAGCACGAAACCTTACTAGTGGTACATGCCTGTGCCTTGGCAAGGGCGCATACGGGATTTGGTTGGCTATACTCATGGTTCCTGGAAACGGTGCGCACGCAAGGTACGAACACTGATGAGAGATATTTGCAGTGGCGTTAACTTGAACCTTTCTGACTTGAAGTTTCCTACGTAATGCTCCCTCTCGAGTTCCTTTCCTCCCTGTATGTAACTATATCACCTCACCTCCGTGAAAGTGACGCAAAGAATGGTTCAGCGACCTGCTTTGAATGCGATACTAAAGCTTTATAGGGATGGATAAACTTCCTTTCAACAAGCACCAAACTCGCACAGAAGTACGAAAAATTGCATCGACTCTGGCAAATTACAAGCGTAAAACACGATAGCGTATCTAGTGCAGCAAGCTACTTCCCTCTATGGAAGCGTCGGCGTAACAGCCATACACTGATCATTCACTTCTTTTCTGAACGCATACGAATAATCGGGTTATTTCCTCAAGATTGTGCATATGTGGTTTTCGAGCTAAAATTATTAATACGAGAACGTCAGCACGATATTACATTAATTGCAAGAATCGCTGACCGATATTCGAGAGATATACCAAGGTATTGCATTCCATTCATTTTTGTCGCTATTCAAATCGTATTTGCTTGGGCCTCAAAAATTTCTATTCATGCGTCACTACCATCGTTAAAGGGCAACTCCGGCGGTTTTTCCACCATATTCTGATTTCGCTGTTTTCCAATAGTATTGATAGCCCTGAAGCAGCCATGGTCATTCAGTCTGCTCAGAAACTCACTAATAATTTTAAATAACCGTGTGAACGATGTGTTCAAACCGAAACCGATACAGGCACACGCTTCTTGTAGCGTATGCGGTGACGTCTCAGCCTCCCCGCCATCAGAATTACGGAGCTGGTGCCGGAAAAATGAAAGTGATGATGTCACCAACGATGTATTGAGCTCTTCTGAACATGACAGCGACGAGTTGAGCGCTGACGTATCGCGGTTTTGCTTTAGACGGCCCGCCCGCTCTCGTAGGCAGCGTTGCAGGTAATGACGTCAAAAGCACAGGGTGGCTCGCGTGGGAATCCGCTAAAAATTCTTAATATTCATTTTCAGGAAACCTAAACGACTTGCAACCGCCTGGCTTGGTCTAAATTATTGTAGTACCGAGAAGAACGTATACCGAGAATCTTATTGAGAGCAGGGGACAATGAAAAATCGATAGAGTTGCCCTTTAAAGTCTGCACGATAAGAGAAGAAATCCAAAAAAGAGACCCTCTAACCTTAAGAAGTTCCCAGGGGTTCTGCACGCCTTCCTTCAAGGTCTTTGCTTTAGGCAGCCTCGGGTTGTTGGTGGGCGTAAGCACAGCGCAGCAGCGGATGAACAGCAGCACGCCGAGAAGGAGTACCCCGCCGATCACGAAGGCCAGCCAGGTGTATTGCTGCACCGGTTTATTCTAATAAGGCCTCTGAGACGGGTACGTACAAAGGAGAGCGTTACGGGTGATCCCTGCTGTCCCAAATGGGAGGAGGAGGATTCTTGATTTCTGATCTTCTAGGATCTTAAGCCGCAAACGACGTTGCCTTCATGGTGACAGTGGGTTGGCAGTAACCTACAAAGTCCTAATGTTACCGCCGTAGTATCCCAACTCTCTCCACTAGTAGCCTGTCGATTGTGTATTGCCCGACTTTTTTTTTTTTATGAACAATTGTAGGACTGTTTCGGGCGATACATCTCCTTGTGCCTATACACTGCCGTCAGCGTTCTCGCCGCGTGCTCTGTACAGGCCAGTGCAGGGCAAGACTGAGCGACATTTTTGTCGATTACGTTACATGTAGGTGTAATCATATGTTGCGTTTACCTATTGTTCTGCCAAAATATTATGGTCCTAGAAGCGCGTGAGTCGACCAAGCTTGGCTTTGACTTTTTCTGAACGAAATGGCGTAGACGAGAACGGAAATCTGGGCGAGTTGGTGATAATTCATATTGACCAGCTTACAGCGCAAACGGGGACGAAGACGAAGGAAAGACAAGGTGACAACACGCTGTTTCACGTGACAACACGAGTTGAGAGTCAGCGCTCGTGTTGTCACCTTGTCTTTCCTTCGTCTTCGTCCCCGTTTGCGCTGTAAGCTGGTCAATATGAAATGGCGTAGAGCTGCAGATGCAGTAACATACTGAGGAAACGGTCTTTTAATGTAAACACTGCAAAGGTATACATCCCTCACGGCGTAAGCTGTTATGGGCTCGAAATTGCTGGCGGCGGTGTCCGTTGCCGCTGCCGGTGTCTGTAACCGCTATCAGCTTTAGTTTGAAAAATCCAGCACAATAGCAGCGGTGTCACCACACCCCTCACCGAACATGGTTAGGCATCTGGCATTCTCAGCCACAGAAGAGTGGCGTTTCAGAAAATTAAATGTTTGTCAGTCACTGACTATAGTTTTACCGAGGAGGACGAGGAAAAGGGGAAGGAGGTGGAAAAAAGAGAAGAGAGAGGAGATGACGATTTAGAAGAAGTCTAAAAAGGCGCGGACGGCGAAAATGACGCAGAAGAAGAGGGCGCGACGATGCGGAAGGAGTAACCGTCGACGATGAATAAGAAGCAGAAGACGCACAAGAAACAGACAATGGAAGATGAAGAAAAGGGGGAGAAGAAGCAGTAATAAAATAACTCTGAAAGATAAGACAGAGCATGCAGCAAAATCTAGCTTAGGCTGTCACTGTGCTGCGCCCTCTGCGCAAGCCTGGACTTTTTTTTTCTGATATACATTACAATGACGAATTAAGAGAGAACCAATCGTGATACTGGATAATGCTATATAGGAGGGCACAGCTGTCCAACACAACAAGGGATAACAAAAATAAAAAAGAACGAATAAGAGGAAGAAAACTGGTTGAGGTTGGAGTATTATATAGGCTTTAGAGAAGTCATTCTTAGAAGAGGCAGAGTTTATGTGTTTTGGTCGGTAAAAAAGGGAGGAGGGGGGTTGTTTTGTACAACGTCCACCTTGAAAAAGAGTCGGTCTGTATCAAAGGTGCGTCTAGAGCACGCTTACCTTTATCAGCTCGCGTACTCTGTTTGGCACCAGCAATTGTTGTAGGCGTGCCAGAGGACCATTCTCGTCCACAATGCGGCACCGGTGAAATACATCGCAGTAGCCGCGGTTTTGGTTGCACGCGGCGCCACGTTCTCTCTTCCGGCCACACAGCGACTTCAGAGCGGGTTCCTTACACGTGTCCAGGCAAGGACCTTCCGTGCCTGAGCAGTTCGCCAGCACCGGAGAAGTGTCACGAAAGGAAACGACATCTGCTCGATCATTGTCGACTTCGCTTGCTTTTTATGGAGATACCTCGATACTACGTCATCGTTGGAGCCGCGTCAGTGCACATTGTAAAATGAAATGAACACTACAGTAGCGTTGACCTGGTTTAGTTGTAGATGTCCAACATTCTTTATGCGACATGCCAGCGTTGTATAAAGCCACAGGCTTGTTGTCACTGCGGAAGCGCAAATACGTTCAAACAAAGGAGAAGAGAAAATGTACATTCATGGCGCACTAGCATGGCTTCGGCTTCCACAGCGCTCGATCGCGACGAAAGTACAGTGAACGTGCTCGAATGGTAGAGCGCCCCTCATATTAGACGCTGCAGCTGCTAATACCTAATGTGTTTGAAAAATTAACGCGACTGAAGATAAGGAGCGCATTGGCACACGATTCGTGACACAATGCGCTGCTTAGCTGATGATGTCAATCGACAATTACTCGGAAAGTTCTTTGTTTCAAGACTTGGTCAGTCACGCAATACAGGAGTATGGATGGAAGTGCCGCTACAGAGGTGTAGGCAGTTCCACCATCCTTGTATCCCCGGAGCTGTGCTTCTTCGGGAAACTTCTCACCTGCAACTTTGCAGTCCACGAGGCACATTTCTGCCGGACCACTGGCGCCAGTGGCCAGTCGTTGGCAGTCCTCGTAGCCAAACTTCGCGCAGATCGAACCCTCGCAGCGGCCTGCCCGGCACACCTGAGTTCCGCGGTTGCATTCGGTCAGGTTCCGCCGGTGCAGCGGTTCGGGGCAGGTAGCCTTCATGCCGGTGCAAGCGCGCCCTTGTCAAGGAAAGCACCTCGAAGAGCTGCTTTACAGCTATAGAGTTTGCGACATGCGCATACGCTAAGCATGTTACCTCCCGCGCACCCTTTTAGATTGAAAGCAAGAAAGTGACTCACGTGGCCGCAAATTAAGCGTAGCCCTCGGCCATTGCATACAGTAACTCTACCATGATGACAATCTCGCGTACCGTGAAATGTCTCGCCGGAGTCGGTAAAACATTATGTCGTGAAAGTCGCTACTTTCTTGCAGTAAAGTAAGCGGAACCAAAAGTGCTTCTTTTTTTAGGGGCGAAGCTCCTCTTAGTCTAACATTGTCACGCGTCAGTCGTCAGTCGTAACCCGCGTGCCGGGAGGCACGCGCTCGCCCTCTGGGCGTGCCTCCCGGCGCGTGCCTCACTCTCTCCCGGCGCGTGCCTCTGCTGTCTTGTGAGAGAGAGAGAGAGAGACAGAGAGAGAGCGAAAGGCGCGCGTTGGCTATGGAAACGCTCTTTCTTAGAGGAACGCTCTACCAGCTCGCAAAGAAGGAGAACGCGCCCTCACCCGCGAGAGGCAACGTTGGCGCAGGCAGCGTCTCCAAGCGAGTTTCTTGATTGAGAAATACCAACGCAATGAAGTGCCGGTGGGAGATTTCACTTGTGCATAGTTGAACCATGAGGATTCGTAGCGTGTGCGTTAACTAAATTAATCCGGAACTTGGCACGATCTACGATGAACCTCCCGAGCTTCGCCCACTCATCATCATTCACTCCGTGGATATGCCGTAATTTTTTTTTTGTGAGAAGTTAGCATGGCAAGAAAACAGGAACTTAACAATTCTGGCTGTGGTGCGTGAACTAGTCTGAGGGAAAATTTGGAAAAAGTCTAGCTGTGCTGAAGTAAAATACAGAATATGTCTCAAAAGATTATTCTGAATTGATGAGCAGATGGCAAAATACGATTTAGAACAGAGAATGTCGCAGGAGCTAACGTTTCGACAAGAGGACTTTTCTTCGTCAGGTCGCCGCCCTGACGAAGAAAAGTCCTCTTGTCGAAACGTTGGCTCCTGCGACATTCCCTGTTCTAAATTGTATTTTGCGATCTGCTCATATATTCAAGAATCCATCTTCCCCTGAACTTCTCTTCTAGTTAAGATTCTAGTTAATATTATTCTGAAGAAAAAAATCCGAAAAGTAAGATCACTCATTATGAGAAAGTTTCCTGTGAAGCACACAGCACTTACTCGCTTTATAGCAACCTTATCTGATATTCTCTAGTGTTGGATATTGCCACAAAAATAGTGCCCATCTCATCGAGAAAGGCGGCGTCGAGCTGAAAGGCAAGCCGAAAAAACAAGAAATGCGGCGCGCACGGAAGAGGTCCCAAAGGTCACGCCGCAAATGTCGCAAAAGGGAAAATTTTGTAGAAAGTGTCATTTTTCAGTTTTACTATTTTTCTGCTAAACTAGAGGCTGCGGCAATACAGAAGTGCCTAGAACTGTGTTCCTCGTCCATACTTAGGTTTTTGTTTCCTTATTCTCAATGCCGTGGCTGAACTAAAATGTCTATGCGCAAAAGGATATTTGCAGAACGATTCATGCGTGCATTCGGTTTCAGTAGCGCATCGATGGTTCGTGTTGATATAGTGACAGTCTTCTGTGCAGCAACTGCCAGCAGACGGACTGCGCAGACAAATGCGAGGAGTGAAAGATGACGTGCAAAGACCGGACGAATGTTCGCTATTGGGTTTCACGTCACAGTCTATTCTGATACACTTTACAAGTGGAACCGCCGTGTATAGCCTTATGACACTGTCTAGCAATTACTTTTTTCCGCATCTCACCCCCCCCCCCTCCCCCTTCTTTGCACCGATGGGCGCGCTTTGATCTGACATTATATATTTGAGCTGGATGTGTCCATATTCTTAAGTTAGGTTGAATTACGTTCCGGTTGAACCACAGCGCTATCACTCCCATTAGACCACTCCCCCGTTGTTCCCTTTTAGCGTTAGATATCGCTGCTACTACTTGTCTGATTGCCATCAGTGTGGCTGGAACACCTCGTGTTGTGTCTACGTTTGCTTTCACCTCCAGTTTTCGAGGCAATTACGTCTCATGGTAAGTAACTAGAGCATTACCATCGTTTATTATTATTATTATTATTATTATTATTATTATTATTATTATTATTATTATTATTATTATTATTATTATTATTATTAAATGGACGCAATGACTTCGATCCACACACCGACTTCGCTAGATGTAGTCTGAAGGTGCCGGGTTCTTCAAGATCATGATAGTTTCGTAAGCACGCTTCGAAAAATCTCGACCAACTAGGCGCAGTCAACTTCGCAGTAAATAAGTATGTTATTGGCCTGTATGGAGCAAGCTTAAGTTTCGCCTTTAAAAGCGAAGCGCCTTTGGACACCGTTCGCATCGCCTCCCCGTAAAGGAATTATGCTTTATCGTACATCCAAATAACAATTCAAGCTGTCATGTTTGCAGGTTGGTAGTTTGCGATTCTGCTGACGAGTTTTATTTTAAGAAATCGAATTACTTGCAATAACGCGCTTGTGCATCATGACATGGAGGAGGTCTTGCGTAGCCGAGTGCTTCAGGAAACGCCCGCGGTGGTAGCTTGAAATAATTACTGTGGTCCACCGTGATTGTGGCCCACCGATACACTGTGGGCGACCGCGAAAACATCTTATGCTTGCCCACCTCAGCCGTGAGTCACGCCCTCTTAGGCAAAGATAATTACAACAACGTTAACTGAAAATATTGTGGACCATGTTTCCTTTCAGCAAGTACTTTACTACCAAACACGAAGCACCCCCATCCCACCTACCACCCCCCCCCCCCTCCAAAAAAAAAATGCTCTGAATACGGTGTTCTGAAATTATTTCTCATGAAAATTCTTGCGCTAATGCCTTAGCTTTTGTTCTTGCTTTTCCCACAGACAGTGACACGTTTCGTAAAGGGCATCACGCGTCTACAGATCGGGCGTCGACGCACCTGCAATCCATGTTGGGGCGTAGCTTGCAACCCTCAGCGTTCTGCGAGTTCTTGCGCGCGAAGCAGCATTGGTCCTGGCACTCGCGCTCGTCGTAGCCACAGTCGCACTGCTCTCGTTCCTCGCGCACGTTGTTCCCGCAGAAGGCCTCCTGGTGAGCTAGAGGGTTACAAAGAGCGAGCTGGACAAAACAACATTTCTTCCTATCTTCTTCCGAACACGCATGTCGAAGACGTAGCTAACAAACGCGAATCACATGCTTAGTTGTGTGCGTCAAAATTTTTTTGGTACCTTATCGTCCCTGGAGCAAACACTTTGCGAACCATTGCTTTGTTCTTCATTAAAGAACGCATGCGCCTTACAGAGTCCCACATAACACCCTGAAAGAAATTATTGAAGCCACTCAGAATCTCGCAGCACGCTTTGACCTTATCCGATTATTCACTTCACGGCACCCTCAATGTTCATGCCACGCTCAATGCAATTACACTCTCAATGTAATGTTATTCCTACACATGTCGCGCGACAAACGTGTTCGCAATTTCACCAAGTTCACCGAATGCCGCCTTGTTCAGTTTCAGTGGTGGCAAAACCGCGCAGATATCCCGTGTAAAGCTGCACTTCTCCATTCAGAGCGCCGAAACATCGCTCAAAATTTGGGAGGGCTTACACACTAACCGTACGTGGATGCAACCTACAGGCCTAGCAGCTGAAGGCGAAGCACATGCTAGGGTCACTGTGGGAGCTATAGTACGCACGCGCTTCTAGCGCAAACCCATGACGTCAGGTCCACTAAAACCCCGAGATATGTATCTATATCTGGTGTAAGAATACGAACGGGAAAAATCATTTCTGCATATTAGTGCATACCAAGTATAGTATACCAATAGCAAACTTTTGCAGCCATGTCAAAAAAAAAAGGGGGGGGGGGGAGGGGGGAGGAGGAGGAATGAGGGCCACAGTGGATATTGCCTTGTGTAATCCCTGTAGTCATAAGTAGGACATTCCTGCGCTCTTTATTTTTTACTTCAAAGAACTACGCGCGCACATTGTTTGTGTGAACATGAGGCTTTCGTCGAGACACATTTTTTTCTTGTCGCTCGCAGCGCAGCGAACAGCGCACGTCGACATATGCCATATTTACACGTTCCCAGTATGGTTTGTTGCGCTAGGCTAGTCGGCTCGGACACAATATTCTTCAGATTCACCTGAGCGCTGCCCGAACCCGCCGGTCGAACGCCGATGTGAATTCGATGAACCCATCTACAAGTGTTGTGTTGACTCACTTAGCCAAGTCGGCAGCGTGGACATGGTCAAGTCGGTTTGCATGACGACTTCTGAATCTACACACTCGCACCGAGTTCGTGTAAATGAAGCTATTCGTAGTATGCCGGTGAGACTTGCACAAGTCGTCGAAACGTACCGAGGAAGCAGTTCTCCCTGTCGTACTTGCTTTCGATGATGAAACGCACTAGGTTTCCCATGCTGCGCCTGCTGCACGGGGAGAACAGCCTGTTGTTCAGCTCCAGACCAGTGGTGGCTCGCGGAAACATGATGTAGTTGCCGTTGGGGCTGCCAGGGGTGCATTCCGGCGTTTCGTCGTGCTAAACGCGAACCGCAAGCCAAGAACTTCAGCTGAGATGTAGCAATTTACGAGCAGCAGCTATGTCAGAACACCCATAACATGAAAACGTGTAAAAAAATCCACCCGTCGCTTACCACCATAACCTACCAAGACCCCCATCTCCGTGGTGGTTTTTCTGGTGGACACGGTGGTCGCGTGCTGGGTTATTAGACGCGAAGCATTTCTTGGCGAACTTCGGCAACTTTGACCATATCTATCTACCTAGCCGCTTACGTCTCAGTGCTATCCTGGCCGTCTCGTTCCCCTCGTATACCTCAAGATTTGGAATTCAAGATTTGGATGACAGGTTATAAATATATGACGAACATGAATGCTTGACCTTCACAACACTAACATGATATACTCGTCACGTACGCCCCGATTAACGATACTACAATCCCGCGTGTCTCATACTCGTAGTGCTCAGCCTGTGGTATCTGGGTATGTGCCACAGTTGTTTGAATTGTATGCAGCGTATGTATATCAAGGACCAACTAAAATACGGATTAAACATATCGCTACAACACATTTAAGAACAGCAAAGGCATATCGTTCGTCGTAGCTTTCGATTGAAATCTAGACATAAGCATACAGACACGCGCAACCTATACCAAGAAGTGGGAGTAGGAATCGAACCTAGGTCCTCGAGGTGCCAAGAAACACGCTACGACTGGGCTACAGCTGCTCGCCCCACGCAGTACATAGCAGTTACAGCTATCGCATTAAGAGTTGTTATGCTGCTGCCTGTGCAATGACAGTTGCGCTTCTGGTGTGTGTTAAGCGCTATCATCGCAATGTAACACTATTACGCTGATGTGCTATACTGTCACTCGGCATGCTTTAGTACAAATGTTCTCAATTCCGCAGGACTATACTTCTAACGAACGGCGTTCATGATACGCATGTCAGTGCTCCTGTAGCGTAAAACTTTCGTCGCACTAACGTGCACTAACGTAAATGACGTCGTACCATAAGCTACCATTCAGTCGGTGTCGACGTTTCTGGCAACATTGAGCGCACACTCACTCATGCACTTCGTACGACGGCGTTGATTCCACTCTTAACATTTGGCTCACTTCCAAAAAATTAGGCATGCGCAATTCGCTAGCTTCGCATAATATCTATTCCCAAAATACGTGGGATTTGCCGGATTTTTTTACGGTTGAGTTTCCCAGGCTACACCACGCAATTAACGGGGCAGCTTGCCGTTCTTAGTAGGATACAAAGTGCTGAAGTCGTCATTATCATTTTTTTTAAACGCATTAACAACCTTGGCCTCTGTATAGGTAGGGTCTATGGCGACGAAGAAAGAGTGTCAGGGCAGGTGGCCCGCAAATATAAAAGGATTTGAACGCCTAGAACATACCAAGGCTTTCTAATGAAGTGCCGACAGCTTGTCTTGAAGGTGCGCAGAACTGCCCGCCGGGGTAAGTTAATAGGCGAGTTGTGCCGCTCCTGAGCTCAAGAACGCGAGCTCGATTTTTGGCCACTGCGGCCGCACTTAGACGTCAACATGTTGTTTTGTGGGGTTTTCCGTCCCAAAACCAGTTCTGATTATGAGAGACGCCGTAGTGGAGGGCTCCGGAAATTTCGACCACCTGGGGTTCTTTAACGTGCACTGACATCGCACAGCACACGGGCCTCAACATTTCGCCTCCATCGAAATGCAGCCGCCGCAGCCGGGATTCGATCCCGCGACCCTCGGATCAGCAGCCGAGTACCTTAGCCACTAGACCACCGTGGCGGGGCTAGACGTCAACAACAGCAACAGTGCATTTATATTTACATGCGCGTTAAAGAACCCCTAGAGACGTTTCGAACTGCGGGAAAGGACGAGGTCAACCGGTAGGAACACACAACACCATGAGCGCTGCGGTACCCTGTGTGTGTACTGCGGTCCTACTCTACTGCACTTGTGGTTTCTCGCGCTGTCTCTTCCGCTTGTTCTTGTCTTTTCGCGCATTTCCAAACGATTCAACGGCATGGACCAACTAGCGCACCATAAGCTCCTAGTGAAAGAATCCCGGAGGTCATAAGTGGTATGTAGTCACTAGTGAGTACCTCATAACCATATCCAAGCATAATTATTCATGACGCACCTTCATGAAAACCAGCAATGCAAAATCTTCACATCACGCGGGATGTCACGAGTCTGAACTAGGTGCTGCCGGGTCACATGGTCGTTTCATCTGATGCTACAGGACATCCATAAGCCACGTAGACGTACCCGAGTGCCCTCAGGTATCAACAGGCTCGGACACAACGGTCGGAATACTTTCCGCAATTGTGGTTATTACAGAATTTCACACAGACGTCTAACAGCGTAGTGCGCTTGGCTTTGAGCAAGTTTCCCCGTATACTTATCTCGCTTATAAGCGCAGAAATCTACCAGGCGGATGAAGAGTGCTACTCACCGGAGATCCGTAGCTGTGTCCGATCTCATGGGCAAGTGTGACTTCGCTTATGGCCGCGACGACGGATCCACCGTGCAACAGGAAGGTAATGACGCCCGTGTTTAGCGCCAGCTGCTTCCGGCCCTCACGCGTGTTTACCGTGCGAAACTTTTCGCACGCGCCGCCAGGTTCTGCATACGTAATAATTGCAGTTCGGTCAAAGTAACTTTTGTAGGAAACTATGGCATTTAGAGATTCACAGAAGCGCTCTTTAACGAGCGGTTGTCTGCGTGCATGTGGATAACCGTCGGGCTCAATATAGGAGATGTTGGCACAGCCTATGTTCGTCAACGGTTCACTGCCAGACTCACCTCTAGGAAGGCCGATGTAGGCGAGACCTAAGGTGCCTTCTCCCAGATCGCGATTGGTCCAGACGTACGACAAGCAGAAATCGTCGTGGTTTATATACGAGAAGAGCTGCAGCATGATGGTTGCATCCAGGTCGTTTCGGCAGAACGGGTTACTCTCCGCCACAGCCGGCTCGCACGCTCTGGTATCGTTGATCTGCATTCAGCGTAACGAAACGCCAGGGACGGAGAATTTGACGGAACAACAAGTTTACGCCGTCTCGGCAATAATATGCTTTCTAACTAACGCGTGTATAATAGGGGTAATTCAATATTTCTGCAAGATCTTCATGAAGAGTAATTAACAAGGCTAGCGATTAAGTGTGCTAAGCGCAGAGCAATGCTGTGAAAGGGTGACGGAGCACCGCCACGGCCTACTCACTTTCAGATCTTGAAGTACGAAGCGCAGGCCGATGATGCCTTCGAAATCGGTGGTGGAGTAGATGATGTTGGTGGAAGTGATATGCGAGCTAACCAAGGCGGTGATTCGCTCGCGGGCTGTTTTTTCATCCACACCAGTGGCAAAATACTCGTACAGGAGGTGGTCCACCACGATCTGAGCGAAAGTGGTATTGGCGAACTGCGTTAGTTATACAGTGCCGCCCAATCTCTACTTGTGGTACAGTAATAAAGGCGCGTTCATTACGAAACGATCCAAAAGCAGCCTTTTCCCAATCAATGTCAGTCAGTATCACATTGTTCTTGTTTTGCTTTTTGTTGTTTTTTCGCGAGCGAAATGATACAACGTGCACAGTAAATGCGACGGTGCCTCTTTAGGCATCTATGAGAGCGCGTTCGTGTTAAAAAGAGTTCGCGTAATGCAGCCACGCAGCAGTACACGTGAGTTTGCCTAACAAGAAGTTGATGAACTCATGCTTTGCATACTTTACAAACGACGCCCACATATTGCCGAACATAGCCACGTAGGCCTGCCAATGGCTAAGAGGATTTACGAGCGAATAAGCTATTTGAATTCCGACAACGATTGTGACTCCCAGACGTCACCCTGGCTGGACGTTACCTAGGTGCGCCGTCATGTCTTCCAGGGCTCGAATGCTGCACAGCATCGACCTCCGACGACTTTAATAGATCGTTGCCGTCGCGTAACCCTGTTTCACCGATTACAATATACGCTGTGATAATGTCACTGTTATGAGGACTTATGACTGAAGTCGTGGTGGGATTGAGACAAAGGGGAAAAAGGTTAGCTAAGGCCGTATTATGTGAGCAACACAATGTTTGCGGGAGAACATTTTTAAAGAAATGAATCTCAAAGAGGCACAAAAACACGAAGAACAACGTAAGAGGCTGTCAGAGTGAATAGAAGCACTGATACAAAAATTTTTGTTAGGGGCCGCAATCTTTCGTGCCAACGCAAACTCGGGTTTATAAAGCACAAACTGCTTCTTTCCGCCCCGCCAAGGGGATCTAGTGGTTATGATACTCGGCTGCTGATCCAAATGTCGCGGCTGCATTTCGATGGAGGCGAAATGTTGAGGCCCGCGTACTGCGCGATGGCAGTGCAAGTTAAAGAAGTCCAGGTGGCAGAAATTTCCTGACCCCTCCACAACGGCATCCCTCATAATCATACCGTCATTTTGGGACGTAAAACCCCATAAACCGCCAAATGCTTCTTTCTTTTTTTTTTTCGCCTTGTGCACACGAAGGTACTACACAAGAGCAGGCCAAGCTTCTTCCAAGAGCTGCGTGCCGTATTAGCGGCTAAGAATAGCTCACAGATACAATCGTCCACCGTCGAAGAAAATGAAGTAGCAAAAAAGGATGCCGCCAAATTATCGCGCACGCTCCGATAACGTTGCCAGTGGCATGAATATGGCCGCGATAAGACGTGGTAACCGAGCGTCGATTACCACCGAATCCCCCAAACGCGTTTCCTTTGGAGTCGGTCTTTTGCGCATATAGGTGTACTTTTTCTCAATCTTCTTGCAGCACCGTCATGATACGACAACAGCTGATCGAAATGAACAGGGCCAAAGTGGAGCTTACGGCGACAAAGTGTACTGCCTCTTTCGCAAGCGATGGCAATGACGACCCAGCTTCCACAGCGTCGTGGACACCCCTCAAAGTTCTCCCCGCGACTTAAGCACCGAGCACCATCAATGATTTCCATAAAATCATCTCTAAAGCAAGCAATAGCGTACTTAAATGCAAAATTACACACTGAATTCACAGTTGCCATATAACATACCTAAATATGGTTTCGCGAACATCGGCAAGGTTCGAAAGATTATTGTCGCGTGTCGAATTAATAATAATCTCTGGGGTTTTACATCCCGCAACCACGATATGGTTTGGAGAAACGCCCTTGTGGAGTGCTCCAGAAATTTCGACCACCTGGGGTTCTTCAACGTGCGCAGACATCGCACAGTACATGGGCCTCGGTACTCTGCCTCCATCGAAGAGCAGCCGCCGCGGCCAGGATTCAATCCCTCGACCTTTTGTATCAGCAGCCGAGTGTCATAGCCACTAGAACACTGTAGTGAAGTATCGCGTCCAAAGTTTATGCGTGACCATTAACTGCGACTGCTCTCTGGCCCCCAGACTTACCGATTCAATCAATGCACACTGACTCATGATTCCAAATCCCAAGTGGGGGAGCTAACCATAGCCGAACAATACTGGTTGTTAACGTACAAAAACGGTACAGCCTTACCTGCATGTGGCACACGCGTCGATTTTCGCCGCTGCGCGACTGCCCCTTCGGGGCTTGACCACTGCGATTCCTCGGCTCGTACGTCCCTGCGGGAGGCTGTGCGTAGTCGGGTGACCTGCGTACTCGGCGATGACCACGTCTTCTCCACCAGCGCCTCGTAGAAGCGATTAGATTCCGCTGCGTCTGCGTTTACGACACGCAGTGGACAGCCTCGATCACTGAGGGGGCGCTACGTGCTACACCGAATATGGGATTGAGGAAAACACATCACAGACAATCTGTTAAACGAACACTGAAGAGAAGTGAGCACAACTACCTTTGTTATAACGAGAATGGTGCTCTTGGTGAGGCTTTGGAATAGCTATGGTCGAGCATTGGTTCGTTTTTTGTTGTTCTTTTTTTCAGAAATTCACTTCCGTTGTGGAAGTACGTCACATATTTCTTGGTAGACCCCGGCATAAAATACTTGCGTGCTAAAAATATATATATTGTCGCGAAGACCGCGTCGCGTAGAATGTTTTCGTGTTCTTTTTTCTTGTTCGACTGCTTTCTTAGAAGGGTGCTCGAGCAAACGAGCCGGCGCACCGCAGGGAGTCTTCTTGACGACGTGGCACAGAAAATGAAGACCAGGTGTGCGCGTCGCGGCCAGTTTCTGGAATGTGTTGTTTGTATTAGTTTTGTAGCAAAGCCGGATGCACGCGATCACGAGGGATCGCGTTGAGCATCGTTAACTTCGGCCTGCCTGATTGGTCTGCCTTGCCGTGGATGTTGAGGGGTGCTATTTAAGCGGCGACGCTGGCCTTTTTGTAGAGAGCGGACTAGGGGACCATGACGCTCGAAACCACCGGGGACCAGTTCGGCAGGCCGACGGGGTATGATACCATTTTCTATGTTGTATAATTTTTGCCCTGTGTGTTTTCCAACTTCAAGATGTCTTAGCTAAATAAACCCCCCAATGAGTGCTCTCCCAATTCACTGTGTCCACTCCTCATCGCTTGCCTGCGCGGAGTGGCTCCCCCGCCTCTTCGTCTTCCTGACCTTCCGATGCGTCTAACATTAACGGCCCCGACGTTTCGCTACAAAGTGGTGGAGGTTGCTCGGTAGCGATATTCCCGCTCTGAAATTATGCCCCGAGTCAAACAAGCATCAGAAAACTACTTCGGACTCTCCACTTGACGGAACCCCCTTCCTTTCTCTCTGCTATGGCTACCCCCCAAGCAAAACCTTTCGTCGGACCGCCAGTCTTTAGAGGCGCACCAGAGGAATCTGTTTCCGAGTGGCTACTTTGCTACGAACATGTCGCGTCGCTGAACTGGGACCAAGCCACGAAAGTTAAATTTTTATATCTGGTTCTAGACGGTGATGCAAAGAAACGGCACACCACTCAAATTCTCACGGGTGCTCCTAATTCATGGGAACAATGGGCGACGTTATTGAAAACCTCATTTACCAGTCGTCACTCAGTCGAGATCGCCCATTTACGACTGCAAAACAGAACTCAGCTGCCGTCCGAAAGCCCGGAGCAGTACTACTATGACGTCGCGCAGCTTTGTGCAAGGGTCAACCCGTCTATGTCAGAAGATGACCGGTTGCGGCACCTTATGCGCGGTCTGCGTCCGGATGTGCAGGAAAAAATGATCATCGCAAACCCAGAAACCTGCGCCGCATTGCTCCAAATTTTACAGCGCATAAATTACGCAGCTTTGATGAGCCCTGCTTCTTGGTCACGTCCGATTGACACCCACTCTCCTTCCGGGTTGCAGTCGTGGATGCAAAACATCGCGCCTCCGGTAGGGATGACATCCGCCGCCGCGGCAGTACAGCCTCCTTCCTACATGTATCGCCACCTGCGCCGCAGCAGAACTGCGTTGCCCGCGGGAGGCTGCCGCCCGCGAGGGATACTTGAAGGCGATTGCAGACTCCATCGCCTTACTGTCTGACCGGATAAAAAACATCGAAGACGAGATGCGTCGCCCCCCAATGCCTTGGAAACCGAGAACGTCCCGTGCCAACGACGGGCGTCCCCGATGCCAGATTTGCAGCCGCATCGGCCACGAAGCACGACAGTGCTGGCAGAGGTTCCGGGATGGGAGATATTAACATGCGGAGCGCCTTGGTAATCAGGATGGGCAGCATAACCCTTCGGGAAACGAGAACGGCCGGGTTTAAGGGGCCAGCCCGGCCGTCCCATCGGCACATTGTCGGAAAGTCAGCTTCACGCAGTCCCCACACGAGCCAATGGTAGAATAACGTTACGACACCGCCCTGACCTCAAGAATGGAAATTCCGACAAGCCTTCGCGCCTTCCTCACGACCCCGCACCAGTAAGCGAAGAAAACCTTTTACCGTTGCTGGTTTTGGATCGGGCGGATGTTGGAAAAAAGCAGAGGGCAGACCCATGGATTAGAGCCATTGTACAGCACCTCGAGGACCCGAGTGCGCCCGTTGTCAGGAATACCAAAAGAACGGCACGCAGTTTTCGGTTAATCGACGGTGTACTGTATCGGAGGGTGAAAGGCTTTGAGAAAGATCGCGCGGCTCTCGTTGTCCCCAAGTGCTTGAGGTCTGAGATATTAAGGCACTGCCACGACGACTGTACGGCAGGCCACTTGGGTGTCAAGCGTACATGGGAGAAGTTGCGTTACCGATATTTCTGGCCGAAGATGTTCTCATACGTCAGCAAGTACGTTCTCTCCTGCCCTGACTGCCAGACGAGAAAGCAACCGCCGGGGAAACCGGCCGGTTTCCTCCAACCAATCCCGCCTGTAGGTCGACCGTTTCAGCAGACGCTACCGGTAGATGTCGGGTCGGGCGCACAACGTGGATTCGACTACACCCTGGATGCGATGAAAGTGGCTCGCCGGCCGCGGCAGGCTCGAAAATTAGTGAATGAACGGGAAAGGCGCCAGCAAGAAAAGAACAAGCGCAGCTACGATGCCGACGACGCAGACGATGAGTCCGGTGCCGATCACGAGGTGCGAGATCCAATTGGTGATGTGCGCGAGTGCAGTGATGACCGCGAATTCCATCAAAGTGAAGTGCGCGAGCGCAGTTGCCGGGAGTGATGTCCACGAATTACACCCCAGTGTTGTGCGCGAGTGCGACGTCAATGGTGATGTGCGTGAGTGTGGTTCGCGAGCGGACCGAGAACTTCGTTTGCATCATGGTGTGCGCGAGCCAGGGACCAGTGATGCAGTGCAGCAGCGCGAAAGCTCAGACTCTGAAACTGAACTTTACAGCGACTGGAAGACGTTTTCAAGCGGCAACAACGGGCAACGAAATGTCGCCGCTTACGACACTGATACTGACTTGTATTACAGTGCCAGCGAGTGAACTTTAGTGATTTTTGAGTCTCGCGATTTTCCATTTGTTTTTTTTTTAGTTTTTCACCTTTTAGAGAGATGTATAACTTTTCTGAAATGAGCACCTCACATAATTGTTCTATGTGAAATTGCTTTTCGTACTTCTTTTCCTGTCTTGCAAATAAAACGAGTGGGTCACTCTTTTTCGTAGGGGGGAGGTGTCGCGAAGACCGCGTCGCGTAGGATGTTTTCGTGTTCTTTTTTTCTTTTTCGACTGCTTTCTTAGAGGGGTGCTCGAGCAAACGAGCCGGCGCACCGCAGGGAGTCTTCTTGACGACGTGGCACAGAAAATGAAGACCAGGTGTGCGCGTCGCGGCCAGTTTCTGGAATGTGTTGTTTGTATTAGTTTTGTAGCAAAGCCGGATGCACGCGATCACGAGGGCTCGCGTTGAGCATCGTTAACTTCGGCCTGCCTGATTGGTCCGCGTTGCCGTGGATGTTGAGGGGTGCTATTTAAGCGGCGACGCTGGCCTTTTTGTAGAGAGCGGACTAGGGGACCATGACGCTCGAAACCACCGGGGACCAGTTCGGCAGGCCGAAAGGTATGATACCATTTTCTATGTTGTATAATTTTTGCCCTGTGTGTTTTCCAACTTCAAGATGTCTTAGCTAAATAAACCCCCCAATGAGTGCTCTCCCAATTCACTGTGTCGACTCCTCATCGCTTGCCTGCGCGGAGTGGCTCCCCCGCCTCTTCGTCTTCCTGACCTTCCGATGCGTCTAACATTAACGGCCCCGACGTTTCGCTACAATATAATACCCCAAAACGAACAGCAATAACAAACGTGAGCGTCTGATTCGATAGTACTCGGTGTGCTTCGTTAAGCATCGAAAATCATAATCTTTAGTAATGCCGTTTCCGCTGTATTTCACGCAGTCAGCAATAACTTACCGTACGAGGCCGCAGGTCGATCCCTTGAGCTGCCAGGTGTGTCTGCAGCCTGTCGAGCCCGCATCCACCATGGTCGGCCAGCTGCGGCGGTAAACGCACGTCGTTGGCCGCGTAGAAGACCGTGTGCCCGGTCGAGTTCTCGGGAAGCCGTCCTGCGTACTTCCAGGCCGCCTCAGCGTAGAACACGTGCCCGTCACCTGTCGTAATGCGGCCTTCGAAAACGCCGCCGACCACGGAGCCGTACGCGTGGCTGCCCGGATCGCCTGAAGAAAAAAAAAACGATCGAATAAGAAAGAAACGTGCGCTTATTATTTTTTTTTCGTCCTTAACGCATATACTCTGGTCCGAGGATCAAGCAGGTAAGCAGAAGGAAGTGTTGTCCGCACACCGCTCAAGTGCATGTATCCGTAAGGCAAGCGAATTTCTTAGACAACATTATGGAACTATATTCGAGGCATGGTTCAGTACTACATGACAGTATTAAAGCAGATGTAAGGCGCAACGCAGCTGGCTTACAGAAGTTATCGTACCTATCCGTCGTGAAACAATATGAGTAGAGACCGGAAGTTCAGGCACGAAAAAACAAAGTTTTAGGCGCCTATAATATGCCCTAAATACTGTCATTTAGGCATATATAGGCGTTAAAAACTATCGTTTAGGCATATATAGGCACAATTCATAATTACTTCAGCAGCGTGTTTCAGGACAAATCTTCCTTCTAACAAACACAGCAGGCAAATCCTGTGCTTCGGGAAAGTTAATTTTATTTTTTTCATGAAAAGAATTAGGTGAAGAATAACCATTTGAACAGATTTAGGTAAAAGCTACGGTGACTGGACACTGTGAGAAAGGCTATGAAAGCAGTGGTAAACCAGCACCATCTCAAGGTTTTCGGGCTTGAAGTTGTGCCTTCTTTCAGTCAGTATTTGTATGCGGAAAAAGAACGCTCGACGTCCACTGAAGTTAGTGAAGCGTACTTGTAGTCCGGCACTTTCGATGCTCTAATTTCACCTGGAATCTTCGAATCGGCACCGCTCAGAACATTAGACACTTGTTTTAGCACATAAAATCCGGGATTCTTGTCCAAGACAGCTTTAAGCTTCGAGGTGACCCTGTCAGCAACAGGCCCATTGGGGACGGTGGCGAACCTTTCCTGCACGTCCAAAATTAGCTCAACACTGAGTCAGAGCGGCGACCGAACTTTCAAGTTTCTGTATGCTTTCTGCAAGGAAAGTAAAATGAGCACACAAAATAGGCCAAGTCAGATTCAAGTGTATCGTGGTGTAGAACAGTCTGGGCTCTTCTCACGGCGATGCTCTCGTCCGCTGCAAAGCTGTTAATAACAGCCCTAACACCAGCGAAGTGTTTGTTGTATAGTCGTCCACTGCCTTCAGCCAAGTTCCCCAGCTGGTAACAACGGGCTCCGGTGGAAGAGGCACATCCGGCAACTGCTTTAAAGGCACGAAGCGCGAAGGCGCCTTAAGGAACACTGCCTAGCCTGCGGCTATTAGTTCGTTAACACAACTGAACGACTTTCTCAGCCCTTCACAGACCCGATGAAGCCCATGGGCAAGACAAGTGGCATGCAATAATTCTGGATAAAAGACCTTGAGAAGTGCAGCAGCCTTGTGCATATAAGCTGCTGCATCTGTGTAGAGCAGCAGTACTCAGTCGTCGTGGGATCCGGAGGGGTACAGTACCCTCAAGGACGATTTCACAAAGTAGGCGATGGTATCACCGCTCGTTTTTTCCAGTTGTTTCGAGCATACCAAGAAAGGTGTTGTTTTCTCTTTTGCATCCAGCTTTCCAACTACAAAATGTCCAAGTAATCGTCCGTTCGCATCTGTTGTCTCGTCCACTGAAATCCATATGTATGATTCACCGAGTTCTCGTCTGATTTTTGCTAACGTGCCCTCGTACATTGGCCGCAGGTACTGCTTGCGAAGAGTGGACTCGGATAGTATATTCTGGTTGCAGTACCTTTGCAAAAAGTTCTTGAATGTCTTGTTTTCGATCTTCGCCCAAGGGATGTTAGCAGCGACCAATGCTTCGCATAAGTCTGCGCTGAATTCACTTCTCTTTCCTTCAGCAAAAGCTTCAGACAAGAACGACTGCCTCGACGTTGATGGTTGGTTGCGCAGAGCGTTGGCTTGATGCAACGTTGTTTTCTCGTGCTGCTCCAGATGACACTTTTTTTCACACGGTACCTGCGAGAATAAAAGAGTGAATTGCACTAGGAAGGTGCGTTGGATACGCGGAACTTCTTTAGTGCACTTGTGCTTGTACTTTTTTTCCTTGCGGCTGCTGAAAAACTCTGAGGAAATGGCGAAGTTAGATAACACGAGCCCGAGCGTGCATTTTAAAACCGAAATGCTTATACCTGTATCCGACCGAGAATGCTCCGCACATTTCCTGTTGCATGCGAGTTCACAGATGCGGATATAAAAATAACAAAACAATGAATCTGAGTGCCCGTGAAGTCACCAAAAAATGCATCTTATTTGCGCGGGTTCAGGGGTTATTCGAATTGGCAATTGCGTAAGCAATATTGGGAGCTTTATGCCAATGCGTGTTTCAGAGTGGACGTCAAACGCAACATATTATTGACCTTTGCAATGTCTTCTCACCTGCTTTCCACATAAATGGCAAAATACCGTTTCTCCATCGACGGAGTAGCACTGCGATCCACTGGTCTATTGCCTGACAAGGACACTTTTCGGCGTCTTTTTCTTCGGCATTGCTCGGCAGACTACCGACAGCTGCCGTTACGAAGAACACAAATGCCACCGAAACTGACGCGTAGGCTGTAGGCTGCAGCGCAAGCGTAGCTTAACTTTGACTTGCTATAGTAGACTCTAGCCTCCCTCACGCAACCGCTGAGGTGCACTACTCTCGAACCAAGCGACGGAGATCTTCAAGGGGGAGAGGGAGGGAACACTAGCGCTAGCCTAGCCTCGCTTCCCCTTGCTAGAGTACACTCTAGCCTCGCTCACGCAACCGCCGTGCTTCTCGAACCAAGCGACGGAGATCTTTTAGGGGGGCCCACTAGCGCTAGGTTAGCCTCGCTTTACCTCGCTGGGATACACTCTAGCCCCGCTCAAGCAAAGGCGCGTTGATAGTCCGACGTTATCGGCGCGTTGGCGAGCGTCACATGCGTCGGAGCACATCGGCCGAGTCCAGTTATACGTTGGCTGTGGCAGTGCGTCGAACTATGCTCTGTTTTCGCCGACGTGACGAAGCGCATGCGCGCGTCTACCCTAAGCCGCACTGTAATCGCGCCTTAACAGGAGCTAAAAACGTGAACGAAAAAAAAAAAACATAACTAACGCGCTATGCGACTGTTGAAGTTAATATCGCCACACTAAGTGTTTCTTGTTTTCCTCCGTATGAACAGCTCATTTAAGCAAAACGTGTACTCGACGAACGCGAAAAGGCATTTTTAGGCGCTGAAAAGCTTATATAGGCACGAAGCTCGAAATAGGCACTTATAGGCACAATAAATGTTTGATTAAAACATTTCCCTTCCCTTAGTTCGTGCTTATATGTTAAATAGGCTCGAAACGGACTCCAGGAAAAAATAGGCATTTTGCCTGAAGTTCCGGTCTCTAAATATGAGCCTTTTGTGTCTTCAATGCAACGATACGGCACCCCCCCCCCCCTCCCCTTCCTCCTACCTTGGACCTTTTTCGCAGCCTAATTTTACACCGGGATAAGCCTCTCCCATTCGTGATCCGTGGTATTACGGAAGCGTATGCGGACTTATGGGGAGATACCGTAGCGAGATTGCAGTATAATTATATTTTTAAAATCTTCACTAGCCTTCAAGAAGCATAGTTGGGATTTGGTCGCCAAATTGCAAAAGCCGTGGTTGTGCTTCTGTGCTCAGTCATGCTTTTGGATAGCGGAACACGTCAAGCATAGGACAGCATACAATCACGCCACATCACAACATCGGCACATGAAATAGGTTTCAGATGTTGTTATACATTGCAGTACGTTTTAACTTTCTTATAATTTAATTCTTTCACGGTAGCTAGACGATTCTCCTGTTGCATACAATAAACCTTCCGTTGTTACGGTGTAAAGGAGGATTTACTTCGTTATGTATCATGCCGACGGCCGCTCCTCGCCGTCATGCCCGCCTTTAAATATATATATTCACTGTCGTCGACTAAGTCCCTTGAAGCAGGAAGAGCATTGTTCGACTTTATGATCGCGTAAAGACCATCTCCGGTGCTTTGCTTGTTGTAGTTTTCAATTGTGCGTTATCCACATTAAAGAGCAACGAAAAAAGTCAAGCGACGTAGTCGGTACCCTGAGTGACGTCATTTGTTGAAAGAAGAGCGCGCATACTTCCCAGCTGGTGCTTGAAACGAAATTGCGATTTCCCTGATTCGTGCAGTGCAATAATATTTGGCTGACATCTTCATAGGGGCCTCCACGACTGATGGCCACCATATTCATACTACGTTCAAAATGTGTTGCAGGACCCATTTATGTCATTTGTCGCTGTTGTAATGCGAATATGCATTTATCGCAATATGCACGCGGCGAGCAATGTTTACACAGCTGCACAGGTAGAGACGATCGCTGAACACGCCATCCTGCCAGGGTACAGCCTTGTAGCATTGTACCTTCGAGGTAGCCGGAGTAGATGTGCGAAATATCGGCGTCGACAGGCCCAGACGTGGTCGTCATGACAAAGTTGTCCGCAAAAGCGGAAAAGTCTCGACGCAATACGAGGTGGAAGTCCCTGCAATAGATCAAATATCTGATAAACCTCGAAGCAAGGGAAAGACAAGATTCATGCTTCTAATAGACAACGGACACCTAAAAACATCTAACTGCGCTTTGCCATTGTGATATAAAAACGAAATATGGCGGCGTAGCCAACATCCTTTTACAGCGGCTGTTGCTTTTGTCATTGCAGACCGCTGCTTTCCTTGGCAGCTTTTAGAACTCACCAATCGCGTCTACATTCAGTGAGAGGAAAAATGGGCTTATGGCAAAGTGTGTCTCGTCTTTTGTTTCACCTAACATGCCCCATTACTTTCCTTCTCGTTGACAGTATGGCACTGAGCTACGCAAACGCTGCTAAGCAAAATAGTTGTTCTATCCTTGCCAAATTACTGGCTCCACTGGCATTTTCTTCTTACTGTTTTTCATTATGTATGTATGTATGTATGTATGTATTATGTATGTATGTATGTATGTATGTATGTATGTATGTATGTATGTATGTATGTATGTATGTATGTATGTATGTATGTATGTGGGTGTGCGCGCACGCACGTACGCCGTCAGTATAGTTATCTCACGACGCCTCACCTTCCTTGGGCCTTGAGGTGGACATGGATGGTATCGGCCGGCTCTTTTGCGGAGCGCTTGACTCGGTGGGAGCTTGAGGTGGCATCGATCTGCGACCCCGGGTACGACAGGAGCTCGTAATTGCGAAGAAATGGGCCCAGCTCTTCTGCTGCGCGCAAGGGTTAGCCAGTTTCGCCATGACGTCATTGCTGTGAACATTACGCAATTACCGAGGAAGCTACATACGCCTCAAGAACTGGATAAAACATGACGAAGAGATTATAATATTGCGTATAACTTGCATATGCGTGATCGCTCGAAAGTAGAATGTCACGTCGCTACCAGTACGTTTAGTAAAAAAAAGTCACAGTTTCGCCAGGAGCGCGAAGCAATGAATGCGACAGCAGTGCATGTTATAATAATGTTATACGAAGTGAGGCTGGCAGCTAAATCTTTCGGATGCGATCTCACGTAACCATACAAAACGTGGGTGTAAGAGAATACGGCTGCTTCAGGGACACTTTTCGCAGTCTCTTCGCGTTGACAGTGCAGCACGTAGAAGCGTTTACGAGCCGTCCGCTGATGGCTGCCGACATAGCACGCGAGCCAGCGATGGCGACCGCGCGAAGTCCACAGTTACTGCTCGAGCGACACCTCTCTCTCCGTCTCGCGTCTTGTCATGCTCGTTAAAGACAGGCGGGGCGTTTCTTCTGCGCTTCGACGGCAGGCGTGCGGATTGGGGTGATCTCACCGCATGCGCCCTCCGAGCGAAGGAGATGGGCCGGGCTTGTTTGATCTCTGCTTCAGCCGCGTCCGTCGCCCCCACTCGTGTGCTTTTATCCGCGGGTATGACGTACTATGCACGGGGTGTTATCAATTAGGACTTTATACGGGATATCACGAGGACGGCAACGGCGACGGCAAAAACCCGTAGACACTGTCCATATAATTGTTCTCGCAATAAAATGGCGCGAACCTATACGCACGGCACTGAAATTATATACGGTGATGACACACGACATGTAGACTGTGAAATCTACAGCATTCGTTCATTATTTAATGATAAATCAGTGCTTTCAATTCTGCGGGTATGTCTCGTAGCACTCTTTCTAGTCACTCATGAGCTGTTACATGAACCAAGTAAATTGATGAGTTGGACTTTAAGCCAGTCCCTGATTCATACTAAACAGCGTCAAAAAAAAAAAAGAAACACCGATACGAACAGCGACAAACCCGTACAAAAGCTGACCTGCGTTTGGCGACATAAATATTGACAGGAGTACCACAGATACGAACGCGCAGAAAAAGCATATAATTTGAGGTTTTACGTGTCAAAACCACGACGTGACTATGACGCATGCTGTAGTGTAGGGCTGCGGAAAATTTTCGCCTTCCTTGTCCCTTGAACCTGCACCTAAATCTATGTACACGGGCCTCTAGGCCGCAAGAGAAGAAAAGCTCACGGGACGACAGACTATTTAACTGCTTTGATATGGATAATTATCTTGCTTCAACAACAAGAGCCCTCCATGCGCCAGTTTTCCGCCGAACCTTCCCGTGTGCCAACGTCCGGCATTTCACATTTAAGCGCTGCTTGCCGCATAAGCTCACCTGCCCCGCATTCGGCGCCGAGGAACAGAAGGGCGAATATTGCCTTTGCGATGACAGTCTTGCTTTTTTCTAACTTTCCTGTCATCTCGGCTTGTTCAGATGCTTGGTCGACCATGTCGACAAGCTTCCCCTTTTCTTCTTCTTCTTCGCCTTTACTTTGCCTTTCGGCGCGTGCGTACCCTTACAAAAATGCCATATGTGGCTATATCAGGAATTGGGCATATGTGGCTATATACGCCTGGTGCACCGCCTATAGAGGCGCCACTGATGGCCACCTAGCGGGCGCCGCCGACAGTACTCTCGGGAGGCCGAGCAGACGACAACGCTTTTTGCAGCGCTGGGAGGCATGGGCATGGCCGAGGAACGCGGCTGCGATTTCCCCTTCGTTCGCGTGCCGGACACCTACTGTTGCGGTGACAGTTGCAGGAAAGAATCGGGCCTCTGTGAAAGTGGGCACGCGCGTGCCGTTAACACAATTTAGGACAAACCAGTCCGCATATAATTGTCAGGTGCATCCCGCCGACCACCGTGAAAAAGTACAGTTGCGGAGTGGAGCTCGTGCGAAGTAGCCGCCTTGTATTTCCTTCTTTTTTTTAAATTGCACCGTTGCCACATTGCCGTCTCTGTACCTTAATATCTGTACCTTAATAATAAACACACATAATTTGAGCAGAGTGGTAATTCAAACAATGAAGCAAACAATACGTGATGCTGGCGTGCGTTATGTAGCGATCTTGATAGCACTGATTACATACGTGACATAATCGCATAATAATTGACATAAAAGTCACCTTATGAAGCGCAACTGAGAGATTGTTAGTGAACCTGCGTACACTCCTCATGGATATCGCCAAACTTGCCAGCGGATAAAACCATTTAGCGCCGCGTTCGTCGAACTACCCTACCTGCTGCAGCCGTCAAAACTTGCAATTTTCTGAGCGACCTTCTTGAAAGCGCACAAAGCTGCGTGAGAATTTTTGTGTTTTGGATGCTGAGTAAAGAGAAGGCGCATGATATATTGAAAAGCGGCGAAGGGTTGGTCAAGTTAATTGGGAGGGACAGCAAGGCTGGGGCTCGCTCTATCGTCAAGATGTATGTAGAAACATGTAAACACTAAACAGCTACTGAATTTCTTCGTCACTTTACGGAGATTTCGTCATATATGCGTCTTCTGTGGGCCTGCAGTGCACCACATTGTTTTAGAGCTTTATGTGCCTATGCAAGTATTGCCATTATCATGGTGGTTTGCGGTCCAGCATCTTCCCATTATTCCGTATATGAAATGCTCAGCACGCACCAAAGCTATATTTAGTCTTGTGTTGGTTTCAAACTTTCTTCATGCTCTTTCGTCCGTGTGTTCTGCGTGCTTCTACTTTTCAAGATGGTGTATGAACATGCCCGAACTGCCACTGTTGTAACATAAATTTTTTTCTTCTAGTAACAGTGGTGGGGCACACGCATACCGAGCACACATGAGTTTCTTGTCTTATTAGAGCTGGTGTAACTCGTAAAATAGGGCAAGACTTCTGTGTGAGCACTTTAAACGTACAAGCAGGCTTTTGTTTACACTCCTCCCCCTTAAAACTTAGCCAGGTGGGTAGCCCCCCTCCATTTTCGTTAACGCCATGGGTAACACCCCTCCCACCCTGCGAAATCAAAATTCTGGTTAAACGCCTACGTACAGGAAGAGGCCGTGTTTGGATGGCTTTTGTTATTCGACATCCCTTGAAGCTTCGGCCACCCCACACATGCAAAGAAAGTTGCTTATTTCGCTGCGACAACGCGAACTAAACGGCGAACGCGAACAAAGTCGTAGGAAGCTACGGCGCACGGCTGCCTACTCTCCCGCGAATACTTAGCAGGGTCGCCACCAGTAGCGCTTCCGTCGGCTTGCACGAGGCGTATATGGCACGCGCCCGTATGTGGCCGCATTTGTCCCAATCGTGATCAAGCATTTATGGCAATTAAAGACCAACACGAGGAAGGCCATGTAAGATTCTGATACGTATTGGGCAAATACTGCCACATATGAACATGTGCCATATATAGCCAGATATGCGTATATGGCCATATATGGCCAGATCTCACAATTATATCGCGGTTTTGGGACGTATAAAGCCATCAAAATCAATCAGACGTTTTTGCTGACTCGTTTCTCAGCTGCAGCTCAGCTTAGAGTACCTGCTTTCTTCTATTTCAGGTATGCGCCCAAATTACAGAAAAAAAATTTTAACGATAATCAGTGTAGATCTCTAGCCTAAGTTATAAAGCACACCTTTTTATGCGCACAGGAGCAACGTAAACTATGATGCATCATCTTTCAAAAATATTTCATAATTAAAAATTGTAGTAAATGCGTGTTTACGTGAACACTCATAACTCAACTAATTCTGAAAAAAACTTTTTTTTGTAGGAGCATAAGTGAAGCCTTGTCCAGTACAATGAACCAAAATTAATAAAATCAATTGAATATTTAAGACAGGAATTTACTTACCAGAAAATGTGCATAACAAAGGAAGGAATTCGGTCTTGTTGGTAAGACATGAAACGATAGTTAGCGCAAAGCAACACAAAGACGAATAGGGACGTGTTGCGTCCTCCCTATTCGTCCTTGTGTTGCTTTGCGCTAAACATCGCTTCAAAAAATGTGCGCCATCATCGAAAGCTTCTTTGTATAAAAGGCAGCCTTATTAAATAACTCGGAACGATTTGCTAGCTGAGGCTCATTGCAAGAAGAGTGGTTCGATGAAGAGGAAATAGACGCATATTTCTGCAGAACAATAAAAGGTAGCACGGCTCAGTGCCTCATTGCACACCCAAGGTCCTAAGAAAGACTTATGCCAAGTTTCAATGAAAAATATCTTTATTATAAATAAATGTATGCTTGGTGACATACTAAAAGAATACCGGAAATGTAAGTTCTGAGAAAATCAACAGATCTCAAACAACTTCAGCGCTGAAAGTCACCAGGACTGCTAGAATCCCCCATATTTGTAGCTACATCCGCCTTAGTCTTACTGTTGTCCATTCCGCTCGTGGAGCACTTCGAATTTTTTTTTCGAACTAGCTTTGCAGCACAATTAGTATGACGAAATTCCCTCGCGGCGGGCTCCGACTTGTTTGCAATGGCTGGCGTTAAACTTACTTTTCGCGCTTCCTTTGCGCGATGAGGTTCCCCACCCTGGCTACCAGTAACAAAAAGTAAGCGACTGCGAATAGATACATCCCCTGCAAATCTACTCCCTCGCCGGTGCGCGCGTGAAACTTCTAGAACGTAGACACATGGGCACGCGCATTCAACTGCTGACAAGTTTATTATTTCCACCGAATAAATGATGTATTAACAATGTTATTAGATAGTTACTAGAACTGCACAATTGATATCATTGCTAAGTAACTTACAAAAACTGCACATCTCTTTTTTTTTTTTTCAGTGCACATGAAGCTGGAACTGTCAGTTTCGGTCCCGTAGACGCCGGTTGGCTTAGGAGGAAGAGGAATAACTTTATTTAGAAGAACGGCCGATGGCAGACTCGTCCAAAGTTGGCGGCGTCCCTAGTCCAGGATGCCGTGAGCACAAGCTGATAGCTTGGCCCTGTTCACCAGACGTCGCTCGTCTTTGAGCCTTGCACTTCTCAGTTGGGCTTCCTTCCGACTGCTCGATGTTTGGTCCAGTCACAGTTGGTATCGACGGGTTAGCTGTACACTCCCACACCATGTGGTACAGTGTTAACTTCATTTATGACTTCTTATAAAAACTACGCATGAAGAAATGTTCTGCTGCAAATTGCTGTTCAACAAAGTCTGTTTAACATAATAAAAACAGAAAATGACATTCTGAAAAAAAAAATCTGCATTCTCCATTTGGGCCCATATACCTATCGCTACAGCCATCTCCTCGACCCATCCGATCAATTCCACATGCGTATACACTAGGTTGGTTGGCTAGTTGGTCCCGGAAAATCTTGGCACAACCCACCCCGGTGTATCGCCCATAAGGAAGAGGTGTGCCGTATGGAAGTACTGTGGTCCTCATTGACATCGACATCGATAATCACGCGTGCCACGTACATGGTAGTTAACGTAGCAGAAGAAGAAGAAGAAGAAAGTGACGCGAAGCGGCCGCCATGGATGACGACGCTGCCAAGAACCAGCAGACGCACCGAAGAAGATCGAAGCACAGCAGGAGAAAATCTTCGGCAAAGCCTCGAGGCCATCAAGTAAGTTCACGATCCCCCTGTCTCCAAAAGGCCCTGCAACAGTATCTGAGCATAGAAAGCACTGCCGACTAATAAGCGAGGTTCCCGAGAAATCGTATCAGCCGAATATTAGAGAATTGTCTGTCATCGTTTCAAAGACTGCTAAAGATCGCTCCATCTGCCTGCATCTCCTGCAAATCAGAGTGGTAGCTGCATGGGAACACAAAGTACCCAGCCTTGTGACGAGAGCCATTGATGGACGCCACTACCTCTCCTATACTACATCGGAGCAATGAAGCAGAACGCAAGATCCCCAACCAAGTACTGAGAGCCATCCAGAGTTCTAGGGGCACCACTCCTGTTGAGCTGGCTTAAAATCCGCACAGGCATCGAGCTTTCTTCTTCCTCTTCTTTCTTTTTTTTCTCTGAATCTGATAGCGAAAGGGAAAATTAGCATCCACCCGTTTTGTAGCACAAGGCTACAAGGAAATCCATATGGATTTCTCAGAAATGAAAGCTATATATATATATTCCATATATATTCCATATTGCCATATATTCAAGCTGAATTCAAGCTGATAACTGTTACGGACAACAGCGGCGGTGGCGGCAGACACCATCGACACCAATTTCGATTACTGTGACGAGTCCGTAACAGCTTACGCTGTAAAAAGAGGAAACGCTAAACGTAATGACGCGCGCTGACGTAGCTTCCCTCCACTCTGTGTAGCTTGTCGGGACGAAAGAAAGTAAAAAAAAACTTGCCGGTCTAATCCGGTAATTGTGCTGATACTTGACGGGCTCAAAAGCCTTTGAGGCAAGCGATCTGTAAAGCACCTAGTGTTTATGGATTCAAATCTGTGTACGACAAAGCCTTGAGGATATGTATCGGCATCTATAGGTACGGCGTGAACACAGTGTAGTACTGAATCAGCCTCGACCACAAGCGTTGAAATGATTTCTTTTACGCAGCAAACTGCTGAAGCTGGTTTCACCTTTTCGCCCGGTAACCTCGCCCAATCCCCGCTCTCAGATCCGTCATGCGTACAGTCATCGGTGAGTTGACCTGACGCATACCTTCGAAAAGCCGAGTTCACGATGTTATTTTTTTTCTTCAGTGTGGTGATTTAAGTCCTCGCTATTGCAGACAATGTATATTCTCTAAATCTGTAGAGCAGGCTCGCGCGATTACACTGCATGTTTCGAGCATCGACCCAAGCACCTTATTAAATCCAGTCGTTCCATCAAAATAGGCGAAATTCCTACATAAAAAAAATATTTTCGCAAATAGCATATCTAGCCTGCATACTATATATATATATATATATATATATATATATATATATATATATATATATATATATAGTGTCAACAACCACATCAAGCAAAGAAAAGAAGAAATTATTGTAGATTTTATTTGTAGTATAGTAGTTACGGAATAAAATGTACGCAAAAAGACACCAGCCTTCGGTAGGGACCGGACCCGACCTTCGGATAACGCGTCCGATGCTCTAACTGAGCTACGAAGGCGATCATTCTCCCCTATATTTTATTGGGTACTTATGTGCGTGTAATTATAAGAGTGTTAGACAGCGCTTCTATTAATTTTTCTTTCTAATGACGGAAAGAATATCATTCAAAAAGTAGTACAGATCATATTTTAAACGTTTCTATAGCCACTAACTGATTCGTGATTCTGTTCCGAAAAATTACTCTTCACCCATTACTGCTTCAGAATCTCACGAGGATGACAAAAAAAAAGACAGTGGTGATTATCCCTCAAGGAATCTATTGTTTATATGTAAAGCACTAGATTCTCAACGCAGATCAACGGTAAGCAATACCAGTGAGCGCTAGAAAACATTAGGCAGTGAAAGTATTGCGTGCTGGAGCGCTCTTCGCTTCGAAGGTCCAATCGCGTTCCACTGCAGCCGTTCGAAAAACCATGTCTTCCAAATGTATGCATTGCAATGCACGCACCGTCATAAAATATCTCTCACGCTGTTGCATTACTGCCAAGTGCGGTATGAGGACAGATTCACGGCACTGCCGAATTTGCCATCTTGACAGCTCCGATTGGTCACGGCCTGCCTGACTGACTCGCAAGCCGCCATAACTGAATCTATCAATATGATCAAGTTCGACGACTTGTCCGGCTGCCAAAAGTCTGGCGCCATTGTGTACGGCCCACGATAGATCCAGACTTACCGATAGCCCGAAACGCTTTATAAAGTGCAGCGTAAATCGTTTTCCAGTGCACTGGAGACGTTAAAGAGGCAGACACCGCAGTCGTTTCTGCCGGCTCCCTGGGATTCAAGCAGCAAACACAAGATCCTTTGCAGGTAAGCTTCGTTGTAAGTTTGTTTATCGCGAACCCATTCATTCGTGGAGCGTCACTCGAGGTATAACAAATCCAGCGCATCTGATTCACTCAGCGAGAACATTGTTCAGCAGGTCAACCGCTATATTCACCGTTCCTCCATTAATTCAGTTGTTCTGAAACGTGCTCGAACTATAATTATATCCTCCCCTCTCTGGAATCATGCTTCTGGCGCTAAATTAATTACTGCTCATAAAACGCACCTTCACCTGCGGGAAGGTAGTATTTGTGAAATGTTGCCGCGTGACCCTTGCGATGAAATCTCCGGATAGCACATCATTAAGTTAGGGGCCAAGGGGGCTCCAAAGGCGCAGTTAGTCCTGGGCGCTCGAAATTTCTTAATCCGGCACGGGTAATGGTTAGTGCTCAGAAGGGGACGCAATAAATGATTCTTTCAATTTGCGTGACTTCGGTAATAAAAGCTCCTTTAGCTGCAGGCAGTAAACTCTGGACGTAGTCTGGTTACATACTCCTCATGCGACTGCCCAATTGACGACCAATGGTGCAAGACTTTATAAGGGCGCCATCTCGGACAGCAGATCCGGTTAATCAAAATGATAGTTTCTCCAACGCAGAACGTCACCGTCGTCAAAGCCGAGAACGCATACTCTTCATTCCAAGTGCTGGGCATTTCTTTAGAACCAAGGCAATGTCTTGCGCGGCGCCCCTCACAACCTCTCAACGTAACATGGTGCGATTATGTCCAGGATAACGTCGACGCTCACCGAACTTTAACTCTTCTTCTAGCACCACTGCTTAATGTTGCTCATTGGCTAATGCTGTATAAATGATGGCTAATATCACATCACGAATGGCTAACGTCGGCCACTCGCTGCTATAGCAGCAACGTTGCCTTCATGACATCAGATGGCTCAGCTGCCTTTAAGAGCTCTTTGCCACTGATGGCTAAATTGCGTATTTTGCTCTCCCTCCCTCTCTCTCTCCCTCCCCACCGCCGGCGCAGAGCAAGGTAGGCGACAAGAGTCAAAGCGAGCGCCATGGGCACCAACCGCGACCACAGCGCCACCGGCAACGCGAGCGCGATAACCAGAAGAAACAACGGGAACAGCGACAACAGAAGCAGGAGGAGGAACAGCAACCCGACGATTTCAACCGCGTGCCGACGCCCCAGCCGGTCGAGCACTCCTCGGCTCTACCTACGGGCCCCTGGGCGCCCATGCCACCCGGCACCTCCTCCATGGAAATGGGTCGCTTGCAGGTCTCGGGCAACCACCACTGTGGCTAGTCAGACGACACGCATTTACGATACACTTTCGTAGTAGCGTCGCAACGCTCGTTAGCGTTCATATTTCGTAGCGCGATGGCAATATTTGCCCTCCGCAAATGTAATGTGTGTGCCTATCGATTGCACCTTATTTCAGCAGTGATAACGGCAGCTATATAGGCTATCGCGCCGTGCCAAATCAATGTGCGAATGCGCCTCGAAATCTGCGTTTCTCATTTACACGCCACGTCGTGAAATATAGATTGTATAATGCATGGCTCTCCTACAGCAACACTATAGTGTTGTTTCAAAGAAGGCACGTTTTGTCCGTTTCGTCTCTAGTGCATGGCCTAATGGCAGGGGCTTACACGTGGTTCTTATAGGCCGTGCGTCATTCTACAATATGTGAAGGTATACTCCATTTCATACATCAGGTGCAACGCTGTAGACATTACGCAATAAGTTCTGTCGGCAAAATGTGAAACCTCGCGCGCATCATAGCTGCCTTTCGTCGTTTTAAGTGCTCGTGCGAGCTGAGCAAAGGCACGATCGAGCGTCAAGCGCCGCGACTGGCTGCTAATGAAAATAAAAAGAAATAAAAAACGAGGACAACGAGACGCTAAGCCGCTCAATAGAGTTGTTTATTTCCAAGGCACAATAATCTTTCATTTGTCACTCATCATAAAACAAGAAGAAATGACACTTTGGGTGCGAAAAAATTATTTCCTGGTGCGAACACACATAATGCAAGAACTCTCGCTGGCCTCCACAGCGGTGCACATGTATGAACCGGAGTGTAGAAATTTAATAAGATATAGCCCCTCTCGCGTATACCAAGTCACCATAATCAAAAGAAGAGGCGTGCAGGACACGGACACAAGAAGAGCAGTGAACACCACGAACGCCATGATTATGGAATGTTACCAACTCGCTCAACTTTCTGTCCTTTTGTACCAAGTCACGCTGCCTCGGAAAACGAGGGAGACTTCTGATATGTAGATTCGCTACCAAAAAAAAAAAAAAAAGTCACAGTTTCGCCGCAAGGGCGAAGCAATGAATGCGATAGCAAGAAACTGTAATGCTATACGAAGTGAGGCTCGCAGCTTCAGAAGCAATATTAATTGTAGCAAACATGCACATGCTAAGTGAGCGCCTCCCGTGGGCAACGCGTGCTGGTACGAAGGGCTTTATACGTAGTGTGTCACAAAGCTACACATACAAAGCTAGGCGAGGCCGCTAAATGAATAAACAGAAGATGAGCGCGAACTATCGAGTGAAGCACGCACGAAACGAACGCACAGATATACACCGAACGAGCGCGAATAAGCTGTCACAATGGATACTCTCAGTTTGAACAGCGCTCCTGTTGCAAAGCCGGCCGAAGCAGCGAAGGAAACTAGCGTGCTTCAAGTGTCGAGCCGTGACACTTGATAGTTCGCGCTCATCTTCTGTTTGTTCGTTTAGCGGCGTCCCTTGAGCTCGAGTGACTTTCGTACGCTCCCGTAACATCAGGCGGACATGACGGTCAAAGCTCGAAACGTCCCACTTCCTCTCACCACGAGACAACCGCGCGAGCAGACAGCGGAAGGGCAAGGCCCTGCGCAAATAGAAGCGAGCGAGCTGGCCGACGACTTTTAACTGCGCCCGCTGCGCTCCTCGCGCCATCTCGCTGGTAATGAAGAAACGCTTATAAGCGCCTGCCGTCTCTGAGTTCTGCCAGCGGTGAAGGGTGTGTGTATATAAGGCTCGCCGTTAGTTCCCTGAAGGATATTCTCTTCGTGGCGTAGTGGTTAGCGCCACGCGCTGCGGAGCGAGAGGTTCCTGGTTCGATTCCGCGCTCCGGAAGCATTTATCTGACTTATTTTTCTTTGGGACTTTCTTATATATATATATACTTATACATATACGGTTCATGACGGCGGCGACGGGGACGGCAAAAACCAGCCGAGACTGTCCATATAATTGCTATCTCAATAAAACAGTACGCGACACATGAAAGCTCGAAGTGATGGAAAATCACCGCCCTTCCACTCCGTGCAGATGGTCGAATAGTGAAGCTGTATTAGTTACAATGAGACGCTCGTCCCTAGTGAGGCATCCCGGTCTTCCTTTTTTCCTCCCTGCCTTTCTTTGTCTCAGCGTGCCCGACCGACTGCTCTCATGGAGCACTTCGGATAGCTGTGGTTTATTAATGCACACCTCGACATAACCTGCGTTGTCTATACTAAAAATAAAATTCGGTTGATTGATTGATTGATTGATTGATTGATTGATTGATTGATTGATTGATTGATTGATTGAACCACCCATGCACTACTACAGCGACTTAGGCGAGCAACATGCGCTAGCCAACGAAGCGACGTATACATTGCGGCACTGTTCTGGAACCACGAAAGTGCACAAATAGCATAACATTTGCTTCAAGCTGATTTCCCCGAGTTGCAACTGTAACACATTATGCACGTGTCTGTACCGAGCGCCCGACGCGGGGATTGCATTATATTCGCATTAACGGAGCAAATGCTTCCGCAGTCCTATTGTGCCTGCTAATTATGAAACGGACTATATCTCCCAGTGCCTTTACCAAATAGTATTGCATATACTCATTACGGTCCCATATCCTAGAATGCAGATATATACCTTGTAGCACACTAAAAGATTTGCGAAGTTTCTAGGCCAATCAGTTCAACACGACCCTAGCTATGTAGGCACGCAACAAGAACAACAATGGGAATCTCAGCACTTGGTCTTACATACACAACGACAAGCAAGCGCATTTATCGCATTCTTCGATCAGGTGGCGCTGCTCTCTGCCATCACGGTAGTGATGACGACGCTGATCGGGGTCGCGTTCCTGGCCTCTGTGACCGCGTTCGGGTCGGCAGTGCGACGCTGCACGAGCGATGCGTGCAACCGCCACCGTGCCTTGCTCGCCGAGTGCCTCAACGAGTCGGTGCACCCGTGCCGAGACTTCTACGGACACGTATGTTCGCGGTGGGACGCCACCCAGGACGGGCCACTTGCCGCCACCGTATACCAGCAGTGAGTGCGAGGCCGCAAGGTCGGCTCTCTGCCTATAAAGGAGCCGTGGTGTATTCAAGCGCGATCGTTGATCGCCTCTTTCCAGGATATGATCCAATCGGATGCAATCGGAATTGAAAAATGGCCGGATGCCTGCCTGCTTCGCTGCAAAGACTTCCAGAATGTTCTGACACATTTAGACACAGCTTATACCCAGCAATATAAAACAAGACAGTTTTTGTCGGCGAAACTCGACCACACTGGAAAAAGTGCGGATATTAATAATGTGTCATTATTAAACATGCGCCATACGCACGCCCGTCACCAGATCTCAGATACCACGCGGGCTATAGAGAAATGCTAAGCGCAGCGCTGTAAAGGCCCCAGGCAAACAACATAGTTTACTACTACACAACAGGCTGCACTTCAGCGCTTCGGTCGCTTCGCTACCGTCGAAACGATGGGCAGCACGTGGATTTGTCCAATCTCCGCGATTGTGGGCCTGTACATATGCATGCCACCATATTTCTCTAAACGCTCACTGTATTACTGCATCTGCAATGGCTCATAGTTATACTTCGGATTGCTTCATATGTAGAGCCATATTTTATTGGTAGATCGATTTCCAAAGTCGCAATTATGCCTGAAGGCAAAATTATCTCGAGTAACAGGTAGACTTGCACAGAAGACAAGGTTAAGAGAAGACCAGTCAACTTTGTCCTCTTTAGTCGATCCTTGACTAACTTTCGAAGTTGCTTAACTTGTTCAAATATCAGTTCTGCTTAATCACACTTATGTGCTAATCATCATTTTCATTATGGCTGAATCTTCACACTTGAAGGTATTCACACACTGTGCGCCAAGAGTTCCCTGTTGTAATTTTATAAGAAAGCTTTACGGCAGCGTGTGCAAGAACGTTACGTACTGTGCGACCACTTATGTCCATCTTTGAGCACTCTTTCACACTAGATATCTCCACAAAAAAGCTCTTCACTACTGCATTCCGTGCTGTGCTAGTATTCTGCCACCTGCAATCTGAAATTGCAAAGGTCATAGCTACCATGATCAAACAAAACCTTCAAAATGTTGTGTACCGCAGTTATTCGTTCCCCACATTCTAACGTTGAGCCTCCACTTATGTCCAAGAGTGCGCCCACAAACCAAGAAAAGAAGAGGCTAATGTAATGCACAGACACTCTGTTCGCTTATTTTTGCTCAGCTTAGACACGATCCAAGAAATCAGTTCCTGTGCTTAGCTCTGTGTCATGTTAACTGTCATGAAATCCTGGTAATGCTAAGAAAATGAACACTGCGCACCACAGGTTCATGACGAAGGTGGCAACGAGCGCGCTCCATCTGAGTGTGCCGACGAAAGACCAGACGGTCGTGCAAAAGGCGGCTGGGCTGTACCAGTCCTGCGCATTCGTCTACCTTCGCAACGTCAGCCACGTGACAGAGGTGCGAGATCTGCTGGTCACATTTGGCATCCACTGGCCGCAGCTCGACAACGCATCGCACCTTTTACCCATATTCCTCTCCATGTCGGCGAGCTGGAGTTGGGCCAGTGTGCTCGAGTTCGTAGCGACGCGCCAAGGGCACATCAGCGTGCGGCCTTCCTCGTTCTACGCGTTGCTTCTGCGGCAGAGGCAACTGATGGTCGAGAACGACGCCGAACACAAGTTCTACAAAGAATACTACGACGCTATGGTGGCCGCCTTCCTACAAGGCGCTGCCAAGACGCCCTCCTACGATCAGCTGATGGAGCTCGAGAACAATATAGTGCCCAACTTGACTACCGCGCTCTCTGTCCCGTACTCGAATCCTCTGGAGAACATCACCTCGGCGACGATCGCCAGTCTATCATCCAATATCTACCCCGCGGCCGAGTGGGAAAAGCAGCTGGAGACCACGTTCAACACTTCAGAATATGGCACTTTTACATTCACCATCGAGTACTCCGAGTTCTTCGAGCACTTCTTCAAGTTGGTGGCGTCCCTGAACGAAAGCACCATGGCCTACTACGTTGGCTGGGCTGTCGCGCAAGCGCTCTCCTTGCTCGCGAGCCGGCATCTGACCACGTTGTTCTTCCTGGGCGATCCGTGGGCAGGAAGGGGCCACATACTTTTCTGCGCGGACGTCACGCACAGATACGTCGGCGTTGCGCTGCTCGCGGAATATCTCCGACACGAGGTGACCGAGGACGTGCTCAGCGACGTCCTGAGCGTGGAGTCCGCCGTGCAGTCGACGTTTCGCGAACTGCTAACCGGCTCGGCTTGGTCCAGCGTGGTGCCGAAGAACGTGCTCGAGGAGGAATGGCTGGAACAGTCGCTGCAAATGGTGAGGCTTAGCGATGCTGAGACGTTGGACGATATGGACCAGCACTTCCCGGACATGGGTGCGAACGTCTTCGAGAACATACGTCTTGTCACCGAGCACCGACGGTCTTCTAACCAAGGTAATGCGAGTGTGATTCGCTTCGTGGACACCCGCGGCACACGCATATCCATCTCCGACCACGAGCGGTTCGCGTTGCTTCCCGTCGCACTGGAGATGCCGTTCTACGGCGTCGACGCTCTGCCAGCGACAAAGTACGCCATCCTCGGACACGAAGTGGCATACGCTTTGTCGTCCGTAGTACTGGACAACGTGAGAACGTACCACAGCAGGCTCCAGATGACCTTCACGCGCAAGCTAGTCTGTTTCTTCAACAGGCAAGTGCTCCTCAGCCAAATTGAGCCCCATCAAATGCAGCTCATCAAGAGAGTGACGTCGGTGCGAACACTGCTGAGAGCGCTGGTCAACGCGAGCACCAACGGAAGGCCAACCAAGCTTCACGGCTACGAGTCGCTGACGGATGCGCAGATGCTCCTGATATTCTGGTGCATCGTGCACTGCGGCAGCCGCGACGGAAGGCGCATGTGCAACGGCCCGCTCGCAGTGGTCGTAGAGTTCGCTGAGGCCTTCCACTGTGAACATGGGGCAGCTATGCAGAGTGGCAGGGACTGTGCGATCATTTGAACGCGACTTACGGGCGAATAGAGTCGTTTATATGACGGACAAACACGTTGCTAGAGTAATCATCGCGCAACAGAACTTCTACCACTAGTGAAAAACAAACTATAGCCACAATATTTCTTCAACTTAACCGGACCTAGTACTATGTTATTCTTTCTCGACTAGTATATCCACAGCTTCCTGCCTGACGTTCGCGCTCCGTTGAAACGGTTGTCGGATTATCTTGCGCATTTTTATTTGTTCTAGAGTGAGTTTTCCGGTTTCTTCGAGTGCCTGTCAATTCCGTGCGATTTTGTGGAATGTGCTTTATACAAGAAGTTTAGTTGTCCTGCTGTGGCAGATATTCTTTACGAATGTGGCGTGTGCAACGCGTGGTCTTCAAGAGGCCGTAATGCGCAACCACCGAGCAATGTGGCGCAACGGTGCATGCATTGCTTCGTTCTGTCGGCTCGCAACACTCGACATCAGCAATTGGACATCACCCGATCCCTGTGGTGGGCAACGTTAAGTTCGGGGCCGGTGAAAACACCTAGCCTTTCTATATAGGGTGTCTTCCACACCGTCAACGCCCCCGATACCTGGCAACCCCAGCTGATGACTGACATGATTCAAGAAACCGGTGCTACTATCCCAATTTCATTCCTGGGCGCTTCCGTTTGGGTTGGTAATTTACAGTGAATCGTATACGTTTCTGCATTCGGAAAAACGTGTCGCTGTGTTTGTCAAGGCTTTGGCGCTCTGAGGCGAGAATCTCGGCCGCGTGAGTTGGCTTGGAGACGGGAATAACGCTGGTGTAGCGGTTGCATTTTTTACCCGTCGGTGCGAATCTAGCCGGAGTCGATCACAAAGGTATTTTTTCGCTATAGTCAGAGGTTCCCTTTAATCGTAAAATCCACAGACAATTTCAAGATCTGATAGACCACGTTCAAGCATATTAGTGTGAGTTTTCGTACGTCTAGCCACACATCCTAACATTTCTACTGAACATTCGCACGTTCTGCTAACACACACACACACACACACACACACACACAGTAGTAAGCGCGAATAAAATCGCAATGTTTGGAAAGTACAATGTATTGAATATCTTTATTATGCCCTCACAGCTACAAAGGCATTCCGAAGTGTTGTTTACTAAACAAGGTGCAACACCGGCAATGATGCAGGACAGTCAGGTCCTTAGAAAGGCCTATTAAAATACTCATCATATAACTTCAGCTGATAAAAAGATGGCCGTTGTAAGCCTAAAGCAGCGTAACAAGAAATGCAGTGTGGAAGCTGTAGACAGCGCTAGTCTTACTGTTCAGCAGTGTGGAAAACAATGCAAGAATAAGCTGAGTAGATATATGACAAACTGCGAGCGATTTCTGCAACTATCGATATAACGCACATCAAATGCACACATTGAACAAACATGCGTGAACATGTTAGCATGCAAAATTTAAGAGCGTTATGCATAATAACCATCGTTTTTTTTTACAAGAAATGAAATAAACTTAGTGTACATATACATAGTAGCCATCGTTTTTTACAAGAAATGAAATAAACTTAGTGTAAGCAATGCCTCACGCAGCAATCCAGACAGGTGACATAGCGGAACACTGTTCTTCAATGCACATGAAGATTATCCTGCGCATTACATGCTACATTCTATGCCACATGTCACTCAAAACTTGCGAGGAATTGTTACATGCAAACTTGGGTTACTGTGTTGTCGTTCGCACCTTTTTGTGCCTGCGAACCACGTCTGCAAGCGAAAGCTGCCGCCGGAAAACAAAGCGAGTTTCGGCAATGGGAGAGAACAGAATCTCTTTGGCGTGTGAGAGTAATTTTCAGTAACTTATCTCTAGCAGTGGAACTTACGCCCTTATAGCTGTACGAAAAATAGCGCATAATGAATTTGCTTTTTTTTTTTTCTACCCGCCACGGTGGTCCAGTAGTTCTCGACTGCTGACCGGCAGAGATCGAATCTCGGCCGCGGCAGCCACATTTTAGATTAGGGTGCGAAAATGCTCGAGGACCGTTTACTTAGATTGGGGTACTCGTTAAAGACCTCAGGTGGTCGAAATTTCCGGCGCCCTCCATTACGGCGTCTCTCATATTAACAATTAAAAACCAGTTAACCGATTAAGAATGAATAACAAATAAGTCTGCTCAAACTACCGATATTTATTGTCGATCACGCCACTTAGAGGAAAGCTGACGCTTGCCCCCTCCCCCGGAAAGAATTTCTGGCTGCGTGGTAAACTTCGGAGGCTGTGGAAATGTAGCTTTGTGGACGCGAGCAATGGGACTCGGCGCCTGCGCACACGTCCCTTGGCAACGACTTGCACCACGAAGGCGGGACGGTGATCGTATTGTACTTGAAACGGGTGTAGATTTTTGTCCTTCCGATCAGGACACCATGAGGTAGCCACTCGATTCAAGGCAGAAGACCACAGCCATGATCATATGGTCACGATGTCTTGTGCGCAGTTTCCACCATGAAGATCTTACTTCAGTTTACACAAGAAGTCGCTTGTATGAGGCCATGAACTGCCCATGAACGTCCTCTACCACATCTAAAGAACGTTTCCTCGTGGTGATGGCTCATTTTGTGAGCCAAGATGTGCTTGAAATTGCCTTTTCCGTTTTTTCTATGTTCACAAGGAAGCCAGCAAATCCAGTCTTCGCGCTTTCTGAGATGGGTTGCCCTTTTTGGGCCTTTCACTGCCATTATACAGTCCTCGGCAGTGCACAAGGACAGCCTCGAGCAAGCTTCGTTTTGTTTACTCAACGGTGCCTTGAATGACTTGGCCAGGCGACTTCTGGAGTTGAGTATGTCAAAAGGGGGGTCAAAAATTTTTATAAATCTTGCAGTAACATTTGCACCTCCGAATTCCGGCAACTTTAGTTCAGTCCATCTTACACGATGGTTCAGTCCCACAAAAGTCCAGAGCATCTGCATGCTGGGCCCTTAGGAAGTTGAAGCCTGTTTGAATATACACAATGCCCGTCAGACGCGAAACTGGAGGCAAAACGCGTCAGCATGCGTTGCGGCAGACAGAAAAGTAGTCATTAAGATCAAAATGTGTTATTTACAAATTAAATGTAATCCAAAGGCCTTTCTTAGCTCGATTTGTGCAGCCGTACGCAACACACGAGAAAATCATTTTCCATTACGACGTGCGGATGTCACCACGCAGACTGCGCACCGTGGCTAAAAGTTCTAGTACACTCTACCGTGGCGGAAGGCGCGCTTTCCGCCTATGCCAAGATGGCGGAACGCAGGTTCAGCTCAGGGGCGCCCCCTCCGCTCCAACATTTATATAGTACTTGAATATATAGCGGAAACGGAAATGTTCCGCTTTTTCGTGTTCTGGGAATGTGCTCAGAGGCATGCATGCTCCGCGGGGAAGTACGCCAACAGCCTAACGGCATTACAGGCGACCGGGTGGTCGAATTTATGGTTTCGTTGCCTGTGCACTTCGATTTCGCTGGTCTGTCTAGTTCATCAGTAGAACACTCCGGCGGGCTAGTTGGTCCATAACTTTCCAAACGTTTTAAAACTGCGCAAGAAGACGGGGACAATAGCAAGAAAGCACACAGTACATCGCGGGCGCAGTATGAGCGCTGGTGATGTCCTGAGCGTCTTTTTTTTCTTCTTCTAGTGTCCCCGTCTTCTCGCGCAGTTTTAAACGTTTGAAGTTCTAGTTTATCGACAGCAATATATACTCACTATATTCAAGCAACACAAAATACTGCGTCGATTCTGCGCCATCGGCTCTTTGTAGCAGCGCTTTTTACAGCGAAGCTATGGCAAGGATTTGCGCGTTTCTGTAAATAATAATCATAACTGCTGGGCGTTTACGTGTCATAACCACGGTGTGATTATGAGCCACACTGTAGTGGAGGGCCGCGGAAATTTTGACCATATGGGGTTCTTTAACGCGCACTGAAAATGCACAGTAGACGGACCTCAACAATTTCGCGTCCACCGAAAATGCGGCCACCACGACAAACAAAAAAACTGTAGGTCGATCCCGAATGTATCACTTTCTGACAACTGTCACGTAACATATGATCACAATTTTTGTGTCCGTACGTCAACAACAAGGCAAAAAAAGAAAAGCGCGAGCCTACCCCGGGAAATATGAAAAAACAGACCCACGCGCGACGGCGGTGAAGCAGCGAGGACTCCGTGCAATAAATACCGCATCCCACGCATTTTGGGAATCAGTCATGCGAAGCAGTCGGCGGGAAAATTGCCTATGACGAACTGTTCCGCATTCAGCCAAGTTTGACGAATAGGATGAACGCCTTTGTGCAATGTGCATGGGTTTGTGCAAGCTTGGCGTGGCCTAACCACAAACGTCGACGGCACCGTGGTGACTGAATGGTAGCCCATTTAACAACGTAGTAACGTTGGCACTCGCGTTCGTAAACAGATGTCTTGTGGTTGAGCAATGCATGCTATTGTGCGCTGATGTGCGTATCACAGTAAGTACTCCTGCGGGATCGAGCCGAGTTGGATAAAAACATGCCTAGTGATAGTAAAACATATGTATTTGTATACTATTATGACAGAGGTTAACACGAGATAGAAACGCAACTGACGTTACTCAAGCACGACTCTCGCAACTGCTGGTGTGGTAGCTTTATTTACTATATGTACCATAGGGGAAGAGCCGCCGTAGCCTTGTGGTAGTGTGCTTGGCACATTGGGGGCCCGGGTAAGACTCTTCCCCCTTTGTAGGTTGCCTTTGGAGATTGCAGCGCATTTGTCTGTGTGCTCATTTACTTGATTTACATAGCCCGGGGGTTTATCCAGTATTTCACTCCTGGATAAACCCCTGGGTTACGGTGTTCTGGCAGCACTATGGTAATCCATGGTGTTACCAGAACACAGGGAGGTGCGAGTACTTATAGGTTAGGTGGAAAACTTTTTCTTTCCTTGTGGGGAGGGGGAGAAGTTGTTGGGGTGGTGTAGAAAGGGGGGGGGGTATTGTAAATATTCCTGATATGGCCTGCATAAAATTCCAACCTGTGTGGCGCATACCGACATACCACGGCCTAGCACTACAGGTATGAGCCACATGATTTAAGTTTAAATGATTGTGACGTAAATGAAAAATATATCACGGTAGTCCATGCAAAGATCAATCATTAATGTTCATCATACATTTATACTCTGGCATTCAAATTTTGGTGTATACCAGTTGAACGAGACGTCCAGGAGAGCACCGAGACGTAGTTGGCTGGCTAAACAGACATATACAATCACTGAACAGACCACTAGAAATTATGTAGAACAGGGAATGTCACTGGAGCCAATGTTTCGACAAGTGGACTTGTCTCTGTCCTGACGAAGACAAGTCCACTTGTGGAAACGTTGGCTCCAGCGACATTCCCTGTTCTACATCGTTTTTAGTGATCTGATCATTGATTCAAGCCTCCATCTTCTCCTGAGCTTCTCTTCTAGTTTGGACATATGATGAACGTAACTTCAAGTTTGCCAAGAAGTGCTTCATATTTAATAAGAACAACCACAATAAACTGGACAACACATAGGTAACTCAGTTTGCGCTATGAGAGTTCGGTCTGAACTGCCACATCAATTCAAGTCACCCAACCACTCTGAGTGGTTGGGCATAGATGTCATCTTCGCCAAGAATTTGGCCAACAATCTAGGGTTGTAGCTATGCAAATCAGTGTACATTTCAGCAATCACAAGGTTATTGCCACACCATTACCAAATAATGAAATTAAACATATAATTTAATCTAACCACATGTGGTGTGCTACACCGTTGATGGTCATCCACCTTCATAGAGTGTTCCTCAACATTTTTCATTTTAGGCGTGTTTCAGGTAACAAACCCGCTAGCACAAATATCTATACTCTTTGGCCCGCAGCGCCGCTTCATAGGCAGTAATAAATGGTAGTGATGGCATATGCAACATCATCCTCTCTGTGGAAGTAGGCCATTTAGAATGTGCTAGAGGTGTGCTAATTCTTCCAAAATTTCATCCCAAACTAAGCACTTTTCTTTACTGTTGTGCAATTATACCAGCACTGCGAGACTTCTGGAATGGTAAAACATTGCACATTGACTTTTTGCATTTAGTGCCCCTTTAAAGCTACCAACAACTTTCAGGACATAGGCTTATCATGATGAAGCAAAGAAAGTTGTTTTCAGAAGCTCTCATACTGGTAATAATTACTCTCACAAGCACTCTCCTGAAATTCAGTTAGCACAACTATTGATCACAACAATCTCTAGAAGAAGTAGAAGTCTCAAATCTAGCAAATACAGCTGAGGCTGAGAGTGATGCTGCAGAAAGGGACAGGCTGTGAGCAAGGTCGGTGAAATTTCTGTGACTCAATAAAAAAGATTATTTGTTACTTTAGGCTCACTTAGAATCGCCAGAATTCTCCTCGGTTAAGCTCACTTGGCCTAGGACACACAATACTTTTCCTCAGCCGCACTCACTCGGAATCAGACTCACAGGATTTTTCCAGCCAAACTCACTCGGACTCACACTCATAGGTGTTTTCCAGTCAAACTCACTCCGACTCAAACTCACCAGGTTTTTGCTCAGCTGGGCTCACGCAGACTCAGACTCAGCACCTGTACCTAAGCAAACAACCATTTCTTTCATATTGCCCTGACAAAATGGAGATGCCATCACGGGTACAATATGGGCGATAGCCAAATGCTGCAGATAGCCGTGGTCTTCAGAGATAATCAGTGAATGCTGCATGACGTTTTGAGGGTGTGGTGCCATACATTTCGCAGCCGATGTTTCGTTAGCGCTCAATATCCATACGAATGCGAGACTTAAACAATAAACATGGTTGCTTCAATCATAGTGTCATTATAATGGTGTACATTCAAGTGTGCTCTAGGCCTGGTCATCATCCTGTAATCATAACTCTCATGAAAAAATGAAGCTTTTCTAAAGATCAGTAGCGGATCTTCACAGCAGCCATTGGGCCGGGATTTCAAACGTAACATAAAACGCGATCTTAAACCATTGCTCATCTATGGTCGCTCCTCGAGCCTTGTGAGCCTATTGGCCCTTGTGACTTTAGCAGCTTCGCCTTGCCTCTTTATGACCGGCATGAGAAAAAGGAGCCAGATACCGTGCCTGCGACATCTACCGACATCATGGCACCAAGCGCTGTTTCCTTGGCTGCTTTGACCACACTCTTCGGCTTCTTGCAAAAATTGCGGAATCTTGCTTCCTCGCTGGCTTCCGCGGCTTCGGAAAGGCGGCGCTGGTGCCTGGTCGGCACCCTAGACGACAATGGAGGTTTGCAGTGCACGTAAGTTGTACAGCCATGATGCAACCAGAGAAAGCTCGAATTAAGCTGTAGCGGTAGTGCTTGGCGAGGAAAGGTGCAGATGATACATGCGGACCACGGTTTGTGACTCCATTCACAATCGACAATGGTGGTGTGATGTCGTTGTGGACATCTTTATATTTGACTGCATTATATTTAAGCATTCCGTATATTTCAAGCGTGAAGCAAAGCAGAATAATGTGAGCGAAATGTGAATAAAGTGATTAAATGTGCACCAGAGACCAGTAAAGTGGATCAATGTATAGATCAGATATGCATACAATTACCATGAATCGAAGATGAGTTTAAGTGAATTAATGTGATTCAAATATAAGTCAATGTTAGTTAACACGAATTAAGGTGATTTATTACAGTGAATTTTATGTCTCGTGTGTGTGTGTATGTGTGTGTGTGTGCACGCGCGCGCGAGCGCGCGCAAGAGAGAGAGGCACAGCTGTAAACTGATATAACCGATAGCCGGCTCTATTCCCTCTGCCTAAGTGGCAGTGACGTAGAGCCCATGTGCTCCACATTTACACCAGATAGAGCTCAATAATTTTGTGGAAAGCACAAACGTAGTGCATTTTTGTACATTGGTGCACAGGTAAATGCACGGTCTGCACAATAACTGCGGTAGATGAAAGTCGCCCCTAAAGTTGCGGCGAGAGTTGACATTCTTCCTTTTGTCGTACGTACCAACTTATTCTGCCTGCGAGGGGTTAATACACCAGCGAGACAAACGTAAAAATATGAAAAATAGGGCACATTGCAATTTGATGACCTATGGCGGAGAGTACTTTCAGACAAACCCAGCCTGCCTGCCCCACAAAATGAAAAAGCAGAACTATGGGTGACTTTCAGAGAATATGGAGTGTAACTCTCATTAACTGTTCAATTGTTCACTTGTTAAGCCAACTATGAGAACAGAAAGCAGTTGAAATATGTATACGCTGCTATATAGAATTTCTTCAAATTCCAATTACCCTTAGTTTGTGTAAATGGTGATGTCTGAAACATGGTGTCTACGATACTTTCTGGCACTTTAACTGCCTTCAATCTGTCTCTATTTACCAAAGAAAACTATTACTAGGGATGCACATGGGAACCGCCCTATGCCTGTGTTATCTATATCATGGCTTATCCATCCACATGTACAATGGAACCCCGTTCATACGTTTTTCAGCGGACCGGGGGAAAAAGACGTAACAGCCAGGAAAACGCAAGAGTGAGGAAAGCTCCGAAAATGAATGAGAACAGGGCCGTTTTGACTTCAAAAAATTTATTTCAGCAAAGTAAGCCATCTATAGGTCGCCGACAGATAATTCGGACAGCCGCGCAGTACCGCCAGTGCCGCCATAGATTAATGTGTTAAAACGACCGATATTTAGGACGGTTACTAGCTCTAAATTCGATAATTCAGACTCAGTTCACGGCTGTCGAGCGCAGTGAATGGGCCGCAGTTATAGCCTCCGGCGACCCGACCAGAGAAAGTATGGCCTCAGAAATCGCAATCAAAACTGTGATCATTGAGGCTTAGTTACAGCGTGACGCGCCAATTTTGGACGCAAGTTGCCCGGTCACTCTGATCACCGCAGCCTGTTCCCGCACCCCGCGCGTGGTTAGTGATTGCGAGTACGGCTGGTTGGCTGGTCGCATCGGGTCCGCGATCGCTCGATAGCGCTTTCACGTTCCGTCTTCAGTGCCTGTTTACCGTATTTACCCGCATAATTTGCGCACCCCTTATATTTAGCCAGCTTTACAAATAAAAAGAAAATTCATCGCATATTCCGCACTCGCTGTCCGGCCCGAACCAGCTCGCTGGCGCGCGTACGGACAGACTTGGACAGCCGCGCGGCCCCACCCTTCGCGCAGTCATACGCAAAAGGGCCTGCGAGTGCGGTGTCCCTTTTCCTGTTTCTTTTCTCCGGAAGCCCCCGGAGCCCAAAGTATGGTAGCTAGAACAAATGCACGCGAGTATGGGCGACAAAAACGGCTGAAGCACAGATCAAACGCGCCCGGCCCATCTCCGTCGTTCGGAGGCGATAACATCACCCCTATCGGATCGCCTGCCGTCGAAGCGGCGAGGTAACGCCCCGCGCGTCTTTAACGAGCATGAAAAGACGCAAAAGCCGGGGGTAGGGGAGCGGTATCGCTCGGCAGCCATCAGCGGGCGGCGATTCCTGCAAGCGTGACCAAGACTGTCAAAAGTCAAATAAAAATAGCGGTGCCCGGGCGGGTACGGCGTGCCAGGTTGCGACGCATCATGCGGGAACAGGCCCACAGTTGCAACGTAACAGCGGGGTTCGCAATACATGGGATCCTATGGGAGCTATGCCGGGACCGATGAGAAACAACGTAACAGCCGGGAAAACGCAGCAGTGAGGAACGTAACAGCGGGGTTCCACTGTATTCCTTTCATAGACAAACAAAGCCAAGTCATCCCGAATAAAGTTGCACTTTCACACATAACAGCATATTTAGCGTCAAATGCGACTTTAATGCGTTCAAGTGAGGAAACACGCAACTTTATCTCGGTCATTTGGAATTAGCAAGCCAAGCTCATCTGCAAACGCACCTAAGTCAGCCTCAGAGCAAACATTTACCGCTAAGTTTAAAAAAGATGATTACAATGCTCACTGCCACGGCAACAAAGGCCACAGATGAGGGTAATTTACTTCATTTCGTTACCTCAAAGACACCATTTGGGGTATTGCATAACAGGTAGTTCCAATGCACACACATGAGAAAATGCAGGTGCTGTGGTAAAATACAAGTTTGAAAAGTTTCAAGAAATCCTAAATGTTGGTGGCAGCATTGCAGGGAAGGGCGTTCCAGTCTCTCGCAGCCCATGGAAAGAATGAAGTGCTACGCGCCATGAAGCTAGCACCATCTTTCTGCTCATAATAATAAAAGATTAATACCCCTGTCACATGAGACATCTTAAGTGCACTTTGAGAGAATGAACTTCGCTGCTAGTGTCATTCACACACTGTCACACGGGAACGTTTATTGACACTCGCTGCAAAGCGCACTTGCAGGCGAGTATGTTTGCCGAACTCGCTTCGCAGCGACGGGGTGCGTAGCCTCAGTAGCAGTGGCTTGCAAACAAATACTATAATGCATAACAAGGAGCCCGTAGCACTTTTAAAACATTGTTTTTGTTATTATAAATACTGCTATATATTAAATCAAATAATATTTTGATGGAGACGCAAGAGTGACAAAACGATTATTTACAATGTGTTGGCGGAACCGACAAAATGGCTGATGGCACACACGTGCAAGCATTTCATGAGCAATCATCGTTTTTCTCACTTCGTAGAGCTCCGTACTTGTGTTCATTGTAATGCTTCGCAACAATATTTAAACAAAGAACCTCACTATTCTCGCCCTTGGGCAGTTTGCGGCCACGTCCGCTAAGGGAATGCCATCATTTCCAAAGCACACTTCTCTATCTCATGTAGCAGCGCATAAGTGTAAGCGCACTTTGTCAGCGTAAGTGCACTTAAGTTGCCTTGTGTGACAGGGACGTTAGCTATGCACTATAAGCCACACAAAGCTACTACAAGAACACATACTTTATGGTGGGTAACGTTCCAGGAGTCAAGCACTCTGAAGGAAGGCATGTCCATAGCTTATGCTTCTTGGCTCATGTTCTTTCTGAGCTTGGCGGCACACATAATTTTTTGTGGCATTTCATAAGTAATTAAACTACAAATACTTGTGTATTAAGAAAAGTAATGGTCGTATTGGGCAGCATGGTATACCACCTTTACATCAGCACCCTTGTCTCAACCGACGTGGCAAATGGTTACATGTCCTTTTTTTCAGCATTAGCCTTGTACATGTCATACTACTTGTAAAAGCCACTACTACACTTGTAAAAAAGTTGTTAAATATATACGTTTATTTATAATCACTAATCACATACATTTACTGTTTAGAACAGCTTAAGTATGCTTTATTCTTGCCTTGACTCTCTGAAAAAAACAAGGTTTGCACAAATATTTAGAACATTACATATGTAGAATAAGTAGGTGCAAGCTACAATGCAAGCTTACAAACACTAAAGTTTAAAGGGACACTAAAGTGAAAAGGTGAAATGGCTTAGATTCGGGAACTCTAATATCGTTAAGTTTGATATTTTATGTTCAATATAAAAGAGATAATGAATGTCAAAGTTTCAGTTTTAAAATTCGTGCCAGAACTTTGGAATCTAATGATGTGCCTGTTCCCTGTTACATAAAATTGTTACAAAGGAAAACATCTACATAACCACATGCATCAATGGTAATCCTATGTTCCCTCCATTTTTTCAATTACCTTATTTCCTTGTTTGATAATTCACAACTGTAATAATTGGACTGTTCTAGCAATATCATAGAAGTTTCTGGGATATACATACTTCACTTTACAGCAATTATAAATGATCCTGCAGGAAGGCTAGTATTCACTATTCAGCATATATAGAGTAGTAATGTGACCTTATAGGTGGTGTACGAACCTTGTGCTGAGGCCCGACAGCTTCATATTGCACCACAGGTAGTCCAAGAACATTGCTTGCTGCTTCAGTCTACTGATTCGCTGAAAGTGCCGCTCTGAAAACACAATGAAAGATTTGTGCACTAAGTTCCTTCAGCTGATAAGGATGATTTGCTGAGCACTTGTAATTAAAAAAAAAAAACATGGTCTCCAGTTAATCTTTCTAGAATGTGCATGCACAATGAACTTATGCTATCTTTTCCCATAATCACTAGGAGTGTGGAGTATGCTTTTATTTACTCCGCAGCCAATGTCAATGCTCTCAATATATTTTACTCTTATAACAGAACAAAAATAAACACACACAGCATTTTGTTCACTAGCACTGGCAAAATGTGACACCCCCATACTTACACAACAGTGAATATTTATTGCTTGCATAATGAACAATGCAGTAAGAGTATTAGGAGCAAACATAGTCAGACCTTGCCGAACAAGTTTAAATTCAAATAGTGCAAATCGAACAACCAGCTTGGAATCCGATGAAAACATTTCAATCTAAACATTTTTGACTCGGTGGGCATTCATACTCAAGTGCCATTAGAATAAATTGAAGTACAGACAAAAAGGAAATGATCACAGATACCAACACCTTTTACCCACAATTGCAAGGGTTGGAGAACACCATGCATTAGACACATTGCACCGAACTTTAAGGAATGGTTCATCATCATCATCATCATGAGCCAATTTTAGGTCCACTGCAGGACGAAGGCCTCTCCCAACGATTTCCAATCCACCCTATCCTGGGCGAGTTGCTTCCACTTTATGCACCCAAACATTTTAATTTCATCGCTCCATCTAACCTTTTGCCTGCCTCTGTTGCATTTTCCCTCTCTTAGTATCAATTCCATCACTCTTATTGTCCATCTGTTATCTTCCCTCCTCATGACACGTTCTGCCCAGGTCCACTTCTTTCTTTTAACTGATATAATAATATGAGCTACTCCTGTCTGTTCCCTGATCCACTCCGCTCATTTTTTATCTCTTAGCGTTACACCTATCATTTTTCTTTCCCTTGCACGTTGAGTGCTTCCGAATATCATCTCTAGTTTTTTTGTTATCCTCGTTAGTACCAGAAGATTGCAGTGATTAAATACTTTTTGCTTTAGTTACAGCGGCAAGTTTCCGAACATGATTTCGGAATGCCTTCTGAATGCACTCCAGCCCATCCTTATTCTACGGAGAATTTTTCTTTTTTTTGGTAGGCGTCCCTGTTAGTAACTGTCCCGGGTATACGTATTCGTTTACGCATTGTAAGGGTTCATTGTTGATTTTAAATTCCTGTTCTTTAGCTAGACTATTGAGCATAATTTTTGTATTTTGCCTATTCATTTTGAGTCCAATTTTAACACTTTCCTGGTTTATGTCATCAATCACGTTTTTTAGTTCGTCACCATCACTGCTAAAGAGCACAATGTTGTCTGCAAACCTTAAATTGCTGATATATTCTCTGTCTATTCGAATTCCCTTTTCTTCCCGGTCTAGATGTTCAAACACTTCCTCTAAAAATGCAGTGAATAACATCGGGGAGATCGTGTCTCCTTGTCTGATACCTCTCTTGATTGTAATTCTTCTTCTTCTCTCACGTAGGAGCAGTGTAGCTGTGCAATCTTTGTAGATGTTATTTACGGTTTGCACGTATACGTCAGGTACGCTTTGTCGGCATAAAGCTTCTAGAAGTAGAAGAGTGGTTCAGTTCTATGTGAATGTAAATGTTGAGTTATGAACCAAGCACTGTAAAAGTGTTTGAGATCTTGTAAATGGTACAGTGTATATCAAGTTCTTTTAGGCTTTTTTACATTTCGAAAATTTTGATAAAGACTTCCTCTGTTGTGCATGAATTGGAGTCGAACTTTGACTAAATTTTTACGGTGCACACTTGCTGTGCAAGTACAAGCTTACATTACGCTGAGTTTTTGTTATAGTATGAGCACTAACTTGCATAACCGCCACCTAAGACTGTGTTTCAAATCACAATGCCTAAAACTGCTTTATGGTGTCGTCTCTGTGTAGGCCAGCAAATGCAGGCCAACTCGCCCTGCAATAAGACCGTATAGTGAAGCTGGCAACTGTACTGAGTGCCCGTTGGACCTAAGTTTTCTTTCCCTGATATTTCCTACTGAACATCAATCTATCTTAGATGTAGAGCATGCAGGTTCCACTAGACATTTTCATAACACCTTTATGCAACTAACAGGGTTGTCTATACAACCAATAGGATAATAGTTATCAACTGCACATTTGTTACGGACAGGTCACTTGACTAATGGCTTAAACTTTTGTGAAACTACTGAGCTGTAGTTTCCATTACTTGCATATTGAAGCGTGGAATGATAAGTGTCTAAAGAGCATGGCATAAATGCAGAGCAAAGCACTTAATTGCTGAAGCAATATAGGTGTGTGACTAGCAAAACAGAGCCCAAAGTCATGCCAACAAACCACCAACACAAATTCCATGTTGTTACTTATTTCAACTAGCTACACACATTTTTCTTGCCTCAGTGATTTTTTTCCATAGACACCTTTTCCTTGCATGTTATTTTGATTGGGTGTGCAGTTCTGATCCTTCATGCTTCTGAGTGCTACAACACCACAAGTCCTTATCACTACCTCCAAAGCCAAATGTTCTACTTTCCACTGCATAAGTAGCAATGAACACAAGTCACATGCTACTCAGCCTTAGAGACATACAGTGAACCTGCAATCTGTGAGGTCATGCCACCAGGTGACCAATCTCCAATCTCAGCCATGTGACAGTGCACACTGCAAAATTTGCATGGCAGCTACTGACGCTAACATAACATCCCAAATGTACGTAACATGCCCCATGATTACTTAGCAATCGACACAGCTATCTAGAGGCATCTGTGAGACACTACTTGTGCAAACTTACCTGTGTAAGGAATGAAAGCTTCAATGGTGGCACGGCTGTTTGGCATTCCCAGAAGATGTTTCGGGGAATGAGACTTGAGTACAACGTTGAGAACTGCTTGGGCTGCTGCACTGTGCTTGCTGTTTGTGTTCCAGGTGGAAGCAAACTTGAGTAGAAGGTCTGAAGGGATAGAGGGTATTGAGCTGCGAGTTCTAGAACACAGTGTTTCATCCGTGGAGCTGGTCTTAAATGTTGTGCTAATGATTAGCAGATTTATTGAGGTTAACATAGTGTGAGATCACAATTGGGAGAACGTTTATTTGGTCGGGGAGCTCAGCAGCAAACCAGCACAGCCCACATAAGAGACGATGATGATCACAGCTATGAGCGATGAAGAAGATAACCAAACGTGTGATGATGGTGATACAATGATGAGGAATATGTGCGTAATATAAGCACCCATAATAGCAAAGCAATACAGTGGCTAAGAAAAATGTTGCAGTAACGGCATCTGAATCACAAACTTAAAGTGCGGCATATAAGGTAATGCTGTAGGCTAGTAGGATGAGCATCGTAATCAGGGAACAATGCAAAAAAAACAAGCATGAAGAAACATGAAAAACACTATGTAGCGCTGACTGTCAACTGATTTTATTGTGGCAAAAGACATATATTTCAGCTAACACGTGAAGAAGTGCTTTCACCATGTGCACAGAGTTTCACGTAATGATGACTATCCCATTTCTTAATTTTCTTCTTCTATGTCTGTAATGTGTTGTTGCTTCCTTGGCTTATATTTTGCTTGTGACAAAACGCCATTACATATGTATTTACACGCATATCGTTCGCCACAATAAACTCAGTTGATAGTCAGTGCTACAGGGTGCTGTTTGTGCATCTTATTCATCCTACTTTTTCTGCACTGTTGCCTACAATCATGTATGGCACCATAGACCAAAAGCTCAGTGCACTGGTTTGGTGCCATCATGGTCAAACCAAGTTTGAAACCTATTATGCAAGACTTTTTTAGTGATGCTTTGAAGCTTCATGTTATTATTTTGTTAACTCTTGTTTTCCTGTTTTAGTGCCCTACTCTCCTTTATAAAGTTATGTGGAAATGATGGTAAAATAAACTAATTTAAGTTAAATGTCGAGGTGCTTGGTATGAAATGGAGGGCGCACTATGAAAAAAAGACTGGCCAACAATCAAACTGGTGTATGTAGGCACCTGCAGTGGCATAATCCTTGGTACTATATTACAGAGTTGCCAACAAACGATCCTAACACTCACAATTTGGACATATTTGACTATTCAGGCACTCTGGTGGCACCATCAACTGGCCTTGCAGATTTATAGCCCGAGCGCTACCAAACTTTCACACAAAAAGCTTCGCACTGCGCAATCACTTGGCCTTGATACAACCTAGAAAGGTATGAAAGTGAGCTCGTTTTAAAGGATCCACCTTGAAGAAAATATCATTATCGACACATGGACAAGAAAGGAAAGCAGGATGAGCGCTTTTGCAATACCGTGCTCATCTCACCACAGGTACAGTCAGTGTCTAATTTCCTGAACTCTCAAGGGACCGTGAGAGCACCTGGAAATTCTGGAAGTCGGGGTGTTGGGCACGAGCGCGCAGCAGAAACCCGAAGGCTCCTCACGGTCGCCATTTTGCTTGGACAGCATTCCTCACCCCCAGCGCTCCTGCACCCCCTGCGGCGGCCAGGACTGAAAAAAGGTGGCGTGATGGCCGATTTCCTCTGCGGAGAGCCGTGGCCGGCGCACAAAGGAACGTGGTCGAGCAAGCAAGCGGTGTGCAGCATCGCAGGGGAAACCCCGACGCGTGTTCCGTGGAACTGGCGGGCACGTGATGGTGACCCGTCGGCTCAGCCCTGGGGCCCCGGCACCGAGCATGCTTCCACGACTGACCGGCGCCAGACTTCGAGAGAGAGGAGAGAGAGAGAGGCACACCGGCGATCGACGTGGGAGAGGCGGGTGCAGATGAAGGCATCGGATGAAGGGGCGTGAGGATGTGCATCCCAACGGCAGCCAACCAGAAGTTGAGAGAGAAGGACATTTTCCTATTCTGATTGGACTGCGAGAGTGCTTTTGTTCGAGAAGTGTATTAAACCCGGTGAATTGTGTTGTGAGAAGGTTGATCATTAAACGTTGTTTTTAACAAGATGTCGGAGCCGTCGTTCCCTCAAGGTGCCAGCAGGTGAAGGAGCCCGCCTTCAATCCCCTGGTCGGCAGCTTGTCAACCGTTTTGCTGACAGCGGGATGAGCGGGTGAACAACAACGGGAGGAAGAAGTTAACTCGGGGAATACGAATACATGCACAAAAGAGCACCATTTCATAGGTATTTCTCAGATGGGGGATGGAGTGTTCAATGATGGAGTGTCAGGTTCACATAACTCGGCGAATGCATCGTTGAGCTGGCTGTGAACAGAGCCATCTTGTGCTTAATAGCTTAAGTACTTTCTTTGTGAAAATATGCAAGCTCGAACAGTGCAAGTTATAAGCATCCAACATTTCAGAGTTTTTTTATGTTGACTCTACAGGAGAACTTGACAGTGCCATGGATAGGTCCAGAGATTCTGCCGCGATCAGAATGTTGAGCGTCCCAGAAATCGGACATCGACTCTAAGTGCATGTGCATGCACTGATGTACAGTAAAACCTCGTTATAACGAAGCTGAAGGGGGAGCGGTAATTACTTCATTTAACCATTAGTTCGTTATAACCAATATAAATTTCATCTATAGGAATTTTAAGGGGAATTGCGATTGCTTCGTTATATCCGATAATTCGTTATATCCGAGTTCGTTATAATCGAGGTTCTACTGTGTATGCAATTCTTGCTGCGTGCACTTGCACTAACCCATATGGTCATCTTTGTAGATACTTCCTCTTTCATGAAATTTAACATGACTACCACCTCACGCACTAATGGGTGACAGCACTTCTGGCAACGTCATCATACATGTTACCACTGAGCTACAAATTCGTTTACCTGTACAGATGACAACGTGACCTAGCCACCTAGATAAAAGTTACACAGTTCCTGAAAGTGACTATTCAAGAACATGGCACACCACTTGTTTCTTGCCATTGTAGAATAAGGTAAAGCGTACCTTAGCAATTCCAGTATGTCAGATTCCTATTATGATTTATTGATTTATTCATGGAGTTTAACGTCCCAATACCACAATATGATTGAGAGACACCGTAGTGGAAGGCCCCAGAAATTTCAACCACCTGGGGTTCTTTAACGTGCACTGACATGGCATAGTACAAGGACCTCAACATTTCGTTTCCACTGAAAAGCAGCCACCACAGCAGGAATTCAATCCTGTGACATCAGATCAACAGCAGACTGCCAATAGCCACTAGACAACTTTCTGTGGGCTCACTTTAAATAGAAATTGTCTGTTGGCAACTTTATTAGTAACCTAACAAAGCAACATCATTTATCTTTTTCTGCACATCATTATCGTTATTACTCTATTGCTGACTAAACTACTCCAACGATATGACAATGCCAAACCTTCCCCACTACTGAATTCAGCAGCTCAGCACCAGCAAGTTATACATGCCCAGGACCAGTTCGAGTAACCATCAGATGCTCCATGATAAAGCAGCACAAAAGGACGAGACAAGAAAGGACACAGGACGGGCGCTGTTTGTGTGTCCTTTCTTGTCTCGTCCTTTTGCGCTGTTTTATCATGAAGCTTAACCAACTTGTCCGACTGCGACTTCTAAAGTTCGTCAGATGCTCACCTATTTGGTCATCTCTGAGTGGTGACAAGGCCTTAGTCAGCTTCTCGTCACTTTCATCCTCCAACAGTATCTCTAGAAGAAGTAACAGGGATGCATACACTTAAACCAAGGCACCAGGGACATTTAACACAGAAGAGATGCACTAGAAGCTATAAGTGACAAAACATGATCATTTGAAGATTAGCCAGGGGCTGAAAAGATGCTACAAATAGTACAGATATTTCATTGACAATAACGGAGACAAACCCAAGATTTAACTGACAACATTAAAATGGTTACACCTCACACTGCTCCAGATTTCTATAGAACTTGCCCAACAGGCATAACAAGATAATTTCATAGCCTGACATAGCTGGAAAAAAAAAAAAGGCATGCTGTATTCAGATCACGCTTTCTAATTCACAACTCAGATGAAAGCTGAATTAGGGCAAACTGAACCAAATCTCAACATGACAAATGAAGTTCAGCTTAATTGTCTTTTAAGTTGATGAAAAGTCATTTTCCAGCACAAGAGAGTTCAATTATTGCAAGGTAATGTCACGAATCTGCAAGATGTACCTTTGATGATGTTCTGTGCCCTGAACGGATGCTCTAACCTCAGGGCTAGCTGCAGGGCCTTGGTCCACTTCTTTTCCTTCAACAAGTTGCTTAGCTGCTGCTCTCTGTGCAGGAGAACATGGTGTGGAAGGATAGGCACACAGTACAACACATTATACAACAGGCAAAGCCTCTGGGATACACACACATACGAAGAGTGACATGTACTGATGCACTTCACTTTTCTCTGAGCCCACAGAGCACCACACACACAACCTTTGTCAAAAAAAAGAAAAAGAGGGCCAGCTCTAGCATGACCACAGCAAACTCCCGTATGCCTAGTGTAAAATATGGCAAACAGAAAAGCCAGCTGCGACTTGAAGCACAGACAGTCATTTTTAACATTCACCTGAGCCTAGAATGTTCCAAAGCCCCCTCGTTCCGCTGGTCGCCAGCGCCCTCGCGCTCACTTTAAAGGGACTGTGTACCACTCGGAAAACTTCTTTAGATTGTGGTAAAAATAGGCCGATCGTGCATCAAATTTACGGGAACGAGCACGCTATTACTCCACAAAAAAAGGAATTATGTCTTTAATTTTGTTCTCAAAGTGCAGCAAAGTTGAGCTCATCTCAGTGTTTTTGTTTGTGGAATCAGATATTCCGATGCCCTCCAGTACCCAGAATGAGCGTATCAGCTCGCCATCGACTTCTGCTTGATTCTTAAAAGCATGCATACCATGACGAGGGAGTCAAATATCTTTGATAAGGACTGTTCGGTGCTCCATTGCAAGGTCCAACCAGGCTTTGAGTTCATAGCGATGAGCCTTTCCTCGTTTCCTGGTCTGGAGATTTCCCCAGTCATCACCGCCCACATTTGATCGGAGCCTATCCAAACACACTTACTTCATCTTCCCTATCGATGGACGGGTGAACCAATTCGTTGACAATATCATGTCCAGTTTTTTTGAACGATGCGACAAATGACGACGTCATTGTGGTGGCTGATATGTCTTGACAAAAATATGGGGTATCTCGATGGCTCTCAGCGCCAGCTCCACGTCTGAGAGCCACTTCGAAGGCGAATCTCAACAACTCGAAGTTTTTTTGATGTACAACTAGTGACAACTGCAAAAGTGTAGATTCCTATGGTAGCAAACCCAAGACACTTCAACTTCAGATGTTAGAGAGGCACTCTGTTACGAACATGCGTTGGCTCCCTCTGTCGAACACGCCTCTGATGTAATGGCACGAGTTGTCGGTGACTGTCCATGCTCTGAAGTCCTTCAAATATGTCAGCCCTCTCGTTGTTATTTGGTAAGAGCTGCACACACAGTCGTATTGCTGCCTTTGACATTCTCATGTGCCTTTCGGCTTAGTTTATATGGGTCGCACATGCTGGAAGCGTGACTACCTCTGCAGGGAGAACAATCTTTTGCCAGCAATCCCTTGCGCAGTGACCTTTAGTGGTGCATCGGAAGCATCACATGCCACTTGAAAGAATTTTCTTCTTTTCTGCTAGCAGCACATCAGGTACGCAGGCTCCTTTAAATACTGCATCGATTTGCAGAAATTGCGACTCTCATATGCCAGTATTTTAGAAGCCTGGCTATGAAGCACTGACAACGTTGGAATGTCACTGCAAAAGTGATGACTCTCATTCCCAGGATGTCTCGCCTCACTGGATCTGCTATGAGCACCAAATTCGCTCTTCTCGAAGCTCTCTAATTCGATGCAAGAACTTGAGCAGTGGATCCAATTCCGTCGCCTGCTGAGCGCTGTCCTCGGTGGAACTTGTAGCTTGTGTAGCACAAGATCGGTGATAATTTACCACAATGTCATGTGGCAGCGCTCTCAACAGTACGTCGCACAGCTTCTGTAGCAGGCAGCCCCGCTATTGCTGTTGCCACGCCTCCTTTCAAGATCAGTTGCAGGTAGCTCGTCACTAGCATTGATGTTTCCATTGCAGTGGATCATCTGGTCAAATTGCTCCCAGAACTCGCTCCCCTTGCACAAGTCACTGGCAAACGTATTTATCGTCAGCTTTCACAACTTGGCTCCCGGCCTTTCAGGTTGAACCACGACGAGCGTCACATTGTGTAATGTTGTCGCCAATCGCAATGCAAGGTTCTGGGAGACTTGTCTTTTTTTGATCTGGAGCTCAGCTAGAATGCAGGTTGCGTTGTCCTCATACTCCACCTCAAATGCAATGTAGCCCCAAAGCTCCATCGTTAATCGTTTTCAGTTCTTCATATTTATTTCTGGGCATTCGCAAATGGCTTCGCATTGCCACGGTGTCACTTTCTAGTAGCGCACTCGCCTCTTGAATTATCTTGGTGTTCTGTGCCCATCGCGTGGTCCTTTTCGCCCAGAGTTTCTGCATGGATGTCAGCTGATCTGCAAGCCTCCGTGGTTCGTGGCTGTTTTTCCAGCTGGTAGCCCCAGAGATGTTCGTAGATGGTAGCTCCTGGCTGTCTCCTCCCTGGTTTAGGAGGCGACAGCGGGCAAACATGGCAAACAGAAAAGCTGACTGCGACTTGAAGCGTAGACGGTCATTTATTAACAGCCACCTGAACCCAGAACATTCTGAAGCCTCCTCGTTCCACTGGTCACCTGAACCCTCGCACTCGTTTTCTTCTCACTGGTGAAGCGCAGGAAATTCAACACATAGTACCGGTGTATTGCATGAGCAAACTCTAAGCTTCTCCCCATGTGCCTTTTAGCATCAGCAGTGCTGCATGTGCCCCTGAAATGGCCTTTCCAATTTGTGCACGCCATCAAACTACAACTACAGTTAAACCTCGACATAACGAAGTCAGTAAAATCAGCATTACTCTGTCAAATCGAAACTTCACTAAGTCGAAACTCGGGCTTTTATGTAAAGTTGGCCACCAAAGGATTCTTATTTTACATAGAAATGTCGCAAGAATATCAAAATAATAGAGCAGTACGAAAAAATCGGTAAAGTCTGCAAAATGTTTCATGTTCAACCGGAGATCCGGCAACAGTGACATAATGCGCAGTAAAAGCCCTTATCACAGCAGCCATACGTGACATTTGGCTGCTGTGACAGGGGCTTCTACGGCTTCCCCCACCTCTCCGGTGGTAAGGCAAGAATTCAGGCCCCCCATTACCCCCTGACTAGCTGCTCCACATCGGAGGGCACAGCGCTCAATTTGGAAGATGCACTTGAAAGCACTGACCACACTGAAGGTAATCAAAGGTGCACTATGGGGTTCCTTCTTATTGTTTTATTCTAGTTGGCTGGACTCTGTATGCAGCTTTTCACAGCCATCCCTGCAGCTATTACCAAATGGCAGATCTGCTTTTCAATGGAGCATTCTTCAAAAGACTTGCAGCTCAAAAAAACTAAACTTTAACTTACTGTAATATCAATTCCTCCTGTTTCGCCAGAGCCTCCTGTCTTTCTTCTGATGTGCAATCCTGAAAGTGAAACAAAATACAATGAGCTCTAACACCTGCTGACCTGATTTTTGGTGGTGCTAAGCAGGACTTAGCTCAAAGCCTTCCTGCAACTCTACCTATTAATCCTCTTTTTTCAATATTGTTCTGCAACATAACATAACATTACTGCAACATAACAGCGAGTATGGCATCGGCATATCAGATGTCTTCATACTAACAGTCTATCGACTTAAAGCTAAAAGAGAAGTGCCACTAGAGTATAAGCAACATAGCCATCTACTGTGGTGCCACACATCACAAAGTCTTCTGAGTGGCAAGCTCAGGTATGCTTTTGGTGGCTTGTTGAAGCAACTACATAAGAAAAAAAAATGTTTCAGAAAGATATATACGAATACAACAATATTATATCGAACATGTACATTTGCACTCAGCAGTCTAACTCCTCAAACGCTAAGCCATCACTGGAGGCTACATGAACTGTGTGAGCATAGTATTAACATCACTAAATACAAAGAAGACTTAAATGTAACAGTTAAAAACCCCTACAACAACAGAAATATGTTTTTAAATCATTAGGATAATTTTTACGCCCAGTCCTCTTTGAGGCCACAGGATTATTGCACACAAGTGCTTGCTGTCGGATTACCAGCAGTGTTTGTGTCAGCGCATGTTCACCTTGATCGCTTCATCCCTTAACTCATTTTGCAGTGGTTACATTCAAAATATCCTTCGATACAAAATTGTGAGAAATTTGAAGGCTACAAATTCACAGCCTTTGAAATCAATTCCCTACGGGTATAAATAAGTCTTACAGTTTACCTCTTGCTACACAAATATGACAAATAAATGAATCACAATGGCCCTAAAAAAAAACTTGATGTAAGGCTATTGTGCATGGAAACAGAAAGCAAGAGACTGGTGTGGGAGAGAAGTCACTGTACCTTCCAGACCAATATGGTGGAGTCAGCTGCACCAGTAATGAGCAAAGATTCATCAGAGTTGACGGCAAGTGCCCACGCCTTGTTGTCATGTTCATCCAACGTCTGCACACACTCATTGGCGTTCACATTCCACAGTTTCAAGTTTCCATCAGCACCACTAGAAGTGAATGCAGAAAAAAAGCAAGTGTCTATGAAGGCCCCTGATACACACTTCAATTAGTACTAACATATCTGACTCGGTATGAGCGCATGCTTTAACCTGATGTAGGCTCGCATCACCAACCAAAATTAAGATATTACCAGTGGGGCACAATGAAAACGTGAATGATCACTAACAATGTGCTAAAAAAGCCCTGGCACAGAACCACAATGTCAATAATTGTCGGAATGCCAGCTACCATGTATGAAATACCATTTTTTAATAAGGAACACTGTTTCAGTAGCAGCAATTTGCGTCACATGCAAAGTTTTTGGCCAACTGTAATACCTTGGTTAAAATTTGATGAGTGAGTAGCACACCATAAAGCAATCTTGGCAAGACTGCAAATATAGCAACAGAACTATAGTTTTCTTGCTGACAGCTTCAAACAGAAACTACTAAACACACAACAAGTACTACAGGTGGCTGTCACCAATACATGGATTCAGGCCCACACCTGTCGATATGCTACAGTGCCCTCTTTTTTTAAAAGCCATCCTGAAGAACAGTGCTTTCTAAAGGCATGCCCTTATCAAGCATCACTCCCAGTGAATGATCATGGGAAAGTTTCTTTTTAATGTATCTTTCAGACTCAGTGTCAAAAAATGGCAGGGGAGAGAGAAGAAACTTTAGGACCTTTTGCAACATTTCCACCCATATTTCAAACATCAAATTATGAACAAATGCTGCTCTTCATCTACACTGTAATTACAAACTAACCTTTCTTACATGCAGTTTAAAATTTTGATCTTGCTAGCCTTTTATGATGGATTGTCTCCCAAAATAAAGCTAAGTTACAGGTTCCATTGCATGCAGAAGCAAGCACATCCAGATGGCAGATAACTACTGGTTGGCCATATGAACATACAAACTGTAAGCCGCATATGATGACATAAGTGCACAAATTTCTACACTTAAACCTTTCCCACTACATTTATGTGATGATGCAGGCTTTGCATAAAGCATAAAGCTAAACGCTCTTTGCAGGAGCTCACAAATCCATCAACCCTAATAGAGGAAATAATGTTGTCACAATGCTTGAACTGGACATACAACAAGAAAACACATTTAATGCTTAGTAAGCACTTGCTTTTACTTCAAGCAGAGAGTATGTTTGGCTATGCTAAATAAGTACTACAGCCAAAAAAAAGCTACAACTGAGTTTAGGCCAGTCAAAAAGTTTCTTTTAAAGTTTCAGCAATGCTCCTTCCAAATGCTTAACACCAAATCACGAGTTTCAAGTCTTGTGTACGTATGAAGAGGGGACTTATCTCTCCAGTAAAAAAAGAAAAAAGAGAGAGAGAGAGAGAGAAAATGTGTTTAAAGATTTTGCTTAAATGTTAAATTGAGCTGTAGCCTTCACCACAAAATCTTACCTTGAAAGAAGCTGCATACCGTGAGACAAAAAGACAACTTTCAGCACAGAACACTCGTGACCTTCAAATGTCTGAAATGAGGACATAAAAGAGGAAGAATATTCTCACCAGTGTACTGTCCTGTTATGCACTATGCTTCTAGCAGCACTTAATTATTCAGGCGCAATGTGTTTGTTACACTATCCCCTATTACAAATATGATTATAAAGCACAGAAAAGGTTTAAATATAAATTCCAAGGATAGTAAAATATAGCACGCAGGATGCTGTCTCTCAAAACTTGTATTACTGATGCATGATGACATCAACACGCAGCCCAAAACAACACCTTAGTTGTGTGTCGTGTAGCAAAGAACTCAATAAACTTAACCACCCAGGGTTCTTAGCTTGTACAACCATCATATTGTATTCCACCACCATCAAAATTTGGCTCCTGCGGCGAAGTGTAAAACCCTCAACCATGAGTCCCAAGCAAACCATAGCAGCCACTGAGGCTGGGCAAATATAACGATCAATTTGCAATGGCTACCGTATTTACTCGAATCTAGCGCGCAGCTTTTTTCCGATAAAACGAGTCCAAAAATCGTATTCACATTAGAATGAGTGCGATTGAACTACACCGTTAGCATATCGCCGTCGGCATCAACATGGCCACCTCCCATGCGGTTCGGACACTGTCGAACGGTCACTGGTAAAAAACGAACTAGCGGTGCGGCAGCCCTTGGCACGCATAGCATCTGTACTTTCTATGTCGCCACCGGTCCTGCGCTTAATGACGCCACGACGCACATGATGCGTAGGCCGATGATACTCGCCACGCCAGCTTGGCCGTACTGCGGCCAATCAAAGTCGCTATGTCGCTGATGCAATCTCTGAGACAACCAGCCGCACACGCTTTCAGTAGCATTTGCGGGTGCCCGTAACGGCAGATGTTTGCCATCACCGCACGCAGAAGGCTCATCATCGCATTTCTCCCTCGTATCTGTACTGAGCCTAAGCGACCTGAGCCTCTGTCGTGTGTGCTTCATGAAATCCGAGATTGCATCGCGGCAATAACGGAGACCTCGCCCCGACCATGCTTAGGCTTATCTGCACCAGCCTGTGCAGCACGCACGGCAGTATGCGGTAGCAGGCGTGAGGGAACTACGATAGCATGGAGGAATGCAGCACTGCAAGTAAATGATGTTACCGCCGCTTGCACGCGGCTATGCACGGTAACGTGCGGCAGTTTGAGCGGGGTGCAGGAGTTATAAACTGGCACGCCGAACATGTTCAAGACACCGCGGATCGAGTGAAGCGGAAAAGCCTATAGCGTGGCCGTTCGAGGGACTGCAGGGGTTCAAAGCTGGCGGTGTGTTTATTATGCAAGTGCAGTTCATTACGCGAGTAAGGCATTTGTTTTTATTAATGTGAGAAGGTTGATTACTAAGTCCATTTTTTTTCCCTGTCACAAAAAATGGTTACTATCTATGTATCACTTCTTTTAAGGAGGGGGGGTTGCGGGAAACAGGTGCGCATTGCAATCAAGGGCACGGTAGAATCAAGTAACTACGGTACATTCTTTGTCCAATGCAATTCAACAGAGTATTATCTATTTAATTCAACACATATATTTTCAGTGATAAATGTACATAAGAGAAGGGCTCTAGCTTTGTTAAGTCCCACAAGGAAAACACACCTGCTAGTCCTACCAAAAAATGTTAGAGAAGTTTAAATTAGGGCAGTTTCTTTATCACCTTCACACATGAGAAGTCAGACATTGACCAAAGCTTGATAGTTGTGTCAGCAGATGAAGTCGCCAGAACCTGATAAAGTGAAAAGGAGACAAAGCAAAATGATAGTTATAAAAAAAGAACAACACATTTATGCCAAAACAAAATCGCCTTAATTTACGCTCTCAATCACAAACACTGCACAGACAAGAGCTTAGAATTTGCCGTGAGCCACATTATAGATAGTGAGAAGTGTTTGAAGAGGCCATCAAAAAGCTACCGTACCAGCCCGATTTCTACACGATGAAAAAAGTGTGCATGGGCTGCAATTTTTCACATGTACTTGCACACAGAAGTTGAGCTATGTCGGCAATATTTATGCCACAGCCTTTGTACCTATATGTGCGGATTTAAAGTAGGTATGCAATGAAGAAATACTGCGCCGACCATTACATAGGAACCAGAAGCAAGAAGAGAGATTGTGAAGTTACAAAGGCTTGTAATGTAAGCTACTGAGAGGTCAGGAACTAAAATACTACCAGCTAAATGTTTGTGTAATTTTTTAATGAGAGGTCCTCACACAGCCCTTTGCATTGGGAGTACTTTCAGTAAATTTACTCATGCATTTCTTCCTATTTCTGATGCTGAAGATACCTAATTGATCGATTAATTGAAAACAGCCATCAAAAGCAAACCTGGTCAACAGGAGAGAAGCTGACGCACCATACGCCCCTCCGGTGTCCACGGAATGTGGCCAGAAGGCTAAGGTCAGCCGCATTCCACAGCTGCAGGACAACAATGACACAAACTGAAGAAGTTCGCACATAGAAAGGACAGTTCACATCAGCAGTAAAAGGCAAACAGCAAGGCCCACACACAATAATCCAGTGTACAATGACACAATAGACCCTTTTCATAAACTGCAAGCTAGCTTTCCTGCAATGCAGCTTGCCCTATTAATGGCGCCATTGGCAATTCGGCAAACAACATGTGCAAGCGCAATTTGCTTGCGATAGGGCATGTAAAATGTCGACGCAGCCCTTCTGATACAAATATCCCCAAAAGACGGGTCGCAGTGTGTGCAAGTTGAATTTTGACAGCATTTAAATAAAGGCAGCTGTCGCCATTAGTAGGGCAAGTTGCATTGCAGCGAAACTAGCTTTACAGTTTATGAAAAGGGTCTATACTGTACAATGACGCAAAGCCACCTCCAGAGTTATTCACTGGTCACACAGGCACCATTCAAGAAAAGCTGAATTCAGCACCTGCCCATGAGGCTGAAAAGGCAATTGCATGAAAAATAAATCTTGCTCCCCGCTGCAATGGAAGTTCATCATGTGACGATAATGTCACACTCTGACAGAGTGGCTTTGTAAATGTACCTGTTGGGCAGGGGAGCATTTGTTCAAGAACTACAAGTGACCTCCCATCTGTGGGTAGGGAGAGGCATCCAGCCTTTACATGTGCAACTGCTCTGTGAAAGCTTGCAGCCATGGTGCTTGTGGGAAAGAGGGAGTGGATGCTTGCAGGAAATGACATGGATGGTCGCACTCATTTATTCAAACAGAAGTCCAACATGTGAACACCACTTCATAAGTGCATACTAAATCACCTTGCCATTAAGGGGACTCTAAAGTACATCAATAAGTTTAGAGTGACATGCTATTCACTGAAAGCTGCTACTGTTAACTTTGTTAGTTAAAAGCTAATTATGCATTATGTTACATTTGTAAACTCCCATCACATATTTTCAATTTTAGCTTGAACCTTTATTTCTATGTTATTTTTCTCCCTGTGCACATCATTTTGTGGTTGTATAGTTTTATGTCCTTTTAAACATTAGTCTTTTTTCTGGTTAAAAACTTCTTCAGTGTTAAGTTAGGCACCCTCACGTCCTGTTTGTGAAACTGCTTCATTATGCAATTGAACCTGCCTATAACTATCCTTGATATGAGGAATTCCTCAATATTATGTAGTTTTTAAATTCCCCACGGCGACTCTACAGAAGAACATGCATGTGTAACTTTTGTATAACAAAACGGCAGCGAGAGACACCCTTAATACAGTGGACCCCGGATATATCAAACTCGGGCCCCATATCAAATTGTTGGCAATATCAAACAGTTGTCAAATCCCCTTGAAAATTCAATGCAAAAGTATAGGGACGGTGCGCACGTATATCGAACACCCATGGACTGCTGCATTTGATATACCAAACTTTGACCTGTGCTGAACCCCTCAAATGCACTCTTCCTTACATAAGTTTATCGCATTTCAACCACGGTTTGACGTGTTGTAATCCATATTTGTGGGCAATGGTGTCGAAAATGCGGTGTCGTTGCATTGATTTCAGTGGTTGGGAAGTTGGTGCACTTGTCAGTGCACCAACTTCTCTGCTGCACCAATTTTAGATCGTAACGCACAGCAGCAACATTTTTGAAAAAGGCTGACAGGCAAAGGCACCAAATGAGCTGGATAGAAAGTGACTGTGGCTCCGGCAGACTGCACCAGCAGTGTCGACCTGCATCAATGCGATGTGGGCATTCCAATGGTTGTCCTCGCGCTACCGCCTGTAGTTCGCAAAAGCATAGCCTTCGAGATTTGGTGCCGTATGGCGTCATCTACGTCATATCTATGGTACCGATTATGAAGGCCATGTTTTTTGTTAGTTGTGGTTTGCATACCTGCCATGTCTCCCAGATTACCCGGGAGACTTCGGGATTTTGACCGTTTCTCCCGATTGTACGGGTAACAGGAAAACCTCCCTGGCAAATCAGTTGTGCCCCAGTTTCCATTCGCTTAAAAAATTTTAAACTGATTGATTTTGAGTACGTTACGACTACATTAGCCGTTGATATTTTGTAGATGATGCGTGTGTGTCCACACATATCTATCCCACAAATTATCTCACTTTCAAGACTGTGTGCCAATACTGCTTTAAGTGGAGAATTCTGTCGAGGTAATGTACACGACAGCCCATCTCCCACCAGCGCCTTTCGCCCGACGAAAGACAGTCTACATATTTAAGATGTACTGACACGCTTAAAACGTTGTATTGGGGGAAGGAGAGGAAAAGGGAGTGTTTCCTTCATTTCGTCTCTGTTTGAGAAACAGGCGACAACAATAACTCCCGCGTAGAGCGATGTCATCGCCGTTCGTGCAACGGAGACAGGCGGGTCGTTACATCACTGCTTCAGCTGTGTTCACGACCAGCGCTAGCATGCTTTTACCCGTGCGTAAGACATATGATGCGTAAGTGATGTTATCAATTTGGTCTTTGTACAGCGTAGCGACTGCAAAATCCCGCTGACGGTGCCGATGTAATTGCGCACCAATCCTGAGACAGTAGCTGATGTTGTCGGTGCCAAGGGATCGGACCCGACCAGTGATGAACGTCTACACCACTGATAAACGACTTTGCACCGTGCTCTGAGAGCTTGAGTCGGTGTTCGCAGCCATCTGCTGCTTTTGTAGCGCAATGGAAGTCGCTGCATCGGCTGGTCTGCAAGGCCCCAGGATGGCTTGAGGAACTTGATGGTTTACAAGAAGTTTACATATTTCTTTCGTGCGATATAAAATGCAACTGTTTTCACGCTGATCTGTTGCATATTGTGGGCAAATCGGTATCCTACTGCTTATTACTACATCTCGGGAAACAAATTTGAGACGTGAGCTGTTTTAAGACGAGCTTCAAATAGGCATACTTAGTATTTCGAATTATGGATATATCGAATCATTTTGCGATCCCCTTAGAGTTCAATATATCCGGGAGCAACTTTACAACGAATCCCCCCCCTAGCAACCACCTCGTAATTTCACCCCAAATATCAAATTTTAGCGCGAGTCGCGGCCAGATCTACTCTTGCGGCTAACCCACTGACGACAGAGCACGAAGCGATGTCATCGTGAATGTCATGCACGCACCTGCCACGGCAACCTCTTTTTTGCAGACTGCTGCCAGCGAAACACAAGGAGGGTGGACGCTTGTCTGTGTGGGCCCTACTTCCCTCTCAACTCCCTCGTGTCACTCAAGCCATTGACGCAATTCTCAAAGCAGCAGCTGTGTACTTTCCTCCTCCCTTGAAACCTCATATTAGGTTCCCGGCGGCTTCTGTACCAACAGCGCCGCCACGCACTACTGTAGCTTTCCGCGCGCGCATGTGTTTTAGCCATCAAGCTGTTTGCGATTGTCATTCTTTCTTTCTTTACATGCGGCGCATATCCCCCGTGTCCATGTATTCAATGACTTAGGTGTATCCCTGCAAGGAGGAGCACATCAATGAACAGCCCACCCATTGTGCCAGATCTGGCTGTCATTGCATGCGAGTACAGCAGCCCTGGACTGTCTGCACTACTGCAGGACTTTTTTTTCTTTTCGGACGACTACGCCCTCCCTACAGAAGCAGGTCAGATCAGGCGCTAATGGAAAGTGTCTGATGTCACAGTGATGGCGACAAACCTTCAGTGGTCAATTCGGACTATGCCTTTCATGTTTTTGCCACAAAATAAGCCTGGGCTAGGTATACCTCCAGTTGCCCTTTTATTTCATTTGCGTGTTTCTTTTCTGAATTTCCATGCTGAAACTGGATATAGCGAAAACTTCCTTATAATGAAAATTTTTGAGCATTTCTCAATTTCATTATATCCAGGTTTAAATGTAATGCGTATTTCTCTGTCTATTCTTTTAGTTTACCTCCATCACTCAGGTACAGAGGACCCTGGTCCCCTCACTTAGGGGCCATCTTCTGCATGCTGGTCTGATGTTGCAAATAGTGTTTTGCAAGATGAAGCAAACTTGAACTTGAATTAGAAAATGAACAACATCACTGCAACATCTTCCCCCGTCTTTACTTTCTGCACCCTTCGTGGTTTCCCAAGCATCTTCTCATGACATGAGTGTTGCTTTTGGTATTGCAGAAGGGTAGGCTGCTAATGCAAGTGTACTCGTTTTCACTTGCAACAACTTAGAAATCCCTTTCCCTACAACAACAATTCTAAGTGATAAGGAACCACTGTACAGTTGGTCTTTGTTGCCTCACAAATCTTCTGCTGCAAAATTCTTTCAAATCCATAAAGCACTGTACGAGGAGAGCTATCACACAAAACAACAGCTTTTTTTTTCCCTCCTTTTCTCACCACAAGTGCACTAGAAGGGACACAGGGAAGATGGCAAGGGTGTATTGTACAGCTCAGAAGTTACCTTGTCACATGTCACAGCCTTGACCATTTTATCTTCCTTTTTGCTTTGACAGTACTGGCCGCTATGTCTGTCAGACAAGTGTGGTATACCGGCATGTGGTGGTACCCTATGGGCACCTGCGATACTACATGACTTGGCCTAGGAAATCCAAAGCTATCTACAGGTGTGCTGTTTATGAAATTATCGAATAACTGTTGCACCTGTTTGCCCTTATCTGCTGCATAAGTTTCCAAGGAGACGACCAGCAATTTTCGGATGTCTTTGACCAGAAACTCCGACCCACTCTGCACAGTATTAATATCCGATTCACATGTCCACAGAGGCCTCGACTAGATGGGTAGTGTTATCGTTTCCTGTGTTCGATGTGTTGCAGATCCCCATTAAGAGCAACGAACAGTAGTCTGCACCTTGGCAGTCTTGTCTTGTGATGCTGAGGCGATCAGTTGATCATTAGGCGCGAAAGCCAAGCCGTTGATGTCTTTCTCATGTGCGGCAACCGTGTGTTGGGAAGTCATTGGAGCACCAGCACATGGGTCCACTATGGCAATCAGCCGAGGTCGCTCTGGCACAGTCCACAACTTTAACGTAGTGTCTTGAGACCCTGTCACCAGGAATGAGGCTGAAAGGCTGTACACACAAAAATATGAATGAAATAATTAGCTCGGAGGATTTAAAAAAGGAATGGACAGTGTAAACTACACTGATTTGTTACAGAACACTGCCTCTTTACCGCAGTACAGCTCTGAATGTGTCAACATGTCTGAAAGCAACAGAACAAAGAAAGAAAAAGGATAATCAGAGCCCTACTCATGTATACATTTAAATCAAGTAACCATCTTGAACACATAATCCCCGCATGGTAATTACCATGGGTATCTACATGAGGTCTCCCTGAACGCCCCTTCAACACTAAGCTGGAACCATTCTTTACATAAAGCTTGATAATACAGTCAAATATTGATAAACATAACAAACAATGATGCGGCAAGTCGTCAGATACACCAAGCTAACTTCAGAGGTTGGTTTGCCATGCTACACTCTGATGTGTTTTGCTGCTAGTGCAGACAAGGAACTTCCAGGTCCAAAATACAAGAAAATATCGGTTACACTGAAACAAGTCATTTTTTGTTTGTAGCTTCAATTTTCGTTATCCAGATAGCACAAGCAATTTGAAACATTGGCGGACCTACTTGGTAGGCTTGGCGGATCTACAATTGGTACTAAGCTTGGCAGACCTACATTTGGTAGACTAATGTCATTTTTTGCGTCTGTTAATAATAATTGCATAGCTGCATATTACTGATGGCATAAAGCACTATGTACTTTACAGGAACACCCTTGCTGGCCAGTCAGACTGGCCATGTTTACATTTCACAAACATGCAATCACAGGCCTTTTAAGAACATAGACCTCATGTAGTCCTACTGCTGGGTGCAATTTCGCTGTAATGAGGTTAGACAAGACAACTGCACATTAACCACAGTCCTCACAATAAAAAGCAGCCCAGAGAATCAAGTGATTATATTAACAGTGTGTCAAGAAGCATAAGTCATCATTTTAGGCCATTTGCAAGCAAAGTTACAGAATGTTGAACATGACACAATGAATGTCCTCGTTGATACTTGAAACAAAAGCTTCATTTAGAAAAGTTCCGTAGCACAGTATTATAACAAAATTTACTTTACGACAAGCCACTTCTATTCATCTTCCAGTAAAAAAAAAGTCACAATGATAACCCTTGTAGAACAAAAGATATTGCTCCTGCAACACAGGGAGGTCATGAATATTTTCATTTTGAGAAATTGAGGAAAAACGTTCAATTATTTGCCCTATACTTATGGGCCTGATGTGTGGTGTAGGTTCTTTAAAACAAGGTAATTATTAAAATTTGGCTATGAAAATTTGTGAGTAGGTGCAGAATGACTCTAGGAACATGAATATTTCATCAGCAAAAACTCGATTTTTTGTCCAATTTTTAGTCCGGAAGTGCCATGTCCCCCCTTAAATGGACATGTTGAACTACCGTATAAAATAACAACGCAAAGCTTAAGCCATTAAAGACAAAAATTAAAGTTACAAAAAGCTGCCATGCCAGTAAACTTACTGATAATGGCTGCTCTCAAACAACAAATTCAAGTGATCATACTCACCGAGAGCATGCAACAGCTCCAATACCCTGAGTGTGCCCTTTTCCCGTGAAGAGACACTCAATGTAGCCGTCGTCTTGCTGCCTCCACAACTTTACCGTATTGTCCTGCATTTACAGGCCAAACGTAATAGGCTCTTATAGAAACGAAATCCACTCACACATGCACTCAGAGACAAAGATTCAACATTCCAAGCACACTCGCAGTAAAATTTGCACCCTTTTGCACTCATCCTCTACCCCAAAAATAAACATCACACATTTCGTGAGTTTTAGCCCGCTATATTAAAAACACTGTGCACTTGGTACTTAAAGGCCATAAACCACATGTAAATATCTGTGTGCCATAGAGTTATTGATCTGCCAGTAGAAAGCAGTTTGCATATTAACCCAAATTCCGGTAGCAAATTTATTATCATCACCTCTAGTTGCCCTCAATCACCTTGACAGCCAGTAGTACTCAGACTATCCAATACAAGAGTCTTCACAAAAACCCATACATATTTATGCCACTTTGGCTTTGCTAACACTAATGCCTTATTAAAGCAGTAACACAGAAATGTTACATCTTGTTTTTTTGGGGGGGGCGATAAGTAGCTAGCATCTCATCCACCACAGCTGGACTCCTTGTTTACTCCAATCTGTGATGGTTCATTATTTGGAACAGTCTTCATGATGCCCTGTCACACTTTCGGTTTCAGGGAAGATTGAGAAAGTCAGGGACAGAGCGGGAGGAATGTAAACACAGCGGGTCACGCGAGCACCGAACTGTGACATACATGTTGCATGCAACAATGCGTGGACACGGCCACAGTACCTACATAGCTCATCCACAAATTTTCCATGTGTATTGCGATGCCCCCACCATTGTCATCAGTGCCCTTGCAATAGGCATACTATCTGTCAACGGGCATGACAAAAGCTTTTACAACACAGGGAGTGAACAACTGCAGAAAAGAGCACACGCGAGGAGCATGCCAGCCAACACAAATTTGTGATATGCTAGTTGGCTGCTGGTTGTTTATATGGAAGCAGAGTTGATGTCACAAGGTGCGCCATTTCACACTCATTTGCATGACATACACTTCAAAGTTGATTTTTAATAATGGTATCTTCGAGACTATATTTGCTTTCGACATTTTAATAGATGATGTGTGCATGTCATAAGTCCATCTTGCAAGATATTTCACCTTCGAAATTTTATGTCAGTACTACAGTAGAACCTCGTTATAACGAACCTGGATATAACAAACTATTGGATATAACGAAGCAATCACAATTCCCCTTGAAATTCCCATAAATGAAATAGATATTGGCTATAACGAACTAATGGCTGTAACAAAGTAATTACGGCTCCCCCTTCAACTTCGTTATAACGGGGTTTTACTGTACTCCTTAAAAAGCAGTGCTGCAAATTCATAGGAAAGAACATGTTCGGTTAAGAATTCGACATTTTCATCACAACAAAAGTTCTCTAGTAGAGCACGCAATATATTTGTGGCACAATGTGGTCAAATGAGGAAGCTCCTAAATAAAAATGAAAAGAAATGATAATGGTGAGCATTCCTGGTCGTGCATTTCTGCCAGCTGTGACCCATAACCATCACCTGCAATACATAAGCACTGTCGTTGAGATTCGCATAGAAAACAGAAGCAAGGGTGCTTGCACTGGGGTTGGTAATATTTAAGGCCACGAGGCCACCTGTTCAGACTCCTTTTTACAGCAGTGGAGGCTGCAACGCACTGGCGTCCAGCATGCACAGTTACCGCTGCTTTTCCTTTGCTTAAGATTGCAATGCTTTGTAAGCCCCCCCCAGCTTTGCTGGCCATTGGTGTTTGAGATAGCAGAGCCACAACTAATTTTTTTAGCTTTTATTTCACTTTTTAGTGCACTTGCAGAGGTGCCACTGCACATTCAGTATTGAATGAAGAAACAAAGTCATATGTCATGTTTGGTAACATTCCACACCCAGTCAGGAAGTGCATGTGAAACTTCAAACCGGCTGTGGAAATTCCAACTGCCTGAAATGTAGACCTTCATATGTGATGTTTCGCTCTCTTTTGAACGCAAGGAGACCTCCTACAAGTATATCAAAGTTCAGATCCTTTCATGCCACACAGTAATTTCATAGTCTGCAGCCAGTGCCCAAACCTGAAGAGGAGTCCCCTCCCCTAGGAACACACAATATTCGCTACTAAAATACAACTTATAACACAACCCCCAACGTTAACAGTGACATTCGTTGCCATCTTTAATAAAATGCTAAACTGTCGCACATGCAAGCAAAGTCAATACAGCATCTCCTCCAAGGAAATAGAAGTCTTGCCAAACTCTGCCATATACTAATTTCGCAAAAAAAAAAAATAAATACACAAGGTGTAGCTCCGCCCCTATTCGCAAATTCCACAGCCTATAGGGGGTGCCACCTACAAGCCACCTACAATTGATTATGGCTGTCGATGAGCGGATCGGCCCTATGTGTGTTGTGTGCACTGGTTGCTGTCGCTTGCCAGCTTTTAGAATTTTTTATGACATCAAGCTTCCCATTCAGTAAGCAGCTTATGCTTCACTGATGACGATTTCTGATGATTTGTGGGGTTTAACCTCCCAAACCACCAGTGATTATGAGAGACGCCGTAGTGGTCTCCGGAAATTTCGACCATCTGGGGTCCTGTAACGTCCACTGACATCGCACAGCACACGGGCCTCAACATTTCGCCTCGATCTAAATGCAGCCGCCATGGCTGGGATTCGATCCCGCGACCTTCGGATCACCAGCCGAGTGCCATAACCACTAGACCATCGTGGCGCGGCGTATGGTTCACTGCATTATGTCACACTCGGAGAGCATGATAGGATCACGCATGCGCTGCTCGAGAGAAGGCGGGAAAGTGCTCAAAGCAGAGCACATGCTATGCTGTGGCCTGAGAAGAATCAAGGTCATTGTTCAGGCATCACATGTGCAGGCAATGCACTTGTGCATGTGTAAAGTGACCCCACGATGCTTTTTTCTTTGTGTGTGTGTATGTGTGTGTCAATCATAGCTTTCAGCAGTTGCCACCGTACGTGAAAGTTGCGAACGGCTTCCTCTTGACTGCTGCAGCAAAGTGTCAATGAGTAAGCTTGTGAAGAAATCGGTTGCCGTTACATCAGCCTAACCCTAGTATGTATGTAGTATACTGGAATTTGGCATTAATGTTGTCGAACAGCGGCCACCAAGGCAAGATAATTTCTCCCTCATAGTTGAGCAGTGAATAAAACTCACAACTTCACTGTTGTATGAATAGTGCCGGGTAATCTATACGCCAAGTCCGCCGTAATTTATATCTGATCAGAAAGGCCGAAGACCTGCCACGGCGGCTCAATGGCAACGGCTTTGCTAAGCACGAACCTAGTGCTTTGATTCCTGGCCACAGTGGCAACATTTGAATGGGAGAGAGATGAAAAAACACTCAGATACTTCAAAGTCGGCGCACTTTAAAGAATGTCAGGCTGTCGCAACGTATCTGGAGTCTCCAGCTGTGACGTGCCTCATAATTATGTTATAATATTGGCACGTAAAACTACAAAATTTTTCTTTTTGATTAAACACATCTGCCCAAAGGTATTCTGACTCTTACCTTGGAGGCAGTGGCCAGCAGAGTGGGATCAGATGCGAATGTGTCCAGAGCCACTACAGTATCTGCATGCCCCTTCAAGAGCTGGCAGTTGAAAGTCTCCCGCTCGAATATCCGTACATGAGGGCTGTTTGTAGCCACTGCCAAGAACCGTTCCTCTTTGCCCAGAAACCGAACATCAAGAATCTCATCATTGTGTCCGACAAACTGTTGAAAACAGAAAGAAAATCAATTTTTGCTGTTGGTTACGCAGTAACAAAACTGCAGAAGACTCTTGCTAAAAAGACTTAAGAAGAGATTGAATATCAACCCATGTTACGAGAAGCTTGATCGAATGTGACTATGCTGCATAGGGAACAACCCCATCTTGCAATTATCACGTGCAAGCTATCAATGGATGAGGTGTACCTAAGTTTTACATAAGATAGTGCAATTCGTTCACCATGGAATAAGCTAAGTTCAATACTTCAACAAGATTAAATCTGAAGACCTCTGTTTACTGTATTTACTCGCGTAATAGACACACTCGAATAATAAATGCACCTCCAACTAGCCCAATTTCGTATTTTTCTTTCCCTTTCTTTTTTTCCCTGCATAATAAACACACCCCCAACTTTGAACCCCTGCAATCTCATGAACAGCCCCGCTGTGGCTTTCCCACTTCACTCGATCTGGGAGCCATTCGGCGCAATGATTCAAAACTCCCACATCCCAATTAAAATGCAACACAAAACCGCATGCAAGAAGCAGTAACATCATTTACTTGTTGCACAGCTGCATTCCTTTGTGGTATTGCACTTGCCTCGCATTGCTCGCTGCAGCATGCTACCATGCATGTGACAGGCTGGCGCAGCTGAGCCCAAGCATGGTCAAGGTGTGGTCTCCAGGATTGCCACAACGCAATCTCGGACGTCATGCTTAACGTGTGCAATTGAGAGGCTCAGCACAGATATGGGGGAGAAATACAATGGTGAACTGTTTGGCATGCAGTTTTGGGAAACATCTGTTCTCCTGTTAGGCTAAAGTTCCAAAATTATCAAGGGACTTTAGTTATGGCCACCCGCGAACACTACCGAAAACTGGTGCAGCTGGACGTCTCCAATACTGGATTGGTGACGTAGCGACTTTTTTTGGTGGGCTGCAAGCCAGCGCGGTGAGGATAATTGGCCTACACATTGTGTGTGTAATGGTACCATTACAAGCGGGACCCGCAGTGACATAGGAACTAGTATGTGCGCTGCAGAGACCGCCGCATACCACTCGTTCGTTTTTCCACTGTTGACCGTTCAACAGTGTCTTCCATATTTTCAGTTTCATGGCGCTGTGGGCTAAGCACACGTTAAATGCAAATGAAAGGACAGTGCACTGGAACACAACGCAGGCACCATAAGGACTGTCACGGTGGGTGCCAAGTCACATGCTACCGATGCCACAGCTCTTTTTTACTGTTCTTTGAATAAAATTTCTTCACACACATGGCTCTAAGCATTACTGTGGGGCGCAGTGCCGTCTTTATCTTTTCTTTATTTATTTTTTTTCGTCACAAAAGGTTTTGCTCACCCCAAAAAAATATTTCGTAATATTTACCCCACACAATAAACACACCCCGAACTTTGCTTCTGTTTCTTTGGGGGGAAAAAAGTGTGTCCATTACGCAAGCGAATAAGGTAGTTTCTAACTTAATTAGTGCTATCGTGTAGCTTCTGAAAGGACAGACTCCTCAAATTACAGCCTGCATGTAGACAATCACATGTCATTAAAATGACTGTCAAGATGCCACTCGAATCCATTAGATGACCAAAAGCATGACTACTACATCCAGAATGCTTGGAGCTATGAAAAGTAAGAGAGCCACTCACCTGTTTCTCAACATCAAAACTGTTCAGGGACCGTAATGTGATGTTGTGATCAAAAGTAACAACGGCTAGAGCATTGCGCTCTGGACATAACAGCAGTCGAGTGACAGCCTCCTCGTCAGATGGGCCCTTGTCCTGCTCCTGTGCACAAACGCCTGTGTCCAAGTTCCATGTCCTTAGTAATCCTGAGGGGAAACAATATTGGTAATGATTGAGAGGAACAGTTCAAGTGCTCTTTACATGTGTTATGCATTGTCGTATTACAGCATTCTTACAGCAAAAGCACTGTAACTTAACATTAACACATACTTGGGAACACTGTTAAATGACCAATTTATGGCCATGTGTGCGACTCTGCCAAAGCAACCTTCATTGCCACTCTAGAACAAATACAAAACACTGCTGCCAAGTTTGTTCTAAGGTGGTATGAGAAGAGGAACAGCTAAACTGCAATGAAGGCTGAGCATGGACTGGAATTTCTTACCGTCCGCCGCAATAAACCAAGATTATATTTCTATATTCAGTTTACTACAAGAAAACTGGAATTGACAGGGGAACTTACCTGCAAAAGCCTCATTACATTCCAAATCACACTGATCGTACTTGCAAGATAATGGAGCACCCCACCAAGAGGAATAGGTATGCCAACTCTTTTTGTTCAAACAATTAAACGATGGAATAGGCCGACAGAAAAGCAACTGCACTGCGTGAGCGAACATGTGCTTTATTCCATGCTAAAACTCCCCTGGCATAACACTTTGAGGCACTGTGGGTAACTGACTGATTTCAGAATTCAGAGCACTGCCTACAGGAGAAAAATGAGAAATGCTGTTTGGCTGGAGAGCAAGGCTTGCACTGGCTTGTAGCTCATGCAGATCATGCTACTTAGAGCCATGTGATTTGCTTTGTGCATCACATAGCTCTTTATCGGTGTTTTTCAATCACTAATGACTGGAGAAGACCATGTACCCCTCTTGTTTGCACACACGGGATGGACGTAGGACTTCTCGAAGTACTTCGTACCTTATTACAACGGCTGGCAAACTCGTATGCAAACATGTCAGCAGTTCATTGGGCGTCAAGGCATGCCTCTACATGATGTGGCTGATGAAATGCTAAACATTAGGGCTGTGTGAATAGAAAAATTTTGAGCGCAAAATGAATTTGAATATTAATGTTATGAGTGCAAACAATGTTTGAATACTTTATGAATACAGTAAAACCTTGTTATAACGAAGTTGAAGGGGAAGTGGTAATTATTTCGTTATAACCATTAGTTTGTTATAACCAATATAAATTTCATCTATAGGAATTTCAAGGGGAATTGCGATAGCTTCGTTAGATCCGATAGTTCATTATATCTGGGTTCGTTATGAGGTTCTACTGTAGTACCATTTCAAATTACAGAAAAATTTATTGCTAGACATGGAATAAAAAATATTTATTGCATGACTAGTGCACTATGACTAGTTTACTCCAATGGTGCTGTCTCTACAAAAGGTCAAGTCGTAAACAAACAGCAGCCCAACAGAGAACTGAGCAAACATCACCACGGCACATATGTTAGCTTCGCTGCAGAACATGAATTTTAGGTTAGCCTAAGCACACGTGCTAAGTTTGCCACAGTACGCAGCTGTTAGCATTGCCGAAGTACTAGTGTTAGCTTCATTGCAGTACACAAGTGTTGTGCAACGAAGCATACTACCTGTAGGAATGGGCTACTTGTCATGACACATAGCGAGGTATAGTATATGCTGTTTCTCCTTCACGCAACTTAGTCAGTGAGACATGTGATGCGTTGAAAGAAGAGAAGGTACTTTCCAGCTGTGTTTGAAACCAAACTGCGAATCCCTGTTGCATGCAGTGCAATAATATTTGGCTCGCAAGTTCATAGGCGCCTCCCCAACTGATTCGTAATTTTCTGGCTTTGTTCAAAAATTGTTGCAGGGTCCCTTTAAGGTAAGAGAGGCTCACCGGCATAAATGTTCTGAGGCAGCTGTAACATCTTCACGTGGGAGTAGTCGGCAGCATTTTCTCAGATAGGCATAGCGAGACATGCCACACATCACAAGGCTGCTTCTCAGCACTGTCGACCTGGTGACAACTGTATGCAATAAACAATCTCTATGCATGGACCTGCCAAGCTAATGGATTGTGCCACCAGAAGGAAATTGGAAGAAGGCAGGAGTTTTCCATAGTGATAGCGTGTGCACCCAAAAGTGATGCAACTGACAGGGCATTCTTAGAAAAATCACATACGCAACCAGCAATACTTCCGCAGCAGCTCTGTCACTTTGCTACTACAACTGGAGTAGCTGCGTCAAGCTGCGTTGTCTTCCAACCAAGCCCACTTACATTCAATCATAGCACAGGAGACTCACATTGTGATGTGAGATATTCGGAACCGGTCAGTTGATTAATAAAGAATAAAACCATTGATCTATAAAGCAGAAATACTGGGAGTGGTTATTTTTCTTCAGTGTTTCTGAAGTGAGGGACATGCATAGTGAAGGAATTAGGCACATGCAACACACAAACACCAGCAGAAAAAGGGAACAAGACTAGCAGCACTAGTCTTGTTCCCTTATTCTGCTAGTGTTCTTGTGTTATGTGTACCTAATTCCTTCACTAAGAACCGATACCAACTATACCACTTATCCATGCTACTGCAGGAACATGCATATTCTTCAGTTTATTGAACTTTAAAAAAAAAGGAAAATATATTACCAAGGATGTCCTCGCAATTATGCAGTCAAGCAATGCCCCCGACTACAGTTCATGCCACTAATTACATACCTAACAAAAGAAGAGCAAGCAATTTCTAGACGTCTTGTACATGAAACTGCAAAGTCCCTCTTACATGCAGTTTGATAACATTTGGCTCACACGTTCACGGAAGCCCTGACTACATATTGACAGTGTTTTGTGATCATGTTCGAGGAGTGTTGCGGGGCCACTTTAAAGGCAAGCCATACTATACATAATAGTACCTTTCTCTCCTGCTGTGATGAACTTGACTGGAGAGGAGTCGGGCACAATGACCAAGGACTCAACAGACTGAAAACAAGAAAGTAAGAAACATAAGATTGAAAATGTTTCAGTTGAGTGCCATGTGGTGTTCTGAGAAATTATAAGGTCCTTACTTCATAGACTGGTATAGTTTTCAGTGACGACAGTTCGATGGTGTCCCAGAGAATAACAACCTTGTCTCTACTTGAGCTGTAAATAAACAAGGAGTGAGAAACTCAGGTGAAAAGATACACCCATAAAGCTGCCCCAATGTAAAAAATGAGCAATTAATATTTGTAGAAATCTCCGTTACTTCAGCAGGTAGCAAGTTTATAAGAAATCGCACTAGCAAAATGTCTACCTTTCAGGTGTGACAACACATCCTTATTTCACATGCTGGTTTTATTTTATTGGCTCGGAACTAAATCAATCGAACTGCAACCTTGCTCACCTGCAGCTGTTACCAACAAAGCAAATAGCGCTAATTAGGCCTAGATTGTGGGTTGTGATGCTGTCCAGTAAAGTTGCAAGGCGGGCTTTTTGGTATCGCTGTGTGTGTTCTCCGTGTTCTCCTTGTGTCCTGTTACTCTGTGCTACCATACTTATCAAATAATGTGATGCTGTCACCTAAAGAATGTCCCAGGCAACAAGCAACAGATCGCACTGCACCAATGGCACATCGCATGAAACAAAGTTTCCGTTGGCACCATGATGGAGTCAGAAGAGACTGCATGATATCCAGTCCTGAACCACAAGCAGTTGTGTTAGAAGCGGTCCGAGCGGTACATATAGTAGCAGGTTACCACTACAAATTACCAATTCTGTGCAAATACAGTAGCAACCAACGCGAAAGAAATATATAAGTGGAAGAAAGAAAGCAGTACAAATGAGAAGGTTCCACATTTACAGCTAAATACTAGAATGGCCATAGCTGATGCAGTGCAATACGTACTTCAAATAAAAAGTATACATACTGATAAGCGTTAGAGAGTGGTATTAAAAAACTAATATGAACTTTATTTAAATGTGGCAGTATGTAGCAACATGACAAAAGATGATGGCCTTCATTGAATTGGCAACCACCATAAAGCTGTAGCTTACCAAAATAAATGGCATAACTCTGAACAAGACCGGTAAGATTTTAAACTGCCCTTACCTAATTAGTCTACTTCCTCCATCGAGGAACTGCAGGCCAGTGACAACAGAGAAATGACCTTCGAGGGAGCCCAAGAGGGTGCTTTTGGACAAATCCCAGACATGAATGTGGTAGTCATCTGCTGCTCCAAACAGCCGGCCCACTTGAGCATCAGGGTGAAAGCGGACGACACTGGGCCACGGTCATATAACAGCACATCATTTCTTCTTCAAGTTCAAAGACTAGAATCATAATTACTCTGTTTTTAAGTGCACGAGGTTTTCATGGCAATATGTGAAAAAAAAAAAAGAAAATGCATGTTATTACATGCGACACACACCCAAATTTTCATACTTTAAAAAGCTGTAGATGCAATACCTTTGGTTTTTATTTCTTCCTGTAAGGCTCGCACAGAATCACCCATAGCTGTCAGAGTTTTGTCAATAGTTCAATGTATAAAATCTCTGGTGCCTTATCAGATGGCAATTCTTCTATTAATTGCATTGCAGATTGAGTGAGGAAGTCTAACAAATTTGGAAAATGGGCACAAATCTCCTACAGCTCCTGCAAATGCAGCAATATGTAGACTGGATCACAGACTGAAAATGGTGGTAACTTGTCATTATCACGGTTTTGGTCTCTCATTTTAGCCTCATACAAAAGCCATCTTTACAATGTTTTCTGAAAAGAAAAAGGGCACATTAAAATTAAGTATGTTAATTTCCTCAAAATGCACAAAACCACTTTTGAAATGCATTATTGTCATGCTCAAAGCTTAATATAAGAACAAAAGCATATTTGATTAATTTTTGGGGTCCCAAAACCACGATCTGATCATGAGAGACATCATAGCGGACAGTTCCAAAATTTCGATCACCTGGTGTTCTTTAACATGCACTGACATCGTAAACAAAAGCATATCTGTACTGCAATCCCAAAAACTACATGTCATGAACTTATTCATGCCTATAAAGCTCACTTACTACATTACCAATTACAGTAGAACCCCGCGGATACGTTTTTCACGGGACCGTAGAAAATAAACGTAAGAGCCGGGAAACATAAGAGCCGAGAAACGGGAAAAATGGAAAAATGAGAGAAGTGATGATCGGCACACAATTTTATTTCAGTGCCAGCGCTTTCCGTGCACGCATCGGCACACTCGGCTACGATTTCGTCGACAGAGAAAACCTCGGAGGTGACAACGGCATCATCGATGGAAACGTAACCACTGTACGCGATTCCGTCACAAACAGTTTGCACAGCTGTGCCATAATTTTGCTGGCGGAAGACGGAAACATAATGGGCGTCGCCCATTGTGCAGCTAATACAGTCAAGCCAAGTCAAGCTACACGAAAAGTCAATATTGCCATCGGCAGTCGCCGCTTGGAGTGTCGATTCGCAACGTAACATACGGGAATGTTCCCACACTGCGACGTAACAGCGGGGTTCCTAATGCATAGAATCCTATGGGAGCTATGCTGGGACTGGCCCAAAACGACGTAACAGCCAGGAAAACGCAGCAGCCGGGAACATAACAGCGGGGTTCTACTGTATTTGGCAAATGAGGCACTATGGGACGACCGAAAATGCATTATACTCCCAATGAAATATAAATTTCATGCGTCTCCCCTTCTGCACAGTTTATAAGCTTATGAGAACTGAGTGATATCTCCATCCCCATTTACTTAAATAGCCAACGTTTTGGAGCTCGCTCAGCTACTTCATCAGGGGGAGACTGGAGGCTGGTCCGCTTGCAGGACCGCATACACCCCCACAAGCTGCTTCGAACATTCGAACAACCTTAAACGCTCACAGGGAAAGCTAGCTTTTCTGTACACACACAGTTTCTGCACCTCACTATGCAGTGCATAAAATGAGCGAAGGCATCAGCCTCCAAACAATTGAGCACCCCAGGAAGCCTGCTCTGCCTGTCACCGCATTAACTTCACTGCCTTTCCCCACCCTTCTCTCTTTATCCTCTACTCGCCGCTGAAAGTGAACCAGGCCCAGGTCATCCCATGATGAAGGAGTCATGCAGCCTCTCAATTGCCGGTTATTAACTTTAAATAAATGATGTTGGTTGGAGATATCATCCAGTTCTCTTTACTCATCAAACCCAACTAGACAGGCAAGCTGTCAAAATGTTTACTCTTCAGTTTATAAGCTTTCACAATGCTCATTTAGTTTTCTTTAAATGCATGACCATTTATCTTAAACTGTGCAAATGTGCACCACCATCCTAAATATATATCACAGATAGACTTCTTAACAAATACAAAAGGAAAATATGGTTACACTGATCCAATATTCCTCCAGAATCTTTATAACTATTGATTGAGACTAACTTGTACATCTGAACATGCATCATTCATTCATACAGAATACACCCTTGATTTAGCCCCATCTGCGAATGGAGCAATCACCATACTCGTTAGGCACTGACCTGAAGACCCCCTGTGCACCCCGTAAATGATGGGTGCAGTACTGCCGGATGATGTCCCACACCTTGACTGTGGAGTCACATCCACCACTCGCCAAAAGGGTGCTTGTTGAGTCAAACACCATGCACGATACAGGGCCTTGATGGAAGGACTGGTGATGCCAGGGAAGAAGAGAATGAGACGTCTCGGTGGTTTAACTACTAAAGCCATCATAATTCCATTATTATTGGAGAGAAGCACTAAGTAATATATCTGACACAAAGAGTGTTGCTGACAATCTCTCAACATGTGCAAGTCTACAATTTAACAGCCCCCCACCTAAACTAGTTTGTATTAATAGTCCCACTTACATTTCACAAAGAACTTGTGCATTAAACTGTGACTTGGAACCTGTAGCATCACCTCTTCTGTTCTCGTGGTACTTTTTGTCGACCCTTTACCAAGAATATGTACCAACTCGCTCAGCTCTCTAGATTGAGCACGGCACAAATGTGTTCATATAGAACTTTCAATGGTTTTACCCAAAGCCATTTTTAAATGCTTACCTTCCAAGTCCTGACCAGGACATCAGTTTCAAGGTCCCACTGACGAAGCAGTCCACTCCTTCCACTTATGGCCAATGTGGTTTCATCTTGGCTAACGGCAAAGGTTGTGACATCCTCTTCCTCACCCTTTTCGAGATAAACAAATGTCAACTAGTGAACTCGGAAATCCTGCACAGTGTAACTGCAACTTTACTATGGTGAATGATGTTCATAGGTACTCGAGCATCAAAAGCCTGCACGAGTGCCTCATACTTGGGTACTAGCTGAGCAATGGAAATATCAAACTGCGCTGTTTCAAAATGTTTGCCATCTCACCAAGTCAAATGACTTCGACACTTTGCCATCTTCGACGTTGAGCACTTTAACAGAGGAACCATGTTGACAGTAGAGGTATCCACCACTTCCGGGCCACTACGTGAAATAAATACGTCAATTAAGCAGAGTACTGTTTCATGCAGAACGCCAAGTGTGCTCATCAGAAAAGCAGCAGACAAGCTTTTGCCACTTATACTGGTGTCACATGGGCGCTTCGAAAGCCTTCGAACCGACGGTCCATCGACTTCTACACGGGCGGTTTAGATGGCCGTCGAGTCGATAGCCTATCGAGCTCCATGGACTATCGACTCTACGGCCGTCGAAACCGCCTGTGTAGCAGCTCAAACATGACTTTTGAGTCGATGGACTGTCGATTTGAAGGCCTTCGAAGCGCCCGTGTGACACCAGTATTACAAGCGCCGATTTGACTGCGCCTTTAAAGCCAAACTAAATGGCGTGGCAATGGCCAGTCCAATCTTACTATATTGCCTTTTATGGTTGGTTGAAATACACTCTAAATGCGGTTGTAAATGGTATATTGCAACAAGAAACTAAAGCGAACTCGCGCCACATGGAAGCTTGAGTTTTCTAGCGGCGAAACGAGGTATAATATGAAAACGCGCATGTCGCGAACTCAGAATTACAAACATTACTTACCTCAACAAATCGTCCAGTATAGAAGGCGTCATACTTTGCTTGGACTTTGTAGCTAGTAGTTAAGAGATAAACAAGATTAGCAGCAATGTTTCAGGTGCAAGTCGTCCGTGTTGACGTATGCACGTCAAACATGGGCTATCTCAATAAGCTACTACCACCAACAGCTGCTCTAAACTAACACACAGCAGCTACACTGCCGATCTTACCTTTCTTTCAGTTCCGACTTCGACATTGCAGCAGAGAGACAACGCTAACGAACGCATAAAATCCAAGAGCATTAACTGCACATGCGGCTCATGTTTTGCGTGCTATGCCAAGGAAGCGGCCATCTTGCCATAACGTGATGTCCATTGCAGTGGTGCCACAGAGTAAAAAACTCTATGCAGTGATGCGATAGTTCTCCCTTCTAATTTAGTGAGTATTACAAAATGTTGCTTACTAAAATTCGGGCTAAAACATTAAATTACAAAACATAACTGCAGTTATTTCTTAGATTCCTGAATTACTCAGTAGCCTCTGAAATTTCAGCTGTAACTGTATTAGATCTCTGAGTCTATAATAAAGATGGGAAAGCGCAACTTTTTTCTGTTACAGTACTCCCTAGCACTGTCACAGTGCCATTGTCATCCGTTCACAGAAATATTGGAATGAACTAAAACAAAAATGTAGCTATGACTGTCACCTGGCTTCGACTGTGCATTTTCTTCCACGTGGTGTCTCACAGAGTGATGTGGCTGAATAATCCCCATTCGTATAATTTTTCTTCTGCTCCGGTTATAATGTATATGTTGGTTACAATGTTCCAGCTAACAAAGCATTACAATCTTTGCCAGCAAGTTACTGGCATTATAGGTTCAACGTTTGAGTTTCGAGTATAAGCCGCACATTATGTGACCGGCGTTCAAGACTCCTCCAGAACTGGGCATACATTTGGTTCTCTACAGACAGTAGGGTGCTGTCCAGGAAGTTTAAAGGGACCGACAACTGGCCAGAACGTGTGAACAGACCTTCGTGGATTTGTAAAGAACCTGAATTACAGTGATGGAATCAAGCACCCTTTCGTGATTTGAATAGTATTTGTATTTTTAAATTGAGCTTCAAAATCGCGGCAACTTAACAGTGGCGTGGCCTGGTGGTGAAGCCTTGGTACTGCGTTATGGAGTCTACAAACTGCTGTACGTCGCCTGCTCCTCTTCATACGACCATAGCTCAGGCTTAAAATTGCAGTCGGTACATAAAAACGCACCCCTGCTCTATTATTTCTTCTCTACGCCATAACAGGAGCCGACGCTGAGAAGCGGCGCTGCCTTCGCGGCACCCGAAAACCTGCTTTTACTCTCGGCGCATGCGCGCATACGCTCTGTTGTGGAAGAACCTGGCTCTAACCTGGCGCAAGCACACTCGACAGATTTCGGCCATTGTTTGCAACATGTGTTGCGTTTAAGACTCCATAGCCAAAAAGCTGTGATAAAACAATCTTGCAGAGCGTTTTCCCCATTGTCTTTGCAAGATTGGACACTCTCATCGGTAAGCTTTCCGTTGAAATAAAGAAAACAGGTACCTTAAAAATTGGTTGTCGGTCCCTTTTAGCTGATACTTTTCAAACACGATCATTCCATGATAATGTGCTGTCTTTTATAAGGAAGTAAGTGCGTAAGTGTGTGATTTGTTAGTTACTGTGTAAAAAGTGTGTTACAGTTGAAAGTTCCTCGAACTCAAATGTGATTGGTTACAGCTACGAGTCACTGAAAAAGGTGACTGTACCGGTATAACACGTTATTCATAACTGTATAGTTACTGCCCAAGGCGACATACTGTGACTCAACGCGTTTGCTTAGCTTTGCTTGGGCCCGCAAGAATACACGAAGGAACATATGTATACGTCCAAGAGAAATTACCATGAGCTGCTCTTGAGGCTTCGCGGTGCTGTCGACATGCCTGGTAAGCTCGTGTCGAACGCGCTATTCAAAGTGTACAAATATACGTGCCTATCGTACTTGTAATTTTGGCTCAATGTGAAACAATGCAGCAGGGGGAGTTAGTTCTACTCCCCGCCCCGCTTCGGATGACATCGCTTCCCACAGTGCGCGGGATCTGCCGGAATTTTCAGACAAAGGCTTCCATAGACTGACTTGTGTTGAAAAAAAAACAATAAAATATAAAGAGGAATCATCATCGTCGAAATAGTGCTCGCGCACTTCTTTCCTCTCTTTCGCTTCGAGTGCTCATATATAACTCGTTGTTTTCTTCTTCATTGAATTATGCCTTTCTTGTATGGTCCACAACGACAACTGGAAACATTAGCAAACTTACCATCTTGCAAAAGAAAGCCTTGCGTCTAGCCTGTAAAGTCCCATATCGCTGCCACACAGCAGAGTTATTTAAAAAATACTGCATCATTCAGGTTGCATCAATACATGATTACAAACTAAGTCGTTTATATAAGTTCGGTTTATTGAAAAATAATGATACGATTGCAAGAATAGCAAGGTTAGAGAAAAATTTTCCTGCTTATAATGTACGTCAACCTGAAGTGTGGTACATATCGAAATGTAGAACAAAATGCGGAAATCAAATGTTAAAGTTTCTATTGCCTACACTTCTTAACCGCATAACTAGGGAACATCACATTGACATATCCAGCATATCACCAAAACAGCTGCGATCAGTGTTTGTATAATGATGTGATCTCGTGACTACCTTTTTTTATGCCTGCATTGTAATCTTTCATTTCGTTTTTTTTTATGCCTGTATTTTAATCTTTCCTTCTGTGATTTTTTTTTTTCGCTTTTTAATGCACGTTGTGAAACATACTTTTTTTATTTGGTAGTACTTAGCCGCACGTCCTCTGTGCTACCCTGTGTACCTGGGGGTCAGGGATCCTAGCTCAAGCTGTTCTCACAGCTTTTACCTGCCCTCCTCGTAACATGTCCTGTTGCGGAATAAATTTCAAATTCAAATTCAAAAATTCAAATAAGACATACACTGAAAATAAAATCTGGTCGTCGGGGTACGGATTCGGACTACCGTAGTAGAATGGATAAATGGGCTAGTTGGTACTGCATCTTGTTAGGAAAACGAGAGCACAAAATAGGAGTTTACACACAGAGAAAGAATTGCGCACAACACTGATGTGCTTGTAAATTTTACAGCGCACTTATTGCGCTGTAAAATTTGAAAACAATGCACATATACTGCCTGCACCGTTTATTTATCTAGCCATAGCGGCGGTAGCTGCCTGTCTCCGATCTGTATCAGCGAGGCTCCGCCGCACAGGATTGTAGCATCTTCTGAAGCATTCCCAAGGTCCAGATGAAAGGCCTGTAGAAAAAAAAAAGAAAAAAAGAGCAGCAGGAACAATAAAACTTTGTACATATCCGTTCACAAAGACGCACAAAAGCGAAGTCGGGCGATGGTTATTATTTTCAAGCAGGTGATCGTGAAAGCAAGCACCTCATAAGCAAAGCCGCTGAACATTTCATACCAACAAAAATCTGCATGTTGAAATTCTTCAACTTCACGTTCATATTTTGACATTTTATTACAATAATCCAGCATGTGGCGTACTACCGAGCTCGCCGTCTTGACTGCTACGACGCACACGATGTACGTAGCCGCGCCGAGTTAGTATTACAGCAATGACAGAACGACTTGTTTGTGTGTACGGATATGCGTCACACTGCGTACCCTTTCCGTAGACAATAGTGACACCACATATATTGGAACAAACAAGCAAGCCGTAATTTAGAATAACGGGGCTGCGCGGCAACGGGGGATGAAAAAAAAATTAGCAGATCCCACTCGTAGGTGGGAATTGACACTAAGCGAAGCTTCATTTAATTCGGTAAAAAATGACAATACATTATGTTGTAAGGAAGCCAGCGACCTACAGCGTGTTTCAGAACATCCGAGCCAGTGAGAATATGAAAGAAAGAACGGGGTGTGACGTCATAAGTCCCACGTGTGGGCACGAAATTCAAAAACGAAGCTTTTGACATTCGTTTTATCTTCTAATACTGAAATTAAACTGGCGAAATGAAGGACAACAAGGTTGTTGTTGTTATGTGGGGTTTAACGTCCCAAAACCAGCTCTGATTATGAGAGACGCCGTAGTGGAGGGCTCCGGAAATTTCGACCACCTGGGGTTCTTTAACGTGCACTGACATCGCACAGCACACGGGCCTCAACATTTCGCCTCCATCGAAATGCAGCCGCCGCAGCCGGGATTCGATCCCGCGACCCTCGGATCAGCAGCCGAGTACCATAGCCACTAGAGACAACAAGGTTCTCGCAGATATAAGTTATCAGCATGAATCGGTGTACTCTTTCATGTCTCTCTAAAGTTTCAGAGGCAGCATACTAGCTCATACGTACGTGGCGCAATTCGATTACATTTTATCATGTAGCGTTTTTTATAATATTTTAGCATTGGGGGATCACTACACGGTAAGCATTCTAATAATGTTTCCGCGTTGTCGGCACATCGTTATTTCAGTCTGAAAAACTTGTATCAGGTACATTGAACCTTTAGATCACGTTACTGTATACGCAGTGCGCTACTAAAGCAGGTGTTTCCAACTGAAAGAAACGTGCCAACCACGACGGCACCGTATTACCTTACCGAAATCAACGTATGCCAGCAATGCTAAGGCGCCCTAATCTTTCATTACAGCGCAGCGGCGGACGTGCGAAGGCGAGCTTTCTGGTTTTCTTTATTGTTTGCTTTGTTCCGTGCCACTGGTGTTGCTGTACGTCTTGCATATTATTCCCTTTTCCCTTTTCCCTATTCCCTTTTCATAACCGGCGCCGTCGCTCGTAACGCAGCAGTGCGCGCATTCCAGACCACGGCAGGTCAATCGAACAAAAACTTCGCTTGAAGAAGAAAAAAAAAAAGAACACGATGTCGTTTATTAATAATTCCTAGATGTCCTTCGCTATTCCTTAAGAGAAATAGAGAAGAAAGCCAGGGCCTTCGGACCGCATATTGCCGGTCCATACCAGCATATCCAATGAAGTTATGAACCACACGTGTAATTATTATAACTAATTTTGGGGTATTGCGTACCAAAACCACGATATGCATGAGGCACATTGGCATCCATTCACGTGTGATCTTATACCACATATTCCCGGTCTATACCAGCATATCCAATGAGGTTATGAACCACACGTGTAATTATTATAACTGATTTTGGTGGTATTGCGCACCAAAACCACGATTTGATTATGAGGCACACTGTATAGTGGAACCGATGAACAAATCGCAAAATACGATTTAGAACAGGGAATGTCGCAGGAGCCAACGTTTCGACAAGCGGACTTGAGAAGGCAGTTGCAGCGTTCGCTGCAACTGCCTTCTCCAGGAACGAGAAGGCGTTCCTGGAGAAGGCAGTTGCCGCCCTGACGAAGACAAGTCCGCTTGTCGAAACGTTGGCTCCTGCGACATTCCCTGTTCTAAATCGTATTTTGCGATTTGTTCATCGATTCAAGCATCCATCTTCCCCTGAGCTTCTCTTTTATAGTTTGGACTCTATAGTGGAGAGGTCCGGAAAATTTGACCAGCTGGGGCTCGTGCGCTGGAAACACACTGTGTTACGAGCCTCTTTATAGCATTTTCGCTCTGCACCGCAGCCGGGATTGAACCCATGAGTTTCAGGGGTCCAGCTTCCAAGCAGCTCAACCACTACACGGCTTCGACAGCCCATATACAATGTAACCGAATGTGTACAACACCATATGTAACCCGACCAGAGAGGGAACATTTATGTGTCGAGTGTCTCCGCCGTCGCCCCGTAACTGAATCCTTTGGTTGAAAGCTTTATAAACACTTCGTGATGACGTACTCACGTCGCCAAGTTGCACTCTTCGTCGCTGTCAGAGGACGATTTATCGGCTTTTTCCTTGTGACTGCGAAAACGAAACGAGTGCTGGTACGTTTAGGGCTGCGCTATACAATAGTATGCATGGACGCAAAATACCGCGAACGAAAGTGATATACACTCCCTCGAGGTTTCGCACTTTGTGCTCACGTACTCTGCGTCCATGTATTAACGGCGCTACACGCCCTAATAGAATAAAACACAATCAAACAAACTCATTCACACTTTCAACGAATGCGGACCAGCGAGCGCTTGCACGCCCGCATTCATTGCAGAGGTTACATTATATTGCAGCAGTTTGCCACGTAACAAAACACTGTTAGACGTCCATCAAACATTGGACAGTGGGCGTTGCGAGACCAGTATTGAGTAGTAATTTTTGGACACTACCCAGCCGCCGAAATTCAATCGGTTAGTTCCCGACCAAGTTCGACAGTATTTCCTCATTTCCGTCTTCTTCGAAGCCTCAAGTAAATTTCAGCACTTACCGTATCCTCCTCCTCCTCCTCCTCTCTCTCTCTCTTCCTCACCATCATCATCATCATCATGATAATGTTGCTTTATGCCCTATGAAGGACAAAGGCGAAGGCCTTTTTCTAAAGATATGTATATACCCTGTCCCGTGCGAGTTGGTTCCATTTTAGGCACACGAACTTCTTAATTTCAGCGCTGTTGTCGCGGCTGCGTTTTCTATCCATCGGCATCCGTTCCGTTGTTCGCGCTCTCCACCTGTGTAGCCGCACCCCCCCCCCTTTTTTTTTTCTTTTTTAACGGTAGCGGGGATGTCCGCTACTCCATATTGTTTTCCGATTCATTTGGCTCGCTTTCAACCTCTTAGTGTTATGCCTGTCACTTTTCATGGCACGCTGCATGGTTCTTAATTTTATTGCAAGTGTCTTCGCTATACTCAGGGTTTGTGAACTATAGGTTAACTTGGAGTGGCTATAGGGATGACTGGCGGTATACGCTCTATTTGCCCGCCATACCACGCAAGACACAGAATGTTATTCCACGACTTATTCGTGCGATACGTCCGCAGCCCGTGTAACGGCACGCACGAGTTTCGAATTGGTCAATTCAATTCAATTCTTTATCATGCAGTCGTTAAAAAGCTGTTAACAGTACAGTTAAACCTTGCTATCACGTAACGCTTCATTCAAAATTTCCCCGTTTTCTATTGAACTTCACGCATGAAAGTGGGTCGGTGCTGCAAGGAAGCAGTGAAATACTGAATTACGCTATGCTGGTGAAACAGACAAGGACCAGGAAATCCAAGAAACGATGCAAAGAAAGAATGATATATTACTGAAGAAAGTGTACTCATCATGGAAAAATTAGTTACAGTGAGGATGTTCAGGTACGGTATATTGCGCTGCGTGTAGACGTACAGGAAAAAAGAGACAACAACCTGCACCTAGATGGAGGTGGTTAATAAACGAGGCTACACACAAGATGATTGTAACGTTAGGTTCACTAGTATTGTTTTGTTTTGTTTGCTTTGCTTTTGCTTTTTTTGTATTTTTAATGAAGAACTGAACTCGGGCGAAACAGGGCGATATTTCGCCCCGATTTGGTATCGCCGTTTAAACTTCATAACGTGTCAAGTCCGCTTACTCGTGATTTCAGAGGCGTTCGCGAAATTTCCGCGTGATTTCCTTCTAACTTGATTCTGACCCTTCTTAACGCCCTAAATTCGCAAAGAAAAAAAAAAAAGACGTGCGATAATCATGCGAATAAATACGGTATATAAAATATTGTTACCTTTGGTGCTGATGCGAGGGCGGTCGTCTGAAGAAAGAAAAGAATTTTTTTTATTATTACTTGAACACATAACGCGTCATTGCGCTGAGAACTCGCAAATTTGAAGGGACACTTCGGTCAAAGTTCAGAGGCTATGGGCTTTCTCAGATACTTCACAAAATCGTCAACCGATCCAGACTGTTTTTCTCAGCCGCGGCAAAGTGATTCGAGATTTACACTATGTGTTTCTGACACGGCATGCCTGGAAAACGAGGTCGTTCTTTTTCTTCTTCTGTGCATTGTTCAGTTACGAACGCTGCATATCTTTGGTTTCACTACTACCAGACAGGCAATACTTTCTTGGCAGCAGACGTAATGTTATATATATAACGAAAGGAAAAGGGGTCAAGGGCTCGTTTTTATTTGTTAGAAACAACTTAATGAAACAACAAACATTGAAGCCTAGGAAAGCATCGGGGAGGTTATTCCAATTCGTAATTATGATGTAATTTTTCGGGTAAGTAGAAAGGAATTCAAGTGGACGAAAAGACAAACCTGCCTTCGGTGGGAACCTGAACCCACGACCTTCGGATATCGAGTCCGATGCTCTACCGCTGAGCTACGAAGGCGGTCGTCCCTCCGTCCACTTTATTGGGTATTTATATGGAATTCTGGGAATGTTAGGCAGCGCCACTCGTAGTCATGGCGGCGAGTGTGGCACACTCTTACTGCCGGGAGGCGTCACGTAGGACGTGATCTTATGTCGAGGCGGCTGCTGCCCAATAGACCCTCACAAGCTACCTAAGGCACCAAGTCTGCCGCAACGAGGCGCAAGCTATGAAAATAACGAAAGGGAAGGGGGTCAAGGGCTCGTTTTTATTATACATTGTAGTCTCGAGGCAAGCTGAGTTCTCAGTGTTAAAACTTCGATGTTAGAGAATTTGAGAGCATGGATACCGATACCGCCTTCTAAAGGTTTACTACTATACGAGAACATAGCTTTACTGGCGACTGCAGCATCGCCTGTAGGTTTAAGTGCTACCGTAACACTGGTATTCTGATAAATTTACACGGAACCTCCGTGCAAGAAATAGCAAAGGTTAATTCGTACACTACATTACACAACTACTCCGAATACATATATCTTATAAAGGCCATATTCAATTATGAGTTTTTCATGCTAATATTTCTACAGCATGTTACAGCATAACATTGACCACGGATCTATAAAAAAAAAAGAAGAAAAAGAAACCTGCCGTCGTATTATGCCTGTCGGCACAACCACCCTTTTTGTACACAGCGGCAGAACAACAACAGAACAACAACAAAAACACTGCTCTGGAACTTGCACTGAACATCAGACGTTATAGATATTGGCCTGAATGTAAGCATCAGTGATGAACAAATTTTACGCGGCAGTTTTACTTCGCGAAAAGGGGTTTATCAAATTGCGAACTTACTGAAAGCCGTGTATCTGGCATGGCTGCCGCTTTTTTTTCCTGCAACGCCGAGAGAGCAAGAAATATTTATGTGAAGCAGGAGCTTTTGTCCGAAATACTTTCAGAAGTAGAGACAGTTCGACAAGTTGACATACACTAATGGCTGGAAAAGTTACAAGCACTGCAATGAAGATATCCTTTTCAAGTCTCTCTGCCTCTGTCTGCGTTTTTTGTAAACTTCCTGCGACTTGCCCACCCACGTATACGAATCAGGCAAACGCCGGTCTGGAAAGCTCCTAGGACCAAGCCTTAGAGATGCATCTTATCTTTTACTCCTACGACACTTGACAATATACAGACGATGGAACGTTCAAGAGTTTACCACATGGTTAAACGTATGGGCTACTGTGTATCAAAAAGGATTGTTTTTAAAAAACTAAATAAACAAACGGTATCTCTTGAGCGCTTTCTCTTCTTTTACTTTTTGAGCGAATACGGGCTTCCGCAGTGACGACACGCTTGTCGCTAGTGACAGCGGTAACGCTGCTTGGTATATATACCAGCGACATAGGTAACGTGGCGGCCCTCCACGGCGACTGCGGTAACGGCGTCAGCAAATCAGCCACTGGTACTTCTTTCATCTCCTCCGTAGTTCACGCCCTACCAGTGGCGTGATTTGTTGAGCGGGGGCTTTCCAGGTGCGTTTGAAAGGAAATCACAAATTCCCTGGCGAGTGCGGTGCAATAATATTTGGCTGATGTGTACAGTGCGACTGATCAGCCGTGCTTTTTTAGCTATATGTTAGCAATGTTAGCAAAGTGCTGCGGGGCCTCTTGAATGCTACGATTTAAGTGGTGTCACTGTCCTAACAAAAAAAAAAAAAAAGCGTGCTTTACGAGCAGGCACCGCAAGATCAAGCCGATCGCTGCGACCAGTACCGTCAGTTTGTCCTGGACGCAGTTTCCGCGTATCAGTGATGACCCCCTGATGCCTCGTATGACCAGACAATTCTTTAAAGTTTCAAAGACATCAATCGCATCTGAGACGATTTTTTTTAAGTTCACACAATCGAGAAGAGAAAAATCGCATGCCAAAGCGCATTTTTCTACAAAGGAACTTGAACAGTCGCTGCCCTTGCTATATGATTTTGCTCAATCTTCTTTTCTTTACGATATAAAAAAATTCAAGCCAGTTCTGCGCCTGTCAAATGTGAGTAAGGAGCGTAGCTGACAAGCAAGCGTCACCGCCTGGCGAACGTATAGAGATTGGGTTCTCCTTCATCTTTGTACATCTTCATGCCATATTTCTTTCTCTCTTTCCATATTGCATTCACCTCGGCTCACCATTCCTCCTCACCTTCACCTTTTTTCACCCCTTGCTATGATTGGCCCCCTACTCACCTTCACTTCTCTTTCCACTCCCTTGCTATACTGTACATATGCATGGCCTGTATGCTATGCGCAGAGCTGCCTGGCACATACCCATTTTCTCTAGCAATCTTTTGCAGGGTTTCATGTACCAAAACCCCGATGTGACTATGAGAGACGCCATCCAGAAAGGAGCGATCCGGAAATTTCGAACACCTCGAGTTCTTTAACGTGCACTGACATCGCACAGTACACGGGCAGTGGCGCACCGACGGGGGGGTTTCGGGTGTTGTAACCCCCCCCCTGACGCCGACCTAACCCCCTCCCCCTCTGTAACTGCTCCTATGTGCTAGAAGAATGTGGCGCTAATATCTCTGCAAAACGCCGAAAACAATAGTAAAAATAATCATCATCATTCATGTTACTATTATTTGGCATTTTATTTGCTTTACGATTCCTCCAGCTGAAGCAAGGAAATGACGTATTGCGCAAGGTGCGCAAGTTGCATGCCCTTCGTAAAATTTGAACCCCCCCTGATAGAAATCCTAGGTGCGCTACTGTACACGGGACTCAACTTTCGAATCCTCTTATGACTACTGTAGTTGCGTGAGCTTTGATGGGGCAGTATTTCAGCACTAACACAGATGATTTGATTAGTGGGGTTTAACGTCCCAAAACCAGCTCTGATTATGAGAGACGCCGTAGCGGAGGTCTCCGGAAATTTCGACCACCTGGGGTTCTTTAACGTGCACTGACATCGCACAGCACACAGGCCTCAACATTTCGCCTCCATCTAAATGCAGCCGCCGCGGCCGGGATTCGATCCCGCGACCTTCGGATCCGCAGCCGAGTGCCATAACCACTATACCACCGTGGCGGGGCGCACTAACACAGAGCATTCGTGAGACTAATCCACAGTGTCTCTACAGAGATTTCATGCATGCGCAATTGAACATTAGGGTCAACAGGATGTCATTGCAGCATTTGTAGCAAAAGTGACCCGTAGATAGTTGGTAAATCAATAATGCGGGGAAAAAAGCGAGTGAGAGGACAAAGGGACCAGACTGTAGATGGCCAGGCATATCTCTCATCGCCTTGTTTGTGTACGTCTAGAGGCTGTTTACTACCTCTGATAATATTCAATAAACAGAAATTCACTGCAGTTAATCCGGGAAATGAGTTTAGGTGAGGTCAAGTCCTCTCACTTTCGCTATTACTTTTTTTATACATTACATTGCTTCGGGATAAGTGCACGCTGAACTGAACACTGATGTCGACAATGAAAGCCTAAAGCTCGTTTATCATCATGCAAATTTATGTGCATGCGCACGCTGTGGAACCGGGGTGCATTGATCAGCTTTGTCATTAAATTTCTGGCATAACAAAAGGGAGGGACAAGTGGCAAAGAATCCGAACAGTTACAAAAATATAGCACGCTTTACTTCGAATACTTACTTTTTGCTTTTTTTTATGCTTGATTTCTTTACTATCTTGTTTAAAGCTGACTCCTGTTGGCCTGGATTCGTAAGTACGTGAAGAACCTCCTGCCTGTGTTGTAAAGAAAGAAAGAAAGAAAGAAAGAAAGAAAGAAAGAAAGAAAGAAAGAAGAAAGAAAGAAAGAAAGAAAGAAAGAAAGAAAGAAAGAAAGAAATCTCTGATTTGTAGACGTCCTTCCACGTTCCTGTAACTCCTCAACATCTGTAGTTTTTCAGCGGGCCCTGCATTTTAGTAAGGACTTCGCAATGCCGAAGTGATTCGGAATGCCTATAGTGGAGGGCTCCCGACACTTCGACCACCTGCATGGGGTTCTTTACTCTGCACTGATAACGCGCAGTACACGGGCGGCGGTGTAAGCTTTGATTGATTTATTGGTTGATTATAATAATTTCTGGAGTTTTATGCCACAAAACCACGACATGATTATGAGACACCGTAGTGGAGAGCTCGTGCACTGACATCACACAGTACACGGGCCTCAACATTTCGCCTCCATCGAAATGAAGGGCCGGGATTCGATCCCGCGACCTTCGAATCAACAGCCGAGTCCCATGACCACAAGGTCACCGTGCCGGGGTGATAGATAGATAGATAGATAGATAGATAGATAGATAGATAGATAGATAGATAGATAGATAGATAGATAGATAGATAGATAGATAGATAGATAGATAGATAGACTAGACTGACTGACTGACTGACTGACTGACTGACTGACTGACTGGATTGGCTGACTGTTGATTGATTGATTGATTGATTGATTGATTGATTGATTGATTGATTGAAAATAAGCGTCCATTTAAAATCATCGTAACACCGCTCACTTGTCGAGCGCCTTGAGGCTGGACTTGAGCGGCGGTGCACGGACTTCGGGGCTGGACTCCGGGGATGCCGACGGGGATGCAGCTTCGCTAGGTCACATTCGGAAATTTCTTATGAAGACACGCTACGACGTTCGAAAACGCAAGCAGCACACAGCACGCAATCGTCCTATTTACAAAGGGTCATAATACAAGGCATGACTTTACAAAGCGTCATGACCTTAGCATGACTGTTCAGATTGAGTTACAGTTCAGAAAGTTGTAGCAAGGTTGGGCGCAACGAAGGACAACGAATAAACACAAGGAGATGAGAGACACGGCTAACTTCCAACTTCCTATTACGCCGAAGGGTTTAGGTTCTACACTCTGCGGACGCGATGTGAACTTAGAGGTTTGTGCTATACTTCTTTGTGCCCGTTCGTTATTCGTAACTTCGTGTACTTTCGCAGCAGTCTCAGCTGTTTAGTTGGGACACTTTGGCATTTGGCTAATACACGTGGAGCACTGAAGAGGACCGACTATATAGCCTATGTTTCTTTGAATAACTACGCGCCACAAGCTACAGCCGCACGAACGTAAATGCAGATGTATTATTTGGTATGACGGGACGTGTGATAAGCACGTACATATACGCACTGAAACCAACTAATGCGTCATTAAACAGAACTCTACGCTTTCCCATTTATGACTATCGGTCCAAATAGTGCTATTTATTTATTTATTTATTTATTTATTTATTTATTTATTTATTTATTTATTTATTTGCTTATTTATTTGCTTATTTATTTAACAGCTGCGTTGACGCGATCATGACCTTGATTGTTTTTTATCATTGCATCGGCAGCTACTTCTCACTGAGACATGTGCCCTGCGCCGGCACATATCCGCCGCCGATACACGACATGACAATGTGGCTTCCGAGATTGTATGCTGGGGCGCTGTTTAAGGAAATCAGCCAATATTTGTCGTGCTCGCTTGGTCCCTCCTGTTGCATGGCTTGTGTAGGTGAGAGAAAAAGCGATATTGAGCTGGGCTGTTTTTTTTGTTGTTGTTGTTTTTAGACAAAACTAAATTCGCTACTGCTTGCAGTGCAGTAATTATGTGTTCAAAACAACCTTGACTGTAGCGAAATTTATGGACACATTTCTTGAAACACGCGGCATATATGCGCAAAGAATGAAGCGATGACACGTGTCTCACCTTTTGTCTGAGCTGCTGGAGCCGCTGCCGAAATAAGAAAAACAGCGCAACGAGGTTCATGTGAATGCTCACATTCTGCATTTAATCGTAGTTCAGCTGCAAATGCAAGCTGCAAATCGTTGTAGGTACTTCCCTTCCCAAAACTGTCCATACCTCATAGCTTAGGCTTGCAAGACCACATTGTATAGATACACAAAAGAGCGCCAATGAGATAAAGAATAGTTATTAATCGAAGTTAATGCGGAGATCCCATCAGCTTTGCAGACAAATACAGACAAATTGAGTCTACAGTTACAATAAGTTTTCAACTGCACTCCTATGTATTTGGGAATACGCAAATGTGAGCCACGCTCTGCCCGCACATATCAGTTCTGCCTTCTCTAAAAAAAAGGCGCTTGAAAAAATCCGCTCACCTTGAACTGCTGGTATCACTACTTGCAGATGAGCTTTAAAGGAGAAAGGTTAATGTGACCCGCGTGAGTGTGTTGGAAAAGTAATGATTAGAACGAAAAAAAAGCAAAAAAAACAAAAAAAATCCTACCTTTCAGAGGACGACTCTGAATCTTTAGCGTAGTCTTGCCTGTAAATGATGACAGAGAAAAAGATTGTGAGCTTAAAACAGGAAGGTTTCATGTATACTGACATGTTGGAAATGTGACACGCGAAGTTAAGAATCGTTTAATTGAAGGTGGTGCAAGTTTTCCAAGATAACTGCAGTCACTGGTATGTAGGTACCAAGATGGCGGATTCATCACACTGTACATTATACCAATAGTGCTCCTTTGTGTTTGCTTACTGAACTCCACGAGGAAGAACTGCATTGCCTTGTTTCAGAGGTTGTCTGAAAGAAAAATAAAAGTACACGCTCTCGATTTGTTTTAGAGCATAAGCTGTTATGAGGTCACAATAACAACGGCAGCGCAGCCGCCGCCGCCGCCGGTGTCCGTAGCCACTATCGCGTTAATTTTAGAAAAAAAAAATAACCAGGACCGAGGAGGATTCGAACCCACGTCCCTCTGCGTGGCAATCGAGCATTCTACGTGGCAGTGGAGCATGCCTGCTGGGCTTTGATCCCACGTTGGGGTTCAACCCCAGCCTGGTTTACCAAAAAAGCACGCAGCCTTTGTTGGTCATACCACTCTTGTGTTCTCGGCCATAGTTGTGGTACTAGCAGGTGGTATTCCAGGACATTATGTGGTTGTAATTGTGGCTGTGGTATCATCGATGAAGACGAAACAGAACATTGAGTAGCCTTTATAGCACTTGGGCACGTTGTGCTCTCCGCCATGGCTCTGGTAGAAGATGGTGCTTCAGCACATTATGTGTTTGTAATCGTGGCTCCGGTTTCCTCCACGAAGATGATACGGTAGAGGTTTGGGCAGCCCATAATGCAAGGGGTATTGTGGCACCTTAGTATACATCTCGCTATGTATTTAGCAGAGCAAGATTTCCTATTTCAAGCAACAAACTTTTCTTCAGCGCGAAATATTTCAAAATATCATATGTTTTATAGTCACTGGCTGTGGTTTCACTGACGAAGGCAAGAAAGGGAGAGGAGGCGACAGGAAAAGAAGTTTGAAAGAGAAGGATGAGCGAACACGTAGTAAAGTCGAGCTTACGCTGTCACTGCGCTGTGTACTCTACACAGCCCTGGCAATTTTTATTTAAATGATTATTACGGGTGGTCAGAGCACACTACGAATTCTTGCTTGTAATATGGTTGCATGGGAACTAATGCCGTATGCGGTCACCGTTCACAAGCAGAGAAAAAAGAAATTGCAGAAATCTTCACTACGGTATATTTATAATATTAACGATCGATCAATTGAATTACCGCGCAAAAAGAAAGGCATACGTTACAGAGAAGGGTGAACATATTTCGCATTATATGGGATCTTGTGCCTAATCCCGAAAATACACAAGCACCAAAAGAATGCACGTTAGCTATCATTTACGCTATTATTATTAGCTATTATTTACCGAGACGTCACAGTACAGAGAGTACAGAGGATTGTTCTGAGCTCTGACAAAGAAAGAAAGAAAGAAAGAAAGAAAGAAAGAAAGAAAGAAAGAAAGAAAGAAAGAAAGAAAGAAAGAAAGAAAGAAAAATACGCGCCTCATCGATTCATCATACCCGCGTGCGTTTTTCCTTCGGCTGGCGATCCCTCCATTGGGAATGCCCTATGTCTCAGCATATCACGTGACAGGATCGATGGAAACGAGAGGACCGAGTGCATATGGCACGCTAATGGACTCCTAGAGCTCTTCCCAACAGAGGGGAAGTGGGGGGGGGGGGGGGGTGAACTATACCGAGGGCATCAAAGTACGCAAAGCTCCTTGGTAATCTGATACGTTCTTGTTCTATTTTTCATACCCATAACACGTACCTGCTCTCATTCCACTTCTGTTAAGATACTGAGCTTAGAATGATTACGTGTCGAGCTTCGAGTAAATTTCAGATGCCAGGACCGAAAGTGCAAGGCACTCCAGACCAGACCATTACTATACATAGCTACACCGAATAACTGAGAAAGAGCTTCGACAAAGATGCCTAGTTTCCCGGAGTCATCGTCTAAGACGCTTCAAAGGCAACACAAAAAGTGAAATCACGAGCTGGGGGAGCTAGTATCTCCTTATATAACTTTAACGAAGAGCGTGCTGTGTAAGGACGTCCCACGAGACGACGTGTGACTGTGCCGAAAAGTGACTCTGTCGATGCCTGCAAAAGCAGGCATACACAGCCCTCTCTTGTACAACGATACCTGTTGCTCGAAGAGAGTCGGCTAACGTTTTACACAAGGAACATCTATTACCCATAGCCAGCGCAATCTTATTCACTGAAAAGGAGCCATTCCCTGTTTGAAAGCACGTAAGCTTCCTCGAATTTCCTTCGACCTCGCTGCAGTTCCGCTAATAATTGAGAGGATTCCGCCTACCAGAAGCAGCGCATACCCATTTGCGAATTAACGACCCCTTAAGTCCTGCGACGTCAACGAAGAGCGGCGTTCCGGCACCTAAGCCTTCGAGGGGAGATCAAAGGGGACGACTCGTTCGAGATCTCTATACGCGGCTGATTATTGTGCGCGATTAGCACATTTTACATGTGTACCGCCAGCACGATAATGATCAGCTATATATGCACGGACATAGCCTGATAGCGCAATTCACCGGTGCCTAACTCCACTGCGGGAGCGCTTAATGCCTTGATGGCAAAAGAAGTGCTCGAAATAGCACGCGTAAAGAACATGCAGCGACAACGATCGCCTTTCACTAGACTTTAATCGCCATGTTATTGAAGCGCAAAGGAAATTCGTATCCTAAAGACGACAGAATTAAAGAAACTGTTTTTAAGGATAAGACCTTGCCGTGTTTTTAGGCGCGTCATTATGTAATTCGATTCCACGTAGTATACAAAGGAAATGCAAATTGCGATCACTATAGTACAAACAAACAACGTTGGCGTATTTTGAACACTTAGCATACGGTATTATTCAATGTGTTTAATAAATATTAATGACTGTATAATTACATAAATCACAGTTCCGATCAGTTCGAGATCTTCAATTCTTTAGCCAAATTATGCTCTGCCAACGTTCTATATATCACACAAATAAATAAATAAATAAATAAATAAATAAATAAATAAATAAATAAATAAATAAATAAATAAATAAATAAATAAATAAATAAATAATCTGCCTCAGTTAAACTAGTTTCTTGTTGCAAAATGTATGAAAAAAGAACAAGAGCAAGGTAAAAAGACAGAAATGCCCTTTAGGAAAATTTGCTGGTTAATGTTTATACTGCCTTAGTTGTTCAATCAGCGTTTCTTATCATTTGCGCGCCTTGCCACACAGGCAAAAGGTGCTACCAAATCAGGTAGCGCAAATTATCTCTACAAAACCTAACAACGCATTTAAGCACATCAACTGTAACAATGATCATTTGCCGTCTCAGTTTCTTCAGATTGTTGCTATTGGCAAGCAAGCACTTGCGTTGGTGCCGTCGGTACTTGATCACTTGCGTCAGCTCAGGACGAGAATAAAGACGCAAGACAGCACCTAAATTTGAACTATACATACGTATGTCACTGCAGGTTATGCCAGTATACATGGAACATATTTCCAATGGGATGCTTACCTCCCGGCTCGCTTCTTGAGGGGCGGGGTCGGAGGATTTGGGGTGAGGAATAAGGCCAGCTTCTTCTTTTCACGCCTGAAAAGTTTCAGACAATCACTGGATCCGTCGCACAGAACTACAACCACAAATTAACGTGATAAATCCGAGTACAAGTGGTTATAACTACTCAAGGTCACGAATACTGATATACATGCCAGCGAGGCCGTATACAATCCTTCCTCGCTAACGAGGGCACGCTGTGGCCTCTTAACACGGACAACTTCCTGATGATTTATTGTAAGCCATGTGGCTATCCAGTAAGCAAGCATGCGAAAATGTAAAGACCATAACAAACAATATATAACATGACATGCTTAGGTTTGCGGCGCTCACGAAATGAAACACGACATGTAAACATCACGTTATAACAGCCAGTGCTTCAAAAATTTAATTCCTTGATTAGTCAAGCACACAAAGCACAGAGGGCCTGGGGTGCATAAAATAAAACAAAAATGAACAAAATAGCATCACATTAGAAGCACTTGCGGTACACGTGAGGATGCAATGTTAGGCTGACAATTGAATTCGAATACAGGTATAATAATGAGGAGCACAGCTCATACAAGAAAATGAAAGTACAGTATACACTTCATGCGTCCTCAATTAAATAGTCTATTAAAGTGGAACCAACGATCTGAAATGTAAACTGTCTGAGGGCACTTGGTTCCAGTAATTAAAGATACGTGAGACAAAAGAATAGTAGAACGTCAAAATACGATCAAGACCAAAGGACATTTGGCAGGTCAACTGTATTTCACCAACATGTCGCCGGACAGCGTGTGCGATATCAGTTAGCAAGCATTATAGTACGTAATCGCCTTTCATGCTTACATGAAATGTGAGCAAATTTTGCTGGATGTGCTGACTCAGCCTTTATAACTACGCACTTGCCTGCCCTTTAAACCAATCATTCCTCTTTATAACACGACAGCACTAAGGAGCTCAAATAGACTAAAACTAAAACTCTTATTAGTTGAATCTGACGTCGGCGTAGGCGTCCACAGAGGAAATAATCATTTCGAACAACAGTCGTAGCAACCCGGAGCATCCGACCACGCAATCCCTGCGCCACGACGTAGGTATTTATGAATGAACTTGTATTTATCAAAGTGAAATCCACTTTAACAAGACGGTTTGTTGGACTAGTCTATCCATTTCCTAAAAGGGTACACTAAAAGGGTGCATAGGCGAACGCACACACACACACACACACACAGAGAGAGAGAGAGAGAGAGAGAGAGAGAGAGAGAGAGAGAGAGAGAGACGACACAGTGGCTTCTTGTGTGTGTGCGCGCCTATGGCGCTGTACTCTTCTCAGGAAAACGAAATCCGTTGGATAAAATGTACACTGCGTTTGAACTAAAGGTTATACGCATGATAGCTTGGACTGTAACTTGACTGCCCGAGAAAGCATAATTATGTTACGAGGGAAACTCAAATAATTCCAGCATTCTATAGAGAAGGCGCTCCTTTGGATGAATATTTTATTAGAAGACTATCCGAACTGGGCCCAAAGGCGCCATATAGCATTCCACTGTTAAAGGCGAAGCTTAAGCGTCCCGCTAACTTTTTGTTTCCATACACACGCGGATATACACATACACATACATATACACATACACGGATGACGTGTGGAAATGGATCTCTCCATCCCATGCCTTCCCAAAATGAAGTTGCGCTCCAATGAAGTTTCGCTCCAGGATCGTCGGTTCGAGATCCGACCACAGCAGCTGCAGTTCCATCGTGACCCAAAAGTAAAAACACCCCTGCACATATGCCTTCGTTTAGGCTAGATAAGTCCAAAGCTCCCTCTTAATCACGTCGTGGCTTTGGGACGTAAAAACCCATGACTGCCTTTCGCACAAAGAGCAGTGTAACTGATGCCAGGCTGTGTTGCTCTTAAGTCTCGTTCGTACAACCGCAATACTCAGACTACTGCCTTCCTCTCGTATCGGACGTGTACTGCGCTCAGACAGCAGTGTTTAAGCACAATCGCCATGCTGCCTAAACTTCGCCCTCAGTGAGCACAAGATGGAATAACGACTCACGCTTCCTTGGCCTCTTTGGCCTCCTTGGCCTTCTGGACATCACTGGAGTCCTTCTTCCTCCTGAACATGGCGCTCGCTTTTAGGCGGGCCCCGGAACCGGCCGCGAATTTTGAAGGAGTAGGTAGCCAATGTCGCCCGCCGCAACCGAAGATTTTTCGGTGCGAGGCTTCGAAATCGCCGCAGAGCGCGCGCGGTTCGCGAGGCCTGTGCCCGAGTCTCGCGCCCTGGTGGGCGGCGCCCCCTTGATGCCCCGGGTTTTACTTCTCTTTGCCATCACTCTGCCGGCAGAAATTGGCAGAAGATGCGTTAATTTTGTAGGCGTATGCCGGTGGCACCGATTGTCGAGCTGATTTATTTATTTTATTTATTTTACCCTCAAGGCCAAATGGCATTACAGAGGGGAGCGGGTTATAAAGAAAAACAAGCGAACAAGGAATAGTCAGAACAAGTAATTTACACAAATTGAAGCTTGTAATATACAATGCTAACTAATAAAAGACAGAAATTCGTTATACAACGTGAACTAAGATATGGAAGAGCCTAATCAAACAATGTTAGCTAAGTACATCATGAAACGTGTGGTTATTACTAATATCTTTTATTTAAATGTGGGAACATGGGAATGTATGGTTATTACTTTCTTTAATTTATTTTTACGTCGTGCGTCGAAGGAGGGGGTGGTCTTCCCGCCGATATCGTTACTATTATTCAGGGCTGGGCAGTACCGCGATACAAGAGTATCGCGATAGTATTTCAGAGATACTTTTGAGTATCTGTATTGCTGTACTGAGATACATTTGAAAAATGTATTTTTATCTCGGTAGTGGAATACTCTTACGTTGTATTGCCCGTATCGCGATACTAAGCAAGACACGGGTATCTCGTTACTCATGACTATCCGTCCGTGCTTCTTTCAAATTTTCTCCATGGGTTTCAAGCGTTAAATCTCGTTAAATCATGCGTGATTGCCTGGCCCTGCACTCGATGAATTATCAGAGTCCGCTCCACCTTCAGAACTCATCGACAAACAACGCTAATGAGCTGGGCATCAGCAAGAAGTAAAGGTTCTTTGTAGGGGAGTGGGAATATTCAAATGTTTCGAATGTTTGTCGAGTATTGCTTCATTTTTATTCATATTCGGTTCCAAAATGAGGTATTCGAAATTTTCGAATATTCGTTCCAATAATCGGACAGATCCAATACGCGGTCCAGTCATCTTGCCGGAAATGGCTGGTCTTCTGCGTAACACGTTATAGGTGCCGAGACCCGCGATGCCTATTCGGGTAAGCGCCGAGCAAGAAGGCGTAATGACGACCAACGTTGACCGCGCCAGTACACGTGATTTGTCGCCACCAACACGCGTTGTCGTGATGCAGCCATGCCGGTGTGCTACACGCCTATAACCCTCCTAGGCCCAAATTAATTATGTTTAAACAATTGGTCATCACAACGTATTGCGACGATGCTAGCATGATCCTATGGTGTGGCAGGCACATACCACCTACAGGAGAAGAAAAAGAAGATCGGAAGGGTTATGGCGGTTTACAGCAAAGAAAAATTGTGCTCTCACTATTAAATCAAGAGTTATTTGGATATTCGCCCACCACTATTAAGTTTTCTTCTGCCGCTAACTCACGATGCACACTTCATTCAGAAACGCGTTTTGAAGCAGACACATTGAAGAGAAAAGGCTAAGCGATTTAGAATGATATCTTGTATTTCGAGAACTCGATTGTCGTTAATTTGGACACCTAATGTTCAATGTCAAAAGAGAAAACGAATGTCAAAGTTTCAGTCTTGAAATCGGCGCCGGAACCGCCGGAACCGATCTTTATTTTTAAGTATTCACATCAAATTCGCTCCATCAATTGTTTTGGAACACCCTGTGTTGAGTCTCTAGCTTTCTTGGAACACAATGCAGGTCTTTCTTACCGATAAATAGTTATGTAGGGCTTAGCAGACACCGTCAAATGTTCGTGACGTCACGCGTTTTAGTGCTGGAACTTCAAAAGTGGCGTGGCCACCCGTATTTTATTTATTCTTTTCGTGTCTCCTAGCTTATGGGTGTTTTATCGCAAGATTGACTTTTTTTTTTTTTTTTTGGTATTGTGAAAAGCGACGTTATAAGAACGAAGTTGTTGGCCAGCTCGCGCGTGTGTCGGTGTCGTATGTTTCCTGAATGTCTTCCACAAAGGGTATTCCCCATGTTAACTTTTTATATTAGAACTACATCCTAATATGGCCTTCCCAGTGTTCTGTGATACTATCTTTTTTTACGAGCGGATCGTGGAATTAATATAGTATAGAACAATATCACCGCTCTTCTATTGCGGTTAGCACAAACACGAGCTTATTCCGTTAGAGGTCAGGTTTCCTGGAGTCCACTGTTAGTTGCGTGCTGTGTGTGTGTGTGTGTGCGTGCGTGCATGCGCTTCCATTCTTCAACCGCCATTTTTAGACAGGCTTCCTACACAGACGATACACTGATAACAGCGCACTTGCCCTTTTTTTTTTTTCGCTGCTTTGGCCGTTATGACTCTCCCAGTTACAGCGTTCGCGCACTGCCTTTCAAGTCTGTGCAGCTGACTGTTCGTTGCCGCCACTCCCAGCAGAGTTCATTTTCCACAGCTGTATCTTCTCTGATGGGGTTCGCCGACGTCTATTCAAAACGGTGCGTACTTCCTGCCGACAGGTCGGCGCAGTTCATATCGTTTTATGCGCTCGCATCAACGTTCGGCCTCTCGGTGATAACAAAAGCCACGGCGTTCTTTCGTTCGGTGCCTTTGCTTGTAATTGCGTTTTTTTTTAAACAGTTTGATGTCCCAGACTTCTATCTTACGCCATTGCGAAGTTGTCTATGTTGCGATGCCAGTCCCATTGTTTGTGCCGAAGGTATAAACGTCCATCGAGATACAAAGAGAGAGGTGGAGAACAATACCGCGTGAAAAGTGCTGGTGAATTCTCTACGATTTCGATTATTCATTCTTTATTAATCCTTATAGCGTATAACTATCTAATCTTCCTTAAAATTTTTGCTGAATTTTGTCTCGTTGGTCGTAGTGGAGCCAGAATAGCGGTGATTGTCATCGCCAAGGCACGTAGCCTATCATGTTCAAAGCTGAAGTTCCATTTTTCTTTTTCTTTTGAGGAACGCCTAGGTAACTCTGAAATATGTTTTGGGATATTGGCTGGTGGTCAACGATAGCATTTTCAGCGTGTTTCAGAAGGAAGGCCAGAGCCTAATATCTACGTATAAAATACCTGTAAGGAATAAACTCCAGCTTTTGGAAATTATGTATAGGTAACATCTTTGTAATGATAACCTGTTGGATATACTGTCCTCGTGTTTTTTCTTTTTTATTTTTTTAATGGGGCGTGTGCTTGTTAGGGGTATCCGCGCCCCCACGCGACTAGCGAGAGCGCCAAGAGATGGACTTCTTATTATACGGGTGGAGGAATGAAAAAAAAAAAAGAAAAAAAATAAGATTATTTTCCGTTCTGACGTATAACCTTAAAGGGGAACTCCGGCGGTTTTAGTCATATTCTGATGTCACTATTCTCTAATAGTGTTGACGGTATGTAGCAGGCAGGGATTTGCTCGGAAACTCGCCGATAATTTTAAACACCAAATGAACAATTAATGTTTTTGTTTTGTTTTTTTGAACCCACTACCAAGACGAGCAGCCGCTTCGAGCAGTGTGCGCGATGGCGTCAAAGCCTCGCAGCCGTTATGTGAACGCAGTACATATAGTGAAATAGTGCTGGAAAATTGAGTCGCGATACCACCGAGGTATCGATGCATCGAGCTGTCCGAGCTTTCCTGAACAGCGATTATTTGAGCGTTGATGGATCATCGTTTCGCTTTTGACCGCCTTCCTGTTCGGGCAACGAGCGATGTAAGCAATGGACGTAAAATAGACGGCCACAAAATACAACTATTTACATCGGCTCGTTCGAATGTGATCCATGGCGGACCCTATCGTTGTTGTATCCTTTGCTCTGGCACCCACCCCGAGGGATTGGCTAAGATGCGAAAAGTATAAAGGCTCAGAAGTCCTGCGAAATGCCAACGAGCTAGAACAGAATAATCTGTTTCTCTTCGTTTTCTATCCTTCAGGCCGCGCTTGCGCCTGCTCGCTGTTGGCTTCTTCGTTTATCTTGAAGGAAGATAAATTCAATGCGGGATGTACCGCGTTCAAAGGCCATCGACCACCTAAAAATCTATAAAATTTATTTTCAGGAACACTAAATCCGCTGCAACTGCGTAGCTTTGCATGTATTAACAGGACACCAAATATAACATACTGAAAATTCCACTGATATCAGTGGACGCAGAATGTACGTCGGGATCGGCCTTTTGAAGAAAGGGCAAGCCCCTGGTGACTATAGTCTCGCCTGGATGACGAACATAGGAAATGGTGTACAAGCTGAAACTTCTAGAAGCAGTTATACTGCCCCCCCCCCCCCCCCCGCCCGTATCGCTTGGCTGCCTAAGTAACGCGAGGGGCGACAAACAAGGCTGTGGCATACTTCCACTCAAGTTATCTTCACCTGCCCTAGCGAAACTTTCAGAGCCATGCTCCTGGGAAAGCCAGCTCTACAACCCGCATCCTCCAAATGAAAATCGCGGGCACTATTCGGGAATGCTGGATTACAGCTCTTCGGACTTGCTGCCTCAAACCCGGTCTTCCGTATTACAATCTCTTCTGTCCTTATCTTTCTTTGTCTAGCCGTTTCTAAGCGCATTATTCTTGTGTGTCATGTGTTTAGGCCCGCGCCTTGTACTAATTTCGGTATCCACTGTTAATTTGTCGCTACTTTATTCTGTCGTAAACATTTGTTCGATACTAAGCGCACGCTTGCTAGCTTTATATGCTCGATATTTGTAACGATGCTGTAACAACTGTTCTAGATATAAGAAAAATCTTGTCTTGTGAAAGTTCAATCGGCCTTGCACAGGTCTCGCAAAGATGTTATTTCTAAATGGTGTGGTGCCTCAGCTTAAAACTGAAACATGCGAGTTATGTGTACTGGTTTATGGCGTCCATGAGACCTTAATCGAAGCATTAAACGTCCCAAAGCAAAAGAGGCCCGGTAAGTTTAAGAGACCTAGGCAATTGAAACCATATACTCACCAACTGGCGCATATACTCGCCAGATTTCCCATAGTTATATCAAGGGAATCGCCTCAAAGCACCAAATTCCCATTCTGCTTTCCACGCAGCGCTACCTTTCACATTTGTGTTAAAGGCCAACTCCGGCGATTTTCTGACCATGTCAAAGTAGTGGCATTTTTAGCTTCTAGAGACCCCCCTGTCGCCCGTATGACAGCATAATTGCCCCTATAATTAGAAAATAATTTTAAATAAGCGAGAAAACGTGGAAACGAAACCGAAAACTCCTCCGAGCAGCCAAGCCGTGCCCCTACGAGTGACGTCACAAGTGTCTAGTGGGAGGGTGCGCAAGGCATGCCGGTCGCGACAGCGCGAAGCTCGAAAGCGCTGGAGAGCAGACGCTCAGCGCGTCCGCCGGATAGCACTGATCCACCGCTCGCGAAGTGCATCGTCGCGAGGAAAGTTGTGATAACTAACTTTCCTTAGTTGCTGCGCGTTGTGGGTTGTTTCTGCAGCCAACAACGCAACACCACTTGCCACCCGACAGCACTATACGATCCACACGGCAGCAACTTGTAAAGGCCGGTCCCCCACTAGCGGAAAAAACGCGCGCGGCGAGATTCGTGAAAAGCGGCAGCAACGCGCGGCAGATGCTCGAATGGGTCGAGACCCATTCTTTCGCGGCCGCCGCGAAACAAGCACCAATCAGAAGCGAGCCGCGGAGGCGTGCCGACGGTTGGATGGATGGATATTAGGATTCTATTTGCTCCATACTTTTGCGCCACCAATACTCTAAGCGCCTTTTACTTATCTCTATCGCCGACATGTTCAGCTTTCCCGTGTTACTCCTGAAACCCATGGCCTCCTGTAGGGTAGTGTCCACAGCTACACCTGGGTGGACATCTGTACATTCAATCAAAATATGCTCTGTCGTTTCCCTAGCTTTTCCACAGCACGTATACATGTGTCCCCTTCTTTATTGAATTTCGCTCTGTAACTTCGGGTTCTCAGGCAACCGGACCTTGCTTCAAACAGTAAAGCGCTTCCCTTTGAATTATCGTAAAATTTTTCTCTCTTGATTTCGTCTTTCTCTTTTCTGTAGTTGTTCAATGCCGGCTTCCTCTCCATTCCTGCTATCCAATCCGACTTCGCCGCTCCTTTTTTTTTTTACATGGTGGTGCGGACGCGTGGCGCCATCTATCCGTCAAGCGTCGAACCATAACACACAGCCTCTGAGATTTGAAAGTTACACGGCCGTCGTAAAATCTCAGAGGCCATGCCCAGACCTATATACAGTTTTCTTTAAGCCTACCCGTACCGAGACGCCGGGCAAGAAGTATCCTCGCAGTAGCAGTATTTTGACAGCGTGACCAGCAGTAGCGCTAGAAAGACATGCATGGTCGACGAAAGACGAAATCGTCTGATTAGAGCTCACGTTTTCGCGAGACCTTTCGAATGGAACAACACAAGGTCGTTCTTGGCTTCCTCATCGCCGCTTGCCGCAAAACGCGAGTGGGGACTTGTTGACGCGTGCGTGCCGCGGAAGCGCTCGCCGCGCGCGTTTTTGCCGCTAGTGGGAACCGGCCATAACGCCTGGCTCTAGCGCACAATCGTGCACTTGTCCGCGTTCTCGTCGCTGCCGGGCTGGCGTCGTCTGCACAATCCCGGCATTCTCCGCGTTGGACACTTGTAGCGTCATACCCAATGTGGCCTGTAACTGAAGGGGTGGTAAGGTAGGGCGTTCGAGTCAATTAATTAAATTCATTTGTAAGGAATATGTGCAACTCTCGTGCCTCATTTTCTCAGGGCATGATGTAAGTACGCAGAGTAACGTACCCAGTGAATTTCATCAGCACCCGTTGACATGAAAAAATCGCCGGAGTTGGCCTTTAAATGACTATGGATGGATGGATGGTTATTAGGAGCGTCCCCTTTATAACGGGGCGGTAGCCGGGCCACCAAGCTCTAGCTTTATTTCTTTTTCTTCTACAAGCATTTCTTTTCCCTAATCACACATATTTTCACAACTAGTTTTTCTCCTCGTCTACCTATTTTACCTATTATCGTTCTGCTGTGATGTAACAATCTTACCCGAACTACATTGTGCTTTTGTTTGCTCCATACTTTTGCGCCACCAATACTCTAAGCGCCTTTTACTGATCTCTATCGCCGACATGTTCAGCTTTGCCGTGTTACTCCTGAAACTCATGGCCTCCTGTAGGGTAGTGTCCACAGCTACACCTGGGTGGACATCTGTACATTCAATCAAAATATGCTCTGTCGTTTCCCTAGCTTTTCCACAGCACGTACATGTGTCCCCTTCTTTATTGAATTTCGCTCTGTAACTTCGGGTTCTCAGGCAACCGGACCTTGCCTCAAACAGTAAAGCGCTTCCCTTTGAATTATCGTAAAATCTTTCTCTCTTGATTTCGTCTTTCCCTTTTCTGTAGTTGTTCAATGCCGGCTTCTTCTCCATTCCTGCTATCCAATCCGACTTCTCCGCCGCTCTGACCATGGTCTTAACGCTCTTTTTCGTTCATCCGTTTCGTTACTGGCTGTATACTTACTGGTAAGCCTCCTAGTTCTCTTCCTCCATTGTGAGTCAACGTTCTTCCTATACAAATACCTGAATACTTTCGCTGCCCATCTACTTTCTTTCATATTCCTTAATCTGTTCGTACCTAATTTTACTCTGAGCTTCCCTTCCCTCAAAGTCAGACCATCCCATATCCCCCTTAACGGCCTCATATGTGGTCTTCCCATGGGCGCCTAATGCGAGACGTCTTACCGTCCTCTGATTTACGTCCAGCCCTGATTGTACCTCTGACCTCATGCACACCACTGAGTTTCCGAATGTAAGTGCTGGAACCATTACACCTTTCCACAAACCTCGAATTACCTCGTACCTGTTGTAACGTAAGCGCAAAAAGGTTATCATCTAATCTCCTACCGACTCGAAATCCATTTTGGAGTTCGCTAAAACTGCCATTAAGCTCTGTCCATATCTGCATTTTTAATTTAATTGCCTGCATCGCCAACCTGTAGAGTACTGATGTAATGGTCAGTGGTCTATATGAGCGAATGCTATTTTTCTCTCCCTTGCTCTTATAAATGAACTTCATCCTACTTTGACGCTAATTGTCCGGTATTCGCTTTCAATTGCTTTTAACGGGGCTTCTTTGCTGTTTCTTTCGAGCTCATTTATTACAGTAATCCTAACCCCATCTAATCCTCTGGCTGTTCGTTTGGGAATATTTTCCTCCGCCTTCTTCCAATCGAAATTTTTCAGAACTAGTTCTTCCACTTGGTCTTCCTTGCTATTGTTACACGTCGTAAAGGGAGGCTCGTCATTCTTCTTAAAGGAATCGGCTGTTGCGTATCGAATATAAGTCAATGCGTCGTACCCCCCAATTTATTTCCTGCTTCATCCACAATATGCCGTTGCATAGTTACAGTTTTCTTCCCCAGCGATTGCAGGTGGTTCCAGAAAAGCCTAGATGCGTCCTTCTTTTCGCGAATGTCCGATATCCAACGTTCACTTTGGCCTTTAATCTTGGCTTCAACTAAACTCTGTACCAGGGCTTTTTTCTCGAGATATGGCGTCTGTTCCTTTTTTTGCCTGCCTATGTATTCGAGATGCTTCCCGTCGATTCTCAATTGCGTCCCGAATTTCCCTGTTCCACCATCATTTTGGCTTTCGCTTTCCCCTCCAGCAACTCTTGTTTCTCTTTCGTAATTTCAGTCCTTATTAGATTAAGAAGCTCATTATAATCCCACACTTTACCTTTTGTTCTGCTATGTCCTCGATTGTTGCAACTATGTTCCTAATTTGTTTTCACTTAGAAAAGAGCTGTCCGACTTTAATTCGATGCTCTCTTTACAATCTACATAGCCCATTTGCAAGGTTATGCGTTTATGGTCACTTCCCAAGCTGCTACTCCCTTCCTCATCTATGCTCATTTGTCTCAACTTGTCGTGAATTCCTTCTGTCATGAGGCAGTAATCGATTGTTGACTGCCTGCTTCCGACCTCCCATGTTACCTGCCCATCGCACTTAGGACTCATGTTAACTATATCGAGACTATGTTGTTCACAGAGCTCTACCATCAACTTCCCGTTATAATCTGTATATCCGTCGAGGTCATGCACATGAGCATTCATATCTCCTAAGAGGATTATTTCTGCCCCGTTAACGAATTTTTGAATATCCTTGCTTATGCAATTCACTAACTCCCGATTTATCCCTTTGCAGTTATTTCCAGTCCACATGTAAACTATACCCAACATAGTTTTCTTCCTGCTTAATGTACCAGATACCCAGAGGCGCTCTTCACATGTCGAAGTAACCCTACACCAGTTTGCTTCCCGATGAATTAGCATACCGATTCCCCCACCTTTTCTTTCTGATTTTGTCCTGTTGCACCCTTCCCACACATGATTTGCGATAATCCGTGGCTCTTCCGAGTCCCGAAGGTGCGTTTCTGAAACGGCGTACACCGCTATCTGTTCTCTGTTCAACTGTTCCTCTATTTCTAACCATTTTGTCGGTTTTCTGCCACCTTGCATATTTATGTAGCTTATTAAACCGCGCTGCAATTTCTTTCTCTCTTTCCCCTTTGCCCTTCTCCCTTTGTTACCAATTCTGTGTTCCAAAGGGTCCCTCATAGATGTTTCTTCCCTTTCTACCGTGGACACCGGAGGGCTCGTGTCCCCCCTAAAAAAGCTACTGCGCTAACAATGAAAGAAAAGCGCCCTCTTTGCACAGTAGCAGAGGGACACATGCACAGCATCCCCTGATGTTGGGGTCGCAAGCGCATCGGTCAGGTTGACAGATGTTTTAATTCGAGCTAACGATAATGGCTCGAGAGTACGCAACAGGCCTGACTTGAGATGTTGCGAGGACCTTAGAAAAGAATGCGGTTGACTCCTCTGTCATAGGAATTGCGGTGGAACCCTCTGTCATAGCACGGTCCGCCGCGACAGTGTAGTGGTTATGGTGCTCGGCTGCCACCCAAAAAACGCGGGTTCGATCCTGGCCGCGGCGGTCGCATTTTCGATGGCGGCGAAAATGCCAGAGGGCCGTGTACTGAGCGGTGCCAGCGCGCGTTAAAGAACCCCGGGTGGGTCAAAATTTCCGGTGTCCTCCACTACGGCTTTTCTCTCCTCTCTATCTCTCTCTTGGTGAACCCCGGCCTTAAGCATCTTCATGTTAAACAAAAAGGCTTCTTGTCTTCGGTGCAAGCTAAACAGCTGCAGAAGAGAGCAAAACGCGTACGTATGCCGCGGCTTCTCCTCCATTGGCGTTGCGCCCAAGCAGCGACAGGTGCTGTTTGTGCGGGCGCGCCAAGCAGCACGAAGTTGATAAGGACGCAACAGGCCTCAGGCCTGGCCGACTGCCTGACCTAGGCAGCGCAGAGGAGGAGCTGACCTAGGTCACCGGATCCATGGAGCATTCCATCGTCCTCAGATTTCATTCACGCATCCAATTTGTGTACTTGTGACGCCTAGTGCATTATATACCTAAGGGAAAGCTTTCAAAATTTAGAAACAACACTAAAGCAGAGCACGATAGCTGAAACTTTTTCTATGGAGGCCAAGGGCGTAAGCTAGCAGGCTGTATATTTCATGGCCTGACACAGAGAGTGGTCAGCTCAAAGGTTTCATTACGAGAGTCGTTTATGCAACCCAGAAATTTAAGTTTCGTGATGAGATTTGTATATTCATGGTTCGTACACCTTTCATTGAATGCTTTCATTAGTTGTTATGCATTTTTTTTTTGCCATTTGTGTCTGTGCAGCTATGCATGCTCAAAATTAAAGTATCGTATCAGATCTTTTTAAGTTTCTTGATATTGAATGTTTTACCTTATCCGAACTTGGTTTCTCACAGGAGATTGGGATGTCGCAGTTGAGAGACTGTGGCTGACGGCAACACATACGAATAGTCAGTGCCTCTTGTGTCAGCCATGTGTTTGAGTCCCGTTGTTTTATAAGTGCTGTTTTCCCAGTCGTTCAACTAAGAAAGTCGGACCTTCATTTTAAATATCTTGCCAGCAATATTTTGCAAGTACAGAAAGGTTAAGTATCACCCCCTATAATGGCCTTGGCGGTCAACATGAAAAACACACAGAGATGCAATCTTTGAGAGACATGTTTATTTACATAACACATAGATGTATACATCATTCCGAAAGTAACAGCTATGCACCGCGAAAAAATTGTGGCCAGGATTTCTACAAGACTTCGTTGAAGAAGCTCGAACGAAGGCACAATACTGTGAGGCAAAAGAAAAATAGTCACAAAATGCAAAGAAAGCTAGATAACAAGGAAAAGAGGCACAGACACTTCAGCATGAAAGAAACTGTTCGTGTTGGGAATGTATACAGACATTAAAATTGGCACCTGAAGAGATGTATGCACGTGTCAAAAAGAACAAAAGCATCTACAGGCAAAAAGTAGCTAAAGAAAATGGAAAGCTATTGAAATGGTGTCCTTAAAAATAGGAACCCTATACATGCAACACTAAAACTTAAGAACAGCTGGTGGGAGGAAAACTTAGGGATGCTCACCAAGATTTAATATATAGTATATATAATATACTTCTTTTAAATCGCCATGTATAGTATACAAACCTTCTCAGCACTATACAAGTATGATAAACACACATAAAACAGTTTCGCACGGCTTCATGCTTTTACAGCGAGAACAACTAACAATATATTTCCTTTTTTTTTTATTTCTTCAGTATCTGCACCAGAGACATCAGTTCTCGGCTTTCGCCGCCCCATATGATTTCCCCTATATAGCCCCGTTCACATTCAAACATCGCCGCTCGATGAAGCAGCGCAAGAAAGAACGCGGCCTCTGCCTTTCACAAACACGTGTAAACAAATCGGAAAACAACACTCCCTCAGAGCACAGTGTCGCATCACACACCGTCGTCCAAAGCTGGAAAGCAGCTCAGTACGCCGGCTACCACAAACAAAGACATTCAACCTTCAACAACCTTCGAAACACACGGCATCCACCACATGTACATCCAACATTTTTCAAAGCTTACACGCAAAAGCGCTCGTGCCTGCACCTCCAGTGAGAGAGAGTAAAGTAAGAAAATCTCGGCCCAGCCGAGAATAAAGGAAGCGAGTTATGCTCGCTGCATTGCCTTTTTACGCTTTAATTTTTTTACCTCCAAATGAGCGGCATAATATGATCTTAGTCAGTCTTGTTGAGCTCTCAAATCGCTACGGTTTCAAAATATCTCCAACGCACCTGAAGACGCTGCATAATTTTAATTTGACCTTCACACTTTCAACATAAGTTGGGAATGCCATTAAATACATGACGTTTCTCTTGCATCGCACAGACTAAAAGGTACCCTTACTTATCGCAAAAGCAGCTTTATCCTGTGGGCCAGCCCCCGAACGCAGAAGAGGAGGAGTTAATGCTTGAGAACTCTTTCGAGCCGGATTTCAGAATTTACGGACAGTTGGGTCATCACTAAAAAAGTGTCTGGTGAATAGTGCTACCATGAAAAGTTAGCCTCTGAAATAGCTCGGGGCATAATTCAACCCGAACCTTTACGTCACACGATGTGTACTTGCCGATCACGACCTCATACATTCTGCATTGAGAAACGTGAAACCTGTATGGTTTTCGTAATATCAATGAACCGTGGGCTTGCCAATCAGTTGGCTAGAGATCGCTACAATGGCATTCCATGTCTACATCCACAAGAACTGGAGAAAATGCCGCGTTCACTGGAGAAGGGTGGTTCAGAGGACCCTAAGCAACCAGAGGATTCTAATGCTGGCTGTTTTGCGAATAGAACTTACACCATATGTATTTCAGCAATGCGACTCACTAACGAAAGGATGGCACCACATAATCGCACTTCGTGGGCACGCTCCCTCCCCTCTCCCCACCTCTCCGAGCGCCCCTGCGTGACAGATACCCGAAAGCAGTGTTTGAGCAGAAGTTCATCAGAAGAGAATAGCAACAGCATTCTGCACCGTTCGTTGCTTAGGTTACTCTTTCCATACTTACAAGAAATTAAATGAAAATGTGAAATCAATATAAACGGTGCTCTTGGACAACGCATATGCACTATGGCATTCGTGTGTGTTGTGGTGCAGGTCTTACAGCGAGGCCCATACTCCGGCCAAGAAAAGAACGTTCACCCACGCGACGGACCTGCCACACTCGGTGCTGCGGCAGTGAAATTAAGCGCCCATTGTTTCAGTGCACACTGAAGCTCGAAAACACACCTATTGATATTCAAGGTGGTATAAGTTCAGAAAGTGTTTTCAGACAGTTTTATGCTTAGAAAACAGATTTCACGTAGTGAGCAGTACAGAGCCAGATGGACCGAACTACAAACAGCTTTCCACAACAGTAATTGGTGCTCTGAAGCATTTGGATTAGCCATAACCATTAGTGCTTCCACTAAGGCTCGACAGGGTCGTGTGTGCGTGAATTCAACCCGTCCGTGCCGTCGATACTCCGGCCTGGAGGAGGCACAGTTAAGTGGCAAAATACATAGTACGAATGCCACTCCACACAGCCGTATGCTTTCTTATGCCACGGGAAGATTAAGAGAACCTGTTCTTTGAAATATCATTCTTTAAAGGACGCCTGAGAATGATGCACTTTCCCTCAAATGAAAAAAAGAAAAGAAATTGCTATTATGCGGCAATAAGCTTTTCATTCTGAGGGAAAGATGCTAAAAAAAAATAGCACTGAACAGATCGATACACTTGCGATGGCAGCAATAAGTGGAGATTCTGTTCAATCGTTCCATATTTGTGAAAGAAGTCACGAACGACACCTAACACCTAAATTCCACACAGTGACGCGCTGGAGGCGGCTTCATAGCTCTCTCGCCACAGACCACTGGGAACAACCTGTACTCGTGTGAAAAAAAGCACGTACACAACAGAGAGATCTGTGTTATGGAAGAACATCTATGTGGTTACAGGCCATAAAGAACAATGAACTTTTAAGACGAGTTACATGTTTCTCGACGACGACCGATGAGTTTTTTTTTTTCTTTTATGGTGTACACACTGTCATGCACGCTTGTCTTAGTGAAGGATGTGAAAAAAAGTGACTGTTCACGTCAACAGTACTTTTTGTTGCACACGAAAACACATACACACACACACACGTATGCACGTACATACACACACGTTAAATTCGTTCAAGCAGATGACTGTAATAACGGAATAAAAGTGCACTGCCCATTGCACTCCGCAGCACTTACAGGAAAGGTGGTGTGAAGCGCCGCACAAACCCTGGGAAAAAGCAAAAAGAAAACTAAATGCAGTGTACTCTTGGTCGTTCATCTCACACTTCCTGAAGGGTCAGTCTTGAATGTCGCTACTCAGCTTCTCACTGAGGAGAGACAGTTGAACGTACAAAAAGTTCTTGGCATGCCGAACATGATGTCAAGTGCTAGTCTAAACAAAAGCCTCGGTGCAAGACATGGTAATGTAAAAAATGTCTCTCTTGTCATGACTGAAGTAATAATAATTATAAAAGCAACATCTTTCATACAAGTGTCTGATAATACTCTTGCAGAAATGTCCTATACAGGCGACTGTCAATCTCTCACGCTGTATGGCTAAGAACACAAAATAACAAGTAAAAGGAAATGTGACTTGAATTCTTCCGAAATAAGTCTCACGGACATTGGTAGTTTTCTTCATTAGTTTACCTTTCTTGCCTCTTTCGCTGCGGGTGACTGAAACGTAGTGCCGCGTGCCAGGTTAAGTGTGTGACCATCATGAAATCAACCAGTGCGCTCCATTATCTGCTAGCTATGAGCCGAGGCCCACACCCTAAGTAGGTAGTCACACTTATGAAACTTCAGTGAAAGCAACAAGGAAAAAGAAAGACACTCAGAGTTGCTTTTGAAGTGCTATTGTAATCATTGCTTGGGGCTTCGTCAAGTCACTTACGAAGCAGTTCCCAATGTCTGGTCAGCTAGACCTTGAAAGTGCCATTAGCTTTCCCAATTCAATGTGTGGGGAATGCCAACACATGTTCAACTCGGCGAGCACCCAAAGTCCACATCGCACACAATCTGCGACGCTGCGAGGGCCAATACCTCAGCTCAGCACAGCACTGTTCTCGTGCACTAATGAAAAATCCTGTAGTCATCATTCTAATTGACATCGTGCCTCATAAATATGAATTGTTTCTGGTTTAAACAACTAGATTCAGTTTTGAATGCCTTCTTAAAGTGCCTGGTTTCTTTAGCTGAAACATCGCAACCTTCAATGAGGATCAAACAAAAGGTCGCCATCACTTGCTCACTGCACCCTACATCAGTCACCTGCATGGATAAGGTTCCTTCAGAGGCAGCAAAAATAAGTTCCGGTAGTAGGGAGCAGACCTTGACTACCTTTGTCTATGTTAACCCTATTTCTCCCCCTTTTTCCCCGTTGAGTTGCCCATTAAAGCCTGAGCAAGAGCAAACAGTTCAACGAAGCGAGGACGGGCGCGATTTGGGCGACGCCAGCGGCGTTAGTGTTGTGCTGCGTGTAGTGCTGCGGGTCCTTGGTCCGGTGGTATATCTCGTCCGAGAAGTCACCGTAGCCCGCTGCATTGCGTGCCGACACTCGAATGGCATAGCTGGTGTCATGGTTCAGGTTTCGCAGAACGTACTGCATACCGTTTCCTGCACATGCAAAAAAAAAAAAAGAAAAAGACAAGGAACATGGAATGTCTCATAATTGATGAAGCTCTAAAATCCCACCAAAAGAAGATAACGCGATGGTAAATTGAAGGCCTTTACAGGCAAACTACCCAGCCATTCCCACGCAGGTATTCCATAGAACCACTACCACAGTGTGAGAAAGCAAAGACGCAGTTAGACTTTTGGCAAGCAGAGCACTAGTAGTGTGGTGTGCATAGAGACAGATGAAATAATGTATAGTTTTTATTTTTACATTATAGATTGAGATTTAAAGTAGGCTTGTTGTCTAACTTCAATAGCTTACAGGAGTGACAACAATTAGCACTCATGCGGCAAGCACGGTAAGCGCTCGTACAGTCTATTTTGTAGTAACAGGGCATTTACATGCACTCTGAGGAAATCAACTGAGCGAAGTCACTTCTATATACCTCCTGAATAGAGATGGATATATACAGCGCCCTAAAGTAGCACACACACATCAAAACGAAAGAACAAGTTCTCACCGGTATCGTACTCCTGGTGCTCGGCACTGTCCCAGCTGGAGTCCTTGTCGGTCTTGTACTCTACGCGGAAGCCGACAACTTGAAGAGGCTCATCACGTGGGTGCTCGATCTTCAGCACCAATGTGCTCGGCTTAGAGTCCACCACGGCCACTCGAGGAGGTTTGGGTGCCTCTGCAATGACAGATATAAACAGTGCACCATGGCAATAAAGAAAATGACTAATATTCAAGGCTAGTACAACCAACTGCACCAGCGATATTCAAGTGACTGCGACAAAAGGCCCGGCGAGCAGCCTGTGTCGTGCATTGTTGTATTGGCATCCATATACGGATGTGCAATCGCCAAAGCAAGTGACTAATTTTAGAGAAAAAGCTCTACTACTCTATGTCTCGCAAGGTCATTACACTGGCCGTGCGGCCTTGAGCCGCCAGAGGGCCAGTGAGAGACCTGACATGATGTGTACCACTGAGCTACCACGTCACTAGGCTAGAGTAATATGGCTACTTTCTGGAAGACGGTCATAATTCTGTAGTCCTCCGATTGCCTCCAGGCCATGATTCGACCACTGTAGAGAATGGTTGCCTTGGCGCACAGCTTGCTCTCCCGCGCATGGTCTGCTGCGCATGCTCTCCCTGCTGCTTTCTTTCACTCTTAAAATAAAGTTGGTAAAATGCTAGTAAATTACTAACTTCCTGGGTACCTTACTACCTTCTTGGTTGCCTTTTACTAGCCAGAGGTTTTGGAAGCAAGTAAACACTCATTTATTAGCCAGAGACATTTCTTAATGTCTTTAACTAGGTAACTAGTAAGCTACTCCTATGCTGCCAGACGCTTTGCAGATGGCAGCACCTGAATAATAACCACAATATCTTGTATAGAGCTGCAATTATAAGTTGTTTGTTATGCTTAAAAACAGTTCTGTGCAATGTCGGTTAAACCTCAACCATATTTTTTCATTAGTATAACTGCAACCATAACTCAGCTGTGCATTGCTACAATTGTACGTTTACAACCATACCTCAGGACAGCGTTCTTTTATTTTTAGACTATATAGATCTGACGTGTCCCTATCACCAATGAAACAGAGTTTCGCATAGTCCTAGCAGAGACTATGACAATTTTCACACTCTGAATAGAGCAAGCGAGTATATCGTGCACCTTACATCCCAGTCCTGAATATAAACGCAATTTTCAATTTCAACGCGTGTCAATCTAGCACACAGCATGTAATGCAGAATCCAAAACGATGTCAAGGCTTTCGGTAGCAGATGTAGGCCTATGAGTGTCAAAAATAGACCTTGACGAGAAGCTCAGGGGACGATGGATGCTTGAATCGATGAACAAATTGCAAAATACGATTTAGAATAGGCAATGTCGCAGGAGCCAACATTTCGACAAGCGGACTTGGCTGCCCTGACGAAGACAAGTCCGCTTGTTGAAACGTTCACTCCTGCGACATTCCCTGTTCTAAATCGTATTTTGTGATTTGCGATTTTGCGATTTTTCAGTGTCCACAGATCTCAATACAATTTTAAATATATATTCTCCTCGGTACTGTAATAATATATGCAAAGCCAGGTAGTTTTAAGTTATTTAGTTCTCCTGGAAATGAATTCTAAAGATTTTTCAGAGTATTCCCACGTGGGCCACCCTATGTTTTTTACATCACCTTCAACGCTGCCTACCTGAGCCAGCAGGCCGTCAAGAGCAAAATGGCCACACTTCAGAGTTCAAGTCGTTGCTGCCAAGTTCAGAAAAGTTGGCATAACTCAATACATTGTCTGATGACCTCGACACTCATTTTTTTCGGGCACTAGCTCGATATTTCTGATAGTGAGAAGGCTGTGATGTCAATGCATACGCTGCACGAAGCATCTAACCATTTCGGTTTCAGTTTGAACATGCTTTTCAGTTGGTTATTTAAAATTATTGGTGTGTTTATGAGCAGACTGAACCACCCTGGTTGCTACAGGGCTATCACTACCATAGGAAAACATTGATATCAGAACATGGTGAAAAAATTGCCAGAGTTGCCCTTTAAGGAAAGGACACTAATTTCTACAACCCATGCCGGGAGCGTGGCTAAGCGCCCGTGGGGGTAGGGAAAGGGACTGAAAGAGATAGAAAGGAGATAAAAACTGTAGTGGAGGGCTCCGGAAATTTTGACCACCTGGGGTTCTTTAACGTGTTAACGTGCACTGACCACGCACAGTACACAAGCCTATGCGTGTTGTCAGTGCATGTTAAAGAACCCCAGCACTGGCGGGGTCATAACACACTTCCCCCTTCCCCTCACTTCATAGCATCTCCAAAATTTTAACATAACATGCACTTAGAAAGTGAAGACATGGAAGTGACAGCAATAGCTGGGCAGCTTGGCCAAACCTCCGCACTCACTGTAGATTACCCGTAAGAGAACGTGGAACCAACAATGTAGATGAGCTAGGAGCTTGAGTTTAAAATGGTGGACTTCAGTTTCAGCTCACATGCCAATGCCTTTAGGAAATAATGTTTACACACTGAAGCTGCATAGGCTAACCTCTGGTGGTTCGCGGAGTCCAGGAACGAAAAATGCAGTTTCTCCAGGATCCTCAAGATGGCGGTAGCCCTGCACACTCTGCCAGGATATGCAAGTATCTCCGAACAATAGGGAATTGTGAAGGTGCTTTTGTGATAAGAGAACAAGAAAATGTGTAGTGATGAAGAGAGATGCTAATGGGTTGGAATGATATTTAAGTTCAGCGCTGTTGTCCACTCACGGTGTTGCAAATTGATCTTTGATGCCAAACTGCACTCCGCCGTGCAAGCTCTATGTCGCATGCACAGTTCCGCTGGTCACCTACCTTCAAAGAGTGGAGTGGCTCAATTTTCTTTTTTGTTTTTTTTTCTTGGTATCCATGGGCCGCATACTTCCAGCGACATGAGTAAAAGTACATAGTTTGCTGTACCTATCATCTGTTTTCAAGTTTGCCATCTCTTTTCCTGGTCTATCCACGGCTGTCATCCACCCCACATTTTAAGGATACAGCTTGCACCAGCCGATATCACCTTTCTCTCTTACCTTGTTTGAATCTACCATACACATTACCTTCAGCAAACAAAATGCAGGGCCAGGCAAAAGCTGCACTGAGAGTTGCTGCTCCCACTTTGTAGCGACTACGTTCGGACAGCATAACTCAGGGACGAGCCACTCGATCAACTCAAACTTCCAAGGCTTAGTTTTTGGCTGTCGTTGTTAGAAACAAGAAAGCCTTCCAGCATCGGCGTGGCAACAGTAGGTGCCATTGGAAATTTAGAGCAGTGCTGACACAACAGTCACTTCGTTGCTAATTCATACTACCCTACTGCTGCATCATGAAGTCAGGATGATGACCATCAGGCTTATATCGTGCAGCTTATTGCCCCATAAAGACATTTACAGAGACCTTTACGATTAACAGTCGGTTAAGCTCAGTTGGTTACCTTCTGTTCTATGCACAGGGTGAGCTATACGACAAGTGATGACAGTTGTGACAAACCTCCTTCCTTGAGAGTGATGACATGCTCCAGTACGTTCAGGTCGTTGCGAGCTCGGCACATGTACTCGCCGAAGTCGGACACATCGGTCACCTTGATCTGCATCAGACACAAGAGGGGACCAAGATGGACGTTAATGACGTGACCCTTGCATGGAAGCATACCAGATATGCTTTTTTAATATCTTCAATAGTTTCACCATGTCAAGAAAACATGAAGACACCTTGGAGTATCTATCCTCTGTGTAAAAGCCATCAAAATTCCTCAGATGAGCATCTTGGAGAGAAACACAAACATAAATTCAAGAAAAAGCCGAATTAATTTTTGACCATCCACAGTTGTGTAACCTGCATCTACAAAGTTGGAGTACACGGATGCCTCTGCATTTTGATTCATAAATGTACTACAGTGAAACCTCGTTATAACGAAGTTGATGGGGGAGCATTAATTACTTCGTTATAACCATGAGTTCGTTATAACTAATATCGATTTCATATATAGGAATTTCAAGGGGAATTGCGATTGCTTCGTTATATCCGATATTTCGTTATATCCGAGTTCGTTATAACGAGGTTCTACTGTAGCTGCAGCCAGACATGCGAGGTGAAAAGTTAGCAATGAAGTTGGTATGACCCAAACTATACATGAATCAGGCGCACAATTTTTATTTGTACCACGGTATCAGTTCCAGTAACCCCCCACCACGATTCACCAATAAATGCTGCGTGTACATCAGCAACACCGATAAAAAAGTCGAGGACGTTTAAGCTTCGCCAAGTGGAACATGACAGCGTCATTGGACCCGGCTCGCATTGCAATGCTATCACATTAAAATGCACAGATAACGTATTTACTTGCGTAACGGACATACTCGCATAGTAAATGCACACTCAGTTTTAGTACTAGTCAAATTCCGATTCTTTTTCTCCACTGTAATACATGCACCCCCCAACTTTGAACCACTGCAGTCCCGTGAACGGCCGTGCTGCGGCTTTCTCACTTAACTCGATCCGCAGTGTTCGTGAGCAGTTCTACGTGGCGATTCATTACTTCTGCGTCCCGATAAAACTGCCACATCCTGGCGGGCGTATATAACCATGTGCAAGCAGCAGTAGCATCATTTACCCGCAATGCTGCATTCCTCCATGCTATCGCAGTTCCCTCCAACTCATTGCCACGACGCAATCTCGAACGTCGTGTTTAATGCGCATGACTGTAAGGCTCAGCACAGATGTGAGGGACAAATGAAACGATGAGCAGTTTTGCATGCGGTTTTGGGAAACATCTATTCTTGCGTTATGGCCGCTCACAAACACTACCGAATGCAGACACGGCTGGGCGTTCCGGAGAATGCATCCGTGATGTAGCGACCACGATTGGCTGCAAGCCGGCGGCAGCGGGGGTCAATGGCCGGCCTATGTGTAATGGAGTCTCTATGGGCGGGACTCGTGGTGACATAGAAACTACAGAAACTCTATGAGGGATGAAGACGGCCTTGTGCCGCTCGCTCGTTTTTCCATGGTTGATCGTTCAGCACTGCCGCCATTTTTCCAGTTTCGTGGCATTGTGGGCAAACTACGTGTTAAGCGGAAGCGAAAGGCCAGAGTAATGGAACAAAACACAGCCACCATAAAGGCTGTCTCAGTGGGTGCCGAGTCACATGATATCGACGCCATATAGCTATTTTTTGCTGTATTTTAAGTAAAATTTCATCGCATGCATGGTTTAAGCATTACCACGGGCCGTAATGCCGTTTTTTTTTTCACGCGTTAAAACCTTTCATTCAACCCAAGAATGTTTTTGTAAAATTTACCCCATATAATAAACGCACCCCCGAGTTTGCTTCTGTTTTTCGGGGAAAAAATGTGCGCCCATTACGTCAGTAAATAGATTCATTAACAACCAGCGCCTCCTCTATAATACTCTGTCTCCCCACGAGGTCCTGCCGAGGAGTCGGGCACAATCTGGGTCATGTTTAGGCAAGTAACCTGCCCGGGCTTACCATTTTCTATACTGGTGGCACTGCTTGGACGTGCCGCTGTTCGTATGGTAGAAATGCCGAAAACAGGATTCGTGCTTGAGTTTCCTCATACAGAATTAGTTTTCTCATACATTCGAATTGAAGTCGTCTAATCTAAGCTATCATGTACGCTTGTTGCAGTTAAGTCCCAGATTACAACATTTCTGGGGGAACTTGAGAAATTAAATTTTGTTTACGAACACATATGCGCCATGGCGGAGGGCCTGGTTTATCGGGGAGGTTCAGCATGATTTCTCCCGCTATGGACGTTGGCACCATCGATGGATCACGTTAAAATGTTCAGCCAAAGTCCTTTTATCCAAGGACCATGCGCTTGACAAGATAACTGTGTTGCTAGGCCCATCCGCATAGTACGGAGCGAACTTGCCTTCAGCGTGCTTGCGCCCGTGTCACCGACGATCTGTCGTCGCTCATCGGGCTCCAGGAGCTGGTCGTCACGGAACCAGTTGACGCTGGGCTCGGGCATGCCTCCGGCCTCACAGTGCAGCACGGCCATGGCTCCAATGCTGGAGTAGGCTGCATCCTGGATGGGCTGCTTCCACTCTGCGGGGTCTGCGCCGTGCGTCACACAAACATGTACAGACACAGTCAAACAACGTTTGTGGCAGAAACCTTGTGCCAGAAACATTCACATTCCAGGGTGCGTGTTCCGCATATATCTATAAGCTGCAGCCGGATGTCTTAGTGCACTTAACTTATATCAGCTACCACTGGATTTATGATTGTGGGACAAGCAAATAGTCGACTGAGCATTAGATATGAGCAGCTAATTTGTGTTCCTGCATTACAAAAAAAGAAAGTAACAGTTCAAGTGTGTCATCCAAGAGTACCCAAGAACAATACCTTAACAAGAAAGAAGGAGGCTTCGGATTTACAGATCATATAAGTCAGTGTAAAACAGTTTTTCTTTTTAATATTGGTGCAGAGAGCTCATCAGAAATCTACCCATGTAAGAAAAATCGCTGACTGTCGAGTTCTGTAAATATCACAAAAGAAAGTTTCTGGGGTCAGATGGATGTGGCAATATTACTTGAAAGACGTCCTTGAGAGTGGTGAAAGACGGACGCTTGTCCTTGCAGAGAATATATTTAAATGTTTGTTTTTTAAATCCAAACCATCACGTGGTGTAAGCGAGCAAGCACCATGCATGACGTTGACTTACAGTTGACTTGCAGTGTGACCACAATGGACTTGACTGATGACAGATGTGGGGTGGCCAAGAAGGCACTGCACGTGTAGTTGCCGGCATCGTGTCGAGACAGGTTGCGGATGAGCAGAGACTGACCCTCCATCTTGTACTTTTTGTCTGTCGTGGAAAGTGGGAGACACCAATACGAAAATCAGGTCCTGCCACTTCGATTGCCTTGCAAAGTGATGCTATAGCCCTCTAAGAAGTAGCTATTCATACCATAAATTTATTCCTAGGCACGGCTTGAACATTAATGAACTTCGGCAGTGCACAAGAAAGCCCAATAATGTGGCAAAACTATCGCTCTTAGGAATACGAGTAATCATACCCAAGTATTTTTAGTAGTTTCTGGAACAAAACAAAAGAGAAACTAGGAATAAAATTACTGCATTTCAGTATATGCTGAATGAAATTATTAGCATACAGCCAAAAAGAGGTCTGCAACAGGGGTTCACTAATGAAATGAATTTTCACCTGCCTAGAGAACCGAGTCTTCGTCTACAAGTCGCAAACTATGCGTGAACAACTGATGATGGCATTGGAATGGAGGATAATTCTGGCGTAAAATAGGAACGATGAGCAATTTAAAAAAATGGTGACCTTTTGCACCGTTTTGCAATGACAAGGATTTTAGGTACACTAAACCTCGTTATAACGAAGTTGACAGGGGAGCGGTAATTACTTCGTTATAACCATTAGTTCGTTATAACCAATATCAATTTCATCTATAGGAATTTCAAGGGGAATTGCGATTGCTTCGTTATATCCGATAGTTCATTATATCCGGGTTCGTTATAACGAGGTTCTACTGTATTAGAGTGCTTATCTTCTGTTACACGCCCGATGATTTGACCTTAACAATGAGCTCTTTAACACAAGCAACAAGAACCTCAAGATCTAGTCGCTCGACTATATAATCGAACCTCGCTATAACGAAGTCCGAGGGGACGCGGAATTACTCCGTTATATCCATTATTTCGCCATAACCGTTGTTGCCCTTAACTGACATATTTGGTGTTCGGATGCGAAAATTTGAACGTTCAAACAAGAAAGACAGCGCTGTGGCCCGCGATAATGCTATACAGAGCCAAGCATGCGATGAAGGTTTATAAAAGCACTAAAAAAATTACTAGTGGGCATCGGCAGCCGGCGTGACAGGCCGTGTTTTGTCGCGACGCGATTGTCTCGCTCCCGTTTTTTCGCGCGGCTCATCCGTACGTTACCGCGAAACCGGAGAGACGGCGGCGCCATTGAACAGTCAAAAGCGAAAATACGCTCGTCATGAAAGAGAAGCACGCGGCGGACTACCGAGAGCGCCGTCATCGCTGCTATGTCGCACTCAATGGGTAGGCGAACGAACGTCGCCGCGCCGGCTTGGCAGGCTTGCGATTCCCGAGACCCGAGGCCACGCCAAGCCGCATCAGTGTTCGGTAGCATTCGCGGGCGGCCGTAACAAGAGAGCTGGATGCACTAATTAGTTTTCACCACCGCACGCAAGCAACGGCGCACCAGCGTTTGTCCCTCAAATTTCCACTGCCAGCCGTGTGGCTACGCAGTTAGCATGACCTCTGAGATCCCCAAGATGCGATCTCGGAGGCCGCCCTTTGACATCTAGCTGCTGCGAGGAAAAAAAAAGGGGGAGAAGCAGGGATGGCAGGTGAGGGAGGAATGCAGCGGTACATACTGGTGCGCGCCGCTGCCTGCACGTGGGTATACGCGCGGTTATGTGCAGCAGTTTCATTGGGCCGCGGTATTTCTGAATCACCGCGCCGAACACCGCGGAAGCGATTTTGTTCGCGCGAACAAGAGCCGATTATCCGTTTCGGAGACCATTTTAGTTCGTTATATCCATTGAAAGAATAATTTTACTCCGTTAAAACGAGGTTTCAAGTGTGTGTACCGGAATTTCAAGGGAATTTTACTTATTTACTTCGTTACACCCATTATTTCATTATATCCCGTTACGTTATAACGGGGGTCGAGCTCATATATATATATATATATATATATATATATATATATAACGAAAGGGAAGGGGTCAAGGGCTCGTTCTTTATTTGTTAGAAACAACTTAATGAGCAAACAGACAGTGAAGCCTAGGAAAACATAGGGGAAGTTACTTGTGGTATTGTAATTGTGGAGAAAGTAGAAAGGAATTAAAGTGGACGAAAAGACAAACCTGCCCTCGGTGGGACCCGAACCCACGACCTTCGGATGTCGCGTCCGATGCTCTACCAACTGAGCTACAAGGGCGGTCGTCCCCCCGTCCACTTTTATTGTGTATTTATGTAGGTATTATCCTGGGAGTGTTAGGCAGCGCCACTCGAGGCCAAGGCGGCGTGTGTAGAACACACTTTCTTGCCAGGAGGCGTCACGTAGAACGTGAACTTAGATGAGATGGCTTCTGCCCAATACTTCCCCTATGTTTTCCTAGGCTTCACTGTCTGTTCGCTCATTAAGTTGTTTCTAACAAATAAAGAACGAGCCCTTGACCCCTTCCCTTTCGTTATTTCATAGCTTGGGCCTCGTTGCGGCAGACTTGGTGCCTTAGGTAGCATGCGAGGGCTTATTGGGCAGAAGCCATCTCATCTAAGTTCACGTTCTACGTGACGCCTCCTGGCAAGAAAGTGTGTTCTACACACGCCGCCTTGGCCTCGAGTGGCGCTGCCTAACACTCCCAGGATAATACCTACATAAATACACAATAAACGTGGATGGGGGGACGACCGCCCTTGTAGCTCAGTTGGTAGAGCATCGGACGCGACATCCGAAGGTCGTGGGTTCGGGTCCCACCGAGGGCAGGTTTGTCTTTTCGTCCACTTTAATTCCTTTCTACTTTCTCCACAATTACAATACCACAAGTAACTTCCCCTATGTTTTCCTAGGCTTCACTGTCTGTTTGCTCATTATATATATATATATATATATATATATATATATATATACACACACACACACACACACACACCGCATCAGGCTTCAAACAACTTCCTGGTAAGAAAAGGGCTGTCATGCACCCACTAATTCCTGCTTCGGTTTCAGCGAGAAAAGCCAGGCAATTGCTGTAACGGCAAACCAGATTACTTTGGGGAGAAAGAACGCCAGCAGTCATGCGGTACTATCTAGAGACATCATCATGGAGCCGGTAGCTTTGGCACAAGTACGCACTGTTAACGATGGACTTCAAGTCCCTGGTCCAGGAGACGACAGGCTTTTGCTTCGCTTGAGCGCTGCACTGGAGCGTGAAGTCTTCGCCCTCGGTGCCTTGCTGAAGCTGAGGCGTGCCTTCGAATGTGATCGCTCCTGCATGTTCCCAGAAGACGACAGAAATAAAGAGAGAAAGTGGTAAGGGCAAAGTGCACTTATGTATACTGCAAGAAAGATCGGTGGCAATTGTGAATACGCATTATCTTTTAGTCTCGAGTACTCTTGATATGTCTTACAATTCCATAAAACTGTAATCATCATTCTATAAAAAACACGTTCGGCAAAGGAAGGCAAATGCGTCAAACATACGGGAGGCGAGTGAAGTAGTGCGCCGTGAGTCGATCCACCGTGTGACCTCATGCAAGTTGCCACTAGGTTGTAGTGACCTTTAGATTGATTTGTAGGGCCTAACGATTTGTAACGCTTCGGAAATTTCGACTACCTGGGGTTCTGTGCAGTGACACATCGCACAGCACACGGGCCTCAGCACTTCGCCTCCACAGAAATGCAGCCGATGCGGTCAAGATTCGATCCCGTGGCCTTCGGGTCAGCAGCCTAGTGCCATCGCCACTAGACCACCGTGGCGAGGTGTAGTGGATTTTAGACCGGCCCAATTTTAAGTACACCATAACCGTGGTTGGCCCAGTACTCCAGTATATGCGGTTTAAGGAACTCGTACCCCGCGTTACAAGTCAGTGAGATAAAGGAAAGAACGGCTTCACTTTAAATGCAATGGGAGAAGTAGGTCGAGTGATCTGCTCTTCAGACGTAGAGACAGGAGCCATTCACAAGGACATATGTCGTGAGGGTTGCGTCTGAGACGACTATAAGATTCGTTACTTATGTACCCAATTTGGTCACTAAGCCTTCGGGCTTGGATATCAGCCAGGCATCCGATGAATGAAGGGCTCAATCGCTGAAAAGGAGCTATAGTGCTTGAACTAAAGGCAGTACGAGCATTATTATGTTAATGGTCAAGAATGAGGCTTTTAGCACACAGCTCTGAGAGCTTCATTCCGTTCACGTCTTACCAACACGCACACAAACAGTCGCACTAGTGAATTTAACATCCACTTACGGTATACGATGAGGTTGAAGGAGACTTCTTCGCCCTGCTCTGGCGCAGAGCAAGTGTAAGTGCCCTTGTCGGATTCCCAGGCCTCTTCCACGACGAGCTTCAGATCGGACTGTCCCGTTTTTGGTAACTCAATGTGGATTCTGAAAAACCAAACAAATCAATGTGAAAATTTGAGAAAGGAGACCCTGTAAGCTGCGTCCTGCTGCCATGTGAATACAATAATGCGCCGTCGCGACCGTACGAAGCAAGTGTTGCATATGCCGAACTTAGTTGCATTAAAGTATTCACAAAGAGCTTTTACGTGTTCAAGACAGGTTACAAAACCATGGTACATAAAATGGTTGGCTCAAACATTGAACATCCTCCTGCACTGAAGCCCGTGCCAGACCTAACAAGAACACATTTTGACTGTCTTTTAGTTTTGTTGGCGCGTTGCGCTGGAGCTAGCAGCCTGGTTTTGCTTGGGTTAGCTCTCTAAACCTGTCTCGGGCGCCTGATTCGACTGGTTGCGGCTTGCGAAGCCACACTTTTTATTTTGGTAAGCGTCAATGTTAAAATAGGACTGCTTCGATTACAACAGCGTCTGTGGGAAAACAGTAAGTGACGCGTACTGAGGCGATACAGGCCAGGGTAATATACATAGCAAGGAATGCGAGAAGTAGAGACAAGAAGAAAAAGCAACGGCTTTCTACCTCCTTCATGGTGGCGAAGATTAGCAGAGAGTAGTAGCAATAAAACACTGCGAGAGGGCATGCGAACGATCACAGCCGTTAACAGAAGTGCACTAGAGTTCGGCACTAATCGGTCATGAAGTCAGTTTTAATGTTTTGTTGCAGATAAGAACGGTAACAACGCATTCACAGTCCTCTGCTACGACATTTAAATACTAGTCCGCGAAAAAAAAAACGAAAAAAAAAAAAACGGGCACGAGGATGAGTACCGTCCAGTGAGATCGGTGATGCGGTTTCCATCTGGGCCTGTCCATGTCAGCGACTGCTGATCGGTGGCGGAGCCGCCCATACACGTCACGAAGAAGTTCTCCCGGGTCAATGTGCTCACTTCCGTCTTGGCCGGCTGAAGGTACAGCTCGCCGCGGCATTCTGTGAAAGGAAAGGACAACGGCGTCAGCTATCGATAATCGACCGGAGCCAACGGCGATCATCATCAGTACCAGCGGCGCACTCTGTTACAGTGTACCATATAGAATATACGTGCACTGTAACTCTGTCTAAGCCAGTGGCGCAACGACGGGGGGGGGGTTCGGGGGTTGTAACCCCCCCCCCCCCCCCCCGAAGCAGACCTAACTCCCCTCCCACTCCGTAACTGGCCCTATGTCCTAGAAGAATGTGGAGCTAATGCCTGCAAAACGCCGAAAAAAATAATCAAAATAATCATCATAATTGATGTCACCATTATTTGGCATTTTATTTACTTTTATTTACACACGCAACAACTGTGTAATCGCTTGCCCGGCCCTTCGGGAAAATTGACCCCCCCCCCCCCCCCCGGCAGAAATCCTGGGTGCGCTACTGGTCTAAGCCACGGAGCCTTATCTTGCTCTGTGGTCTACCCCCATTGCAAAGAAGAGGCCTCTCCTACAGTTCAAGCCCTATCATCTGCCAATAGCGGCCACGTTATCGCCGCAAACTTGAACCCATATGCCCACCCAACTTCCTGTCGCCTTCAGGGGTGAAAGATGCTGCACGCAGCTTGACCGAGTCTCTCTAAACCTCTTAGCGCCTATCTTATAGAACTTACATTCAACAGGTCTCAATTGTCATTTACTAATGGTATCGACAGAAGTGACCAGTGACTCGTTGATACAACTGCAGCAGATTCCAGGCAAATTTCTTTGAGAACCCGCTGAAGCACAACAAGGGACGTCTTCAAGAGGTCACAGCAAGAGGTGGCAAGACGAAGAAGCGCCGAGAATACCGGAGTGCACAAGAAACTACGGATGACGTCACGGCCGTCTAAAAGGACGTAGAGTGCGCAATGAAATGTGGTCGGATGACACGGGAAAATACAGAGTACACTCAGTTAGGTACAAATATATGCGGCACACAGTACGCTCGGCACAGGAGAGGCCATGCAATGGGTGGGCGGCATATACGGCTGCGCGTCTCTGCGAACTGCGTCCGTCCGCGATTGTTGCTGCGGCGTTCGCGGAAAACGGCCCTTGGGGCAATTCAGCGTGACACTCTTCGCAGTTTTCGACGTTCAAGCACAGTGCCGTCAAAAAAAGACAACTATAGAGAAAGAAAACTTCTTTGCTTGAGCGTCCGATGCCATACTGGCGTCTCGTTCCTTCTTTTTGTCCGTGTGTACGGTATACATTTTTTACTGTCTCGAACGAAGGCCCCGTGGCTTCAGTTCCTCCCACGTTTTCATGTTACCCTCGCAAAGCACAGGAACGCCCGCGCGTCTCTCTCCGGAGGACTGTTACTTATACGCTGTCGCGCGTTACGCTACGCTGAAGTTTAACTGCGTCTGCGACAATCAAAGAAAGAACGGCCCGAAAGAAAGTATATCGCCAAGAGAGGAGCGAGACGACAGTATAAAGAAGCAGTCGTTTTGCGAGCGAAGGAAGGCCGCCCCCGCCTTTTACAGTCAGAGGAACTCGGAAGCGTTTGCCCCTGCGCACAGGGAAACGAGAAATACACACTGTTCCAGCGCCGAGCCGCGGCCAAAGAAACAAACGGCGTCTGGCGACTGAACGCATGCAGCAAAGAAGAGAAGAAGACGGAGCAATTGTCTCGGCTGCTACGGATGGCTGAGTACGCGGCGTACTTATAGCGAAAAGAAAAAACAAACAAACACGAAACCAACTAATCTGAGGGCAAAAATGGTGAAAAAGAAGTTGAAGTGCCGCCATACTATATATAGGAGAAGTATTTGTGCAAAAATAGTTTTGTACGCTCTTTCGTTGAGTTCTTTCGTGATTTTCTGGTGTTCCTGAAGAGTGTGGGAGGCAGGTACAGGAACGTTCCTGACGTAGTCGTGGCACGTTTTCGTGCGTGTTCGGAACATGACAACGTGGAACATGGCCGCGCACACGAGCTCTTGCTGAGAAAGCTATACAACGCTGAAGCTATGCAGACGGGAAAAGTTCGGACGTAGATGTCAACAATGTAACTGTTGTAATTACAGCACGGAGCAGAGGTTGGTGCGCTCCGTACTGTCTCTTAGGAAACATACAGGTTAAAGGCGTGCAAGTCTGCGATAACACGGGAAAAAGATCGCTGCATCACGCGGTCTGACAAAAATAAACCTCTGCGCTCAAGTAGTCGGATCCCAGAGAATATAAAGTTACGAACTTCAACAATGAACAACTGCGAGAATAAAGAAAAACGAAAGAAGAAACGATTTAAAAAGTGAGAGAAGAACCACAATGCTTGAAAGGAAAGAAAAGAAAACGACGACTGTAACAAGATCCGTCCCGACAAAGGGCATGCGTACTGACTTTTCACGCGTAAGTTATTCAGATCGAAAGTGCTATTCGCGTTGCCGAGGTCTTCGGCGCGCACAAGCACGTCCTATCACTCGCGTCTCTTTAGGCCTTTAGCGAAGCCCCAGGAGAGTGCATTTCGACGGGGATAACGAGGAGTAGCGACGAAGCAAAGACAAGAAGGAAACTTCCGCGGAGCCGTGCGAGGTCTCCGAGCGGAATGTTTGCACTAAGAACGGCAGGGATGCTGACAAGCCCGGGAGGTATTTACCCGAGCACAGTGATGGCTGCACCCTTCTGTAGGCCTACACTCACATATGTGGGACCATAACACCGCTACGGTGTTCCATTATATGGCACCCAACTTGATTGACTCACTAAATGGAATACTTGTTTGATTTGCGATGATTTCATAGCTTTCTCATTTGCCATATATTCACGCCCTTGTGCTTCGAGTTGTCGATGGATTCGCCCTCGCGCTGTCTATCGCTAGCCTCCTGGTTAGCTGAATTGGCAGAGCGAGCGCCCCGGACAGGCGTTGGTCCCGGGTTCGAACCCCGGACCAGGACGAATTTTTCGGCAAGTAGGAAGCTTTCATTTCTTCGAAATCCGCATGGTTTTCCTTGTAGTCTTGTGCTACAAAACGGGTGGATGCTGATTTTCCCTTTCATGATTTCGTAGTTGTCCCTATGTTTGAGATCCCCCTGCCTAAAGACACTTGATACGCGGCCTTACACCTATCGCGAGGCGATTCTAGTTTACTAAAGGGCTACAGGAAGAACCCTGGCAAAATGGCCAGTGAGAGACGTTATGAGAGGTTATACGAGGGTAAGTTTGCACTTATGTAGATGGTATTGCTTAACCCCTGGCGTGCTCAAAAAGCACGGGTACAAAAGTTACTGTGCCTCATGCCATACCCGAAATTACTGCTGTTGCCGCGAGCAAAAATGGAACCCACAAAATATTGCTCACCCGCATAAAGCTACTGACCCTGCTCCCGTCTGGGCCCTTTCGGGCTCGCAGTAAAGACTCAGCATTACCGGTCACGCCTGAGTATAACCGACAAGCAAAGTGTTCGGCCCCGAGCCAGAAATCGAAAACATTGTCCGTTCTAAAGACATTTAGCGTTCTTCTTATCGACAGGGCAAGGTAAAATCAATGTAGCTGCGCGTAACAAAAACACAGGTTATCACGTTTATTTATTAGTTAACGCAGCAGCGATCACTAGTCAGGCACTCAGCGGGCGCCATTCCAACCTTTCGTCAGCAGTAGTTGCGGTAAAGCTGGAAACGCCACGCCGCATACAAATTTCCATCCTTCGAAGGTGGCTTCTCCTTTTGCAGGGCTGCAAAGGGAGAAGCCACTTTCGAAGTCGTAAAGCCTAACCTGTTGAAACTACTGTGACCTTAAAAAGACCAGAAAAACAAAGACAGAGGTAGATAGCGAGGAAAGGCAAAAGCTAGACCCATGCACACTACACTGGCTAACTCCGAAAGCAGCCGAATGGTGGCGCCACCCCATCACGCCAGCACCCTCTCAGAGTTCCTAGCCAACAGAGCCATAATTTCTGAGAAAAATAAGACTAGCACTATTTTCAGGGGCGCACAAGAGGCCACTGCTAAGCACCACAAAAAAGGAACTGGGGAAATAAGAGAATATCAAAAGGAGGAGATTTGGAAACTTGAATGGAGCGCTCCATCGGCTAAGCAACGTAGGCTACGCCCGTTCGTAATGAAAATCACGCAAGAAATTCTCACCCAACAGCAAATGGTCTCGTGCGACCTGCGCTTCATCTCCTGCGCTATCTCAATCGTTCGATGAAGCAAAGAAGCAAAATAGGTAAATAAACAAAGAGAAAGAAGCTGCGCTTGGTTAGGGCAATCCAGAGGGCTATCTGCGATGGCCTCTTTCGTGAATATAATTGTGCAAACGAAAGCCGAGCACAGTGTGTCCACTACGAATGTCCAACACAATAGCCACGGCAAAGAGGGAGCTCAGCGAACCCTCGTCTCTCACGGATGCAAATACTGAAACGCCACGCGCTAATCTTAATTCTGAGAAAATTAAGGCTGATGACTATGCTGCGAAACTACGCGGAAGCAAGATAGCGCGCGATAAAGGAGCTATACGGAAAAACAGGGAGGAAAAGTTCTTCTGTAACTCATATAGCGAGACCTGGAAATAACAAAATTAGAAAGAGAAATTTGCGCAATACTAAGTATCTTTACAAAAATTACCAAACGTCCGTGTGAGTTTTTGGTAGCACCCCTGATGTTTCCACCGATAAACGAATATCGAGTGCGAGTGTCAACGAAACTGCATGCCTGGATTACAAAAGGATAGCGTGTTTCCAACAATTGCTGAGGAGTTCGAACCCGCTGCGGGCTCGTTGAAGGTTATCAACTGGTAGCCCCCATTTGAGATGCAGGCGGCTTCCCCGGCACAACTTACCCTCGTCGGCTGCGCGATGTATACACTAATTTCCCGTCGCCTCGAAAACACATTCTCCGCGGGTGATCGCGTAACGCGATCAGCTTCTTCCGGGAAACGAGTGCTTACGGTCTAAACGAGACGGTGTAGTTTGAAGAAACTCGAGATTTGCGTTGACTCCCGCCGATGTGGGGAGACGACGCGTAGGCAGGCGCTCGCGGTTCCGCTGCGTGGGCATATCGAAGAACAAGTGTGCGACCCCTTGGTCACGCAACACCATGACATTAAGAACAAAAGGCCACTAGAAAATACACTGTCAAGGTGGCGGTCATGTGCCGCTTACTGCAACACGGGATGAAGTGCGTAGACAAGCTTCTTCAGAATGCTCTTACGCTTCGCTCTCTTTATGTTCCTGATTTCACGGCTAAACGATATTACGTAATGTCTGCAATTATACGTTGTGCTGTATACCATCGCACAGAAGGCTCCGGTTATGGTGTATCCGAAACTTGCTTTATCTGGCGCCTGTTGCGAAAAATTTCATAGCAAGAATCCTGTCTGTTTCTTTTTTAAATAGGGCCTCAGACTTACGAATAAAGACGTACTACGCCGTGCTTGGATAAAGTAACGAGCAGAAAAAAGTTGTACGACACCCCTTTACAACTTTGTTGCGAAAAGGAGTTCCCGGGCTCCTAACAGACCACTACCGCATGCCCTACAAACTTGCTTGAAGGCACATGAAAGCGGGTCGAAACTGCGAATGAAGCGGCTCAACAGCGAGCCCGCCGTGACGCCAGCCATCCAGACACAAGCCGATGCTGAATTGCGCCTGGGCCGCGCGCTGCCGGCTGAGCCTTTTTCTTCGGCAAACGCGTGAAGCGGGAATGCGCGCGAGAGTTAAAGTACGATAAAGAACGAAAGAAAAAAGGGGGGTATAAGTAAAGGAAAAGAAAGGAAGTAAACAGGGAAAGGAAAAGTGTTTTCAATTCATGGAAAGTGCCGCTCGTTCGGCATGCCTTCCCTTTTCGGGCCGGGGCAAGGAAGGGCCGGTAGCATTTGTGCAAGACGGCGGGCGCCTCTCGCATTACGTACTCGCGCCCCCTGCACTCCCTCGGCGCAGCAAGTCACCGCCGTTTCTGTTGTCGCTATGAAGACTAAAACACGCGTATGAGCCAGCGAAAGAGAGGGAGAGAAATCGGTTCAACATGTAGAAGAGCCCCGTGAATGCGCAGTGCAGAATGAAAACAGAAGTGCCTCATTCCGCTTCGGCTGTGCGCACATTGTGTGAACTTCCCAAGATGTAGGAAATGAGAAGGGGTGAGACAGAGAGAGAGTATTTCGGCAGTATCAGGAAAGCGCTCAAACCACTCACACAAATGTACAAACGCGCATAGGGACAGAATACAACGTGGAACCTCCGCAATAACGATAACGGAGGGGGAAGAAAGAGAAAGAAAAGAAACGTCATACTTGGAAAAGAGAGGGAGAAAGAGAGAGAGCCTCGTCGGAGGAGAAGTGCGAGTGGTTGTTGTTGTCCCGGGAGAAATTTCCGGCGTGCGCATTTGGAGTTGCAGCGCTGATTGCGTCGCAGCAATATATATGGACGCAGGACTGAGATCGACGTAATAATCATTTACGCACCGTGCCGAGGAAGAAGAAGAGAGTTTGCGGAGCGCCCGCGTGTATAGGGAGTCGCGAAGAGCTCATTTCGTTAACGAGAGAGCAAAGTCGTCAATGACGGGATGCACGCGAAATTTCTTTATGTGCGTGTGTGCTGCGGGGATCCGATTTGTTGCCTCAGAGTGGGGGAGCACCACAAGACGAGTCGGTGGAAGGGGATGCATTGACGCTGCCCCATAAGCATGAGCGGCACTTCATAGAAAAAAACATCATCGAAAAACGGGGTAAGACTAAGCAACAAATATGTGCTTTCGTCGGGATAGTTGTATTCTATTTCTGCATTTGCGTCGAAAGCGTAGAGAGAACGCATAAAAAAAAAAGGAAAAGAAAATGCGAAGGTACTCTAGCGGCTCTTGAATTAGTAAAGGTAATAGATGTCTGGTAATTTATTACATAAATCCCATTACCACGAAAACCAATACCACAGGCGTTACATATAATGTAAAGAAAACGGCGTATGTTGGCTGCGCGTTTCGGTCGTGCATTTCGTTCATAAGACCACTGTTTACCCTGCATGCATTTTCATCGCCATTTGGCAACCAGAGACGCCAACGTGTGACGCAGTAGCGAACCGTTTTACTGCGGCGACATCAAAAGTACAGCTTCTTTTAATTTTCACTTCATCTTTACCCGTGAAACGAAAGCTACTGGGTTCAGTCGCTGCCGACATCACTGGCTTCAATTCATCCCCTCTCTTCCTTCCTCTATCAAGCCGAACGTGACCGACTCTCATGAACGAGCACAAACTGTCACGCACACGCGGGCCCAGCCAGTCGACGGGGAGTCCGCTGAGAATGCGCAGCGGTTGAGTGAATGGCACACGCTGGCAACGAGATGAGAAGACCACCCGATGAGAAGTATGGCGATGCGGCGCCACGGGACAGATGGGGGCTTGCGTCTCGCGCGGTAGAAAACGAATGCATTTCATTAGGGAAGCACTCGCCCGCACGTTCTCCCGCTGCGGCCTGCCGGACAACCCCGCCAATGCACCACGGTAACAAGCGAAGTACCCCGCGGTGATCGCAGTGCCGCGCTCCGGAGGCTAGTGGGGGACTACGAATGTTCCAACCAACCAAGGACAGAAAAAAAGAGACAGAGGGGAAAAAAAAAAAGACGACTTGAAATGGGGGCAACATGGAAATTTTGGAGACAAGCCGTAGAAGAAAATGTGTAATAATAATTGCTTTGGTGTCACGGACCGTAACCCCGGTATGATTATGAGAAACGCTCTAGTGGAGGCATGGGAAATCAGCGCACTAACAATGCCGCTGGTCTGGCTTGAAGGCACGAAGGTTGAGACCATACCACTTTCAAGGTCCCACGCTGCTAGGAAATTTCAAGCGCGATTGCACGGGAGGTTACGCTCTCGCTGTGGAATGCCCCAAGTATCCCAACCATTCAGACCAGTCGGCAACAACCACCTGTCGTCGTTGCTGCATTTACGAATGCCAACTGGACTCTGCCGAGCAGAGGCCACACTGCCTTATCGCTTGTGTCCGTCTTTTACAAAGTCGCTCTAATTTATGACTGAAATGGCCGACAGTTCTCTTTGTGACACCCGTCGTCGCGAGGAGACGCTGCAACTCATCTTATGCGACTGCCCTCGATACAATGTGATGAGGCAATAACTGGCGTTTGCTCTTGCTCACCCTGACCAGCGGCGGATGTCGGTCGATGCTATTCTGGATTGTCGATCACACAAGCCATCGCAGCTGAAGGCGACGAAGGCAGTGCTAAAGTTCCTGAAGACAACAGACTCGCACAAGCGACTGTAGCAGTGACGTCGCATGCCGTGCAGGAACCACTGACTGACAGTGTGCCATGAGTGCTTCCTTCCTACCTCTTTTCTCTGTAACTTTCAATCTTCCCCATCGTCCCCATACATTTCCCCTTGTGCAGGGTAGCATACCGGTTGTCCTGCACAGGTTAACCTCCCTGCCTTTACTATTTCCTTCCTTCCTGTAGTGGAAAGCTCCAGAAATTTCGACCACCAGGAGTTCTTTGACGTGCACTGACATCGCACAGTATGCGGGCCTCTAGCATTCCTTCCACCTCCATCGAAATAAGACCACCGTAGCAGTGATCGAACCCGAGTCCTTCGGGTTAGCAGATAAGCATAACCACTAGACCACCGTGGCGGAAGATGAAAAGGTGTGGCGGAAAGGCATCTGCAATACAGTGCCAGAGCAAGAGTTAAATTTGTAGCAAGACGTGTTGGCCACGTAATTTAGTCATGAAGCAAACAGCAAACTTTAATCACAAAAGCTAAGCGTTACCGCCAACCAAACAATGCCTCTAGAGACCAAGCAGCCACGGAGGTGTTGCTTCTAACGAATCAACAATCGGTCGGGGACAGTGGCGTAGCCAGAAATTTTTTTCGGGGGGGGCTAGGAGTCTTCGACGGACAGGATGGACGGAGTCGGAGCCTCACTGTGTGTGTGTGTGTATATATATATATATATATATATATATATATTTTTTTTTTTTTCGGAACGAAAATGTGCACGCGGCGCATTTGCGCGGACCGCCGCCCAATAAGTATACATTCGTTCAGCATCTGCGAACTACTTCAGCCTTCAGTTGTCATATCAACTGGGTCCCGAAATAACGATACTCTCGCCCATTCAAAACATTTACAAAATGCAATGTATCGACGAAATCTAGTAGAAAGACATTTATTTCCCCGCCACCGCGAAGATTCGTCACTTGCGCACGCTACTACCTTTGTGATAATTTCAAAATAAAGTATAATTATCGATGTACACATACGCATGAAATGCTGTAAAGAATTCGTGATAGCAGGCGCAGCCGGGAACAGCGGGCAGCATACCTGAGGTAGGTAAGCTGAAAATGACGCTATAACAAACACATTTTTTGAAACACTTTATAAATTGATCGTGGCGTTGTCCTGATAAACTCCGGAAGACTCTCTCCAACTTAACATGCTAGTAGACATACAGCATATTTCGTATTTATGGATTCCTCACCGAAACTTACCTGTTCGCTACATTATACAGGCGCTTCTTTTACCAAATTTTCGATACATTTGCAGGAAGAACAGAGATTCGCCTGCGATTGTGATTATAAGCCGCTCCAGATCTATCTGTCGTGAACATATTACCACTTCTTTTTTAAAAGAATTAAGTCTATTGCGTTACAGAAAAATGCCGTCCTCATTAACATTGTAGGCCTCCCAAAACATGGCTTTGTCTCCACTAAACTCACAAACACCACCATCCTGGCCCTTTCAAGAATAATTACTGACACATTTGTTAAGCTGAAAAACGTGCTAAAATATCTCTTAATATTGAAAAAGCTTTCTATGTGGTTTGTCACTTCACACTTCTAGCCAGATAAATTAAAAATCCCATGGTGCTACTGGGACTAACACCAGTTTAATCCTACATTTACTTCGAGGCATGCGGAATGCAAGTTGCGATCAATAAATCTGATTTGGAACTCACTGAAGTGAACTCCGGAATGTTGAGATGGCCCTACTTCGCGCAAAGGGGGAGGGGGTTCTAAGCCGCAACAATTCACAAGTACCACAACTACGCTACGACTCCGTTCGAAATGCTTCACGCAATCACCCCCTCTGGCCACACACCTCAACAACCATTTAACCAAACCGGATTCGTGCTGGGGCCGGGAAGAGGAAACAGTCTTAATTAAGCCATCAAAACATGGAATTTAATATGCGAACATGATCGAAGTATACACTTAACAATTAGTAGCGAACGTAATGATGCAAGGCAAACAAAGAGCAACGTAAACGCATAGTGCAGCACAGGAATTAACAGCGGAAACAAACTCATCAATGAACGGCAGATACAATGGGTAAAACAGCTCATAAACTAACGGCGCAATGTCTTAAGTGCGCTTGCTGCCGCCAACGAAGACAACGCTTATCTGGGTGGGCTCCATCGGCGCATAGGTCTCGTCGCCGGCCTGTGGACTGGTGCTTGGGTGCTCTCGAAGGCGCCGTGGCTCACGGATTCTCCCCGATCATTGCTGCTCGCATCGTGCTCTCGCAGACTACATCGTCTCTCCGAGATTGGAGAGCCGAACGGCCAGGCTTGCACGAGAGATAGCAAACGAAGCTTACTTCTTCACACGACAGAGGGCCTTTCTTCGAGTCTCCCGAATCTCCAAAATTCCACCCTGTCCTCTGTCCCGAGACGAGTTTTTCTCTCCGACAGCCCGCCTCACCAGGGCGTCTATCTAATGGTTGTCTACGGCAACGTCGCCGGTAGAAATCGCACCAGTCCAACCCGCCATGCGACCATTGTTTGGGACTCGCCTCCACAGTGTAACGCAGTACCAGCTCCTCTCCAAAAATATAAAAAGCAAAATATAAACATACACAAAACTCGACATTCGGACAGGACGTCGGACAGCCTAACCGGCGACACTTGTGTACAGATTATCGTAACGAGCGTTAGCTACCACCGCTTCCATTCCGAAGCACTCCAGGTGCAAGCAATTTGGCACCGTCTAGGCGCCCACAGGCTGGAAGTGCCTGGTGAAAAGACGCGCCTGTAGGCTGTCCCTCCTTTGTGGCCGGTCAGATGTGCGCGTACGAGAAGCAGTTCTACTTACGGCATTGCTCGGTGATCGAAGCATACCGGGGATGCTCCGATGGCTTTATTCAAGCACTTATGAGCGCGCTGGGTTCGCTTTGGCGTCGACATTCTGTTTCTTCAAGGTCGCCGACTAATGCACACTCTCATCTGGGGCCGCCGCGCAAACGTCAGCTCTGCTGTCAAAGCGAGGTTGCCGCAAAACTCGCGGGTAACGAAAGCCCCAGCGATTCTCTGACCGCAGCGGCAGTCGAAAAATAGGATTGTGTCTCGCCCGTGTCTCGGCCCGCCGACGCGCCTCGGGGAGCCACAATGGCACAAGGGTCGGTATTAGGCCCAATATTTCCTGTATCAATTACGTTCGCCGTAAGCTTCTAACTTGCGAAGTTCACAAATGTACTCACTTGATGCAGCACTAGCATCGACAAATACTAGATTATCAACTACTACTAGCCGTATCTCACTGGTTTTGCAAACTGAAAGGTCATGTGTTTTAACCTTACGAGATCGCTTGCTACACTGAGTTGACAATATTACATCCATAGCGCTCGATTTAGACACGTCAAGGTTAAAAAGAAGTTTGTAAAAGAAAGCTTTCTTATGGTTCTTACACGCCCTATGACCTTCATCGGGCTTTGTACGTTCTTACTTTCTTATTTCGCTGTCACTTAGGTCGCTGTTGAAAAACATGGGGGCTGATGTAAACAACTTCTTTCGCTCCGTTACTACGCGAGGTCCAAGAATAGTGAGTTTCCTTCTGCCTAAAAGAGAAGTAATATCCCGTTCAGTGAGTTGCATGTTACAGACATGCCATATTTTCGTCCCCGATTCCGTACGCCAGGCAAGCAAATAATGGTAGTGCATACAACCCTCAATTGTAACAATGCCAATGGCGAATAATTGCAGGACTTTCTCGGTGCTTTAACTTGGAATTGAATTAACAGTAGCAGAATTTTCCTGTTTCATGCATCTAAACACTAGTTTCTTCGAAATAAAGCATCGTGATAAATTTATTTACTTGAATGAGCAGAGGCTCGATGTGGGCAAGTTTCTTATGCATGCTTGGAATGCCTGTCCTTTGTACGTGTTTTGTTTTTGTCCCCGTTCTTTTGCGCTCTTTTGCACTTTTGCTTGAAAATGTAGCCTTCTCTATTCGAGTTGTTCGACCAGATACTGTAGCCGAAAAAGGAATTGATATAATGAGATTTTTTCTCATTTTATTTTCCCATTGGCCGCTCATGGATTGTGTCATGTACTGATTGATCGATCAATCGTCTCGGTGACTGTAGTTATTTCGGCTGTTATATTTCGGTAGTTATTTCGGCAACGCTGTATATTGTATTCAAGAAATGAAATGATGTCAAGTTAATTTCCTGGCTTGCTGTGATTAACAAGACATCGTATGACCTCATCTGAGCAATAGCAAGGGACTATTCAAATATGATCAGAGAATTCACATATAATCCACATCTCGTAGGCACGTTAAAAAGCCACTGTATTGTCAGAGGATATAAGGTATCATGTAAGTACAAATCAGTTGAAGAAAATGACTTAGCATTCGAGGTCTCGCTCATTTGTTGGCGCTGCGAAGATGAGCTTCCCCAGAAAACGGAGAGCTGCTGCTGTCCTTGAGACATATTGCCGCGAAAGCGACGATACGAATATGGTCACCCCTTCTTGAATGAATGTCGCGACCACCGCCTGCTGGTAGCGGAGTTGTTGACCCTTGTACACGCTCGGCGATGAACCGCAGCGCGGTCTTTTTGTCGACTCGTTATTCCGTAGTTTACTAGCTTGTGGATAGCACTGCAAAGCAGTGCTGTCCACTCGGAAGGTTGGTTGAAATTTTCTCTCTCTGGGGCATCGTTCTCGCAAGGGGACACGCGTGAGCGCACGTTGCTACCATGTGTAAGTCGTCAAGAAAAATGACGAAAGCGAAGCTGTATTGGGCCACCCATGTAGGGGCACTGCTCAAAAAGAAAAAAAGGCGCATTCACTGTACGCCACATTCCCCAGGCGACCGCATACAACGTACCAAAAGCGTCAGCGCCCCACAGAAACAGGAATAAGAGGGGAAGAAGGATCGGGCGGCACAGAAGGCGTTGCACAGGGAACAGCGGCGTACTTTGCTTTGTGTTTGGTTCGCTAGCTCAATGACCTTGGCCTGCGAACATTTCACCCGCAACAAAACCACGCATGTTTCCGGGTACGGAGACTCGCCATGTTCTTCCATCACCGCAGAGAGCTAATTGTCAACACATTGCAGAAGCGTCTGCCTGCCGCAGCGCTGTGCTGCAAAGACTGCAAGCTCCCCTTTCAGTCTGTTATCGCCGCATCCTTTGCCAATAAATGACATATGCCCCTCGTTTGCCAGCACCGTCCCCTGCAGACAAGCTACAACTTCCCCGCCATAGAGTGATAACTTCCTTTGCAAGTTGAAAGAGCCGCGTTCTTCGTTTTAAGCCCACCACAAAGACGCGAATGCCCGTAGCCGCACCTTCGCCGAGTGGACACCTTTGTGATGGGCCAGCATAGATAGGAAGTGGGGCACCGGCCGGAAAAATTTCGGGGGGGGCTTCAGCCCGGTCAGCCCATGCCTGCCTACGCCACTGGTCGGGGAATAAAAGGGGACACTGAAGTAAAATAGTTTTTTAAGACTTACTGCCAGACGTATCCCTTCCTCCCTTTTCATGAATGCCTCCAATGAAGAAACAAACAAACAAAAACAAACAAACAAAGATCTCACGCAATGTAGGAATCTGTGTCATGCGAAGCAATCAGCGAGAAACTGCCTATGACGAAGCTCACTTAGACGAACCCCCCCCACACACACACACTCACACACACTCTCTCACACACTCTCACTCACTCTCTCCGTCTCGCATGTAGGCAAAAGTAAAGTTACTACCCTTGGTCCTGACGTTGATAGGAGCGATTTCTTGTTGGACTCTTCCAGCAATAAGCCACTTCGTCAAAGTTTAGTGCGGATGAGTTATCAGTCTTGGTAATTTTTACTACGTACTTTATAATTACTGTTTGTTTAAGAAATGCCCCTCTAACCTAACGGTCGCATTTTTGCGCGTAAGATTATGCCCTAAATTAATTTTTAAATCTTTTTGGGGTTCTTTCAGAATATTTTGTTCCACTGCCAGAGAAAAGTGCCTGTCCATAACGCACCTCTCTTTTCCCACTCCCTTAAAGGAAAACTAAAACATACACGCTGCTAAATCTTGAAGGAGAAGCTTTATGGAAAAATAGTAAATGAGCATTAGGGACTTCTAACTGTGACACGCGTGCACACAATATATCTATATAAGCTACCAACACGCTCACACTTTAGTCGCTGATAAGTGCTACCAGAAAAGCGAGGCGACGTGCGGACGCCCAGACGATAAAAGATTGAACGCGAAACGCTCAACTAAAAGCTTTTCTCTGTGCCAGCGTCCCCAGTTATATATACCCGGAATTATAAAGTGCTCAGCGCGGGCTTAAAGGCGCTTTGCCACAAACGCTCGTCCCCCGTGCGCTCGGCGGAAGTCCTTCAGAAACCGATAACAAACAAACGAAGTAAGTGGGTCTAGGATCGTGGACAGCAGCTTGTGGCGCCTCGATGACGAAGACTGTGGGAATACAAAATAATGAAATAACTATCTCGGAGCTTCCGTGATCGATAGCGGAGTTAATAGGCTTACCGCGCGACGAACGACGCGCTTATTATTCCTCGGCACGCGTCGCCATGGAGACGGCGCTACAGCTTAAGCCCTCCACTTTGGAGCTGCGGATGCCTTCGTTCCCGAGAAATGGGCATAGTTATGTAAGCGTCACCAGGAAAAAAAAAAAAAAAGAAATGGGGCTAGCAAAAAATGCGCGCTGCAGGGCTTGTGCAGATGGAAGTAGATACTCCTATCTGAAGGAGGGGGAGGAGGAGGAGGAGGAGGACGGTCGGTCGAACTAAGTGCGAACGCATATTTGGCACTTCGGCACGACTGCTTTCACAACGGCCGACGTTTATCGAGTTCGTTTCAATCGTCGTAACACAATCAACTAGGTGCGTGAAGTGTAAATAACGAAAGTACTATTCTCAAAAGGGAACCTGAAGTTGAAATTAAGCGGGAGTAATTTCTAAGTATATGTAATAAACGCCTCGAAAACCGGAAGAATAAGAATCGCGACAATTCTTGCGCTGCGCCGGGTCGACCGGCGGGCAAAGCAATAATCAAATTGGGGTACAAAAGGGCAGCGTGATATGTACGATTCACTCGAGCTGTGTGCAATCTTTCACACTAAATTCTGGTACCTGATCGGTCACGTATCTTATATCCAGTATTTGTCGTGCAAATGGTTACTTTAGGTCTAAAGCATGGAACGACCGCTCTATAGCACTTCAGGTGGCGAGTGCATTAATTGTTACTTTTTATTGCGATAGCAACAATATGGACAGCCTAGGCGGGTTTTTGCCGTCGCCGATATGTCCAGTATAAAGCCCAAATTTATACCGCATTCTTTTGGTCCTTTCTCCTTCCGGTCAATAGTCTTGACGTTTGCTTTCCGATAATCCTGGTTTGTCCGCAAAAAATCTTGATAATCTCGGAAGCCTAAAACCACGTCAGCACTCGCTGGGTGGTGGTGCCCCAGCCACTTCATAACAAAATATTTCCGATTCGCGCATCACTGTGGTCGTCTGGTCGATGTGCGGTATTCGGCTTCTGGCTGGAGGGGCGGAGCGGTCACCAGTGGAAAGAGCCTTGACACGTTTACACAGAACACTGATCGCCCGTTGCAAACTTACTGCGCACTCATGACTCGTTGATTAAAAAAAAACGAAGTGGTGCTTCACTTGGACGCACTAAACACACGTGCGAGCACGCACAGATACAACTCCCACCGATGATTCGTCGAACCAACCAATGCACTGGAGCATCACACGGAAGCACTAAACAGACGCGGGAGCGCGAGCACACACTCACACACACACACACACACACACACACACACACACACACACACACACACACACACACCGCCGCAAGCGCGTCACAACCAAATATGGTTGTTAAAAACTCCCATGGCGAGGTAAAGACCACGTGAACTGAAACTCCGTGGGTAGTAAAATAAGGTCATGTCGTTTTTATACTCCGTCACTTAGAAATGGTGGTAAAATGGTGTCACGTGCCGTAGTCACTCCGCTATGACAGAGTAAATGGTTGGGGCATGAGAGCTTTTGCGGTTGAGACGCTGGTAAAAGCTCCCATCTCGACTAATTTTTGCTTACAGTGTGCCAAAGCGTGCACTTGCGAGTAGCAGCTGAGTACGTCCGATCAATAAGGAACGATCGTCAGACTGTATACACAAAACGAATGTGATAAGTACATATAATCCCTGAAGGAACCACTTGGCGCCTGAAAGAGAACGGTGATTGGACTTGTCCATGCGGTCGTCAGTGTATCATAGCGACTTACCTGCTATATATGTTGTAATATGTGGTTATGAACATGCTTGTTCTATTTTTATCAGATTTTTATTACTTGCTTATATACGTGTGCTTTGCTTGACGTGCTTTGACATAGGCCAACACTAGTCATTGCATGCTATCGGTCCAGGTAGTCTAAACATTTCCTCGGATTTGCCACTAAAATTGAAATTGAAGTGAACTGATTTGAAGATCAGCAATCGCTTGCGTTTACTAGAGGGCTCACAACCATTTCATTTGACGACGCATTCCCGAAACCTCCGTGCGTAACGCAACTTAAACGTTCTCTTACAATATAATGCTCAATCACCGTCACAAGAGATATTGGTCAATAAAGAACTTTAGTCGACGTCAGCGTTGAGACAGAACAGATACCGTCCAGTACAGAGCAGTCCGTATTGGTGAGGAGCTAAACGAGGGTGGTGGGGAGCGAAGCGAAGTTTTCGGACATGGGCGTGCCAGACACATTTATCGTCGGCAGTGGCCGAGACAGGGACGCCAGTTCTGAGCGTCCGAAGCCAACGGTCCGTGGTGATCGGATGAAGCCCCGTGTCCACCGCCTTCCACGTCGGACGCAGGGAGCCGCGTTTCGAGGGGCATCCATCACGGACGCCTATCGGGTCCCGAGCAGGCGACCGCGTGAAACTTGCGTCACGTTTTTCGGCCTCACCGCCGGCACACAAGTCGGCGCGTCGCCGGTGTTCAGCCGCATGTTTGCGGATATCAGCACGCCGTGCAGTCACTCATCCACTAGGGGCGTTAAAAGACTTACAAGTGTAGCTACTCTTGTAAGTCCTTAACGCCCGTAGGCTTGCGCGTAGGCTGAAGTGTCGCTCACGTCGGATAGATGGTAGCTCGGCCAGACTTGACGGCTTAATCCACCAAGCCCCTTCTTTTAGGCGGGCCGGAAGCAGACGGTTGTCCACCGGAAGTTGCCGTCACTGCGTGTACTTGACAGGTCTGGTCCATCGTTATTCCTGTACACAGAAGCCGCTTACCCTATTCATATTGTGGACATTGAACTCGGCTCAAAATCACCTTCTTTTTATCACGTCTCATTAATGATTTGTAAACGGACCATGGAACGCGCGACAGAGCAGCCGCCATATACCAACAGTGAAAGAGGTGTGCCTTCGCCGATCTGCCGTCGTCTGCAATACACGATATCGTATTGCTACACATGTAAGTATGTAACGTATAAAACAATACTGTTTTAGTCCCTCCGCGAATAGCCTTTTCTTTTAATGTTACCACAGCAGGAACTTCTGCCAGGCCTCTGCCCGGCAATCTTACTCTTCTGCTTTTATGTGGCTTATGGTTGGAGCACGACGTTACGGTATTGTGAGCGGCTTTCCAGCAGATTAACACGAACGTATGCCCGCTTACCCCCGTCGTGCATGCAAATTGTTTAAAAATTTATGGCAGTGTTGATATGCTAGCAAAAATAATTGTCCGGGAACATATACAAAAAAAATGAAACTTAGCCACTTAGGACTGTATAACTACTTGTTAAACGCAGTGCCGGTCAGGGACACAAGATCGCTGAGGTGACCGTGTAAAGATCCTACATGCACTGCTAAACAAGTGGAAGCGGCGCACGTGTAACGAAATAGTTTCGAATATTCCTGACACCTACAAAAAATTACGGCAGCGAGGAAATAACTGATTCCAAGAACAAGTGAATGTTCTGAAACGAAGGTACTGGCGTTTTTATGGTCACTGTAATGATATACGAAAATACAATGTCAGGGCTTAGCCAACCAACACAGCCTATACATAGCGCAAGTCTGCAAAACAATTCTCGTCCATGAGGAGGTCTTGCTTGAATGCGCGATTTATACTTCAGTTTCGCAAGGCCCCACACGTGTCTATGATTGAGGAGTAGACGCTGTCTTGCTTTGATGGGCATTCCGTCTTCCAATGACGCCCACCAGCATACGAACAGCTGGTATGCTAGTCCTAGTTCATAGACACTTGTTCTTGTACCGTCCGTATATTATCACGTCCACCCTCCCGTTAAATTAAACTTCGACGCATTTCAAGTTCGCATTTAAATCTGAGGCTGGCTTTATCCTACGTGAAATCGGATGCTGTTGGACGCATGAGCGCCAGGACGCCAGGATTATAACACGTGCACTGCGCTGATCTTAAGCGTGGTGGAGGCCGTTAATTAGTCGCCCAGGCCTGGACGCACGGACACGTGCCGTTTCGCCGTAGCTAATTAGCAGTAAAAAGCTCATTCCCTCATTAAGACACTGGAGATTTCTCAGTGCTGCTCACAGTTGGTCCCATATAGACGTTCTTGAGCACATCACTCCGAAATGAAGTAAGACAGAATACTACTAATGACTTGATTCGAAAAAAAAAAGAAAACTGATAGTGGGGCACCTTAAGGCGCTTTCGTCTATGCGAGCAAGTATTCCAGACAAATATTTTGCTGAAGAAAATAATGCTTACTATATATATATATATATATATATATATATATATATATATATATATATATATATATATATATATATATATATATATAGTGTGACGTCACAGAAGGGCAGGAAGCAGATCCAAAAACCTGCCAGCAAGAAGTATGCAGCTTGACGCGTGCTGTACGCTTCAGGAACACGACCACGCCGCCAAATAACGCAGAACAAACTCCGTGCACTCGTGGATTTTGCTATGGCTCCTTTCAAGGTGCTTGAGCTATAGGACTGCCCTGGATAAATCGCTCGTAGCTCGATTTTGAAGTTGCGCGACTGCGAAGAAGCAGTCGTTTATGGACTAAAGTGAGCGATAGACGTACCACCCACCGGTCGCTTTGCGACTATGCAGTGTCTGCCACAAGATTGGCAACCTTGGTCGCGTGCCTTCGACAGGAGCCCGTATGTATGACCCCTCAAGGGGAAACGTGGCACGCGCGAATCGCGTCTCTTCTTCGATGATTCCACGTTGTCTGCCTACAGAAACGGGGCAGTGGCTTCGCACACAGTCGTAGTGCCCGCGCATGTGCGCATAGGCACGGCAGACCAGTAGCCATGCCCGTACAACGCGGCCTGAAACGAGCCCTGGAATGTGCAGCGAATGGAGGCAAAGCAGGATGTCGGCGTCGAGGTTCCACACGCGCAGGACGATACGACCCGCACGAGCGAAACTTTGTGGCGAGTTTATACCCGGCAAAGCCGAGTCCATTTCCTTGCCCGCATCGTGTACAGCTAGGCAGCTCACGGCACGGTTGAGTGGATCGACGCCCTAGACAGAGCATCGGCGTCGGGGTGCGCAGAGCGTGGGGCGAACGACCCGCTTATCTCGCGTAGATGTCCTCATTGTGTTAGGCTTTACCGCGGCGCGAGGGTACGCGCCGTGACGTGCGCGGGATTAGGCTCCAGCTGTGATGCGGGCGGTAGCACTCAATCTCCGACCAACTCGAGTTCGAGAGCAGAAACTGTTCGGTTATGTGGCGCGGGAGCTGCGCGTATAATGTGTACAGGTGTATCGGGTAACATTAGACAAGTTGCCCCTTTGATATTCCTATTTTATTTGTTTCCTATTGTTTAGTATTGTTTTATTACACACAAATACTTAATGAGCAAAACTGTTTACGGCGGGATAGGACAGAGATCCAGTACTGTACATTGTACTAGTATCCTTATTCCCTTTAGCCTCGGTTCTTTAAAGTGTGCCTTATCACAAGTAGAGATATGCTTGCATATCACCCCCGTTGGGAGTGAGGCCGCCCGCCGTGCCGTGAATATAAGTTGCCCTTTCCAATTTAACGGCGCATGATCTTAGCAGCTAAGCTACCTCTCAGCACGTCAGACTTGCATAGGCTGCTGTAATAACGATGTTCCATACCGTATAAGAGCGACTGACTATAGCACTGTGCGACGTGCTTTCTCTCTCTCGCCTCTCTAACTTTAAATCTCCCCAATCCATTTTCCCATGTGCAGGGTAGCGTAGCGGTTGCCCTGCACTGCCTAACCTCCCTGCATCTCCCTAGCTGCTGCTTCCTTCCTTCCACATAGCTAGCACGATCGCTGACAGGAGGAGGAAGGGAAAGTTTTACAGCTGCCCTTGTTGCAAACATAGGTGTTGTCATCAATGGCCTTATATATTTCAAGGGGCTACGATCTGTCCCGTATCTTCAGCGCGGTGCAAACCAGCCACCTCGGCGTAAGGTAGCCCTTAGGCATCTGAGCAAGATATAAATGCGACAACCGATGTTTTCCGCCACAGAATTCTCCTCGCAGAATGAAACAGGGCGTTAGGCGTAGGAACCGCAAGGCAAGATGAAATAAAAAGCAAGGCATACTTAGAAACTGGAAAAGGGGGTCTAAAAGAGAGAAAAGGATTCTGACAACGAGTAAAAACACATATGAAAGATAGTGGAACAAAGAAACACCCGCAGGTGTGATCCTTTCTATGTGATCACTGCTCAAAGTGGATTTGGAAGTATTGATCGAAGTTGAAATAAAACAAAGAAAGCAGCCCAAACAACCGACTGCACTCTATATCCGGCTCGACTCAATTCGTATGTTCTCATCCTCTCAACCTTTTCCGCTTTCTTTCTTTCCTTGTTTTTTGTCGACGTTTTTCCTCTTGTTGAGACAGGTGCTGCCGGCGAAGACATTAAAAATAGCGCGCTCCCCTTTCTGCCGCTAGGTTTTCCAAAAACAAATTCAGCATTGAGCGTTCAGTTCCTTTACCGCCGTGTTTATTGTGTTTGTCTATACATTATCGCAATGAAAAAAATAATCACTGTCCCGTAACGGCTATGACAGCTGCTTTTCACATAATGCTCACGCTTTGCGAACTTAATGCTTAGGAAGCACCTCTCAGGATCACATTGACCTATCATGCCGCGTAACGGCAAAGCTCTGTGCTGATAACCTATATGTATGCTGCTCAGCAACTTCCGAGGCGCTGTCCGATGCGGCGGTCTTGTGTGAACGCAGCAACTAGACGGTAAAGAGAGAGCAACACCTCAGTACTAGCACAGGGCTGTTCCTGCATTGCATCCCCTCTGAAAGGAGGCCGCCGTGGCCAAGGGTCGAACATGAGTCTTCGAGTCCAACAGAGCAACTCCCTACCTGATACGCTGCCCCGGCGTGTATGCACATCTCGTTTAATCACCGCACGGTACACAAACTGTTTCTGTGGTATAATGTAGCCATCTGTCACAGTGTAATCGTAAAGCACCTTTTTTTTTTTACTTTGGAAAGTCATGCTTTCAACATAAACAATGGCAATCTCTTATATGGTCAGTTTGAGAGAAAAACTCGCCGTGAGGGCCAATAAAGCTTTTTGGCAGTAGACCGCTTAGATGTACCCCTTTCCGAACTTTACGAGTAAATGTATAGCTTAGGGGACTTAGAAAAGTGGCTTCTTCCTCGGGGGTCATGACGGTAGTCTCTTCCACTTTCTCTCCCTCTCTCTGTTTCTTTTTCTGTCGCCCACAGCAAGCTGTCTTGTCTTTTTCCCCCGCTGTGTGTATCTTTCTCTCTCAGGTTGTCGCCCGTGATCAACTTCTGTTACAATTGTAAGCAACACGAGATCATGTGGTTCCCATCAATGCAGGTTCTATAAGCGCGAGTGTACAGCCCAGAAGTGATGATGCTCGCCTCCGGACCGTGGGTACCGGGACTGCAACCCCGCCTGGCAAAGAAAATTTACGTTGTTTCATTTATATCTTAATTTCTCCGTCACTATCTCTCTGCACCTCATCTCCTCATTCCACGCAATCTCCACTGAGGCATTAGGGGTCGCCGACCACGGCTGGAACTTGAGCTTAAACAGTTGGGCTGTTGAACGCTATCTAGAGTAAATTTAGGGGTATCTTGTATAAGTCTGGTTCCTCCTAGAGAGGAAGTGCACGTTTGCGATATGGCCTGTAAAGCGTGCTCTGCCACGACATTACCAACACAACGGGGAAGCACGCACGTCTCAGAAACGAAACAGTGTTGTGGTAGCGAATGGATTACGCACTTTCGCGAAACCGTTTATGGACAATAGGAACATGTTGCCGCCGCTACTACCAATGTTTAACATTATTATTATTATTATTATTATTATTATTATTATTATTATTATAAATAAATAAATAAATAAATAAATAAATAAATAAATAAATAAATAAATAAATAAATAAATAAATAAATAAAGACGCAGTACGATGGCATGTAGATAACGCTTACGAACGAAGACCCACTGGCACAAGCCCAAATGAGGTGAACCTAAAAGAAAAATAACATTGTTTTGGTTCACGCGTTCGGTCTCGGATGTAGTCACCAATCGAGAAAACCTGACATCAAGGTGAAATAAACTCACGAAGAAAAAAAAAATGGGGAGAGAAATCTGAAGCTCCTTAGCTAGGCACCAAACCGTAAATTCAGGAGATTTTTTTTTCTCTCTCGTAGCCCTCCACCTAAGTAAGGTTCAACGACCAAAGCCAAACGAGTCTCGACAAGCACGCACGGTTGCACGTTGCCCTCAGGTTTAGTAACACGGTGAAACAGCGCGACGCAGGGCGGTCGGCAACGTCGAATACTAATTAGAAGCACCGTGGCTGTGTGTCGCTCATTAGGGCTTCTAAAGAGCGGCTTTGAGTACGACGAATCTCAAAGCCAACGAATCTGAAAGGCGCGGGAAAGGTAGTGTAACGAGTGCCGGCAACAAACCTCCTAATGAGCGTGAAGCCAGACAAATTACATGTTGGAAGGAGAGGCGACGAGTAGAGGCCGAAGGGAAAAGGTGCCAGTGCTTGGCATAAACACATAGAACTACAGCCAGTAACGTCTCTAGTAGTGAATAATATCAAATGTATGTAAAAGCTTTATCGTGGAGGTGTGCTTTATGGCGCGGAGAGGGTTAAGTTGCTGGGAAGCCTAGCCTCAGGATGCCAGCCTTCAGCACTTTTTGTTTTGTTTTGCTTTTGACTTCCTGCTTATTATGGTAACATTGTTTTTCGGAGTAGTTCACTGAAGCCGAAAAAAAATAAAAGGCTACACAATGCCGCTCGCGCGGCTGCTATGCTTCTATGCCCGTTTTCGCGAGGGGCAACAAACAACTGAGCAACCGGCTTGTTTGGTACGAATGCGCCGAAGCGGATGATGGAAGAGCAGAGGTGCGGAAAAGTGCACGGTTCCACGGGCATTTCGCTAATAACAACGGTTGTTGCGCAATCACCGCGGTAAGAGTCTATAAGAAAAAAACAACAACAGGGAGCCGAATAATAGAAAGGGTTTACAGCTAAAGGCTGTCGCAGTTTGAATTTGCGCATGTAAACAAATTACGTAACCCGTGGGACGGATGGCGCGTGCGGAAGTTCTCGGAAAGATGTTTTTCTCGAAGACAACTATATATGCGAGAGATGGTCTGCGAGAAGCTAAGAAATATAGGAACGTTACGGGCCGTTGTGCGCGGCTGTAGTTATTTGCTCGCTTTTAGCCAAGGATGATATAGGATGATATATTTGTTTTGCTGTGCTGAGTAAAGCAGGTACATAATAAACAATAAATTCTTGAAGACGATGGCCAGTTGAGAAAAAAAAAAAAAACGACCGAATTCACGTTATAAATAGCGTGTTAGGGGCCAAACCCACGATATTATTGTGCGGGATGTACATACGTACAGGGATACTCCACATTAATTTTGACCCGCTGGGCTTCCATAACAGGTGCCTACGTTTAAGTGCACGGTACTAAAACCCACTTTCTCGAGCAGTGCATACCTTAGCTCAGAAACTACGGCAGATCGAATGCGCCTTTGTTCTTTTCGAAGACGTAAACTGTCGGTTTAGTACTCATAGGTGCACGAGTGTGAGGAAGTAGATAACACCATCTGAAGCAATACAACCCCACTGTTCCAAATTGTTGTGCGAATCATGTGTATTTATGTAGTATATGCGGAATATGCTGTATCAATCTACAAACGAGTAGTATTTGGCGGTCATCAAATTCGAGTCCCGGGAATAGCAATAAGAAGTGTTCCAAGATCTGTGGATTCGAAAAGTGTATGACGACTGGAAAAGAACATCCATGTACACTTTGAACTGACAGCGAGTTCTGTGCGCACGGAATTCCGGTATGCGCGACGGCTCTTGCGTACATCAGTTTACCGTACAAACGCAACGCCTTTGGGCTCGCATTTGTGATCCCGTCAAAAAATCATCTGAAAACACAGGCTATTCGCGATTACGAAGATGCCAATAACTCTCACCACTAGTAGAGTGGAATACGCTTGGTATAACTGCAGTAATATGCATCCAGCAACAATGATAATTGTTGCTGATCTCTGTCTGCATCAGGAGATGGCACAATCAATCTGGCAGCTCATGTTTGCGGTTCTGGTAATCCAGTAAACCGCAGATATGAGGGAGTTCGTGGACATAGCTCTCTCTTACTCTCTTTTAACGTCGTAAGTTACACGGTGAAAAAACATCACAGCAGAGAAGCTATTCTATATTCCTTTTGGCCTGAAAAATAACAGCCACGACAAATGAATCAGAAAACCCACATATAACCGCGCCGGTTGTCTCAAATCTTTTCAGTCAATATCATGTATGAGATCTGCTCGGAAGTGGCAAAAGCTACGCAACAATGACACGACTGCGATGACCGGTGCGATGAGAAAGAAACTGAAAACAAAAAACAAGGCGCATTACAAAACAAACCAACAAGACAAATAACATTTGAAAGCAAACTCTTTAACACTACGTGGTAGTTGTCGCAGCTAGTTTATTGCTGAACGAGCGAAATGGAGGAAGATCAAAGTGCTTCGCTGCATGCAAGAAATTTTAAATATCGATATATTCGTAGCAAAAGCAAACTCATCTGAAGTATTTGACGCTCGAAAGGAGCTTGCTGCTTGCAGAAAAGTCAGAGTGCGACGCCAAGAGCTTTCTTACCTGCAGACAGAAAAACAGACATGTCAATAATTACAGCATTTTTGGTGAGAGCGTCGTACCTGCATTGAATAATATAAGAATATGTACTTATGAGCTCAGATGAACGTACGTAATACAGAAACCGTACCTAGAGAGGACGCGAAAACAGCAGCGTTTTACTCTGAAAAGGTCAGTAACATTAAGGAATTCCGCTGTGCGGGCGCCAAATATTTTGCGCCCTGTGCAATGACTTAACAAGAAGGCAAGATTTCGCGCTGTATAGGGACAAATTAACGCATTTCTACGCATCGCCTTCATATTGCATAGCACATAACCAATGATATCAGGAGTCTGTATTGCACAGATTATAGAATGTGCCTTGAATCTATGCAATGTGCTTATATTGGCCAGGAGTTAATAAGCACAAGGTAAATAGGTAAACTCCGCTGACCTTACAGCGATGGCCTCGACCGTGATGGGTTCGATGTTTTGAGGTAGCGCATACGAGAGTTATTTGTGAGTGCCTGCTCCCAGAATTCGCTCACTGATAGTGTCAAGCCTACAAACGGTTCCGCCATGGCGATGGGTTACAGCGGCGAAACACTCCAGCCGTTACGTATTGTATACGTTCATAAGCACGCAAGGATGTAGGTATGGCGAACTCCAGTCATCGTAGCTCTAATAGTAGATCAATAAACTTGGAGTGCGGAGTTCCTGGGTTCGTCTCTGACCCACGGCTAGTCTTTCTTTTTGTCATGCGCTTTAATTTCTTTATTTACCTTATCGCCCCTACATGTCAACTATAACAGCAAGTTCTTGCTTCCCTAGCGTTACATGTTCAACTCATATGATGCTGAAGATGAAACCGAATCAAAATGCACGTTTTATAAGCGCCTAGTTTAGGGATTCACCTTACCAGAACAGTTTACATAAGGATCTTCTGCAAAAAAATAAAAAGGGAAAGAAAAAGCGTGCCTTGTGACGACAGTAACGAAAGATTAGCTCAGAAAAAGGAAAAGAAAAAGGCGGGGGTGGAGGGGGGTGCAGAAAGAAAAATTGCTGGTCTGGAAATGCCCCTAATCGCCTCCCTCATGCTGCACATACATTTCGCCATCGCAACCGAAAAACAGTACGCCAACGAGGGTGCACTTGGCTTTTTTATATATTTTTTGTCTGCATATAGAGAGTCACGCCTCTGCATGCGCATACCGGTCACTACAGGACGCCACAGAGCGCCACGAGTAACGGGCTTGTAATTAATGAACGCACGTGTGTGCTGCTACTGCTAGCTAGAATGGCCGTCGACAAGATGCCAGAGCACCAAAAAAGCACTCGAAATGTGGGAACGATGGTGGTGAATTCGCCGCTGTGTGCTAACGCGTGTTATGTATGGACGAGAAGGTTAGCAGAAAAAGAAAGGGAGAGAGAGAAGAGAGAAATAGATGCGAAGCAGTAGGCGCACAGCCGGGTGTGGCAATTAGTACGTGCCCGCTGCGATGACGGAAACTGTTGAGGCATAGGATAAGATAAATGCGCTGACTTCGAATGTGCATACACAGATTTGCAGGAAACAGTTCAGATAGCGAGTTTGTGCCTATGGTTCTTACCATTACCTTCTCACACCGACACCTCGATATTTTTTTTTTCGTTCCCAGAGATGTAATGTTCTCAATTAACGCCATCATATGTACCATCGCTGTTCCTGCTGCTGATGATGATGGTAATCAGGTGAGGCAAATCCATGCGGCAGCACGGCGCAGCGTCGAAAGAGGGAGAGGGAAAGTTTGATTTCTGGGGTTTTACGTCCCAAAACCAGCTACGATTATGAGAGACGCCGTAGTAGAGGGTTCCGGATATTCCGACCATCTGGCATTCTTCAACGTGCGCTGACATCGCGCAGTACACGAGTCTCAACATGTCGCCTCCCCCGAAATGCAGAGGCCGCAGCCGGGATTCGATCCCGCGACCCTCGTATCAGCAACCGAGTGCCGTAGCCACTAGACCACCGCGGCGGGGCGGGGGAGTGGGAAAGTGATGTTGAAAAAAAAAACAAACAACTCCTGATGGTCCAAATTTTCGGAGGCCTCAACTACGGTGTTCCTTTCATTTGTACTCTTTCCCTGTTCCCTACGCCCACGGACGCTGAGCACCGCACAGCATGTCGGCTGTAGAAAATAGCGTCCTTTCATTAAAAAGGCCACCTTACCGAAGGTGAGTGCCCAAACCACCGAGTGACAGGGCGGGGTGCTTCTCGTCTGACCGAAAAAAAAAAAAAATCCGTTGGCGCTCGGTGGCTCTATAATCGAACCCGTTACCGCCGACATTGGAAACACAAGCTATACCTCTTACTTACCGGCAGCGGTTACACAACAAGCCGCCCGTTGCCGAACAAAACTATCTCCCGAAAAGAGCTTCAGTATAGCACGAGCACTGGAAGAACCAAACGCGTCTTCACCAATAGATTTTCACGGAGATAATGACTTCGAATTCAGTCCCTACCACCCTGCAACCAATCGAACTTTAGGACGTTAAGTTAGTTACCTACGCTAGACAACTACATTACTTCACTTGTTCCGTGCGTCATATGACAAGTCAAGCTCTTCCTCTTGTCAATTTACGACGCATCTACAAGCGCAAAAATTTAGTTCGAACTCGTAAACGCTTCGTAACTTATAACATCGTATTTGCAAGTCAGTGCAAGGTGAATCATTGGCTTGTATTTCCGTAAAATAAATCACGCGAGCTTAATTAAACAGCCACAAATATTTTTTTTGGTCACTGACGGTCTCTTGACACGCATAGAAGCCTAGAGGAAACTGACGTACGTTCTAGCTTCCCGTATACATTAAACAGAGCCAGAGCTACCCCACCCACTCACCCCTCACCCCCCCTCCACTGACACACACACACACACACACACACACACACACACACACACACAGCGAGAGAGAGAGAGAGAGAGAGAGAGACATTTAGCATATCCCTATGCTCGCATATAAAAGGCGCAGCAAGGTGAGCAATTAAGCTAGTTCGTGTTTCTGTCAAATTCCCCACACAAGCACGAACTGTTCTCCGTGGTGCTCCCCACCGAAAAGCGTCCCGAGCGCATAGAGTGGAGCATTTTCAGAAGAGCTTAAACGTGCGGCGGCTAGAGCTCTCCGAATCGTGCGCGCCAGCACACCATAGGGCTGATACGATATGCCGGGCGCAAGTCATCAACACACACTTCTCCGCTCGTTCATCACCGCGCTTCAACGCGTTAAAATTCCACAGAAAGGTTCTTCAAAGACAGAACGAGCGATACAAAAAGGAAAATGAAGGACATGTTTAGCCTGTGTTTCGCCAATTTCATGCGTACGTCGCGCGCGACGTGCGGGGGAGAATGAGGAAAAAAAATTTTTAATTTCCGGAGTACTGAGTAGATTATTGCATAGCCAGTTAACTCCTAAAGCGCGTTGCAGTGAAGAAAAAAAAAACAGACTAACAAAATGTCTTATTTAAATAATAAAAGAAAGGCACTGTGCACCGTGCCTAATCTTACTATTTTCTTTTTCGTACTATCTCATGCTGATATAAAAAGACAGCCGCGATACGGCAGCAGGATTAGTGCCCCTAAAAAAAAAAAGTGAACAGGAAACCTCCAAGCGGAATTACGCGGTGAAAAAAAAAAAACATTTTACAAAAGCGTAAGTGAATTACGGCCGAGCACAATGTAGTGGCGGCCGCCAGAAAGTTCAATCTTGATACATTCTGGTCCCTTCCTATGAGCTTTAGTTCTTTCTCCCATCTCCTCGTCTGGGATGTTTTCAGGAGCGGCGTAATGAGCACCGAAATGGCGAAATACAGCGCGGCCCATGTGGCTGCGCCGTACATTCAACGAAATTTTACGTCTTCATTACAGCCGGCGGCGAGGCCATTGTTTCACTATATTTCTCTTTATTGCAGTCCCGCCTCCGTCGGCGCTACCATCGCAAGTATTAATTCTTCCCGGTTCATCCAAGGGGCCTCGGTATTTCTTCGTTAGCCGTCTGGGGAACGCTTGTCTTCGTGCTGAAGGAAATGCAAGACGTGACGGGAAACTGGCTAGGGAACGACAGCGCCGTCTAGCGAAGGGGCCCCGACGAATCCCCTTTTGTGCGAAAAGAAACAGAAAAAAAAAAGTAGTAGCAACTTCGTTGTGGCCGATGTAGCGTGAGAGTTAAGGCACCGGAGTTAATGAACGTTCGCGTCTACGAAAAGACGTCTTTTAGACGTCTAGAACTAAGCCGTGCACGTTCGGAACGCCTTATCACGTTACTGGCTGACTAAGAGTGAAGGGGTGCTAACGCTCCGCGGTAGAAAACACAAATTCTTCACTAATAGACAAACTTGTATGATAAACATTAAATCTACAGCGGGTGTGAGCTAAACAAGTGCGATGTTTTTCTTCATTAACTGCCACACAACGATATATTTGGTTAGCAAAGACTCAGCTACGCTAAATATTTACCGAAGGCAATGTATTTTGAAGGAAATGAAATGGAAAATCCAGAAATGATACAAGTAAGAAAAACGTATTTCACTTTAGTGAAGCTGTGAGGCGGCCTTGGTTGTTTGAAAAAGAAAACAACAACAACAACAACAACAACAAACTCCACGGTAGAGCCCAAGCACCGAATCAGTGAGTGGTGCATGTCCTGCTTTCTTGTAGCGATGACAACAATGAAGTAATGGGAGGTTTCACTTGCACAGTTTCAGTCAATAGTTGAAAGAAGGAACAAAATTATATGAATACAGTCACGCGGGAGATCAGGTAAAACTTTTCACAAAGGCACGCGCCGTGAAACTGCGAATATTAGAAAGAACGCCGGCACGTTCCACTTTTTGTTTTTAAATCTAGAAACCTGGGAAGCATTAGAGAAAAAAAAAAATCTGGGAAAGGCGTTTAAAAAACTTTCGCAATACCGCGGAGGCTTTACACCAGTTCGCCAGTATCTCTAGCGCGTTCGCAACACTTCCGCAAAAGATTCTAAAAGGATCGCGGACACGAATTTGTTTCACGCGCTCGCATGCGAGCGTAAACAGAGCCTGCGTGCACGAATCTTCGGGAACAAAGAAACACGCAAGCGAAACAAGAAGGCACGACACAGGAAACGGGCATAAGCAAGCGACTCGGGAGTTTGGAATGCGCAGGCAAAATAGAAGAAAGAAAGAAGAAAGAAAGAAAGAAAGAAAGAAAGAAAGAAAGAAAGAAGAAAGAAAGAAAGAAAGAAAGGACTCGTTCGATGCGGCTTCCGAGGCGAAAGCCCCGTATCACTGGCGGGCATAATGCTACACGTTCAGGGGAGCGGCAGTAGCGGCTGTTCGGGCGGAATTACAGGAGGGAGCGTGTTCGGTAAGTAGCTGCGGGCGCGGAAGAGACGAGCCTTGCGGTGATCTCGTTGGGAGTGGAAGCTTTAAAAGAAGAAAAAAAAAAAAAGGACCGTGAAAGAGGCCTTATACGATAAAAGAAGCGTACATTGCGCGGGTGCGGAAAGCGTGCCCCCCGAATCTGCGGCTGGCTCCTCTCACGTTGCGACGCTCAAGTGAAGGCACGCGTAGATTAAAAGTCACTGGGGTAAGAAAAATCCGTATAAGAGAACAAGAAATAATGCGGATCGTAAAGAAGAATTCGAGATATATGAAAGAGACAAACAAAACGAAAGGTTGCAGCTCCGTTTTAAGTGGACCTACAACTCATTGTTAACGATACAATGAAGTGCTGGTTAATGTACGTTTTTAAATCTTGGCAAACGATGACAGATGGAAGTATCGAACTGAGTCAGAAAATTGAGGATGTCACTTCTGAGCAAGTTAACGCCGGACGTGAAACGCTGATACAAAGGCATTAACAGCACTACCTCTAAAATTCAGCCGCAGCTGTGCTGTCCTCTACTTTAACACGCGTGTCTACAATACCCTATAATACACCATAATGCCCAAGTAATACCAGTGAGCAGGTGCCACGGTAGCTTAAAGAAACATTAAAGTAAAAAAACACTTATTTGTCGTATTTGTAGGCCAGCTTTTTACAATACCATAAACATCAATCTTGCGAGTACGTAGAAGACCCCAGCTAATCTAGAAAACACGCAAAAAGAAAATACGAGTGACGACGCCGCTTAGAATTTCCAGTACTACAAGGGGTGACGTCACCAATATTTTACGGCGTCTTTCAAGTCTTACATAACTGTTTATCGGTAAGGAAGATCTATATTGTGTGCCAAGGAAGCCAGAGAGTTAACAAGGGAGTTTCAGAACATTTGGTGGAGCGGATTTGGCGAGAATACGAAAAAAAAAAGAAAGAGAAATAAATCTGCTTTCTGGCGTTATTAGTTCCCAAGTTCCGGCGCCAATCTCGAAACTGAAACAATGACATTCATTATTTCCTTCAATATTGAACATAAAATGTCGAAATTAACGACAACAGAGTTTTGGGACCATAAGTGATCATTTTTTAAACCACTTCTTTTCACTGAAGGGTCCCTTTAACGTCAAGGATTCGTACTGCCGAGCTCGGGGTCGCCGGTTCAATCTGTATGCGACGATCGCGACTCAGTTGCGGCCGAATAACGAAACGATTGAGCACTCAGATGTCTAGCTGCGCTTCGAAAAGTGACACGTGGCCAATTGAATTCGGAGCATCCCGCCACGGTGTTGCTCGTAACAAGATCGTGTCTTACTCACGCAAAACCATACAAGTCATTTTTTAATGTCATATGCCGTAACGCTATGGCCTTCGGCCATTCTTTTTTTATTTTGTGGGGTTTAACGTCCCAAAACCAGTTCTAATTATGAGACGCCGTAGTGGAGGCCTCCGGAAATTTCGACCACCTGGGGTTCTTTAACGTGCACTGACATCGCACAGCACACGGGCCTCAACATTTCGATCGCCTCCATCCAAATGCAGCCGCCGCGGCCGGGATTCGATCCCGCGACCTTCGGGTCAGTAGCCGAGTACCATAGCCACTAGACCACCGTAGTGGAGCATTCGTGCGTTTTCTTGTCTTCCTTGGATGAATGATCGTAGGATTCCTCGTGTTTGTGTCGTTCGCTTTAAGAGTTCTGATCCTTTAAGATGGCTATTCCAAATCGACTAATTTTCCCGTACACAAGGGCTTAAGCACGAACGTGTCGACGGACAGCCCGGAAATCATAACCGCCGTTTTCATTTATAAATTGTAACCTGAACTGAAAACTACCAATGCTGTTGCACAAAATACGATTTCACATTGTGGACAGAAGAGGCCAAAATACAAATATGAGCACTATCTTTACACACATACAAACGCACATACACACACAAAAAAAGGCAGCCACTTAAAACAAGTCGAAGTGCGCCATGCGAAAGAAGTCGAAATTATAGACGTATGGGAAATGGACGAATAATGGGCACATACTGGCTAGGCCGCTTCCCGCATAACGTTGCAGAAGAAGACGGAAGAGCAGCAAGTGAGACGCACCGCGGCAATACGAGGAAGGCAAAAGGAGTGCATGGGTGCGCGCAGCAGCGCCTCGAGGCAACGATGGAGGGACGAATAAATTTCACGAGCATTCCACGCGAAACGTGGTTTGTTTCCATCACATCACACAGCGTTATGGTAAGCAAATGGAGGAGGAGGAGGAGGAGGAGGAAAGACAGGGTGGTTAGCCAGTGCTGAGACCGGCTGGCTACCCTGTGCATGGGGAAAAGGGTTGAAGGGAATGAAAGATACTAGAAAGGGGACACGACAAGAAAGAAGAAAACGAGAAAAAAAAACACACACACACGCACACACAAACGCGACACTGCTTAATGTCTGTCCCTTAGACCGCTCGTCCGTAAAAATCGCAACAACGATTTCACGGCACAAGAATATAGATGAGATTGGAAGACCATTACCACAACGGCTCGAATACATCACTAAAGTATAAAAAATTAAAGATTACGAGGCATGACACACGGCTGTGCGCAAAGTGTACTGATGTTACAGTTACGGTACGTTATGTGTTAACCAAGGTTTGTTCGATGTTGCATGGATTAGCAGGCGTAATGTTACAGTTTACAGCAGCTAAGTTGCGCTTATTTCCGAGTAGGCGGGTACAACATGGCCGCATCTACTTACTTCCAGGAATTGCAGAGTTAAGAGCAATAAATCAGGAAGTACACTCCAGAAACGTTTCTTAAGTTACGTACATACTAGGAACACCACCGCTTCAAAAATAAATACTGGAACTGAAAGACGACATGTGCTACAAACGGCTTCAGCCGCACGGCATTCGAGGAGACCAAAAGAAGATTGACAGCAGGTGCGAGCAGTAAGAGTATACAGAAGTACTTGGCTATAAAAACCACGACACTGTGCTTGCTTCGCGAATCCCATCTATATGCAAAGTCAGAGATGAACACTAGGCTGCGCGCCGGCAAAGGAAAGAGGGGCGAATTCTGGCAAACCCCGTAGCAGATGCAAGCAGGCCCTTCTAGAACACCAACAACTTTATTTTAGCGTCATTTATTAAGTCTTGCTGTCGAACGCAGAAATGGAGAAGCCGACGTGCCCTTTACGTCAGCTTCCATACAGCAACCCATTTATCGTAGCGCAGAATACGATAAGGTTAATGACCTTCATATCTATGTTTCAAGGTGGCATTGTGAGCTACAGAAAAATAATGATCACGAGACTGTGAAAATGCCTACACTTGATCACGCGTGGGAGAAACTCGCGTACCCTGTCCGGGGATAAGCGGCAAAGTAATATATGTCATCACAGGAAAGCAATGTGCAGTTACACTTGTGCTAAGTGCAAGTTGTCTACATACTTGGGCAAATCACACTTACGAAATGATACGCGTACATTTACAAAAAAAAAAAAAAACAGACAAACAAGCAACATTGATATAATATTCTATAATGTCATATTTTCTAAGTTTATAGAAATAACATTAACAGCGTATACTTATTTTTGATAATAGTTTTATACGTTAGTTCTTTACATGACTAGAAATTCAGTTTTTCAAAATTATATACCACGTCCTTTTTTTCTTAATCTGGCTTAGACGTCACTTTTGAAACCGACTTTACGTTTCACAGAAAGCTTTAAAAAATACGCAAGATATAGAGCTAGAGTTTCAGAGGAATCCAGAATACTGCGAGGAAAAGAAAAAAGGAAAAGAAAATTACGTGGTCCGAGAGAAGCAGGGAAGCGTGTGACACCCTCGCTGGAAACGGTCGGCAACTCCCTACGACAACAAACCTTCCTCCTCTGCCCCAGACGGGACGACCACAGCAACAGGGCGAGACCGGAGCGCGGGCGACGAAGGCCGCAGTGCGAGCGGGGGGACGCTCAGCGGACACACGATCTACCGTTGCCCTGGCAACAACATCCGCCGCCGAGGCGAAGCTGCAGTGCCAATATGGCGCCGTAGACAGAGAGAAGCCCGAGAGAATGGAGGAGGCGATGAGAGAGAAAGAAATCAGCGGCGGCGAACAAAAGAAAGCGGCCTGGAAGGCAGCACGAGAGGAGAATAAAGCGGACGCGCGCGCTAGAAAGCGTGATTTATTCGCCTGAAAGGACGGCGCGTGTGCTGTCGGGACTTCCTGATTTGTATGCGACGTGTCGGCGAGAGTTCCGTGTTTACGTCCGAAGAAAAGGGAGAATAAAAGAAAAAGGGACCGCAGAACACTGGTGTCAAAAACAATTTTATCACACTTTTTTTTTTTGCCCCGCCGCGATGGTCTAGTGGTCATGGCACATGGCCGCAGATCCGAAGGTCGCGGGATTGAATCCCGGCAGAGGTGGCTGCATTTCCGTGGAGGCGAAATGTTCAGGCCCGTGTGCTGTGCGATGTCAGCGCACGTTAAAGAACCCAAGGTGGTCGACATTTCCGGAGCCCTCCACTACGGCGTCTCTCATAATCAGAACTGGTTTTGGGACGTTAAACTCCATAAATCAATCAATCACACTTTTTTTTGTGCGAGCGTGTGTGCACGTACCATCCGGGAGGTGATTTTGGTTTTGTAATGGATAGCGGAGTAACCAAACAAGCGCTGCGATAATAACAATGACGTTTACTTAAAAAAAAAAAACACACACACACATCCGTCACACTTAGCAAGAAAGAAAGGATCGCGCGTGCACAAGGAGTGCATATAAATGCTTCGTTGTATCATAACTGCGGATACAATATTTCGGAGAAGGCACTGAGGGATGGAGACCTCTGTATAAAACGAAAAAAAAAAAAGAACATTTTCTTAGGTGCACTTAGGAAGCGATGAAGGTCATCTGTGGCACCATCGCCAAATGTGCTCGTCACTCCCAAACTGCGCGCAGCGCTGTCTCGGGGATGAGCACGACGGGAACTCAATACAGCCGTGAGAAACGACTTAATGGAGCCGCGAGCGCGGACAAACCCGCAATGGCGCTGCCTCCAGAACAGAGCGATACCTTTTGCCGGGGAGTGCCGTTACGTAGCTCACACGCCCGAGGGGGGTGGGCTTGCCTCACCTCGGCTCCGCTTTATTTACGAGACGGACGCAAGGACACGCGAGATAACGCCCTTACTGACTCCTCTCCTTTTCTGCGCCCACTGATCAATATCGGCACTGCGGCACGGCACGCAGGCACGCACAAATGCGGTTATATACTCGTCTTCGCGTCCAGGAAGCGCTGAAACGAAAGAAGCTCGCCGACAGGGACCGCGAGTCGAACAATGGCGCTATTGCGGGGTCATCATCGCCAAGTCGAAGTCGATGGGCCCTTGGCACGCACCGTGAGACTATGGCGACGTCTCTCATCAGCGGTCGTATAGTGCAAGCCACGCTTAGTGCGATAGTGCTTTTCCGAGTCGTTTGTTGCGTCTCGTCCCACCAGTAACAACACACACACACACACACACACACACACACACACACACACACACACACACACACACACACACACAGCAGCGCGTTGCAAGCCCAGTTTTAACAGATGAACCAAAAGTGATCTTTTATGAAAACCCATGCCATCCCGTATATCGGGAGAGTGAAGTGAGATTCTAAGTTAGGTCACATTTGACACGTGAAGACACATGAAGGCACTTTCGTACAGAACTGACGCGACTCGCTGCATGTGAGACATAAGGTGAAATGGCCGTCTTGAGGAGAATGTTTTAACTGGCTCTCGAGAAGTGGAATGCAAACCGTCCGGCGTCGACGACACACATGGTACGAAAAAATCGAAAACTCGCTATATACCGAAACTTGGCCTGGAAGAGTACTAACAGTGATGGCCTAACATCGCCATTAAGACAGCACCAGTGACGGCGTCCTTACCATTTACGTCACAACTAACAACAATGAAACGACCGCAGAACCCCAGATTTCTCGGTCAGATGTGCAAGTATGCGCCACAGGTGGCAATGTTAACCATTACTGCGTACGCCAAATTGTCGCATGATATCTACTGAATTAAGGCAACCCACACCAACGAGTCTTTATGACAATGCAGAATGGATTTTGCTGTCAACTCGTGTTAGCATGGAATAAAAAATGCTGGTTTGTTTTCTATCAATAGAAAAACGCTGAAGTCTTTCTAATTTCCGATATGAAACACCACTGATTTCAAGCGATAGACAACGCTCGCAAGCATTTTCTGCTACCAAGTAATGAATAACGCAAAGTTCTCGCCACTAAGGCCAGTTTCCGTTTTATGAAAACAAACTGGCCAGTACGGATTCAGTTCAACGATACTTTTCAGGTACCTCGACATCTGCAAGGTGTCGCCGGATCGTATTGAGCCGAACCGCACTGAAGTGCGCGACGTAACATATTGTACCGGTGACTTAGATGTAACAGTTACTCCATGTCGCGTAATGCACTTAAATGTAGTTCGATAATATGAACGGCTACCTTATTCTGTGGTTATCTGTACAGAGAATACTGTGGAATGTACATCTAATCTCAGTTGTTCGCATTATTAGAGGCAACGGACTTGTGTAACAGGCAATACTTAAAGGGGTTTTGAAAAGAACATGGAGCTGTACCATTGTAATTTTCACTGCTTCAATAAGCATTCGACACGCAGATTCCAAAATATTTCGGCGTAATATTCAGTGTAAGTTTAATAACGCCCGTCTGAAATCCTCGCATTGTTGGGCTCCCGAAATGGCCATGCGACACTATATACCAGCCGGCATAGGTTCTATTCACGTTTCAGTCATGTCAAATTAAGATATTTAAAAGTATAAATACATCGATAACTTTCGTTTGACCTAAAATAACAGATCTATGTTTAAGCCTAGAAAGTAAGGAAACACTTGGAAACCGTGTGGTGCCGCCTATTGGAAGCAAGGCCGGAGGACAGTTTGTTTTCATGGCTCCCAAGGGCGCGCCAATTTCGGAGGCCATAGTGACGTAAGCCGCAGAACTGACGGGAACGTGAGCGCTGGGAAATCTAAACCGCGTTATTTATCTCTGTAAATCAGCCAGCGCTACTTGCAACGAAACAGTGTATATGACAGATTGGATAGCCAGGATTTCGAATATACCAATAGCACGAAATTTCCAGAAAACGTTCCACGACTCATTTAAAGACTACTCGATATCACACTGCGTCGTAAAGATCTACAGTATAGAACTAGAAAAATTAAAACGATGATTTCGCACAAGCGTATGCATATTCGGAAAATAAAAAAGGCAGAGAGTACACGTATTTCCAAGCGTGTACTTTGAAAGTAGAAATATATCTCGTGTACAACTACAGACCACGAGCAGTAAGAGAAAAGTAAGCTAATTTCATTCAGCACGTAAGACCAGTTTTCCTTCGCCACACTATAATTTATATCAGATAGCCCTATTCGGGCCTGGGAGTAGCATTGGCACACTAAACAAACAAGTACTCCGCAGCGGACTGTCTCCAAACGCATGACATCAGGAAAAAACAGCGCAATTACGCTGGCCCCTTCAACAGTTTCCTTTCATTTTCTTTTATTAAATATTTTCTCGTAACTTTGTATATGCAACCAGTTGCAGAGACACCGCCCTTTCTCGCAACGCACCTGTCCTAATTTACTTGCCCTGCCAAAACTGAAATATTAAATACATCAGTAATTTCCTAAACGGTACGCGACGCCGAGGTCGGGGTAAGTATATAGGCGGCGAGTATACAGCAATGCCCCAAGGCCGAAAGCAATCGGGGGCTGGATGAGCGCGCCCTACACTTTGAGAAAAACAACAACGGGAATTCACGAAACGTCACACGCGGCTGTGACCGCGGTCGTGGTCAAAAAGGGAGAGCGCAATGGAGGAGGCCACGTGACATAAGCGGCCGAGCGCCAGCCGAGGTGTCCATTTGTCAACGCCCCGAGGCTTGGACGCCGCAGCTCTCGCACAAGGACGGATCGGGCCACCGGCTGTCGTGTGTGTGTGTGTGTGTGTGTGTCTATATATATATATATATATATATATATATATATATATATATATATATATATACGCGCCCAGAAAGCAAATATATCGTCGGTGAAAAACACAGGAAGGCATCGATCGGCTGTACAGAAAAAAAAAAAGCACGCGTTGCGAATCGAGCTTCTGTTTCCGAAATTTTTGTCAAGTAGAAGTAGTCGCGGTGAAGCAGCAAGTGTGCTTGAGTTGGCAGATAGTTGATTAGTACGAAAAAGAAAAAAAAAAAGAACACTGTGCATAAACCTGCGGTGAATCTGAAATCTATTTTTCGTGCTATGATAAAACGAGACGTTGAGGCGCATAAAGATGGCGTGGACAACTTCCTACAGCAGCAGAGGCATTCCATTGCATTTGTTGAACGAATTTCTCCGGTATGGTATATCCATTCGAGAAACATATTCGTACATGGCGTACGCTTTTTGCGGTGAGGATAATTAGACGTTATCTGCAATTTCGTAGTGCAACATAGTAAAAAAAAAAAAAAATGTCTGGAGTTTTGGCAGCCAGAAGAACACGATTGATTATGAAGGATGCCGTATTGGAGGGCTCCAGATTAACTTTGACGACCGCCTGAAAGCAGTATTTTCACGATTCTGGAGCGGCGCAAAAGGGAAATTTTTCGTTTTCTTGGCATGTATTGTTAACGCTCCGCACATACTGTAGCCAGAAAAACACGTATGCAGTATTTTAGTTTTATTTTAGTATTTTCACTGTCGAGCATCTGACAGCCAGCCCAATCGCAATGGACGATACCATGACGTGCCAGCGCATATGCAATTCCCCCAAAATCGCCGAAATCGCTCTCAAGGTCGTTGTACGTCTATGAAATTATCGCTATTTGCATAGACCACCATCGACTGACAGCAGCCGATAAAACTGCTTCTCCTCCGCACGTGTTGCTGCCCTCACGTGACTTAGACCTCCGTCCAACTGTGTGTGCACATCCCTATGAAACCGATCCCTCGAAATCGAAAACGAAAGTGGCTTTCAACCCTCTCGTGCATAGTGGCCGCGCGTAAGGACAGCTGAATAAAAACTAATAAGCGGTATCTGATTGCGATTACTGACTCTAATCTTGCATGATGCTCTCATGCAAGTCCCGAAGAATATTGTACGCGTATATTGTAGACAGCCTTATGTGCTTGAGCAATGATTCGAGTTGAATAACCCGCCGAAAATGACAATACGCATATCCCCCAGAAGAAGTTTCCTTTATATGAAAACTTGTTCACCGTCAGACACACCCGCTTTACTTGGCATATTTACTTGTGTTTGTGAAGAGGTTACAGTTACCTTTAGTATAGAAACAAATTTTGGACAGTTAATGAATACATTAATTCCGTTCCGAGGCGCCACAATAGTCTTTTTGGCGTTCTCGATATACGAAAATGTCGAAAATCGGCATCAGTAGCCCTTGAAGTTCCACAACGTGCACGTAAATCTAAGTGCACAGGTGTTCATGCATCTCGCCCCTTTCGAAATCTGGTCGTCGAGGCCAAGATCGGAACCATGCAGCGTTTCCAGGCTAAGCAGTCCAATACCGTAGCCACTTAGTTACCACGTATAGTATACAACGGAAAACGGGATAGTTAACTACCACGCATGTTGTACGGTACACGCACGCGAGAGCCCAGCGGCCACTAGAGCCAGGCGTGCGAGCGATTTAACGTAAAGCTCTAAACAAGGTCTGTTCTCGAGAGCTTATTCAAATTCGCGGTGCCACCCACGTTGCTATATTCCCCGTATGTCTCCCGCGATAATATTTCACCGGAATGGCCTACCGAGACATTTGTTCATTCCGGCGGGCACAGTTCGTGCGGACGGGGGCAGCACTGCTGGCCCACTAATTCTAGTAAAAGGGGGCGAAAAAAACTACGCAACTCCCCCGAACGAGCATCGCGAGCTGCGAACATCCTGCAACAACGCCCATATACGACCATTCCGACTCCGCACGTCGCAGAAACAGTGCCAGACAATGAGCCAAAACGGGGTGAGCGTCCCACGGCAACATGGCTAATGATTCGCGCGTGCCGCCGAGGAACAACTTGTGTCACACCGAGTGACCTAAGAGACACCCGCGAGGGTACGAATCTGGCGGGGTCGGGCGCTGCAGCCACTCCTCTTGGGCTGTTTTGTTTCGCATGCACATTTGCACCGTGCGCACGTCGCCGGAGTGTCAACGACCGTGCGCATAACGAAAAGGGACAGCCTCATTTCCAAAGGGCGTGTCCGACGAAACGATATAATACCGCGGCCCAACCTCTGCAGAAACCGCTTCAGTAACTCTTTCCGGCTGCAGCTACTGATTTCTGGCCAGCGCGAGTGAACGGGAATCGCCTCTTTTAAAATTCGCGCCCCTGTTTATTCCCCTCAAGGTAAACAACTACTGGGGTTTCATGTGTGCCAAAACAAACGTGTTGATCTGATGTACGCCGTAGTGGAGGGCTCCAGAATTTTCGACCATCTCATCAAAGGACAGTACACGGATCTCTATAGCATTTTCGCCTCCACTGAAAATGCTACCTCGAAGAAGCGTCCTTTCGGGTCAGCGGGTGACCCCTGTATAACCCGGCAAATATAAAAATCGCAAATATAAAACACCGAATTATTTCATGGTGACTTGGTATTGCAAGGATCAAGCGCTCGGCAGGACTCTATATAAAGTGGAAGTGATTAGCAGGGTGAAATCACATTTTCACCATTCACGCGACAAACTGATTGCAAAGCTTTCCGTGACTCTAGAGTACTTACGAAAGCTTTTGTGCAAGGCGGCAGACAGTGGAAGAAATGGAAACAAATTATAAATAACGAAACGCCACGCACTGCCTGCTGCCGTACTTGATACCAGTCACCAGAGCCGGTGAACTAACCCAGGATCTGTAGCTAGAACCGCAGGAAGCACGGACCTACTAGCGAGACCACCACGACCCAGCCAACGCCCATCTCTGCGGCAGAATGTCGTAAGCCTTCGTTCACTCTTTTTTTTTTTCCTCATATGTCTCGCGGGCCACGCTAATGATGCTGTCGACACGTCCGAAGGATGTGCTCAGCCTGCATGCAGGGATGAGACGGCAGCCACCGGTGTGCGCAGTCTGATCGCTAATGATCGTGCACTTATGTTGCCATTGGCTTCTGAATAGACTGCCGTGTGACTACATCGAGTGTTCTTGCGACTTCTCCCTTTCGTGGCTTGTCTTTGCCGCCTTGCACAGTGCCCTCTAGCGCAAAACGCATGTCGATTCAACCACCTCTATAGAGAAGGAAAAGATGACGGATCAAACGAAACAAAACACAACGCATATACACTTCCCTAGTAGGATGTGTTGACCATGCGCGTGAGAAGCTAAGCGCAGAGTGACACGATCCGGTTCGGTTACACAAGTCCTCTCGCGAGACTGACGACGGGAAAAAAAATTAAACGCGAAAATAACTCGATTCAACGAACGGACGTTGAACTATGCTGAACACGTCTATATCATGGAATATAGTATAGGAGACGCCATTAGGAAACATGGTCATTCGGGAAGCACGTCGCTTGTACTGTTCGCTTCAGGTTGAGTGCCTTATTGGCAGCGATGTTTCGTCCTAGCTTAGCTGATAAAGCGCCGTAGCATGACGACAGAAGATGTAAAAGAAGTCATGGTCCATATTTTTCTTTTTCCGGCTCGCGAACCCTGCCATTAAATGTTTTGTCTGTTAAAGAACAGCATAAATTATTGTTGTCAATATGGCACACCGCTTCGCGTGCCTCTTAGCGTGCTTCAAAACACATGAAATCAAGGGATGGCGCCGGCACGGCCGGGACATGCACAATGACAAGTCCCAGTAGTGACACGATACACTTCTGTAAAGTATGCTCAGCCACAACGTTTGCCATTATGGAAGGAAGCCTTCTTTAGACCAACTGAAAAAAGAAAAAAAAATATACAGCAGTACCCCATGTCACCGGTTCGTGTACTTCGTTTAAAAATGACACTCTCTTTAGAGAAGCTGCCGTAGTTTGTTATACATTGATTGTTTAAAGGTGTAGGAGCGGGTTCCCAGCTCACAACGGAAAAGACAATGTTCACTTATTGGTCTCAAAGCAAATGGCAATCTCAGCGCGAATGCGAAAGGTCATCATAGTCACCCCTTCGTCTCTCGTCTGCGTCGATTTCAAGTCACCCTTACATTCTCATTTTCTGAGATCGCAGATTCGGGCGCGCTTTTTTTTTTATTCCCTCAGATAACCTCCTGACCTTCCTCAGAGCTGCCACCGTCAATACCCGCATATATATATATATATATATATATATATATATATATATATATATATATATATATATATATATCTGGGATGTGGCTTCTGGCGGTGCTTATTGCTTCGTCTCTTGGTAATGGCTGTCTGGCAGCTTCGGAGAATAAGCACCACGCCACTTAGGCTGGGGCCGATAAGAGAACGACTTCGTCGAAGCGCAAACCGATTGTACATGCTCGGAGAACGGGGGGAAGAGGGGGAGAAGGGTGCTCAGCGAAAATTGGGCTTAAATGAAAGGCACAATGTCGAGGTTAATTCGAGCGAGGAGACGGGACAAGGGCGCTCTATCTGGCGAACTCAATAACGGAGTGGATGCGTTAGCGTCGACGAAGAGAGTGGAAGAGCGACGACTGACAGCCGCTAAACGAACTGGATGTCTCGCGACCGAAGCGCAGAACGAGAAGAGATACGAGTGGAGCCAAGAATACAGATTAGGAGCTTACTTCGTTATGCACTTGACAACTCTTTCTCGATGAGCGGTACCACGATAAGATATTATTGGGCGGTGTAGCTGGAATAAACTTCAATTAAGGAGGCCTCGCGCCTAAAATGTACTCCGCTGATATTTACCTGATCAGTTTAATTCTTTTATGGTACTGGAATGGATGCAAAACATTAAAAAAAGATCGATGCCGGGCAAACTTACAAATTCAGAAGAAAGGCCGACGACGGAAATTAGTGCACTATTGCGTGTTTCACTCCAATCACGTGGTACGCTAGTCCCAATATGAACGCGGCTAACATCTCACGTTACAGGACCTTCGCCTTCCTACTGGAGGCCTCCGCCAGACTTCTTGAAGGCGTCGTTACGACCGCGCGGGCCGTTACGCCGATAGCTGCAGAGCGGGTTCAGTGGACAACGCGGTTGAATGGGCTGGGTGTACAGTCATGTCGTTAAGTACGGGCGTAGCCATAGAGAAGAGAATGGGTTTTGGCTTGCGCATAAATGCACAAAGTACGGTTATTAATGAAGAGTTCGCTTTGCGTAGGCGGTTGGACTGTGCCTCCTGTGTCAGCTTGCCGGAAATAAGAAGGTGTAGTGCATGGACACGTTCCCGGTTATAAACTTATTATTGGTAAGCGCATCGTAAGAAAGAAAGAAAGAAAAGGAAAATATAAATAAATAAATAAATAAATAAATAAATAAATAAATAAATAAACAAATAAACAAATAAATAAATAAATAGTGCATGGTAAAGGATCACGTAAACTGAGTAAATAACTTCGAAGGGTGCTATGACTCACGGAACTGGCACGCTATTACATCAAACACTGCACAACCTTTCGAATTACGTCACCGTTAACGCTAAAATTAACAGCGTTGAACCGGCTATTTTTTTTTTTTATTTCAAGGAAGTACGTTCCCACCACAAGGGCGCACGTTCACCTTCTCGCGTTGGTGACGGCCGGCTACATACCCTTCCGGAGTGCTGCAATATGTCGACGTAAACAAGGTGTGAAAGAAAAAGCATTCGGCGCACTTTCTGAGCGCTATATCGCAGTGTAGTGTTCAGAGTTCGAAGCGTGCGCTCTGCCCCTCGTGGAGAGCTAGGTGCGGCAAGCGCCCGCATGCTCCAATTTGCATCCCAATGAGCCACAGAAGCACACTATATATATATATATATATATATATATATATATATATATATATATATATATATATATATATAGAGAGAGAGAGAGAGAGAGAGAGAGAGAGAGAGAGAGATGGCGAAGAAAGTGAGTAGGAGGCGCGAACAAAGGCGTCGTGGGCGCACTCTAACGAGGCACAGCCGAACTGGTCGCTGCTTCAAGAAGCTCCAGACACTATGGTGAGAGCTGCGAGGCAAATTGAGGAGAGCCAAGAAGCGACGAGGCGAGATGAAGGTGAATGAAAAAAAAATAGGAAAAGAAATACTTAAGACATGTGTGTGTTAACACCAGGCTGCTAGCAAAACAATTGACTTGTATGCACGACACGCGGAAACCTATAGTCTCGTTTCACTAGTGCCGTTCAGCAGAGCCAAGGCTACGAGGCCATCAAGCGCCGAATTCCTCCGAGGCGAGACGGAATGACATTGTCCGGACACGCACACCCCGCTTCATCTTCCTACTTCCAGGGCTGCAGCTGCCACTGCAGCGCCCGCCATTGGCAGATGACAAGACACGGAAGGACACGTTTAACACGTGTTCGCCCTCCTGATTGGCCGAAGAGGCCTGTAGCTTCTACAGAACTGCACAGAACTTCTGAAGTAGAATATAAGGTGCGGGAAGGGGAAGGGGAGTACAGGACGTGCAAGCAATGCTTCAGTAGAGTGAAGGCACGGATAATGAAAAGTTAATGAGGGCTACCAAGGAAATATAAATGAAAGAGTGGAAGAACTATACTCTCTATGGATACACAAGCAGGGGCACAGACGTGACCCATTTTTCTTTCACATATACGAACGTACTCGAAAGGCGGCAAAGGGCGGCAGGAATGAAAACGGACGGGGAAAATGTTTCTGTGCGGAATTATTCCTCATAAGTCAATCCAAAACTTCGATACCGGCCGAAAAGTAGGGAAGGCCTGGAACCGTAATGTGCGATGGCGACGTGCAGACGCGGATACTTGAGCAGAAATGTTATGTGTGAACACCTATATCGTCGATGAAGATGATACGACGCAGAGGTTGGCAGAATAATAATGCAATATCAATAAAGTGAGAACATGAAACATTAGATCGAGTTTTACATAGGCGATTTGTATTGTAGAAAGAAAGCCTTGAGGCATACCTCTTCAAAGTAGTTGCCAACGAAACGCTGTGTCGACGAATGCGGTGAAAGCTCCTACATAAACTAATCAGTATATGTATTTGATTCCTTTCTATCGTTTTTCTTTCATTGATGCAAAGGTGTTTCAATAGTGCAGCTAGTGGAAGCTTTCGTCGTGTCGTTTTCGGTACACCGGAATAACATTTTTCATTTCCTACCTACAAAGCATGTATCGAAATACAGAAATGGTACTTTGAGGACAGGAAAGGCAATTTTCTGCAACCTATTGAAGGACTCTCGCATAAAGGAGCACGGTGGAACGTTGGAAAAACGAAAAAAAAAAAGTGGGAGGGGGGGGGGGGGGGGGTGAAAAGATAGAAGCCCATTTTTCAAAGTAAGACATGCATATAGTAGCGCGGACCAGGCGCACGCATATTCGTGCGATGATGGTCTAACGTTGCGGCGTGCACCCTTATGCGGTTTGCACACGTTAGCGTCTTCCGTAACTTCAGACGAAAACCAGATGAACGCCCATACACTACTGATGGTGGGGACATGCCACTTAAATTAACAAAAAAATAATAAAAAGTAAGAAATAAAAGATTACAGGTGCCTGGGGTCACTGGAATCGAAGCCAATAAGTTTCGCATTGGACTGACGCTGTGCTATAGTCTTGCGCTCTGCTAGGTATTTATTTCAACGACAGGGATGGGAAGTCTCGAACCGCGAGAGCGAAACAGGAAACGTGGTTATGCGCGGTCACAAATTTTTTATCTTTTTTTAAGACTCTGGTGACTTTTATTGTGACATCCATGGAATGCTCAAAGCAGCTATACCGGGTTAAGCAACAGAAAAGGCCAGATGTGATCATATTCATTTGTTTATCCTCACCCGCTTGAAAAGAACAAAGTTTAGCAGTAAGAGGGCTCAGTTCACGATGCTAGAGGGAAGTTGAAGACTAGAGTGCACTTAAGATGTCCGATGACGTCTTATAAACGAACTCAATATTTCCGACCTTCGTCGCTTGCAGCCACGATATTGTAGCAGAAAGTTGAGCTTCCACTGGAGACAGTTTAATTGGTGGGCGATCATTACAAGCCATTATTATTACCGACAAAGTAAGGGAGCGGTTGGTCCCTTAAACATAACCAGCAGAACCCTTACCAGTCATGGCAAGTTTCGTGGGTACACCGCCAAAACTAGAGCAGCAGATTATGCAAATACACTGCACACGTGCGCAAAGGCGTGCGTGCTGCCTTTCTGCATTAAAGTACACGACAATCGTATGGACTGGTTTTCATGCCACGATTTCGTATTAACTACTTGAATGCCGAAAGCTTCTTTTTACGTGTCTTACCGATATAGTGACCTTGTTCTTTCTCGCGGGAAATATTGAATGTACGATCACATGCGCTGTCTCTCAATGAAAACAGTAAAGAAAAAGAGCACAATTCGGGACAAAAAAATAAGAGAAAACAACATAAGCGCGAACGTGGTTTCCTCTTCAGCCGCGAGTGATCGACAAGAAATAAACGGAAACACGGAAATATCGGCGGAAGCGGGAGAAGCGGCGGACATAACGACGAAACGAAGCACGAACATGAACGAGAGAAAATGCCTCCCGAAACACTCGCGGCCATCTCCCATCGACGCAGGCGAAGATAAATAAAAAGCTTCGCGGCATACAGCACGCGCAGACAGAAGCAAAACAACGGGAGGAGGAAATAAGAGAAAGCTTTTTTTGCCATCGAGCTAGCGAGGCTACTGTGCTACGCCACGGGGGATCTCGGCCAGCTCAGCTTTTTGTTTATCGAGCGCGTGACGATAACGAAGTTAGGAGAGTCTCTGGCGAGGAAAAAAAAAGAGGGAGTAGCTGGAAGTAGCCGAGGTTATTTTTTTTTTGTTTTTCTGCAAAGCTTTCGGCGTGGGCTCTTGTTCACCGAGCATGCAAAGTAAAATTAAGGAAACGACAGCACAGGCAGACGAAAGCGAATGCAAGCTCCCAACGCACCAGGATTTGGATATACAAATTGTACATTTATCTGGCATGGAAGTCGATGAAAAAGCAAAGGAACGCGCAGGGATGGTTCGGACCACGTCACAGGCGCCATATTTGAAAGAAAAGCGGGGCTGGGGTGTAGTACGCGCACCATTCGCATCTGCCACTGAGCTGCTTTGGAGATCACCTTCCACATAAGCGGATGAGTCTAAAATACGCGGATGCGGATGCCGTGATGACGTCATGGTGTGCAGACTCTCCGTGAAAGTGACAAGCGCGGGCAGCGATAAAAAAAATGTTAAAAACATTAGCGCGATGCACGCTGGCAGGCCACCCGGACGTAAACACAGAACAAGTGTAACCGCGCCCTCAAACATTGCGCCTGCTGCTAAGTGAAGAGCCTGCACGTTTGTATAGCGAACGCAACGTTTACACGCTGTGTCGCATTACCGCCTTCGGTCGGGAAGATGGCGGGCACAGGCACGGTCATCGCGGGAGGAGGCGTGAGATGAAAAAAAAATGTTTACAAGCTCGGCGAAACCGTCATGCCCCGCGGGCCGGTCCGAACGTTTCCCAGGCGTCGCTGCCACCCTGCGAGTATCGCAATTCCCAGGGAGGTGACAGCTTCGCGTTGGACGTGAAGTGCCCTGTAAACATGGACCGCACACCCCGTTTGGGAAGTGCTGTGGCGACCACTGCGTATGTACACATATATGTGAGAAACCACTACTGAGAAACACGGGAAAGTGAGTGACATAGATATGTTTAGATATTGGGAAACTGGTCGAGGCAAAGCAGGGTTCCAGGAGAAAGCAAAACGTGATATCGTGAGGCGTGTCTCATATTCAGAGGTAGTGACGCACCCAGCATTTCTCCTCTCAGGAGAAATAATCCTGGGCTTTTAAATTGCGACAAAATGACGGAGTGTGCGCAATTTCCTTGCTTCAGCTGGAGCATTCATACAGCAAATAAAAAGTCAAATAATGATAATCGCAACAGGATAATGACGATTTCTTCGGCATTTCTTACGCAGTTCTCAATGACGACAAGACCTGACAAGGTCCTGTCGCTGAGTATTCACTATTGTGCAAGAAGTGCCCACGTTAAACAGGTGAGTAAGAACGCAAGGAAAGAGATAGGAAAGGATATGCAGAGCAGAGAAAGGCAGTGGGCCGGGTGCAGCAGAAGAACATGTTTGCAGATACACGTAAAAAGACTGTCACCTCGTATGAATGCAAAATTCCGTCGGGGTGGTATGTACCAGGAGTGGTCCTTGACTGCGGACATGAATGACACCGGTGCCGTGGTGGTCTCATTTCAATGCAGGCGAAATGCTAGGGGCACATTTACCTGTGCGATGTCAGCACACATTAACACCTCAGGTGGTCAAAAATTTCCGTCGCCTTTCACTGCGGCGTTCCTCTCCTTACCACTCTCATTCCCTTTCCCTTACACGACGGACGCTAGCCATGCTCGCGCCAAGGGCTGCAGCAAACAGCCTCCATTCCGTAACCGAATCAAAATTACTAATGCAAAAGCACCTGCAGTCAACCGCATGTGTGCGACGTGTCGCGTACAATAACGCACGCACTAGGCATACGTTAGTTCAGCCGCGCCTGAGCCGCTGCGGATGAATAGCATAGTGTGATTTTTTTTTTTTGGCACGTATGAAGCTGGGGTTAAACTCTTACCCAAACTGTGAGATTCTCTGGAAAAACCACCAATTCGCTTTGTTTCCAGGAAGCTCTGAGAAATTTGACATTGATCGGAGCTTTTTTAAAAGTTGACACCATAAATGACGTAGACATCAACGCAGTGTGAAGACGTCACCCCTTGGTTAATTCACGTGGTATCGTCCGGCTTCACGCCGGAAGCCACATATTGCACCCCCCCACCCCCCCTCCCCCCCCCCCCCCCTCAAAAAAAAAAAAAAGAGAACGGTGCCAGTCACCACAAACTCGAGAGCATTTAAACAGGCTCTTGCTCATAGAACGCAACAAAAAAAAAATGAAAAAATACCTTTGACAGATGACCAGGAGTTAATAGGCACTTTGAGATGTACCTAGCACTGGCGGAGTCCTTTGACACTCGCTTCTACAAAATGTATTCAACAACGCCAGAGCGTTATGAGGTACAGTGTTACGCAAGGTACGACGGTTTTCCTCCCAGCTACCAAACCAAAAACAAGTGACAGCGAAGTACACATCCCCGAAAACAGGCAGGCCGCTAAACAAAGGTGCAACAAGAAAACATTTCTGTTTTCGATTCCCAAGAGAAGACTGCGCTGACGGGAATGAAGTATCAAGGGAAATGCGTTTTCTTCGCTATACCAGCCCGCAGCAGGGGGATCAAAAACCTTTTTCCAAAGTTATCTAACGCCGAACGAGACTTCAGAGGGGAGAATACCGTTGCAGGCGCAGACGGCAACAATGGGCGTTATATACATCGCATATATAGGGTCGGGAGCCAGGTATCAATCTTCGGTATAAAAGTGCCATCACCTTGAACGATGGGGCGCGGGTGTATCCCGGATTTCACCCCAGAAGACAGCGCGATATGTGCAATATGTACAGCGTGAGGTACGGAAACAAAGCAGATGATATCGGTTAGAAGAGCTACAGACACACACACACACACATATATATATATATATATATATATATATATATATATATATATATATATATACATGTGTGTGTGTGTGTGTGTGTGTGTGTAGCTCTTCTAACCGATATCATCTGCTTTGTTTCCGTATATACGATCAGAAATTCAGTGACAAACATTATTTAGTATTTATTCTGTCGTTTCGGCTGGAGACAGCCTTTCTCAAGTGTTTTTATATATATATAATAAGAGATTTCTTGTACGTTCGAATTATACTTCTCTGTTTTGGATCCCGGGGAATTTATTGCTGGGTGGGAAAGTATTCGGTTAATGCAAACGCCGAAATTTTACCACGCCACTGCGGTTAAACACCTACGGCAAAGAAAGCTAGATTTGCTGATGCGAACGCTGCAACAGACACGAACAGAAATGCCCGGCCACTTTTTGTTCCCTTTTCTTAACTCCATCCCGTGTGGTGGCTGCTCGTATAGGAGGGGGGTCTTGCTCCATGTATTCCCGCGAACAGATGTCGCCTCTTTGCGGCAACGCACCCGAACGATTTCCAGCAAGCACAACGTGCACGAAGAAAAAAAAAAAAAGAAGAAAGGAAGAAAGCGCAGACATGGTTCTTTCGTACTCAGGACAGACCCATCTGGATATGGGAGGGAGAAAAAACGTGCGAGCGAAGTCAAAGCGCTGGTTCCTTGCGTTCATCAACCAACTCTACTGCTACTGCATCAAGTTCACTCGTCTAAATGAGATGTGGAGTACACCACGTTTGCATACTACAATAAAGCGCCTCACATGGTACACGTCTCTAGATCAGTACGATAAAATAATCGGCTGCAGCATGTCAAAAATAGTGATATTTTAGGGCGAAGCCGTTAGTCCCATAGTTACGTCGAAGCAGTGGCTCCTTTTGCTATAGTCTACCTCCGTAGTGACTTAAAGCATAAAGTGGGAACGTTAAGCTAGAACAAAAATTCAGAGGAAGATGGAGGCTTGAATTGATTAAGAGAATGTTGAAACAGATAAAGAAGAGGGAGCGTCACTGGAGCCAACTTTTCTACGAGTGGACTTGTCAAAACGTTGGCTCTAGTGGAATTTCCTGTCCTTCATCGCTTTCATCAAAGCATGAAAGTTCGTTTTGCCACTTGAAAAGATTGACAAGGCAGGAAAAAAATGCAGGTCAAGGATGGATGTATGTTACCAATAGGGGTGAACGCATATGCCGCCAAGCTCTTGATTAATCCTTCCTATATTCTGCAGCTTGTACTAACAACTTGTAAATACTGGCCTTCTCTTTCACAGCTTTCCAACACCACCTCCTTCAGCCCTTCTCTTATTTTATCTCTAAGCGCAGATCCATTTATGTTCTCAACACTCCTGCTGTGTTGCCACACTACGCTAAGGAGTACCATGGACACATACATAGCAGTGAACGGATGCGGTACGCACATCGAAGCCGCAGAGCGAGGAAGCGGCCACGTAGACACTCTCGTAAGGCAAGACTGTGCACAAGCGCTAGCGAATGGGGGAACGCTCGTAGTGGACACATTTGGCGGCGCTCGAAATGAATGGAGCACACATCTGCGGGAGCTGCTTCATTTACAATGCAAACAACGAGAGACTCCCCTACTCCGCCCGCTGTCGTCTCTGTTTGAAATCCTGAAAAACGTGACAGCGACTCCAAACGGAGCAGCAGAAGGCATCTGCGCATTGGCTCGTACATATGAACGACGGGGGCGGACAGAGGAGACGTTAGTTGGACAGCACGCGTGCATATTTTGATGCTGCGGCTGGCATGCGAGATGGATGGATCCGAGAAGGCACAAGATTGCCCGGATGCGAGACAGGAAACGAGACAACGCGGTGCGCGTGGGCCTCGGGAGCCTTTGGTGGTGGGCGACGTAACGATCTGTCATACAGGCTGGGTTTCCCTTTAAGTGTAATACGCTTTGAACTTCAGGAACGATGTGTAGCGCGAAAAAAAAAGAAAGAACGACACAAAGAAGCACAAGAGACGACATACGATCGCTCTTGTGTCTGTGTCCTTATTATTTTCTTTTTTTGCGGTACAAATCGTTCCAAATGTGCAACCAACAAGGCCAAGTCGCCATGACGATTCGAACTGCATCCCAGAGTTGTGTCGGCATAAATATTCCAAGCTAATAATTTGACATTCATTTGTTCGCAATACTTAACATAAAATGTCGAAATTAACGACAACTGAGTATTCGAAACATAAGTTATCTTAAACTTTCTCACCTTTACACTATTGTGTTCCTTTAAACTTTCTCCGAATTCCACCGATTACGCGGGGAATTCTTCAATTCCCTTTACATATCGCCGTTATTATTTAGGCATATCAAAGTAACGAGCGATTTTGCCGGGCGAACACTTTCTCATTTTCCCTTCCTACGTAAGAGGTCCAGGCCGTCAGAGAGTTCTTGGCAGTCAACCCACTGAGAAGGCAAGGCCAAAAACGGGAGCTGGCAAAGCCCCCGAGAGTATCAATTAGGACTACTTGCAGCGAAGCAAGGCAGTAGGGAGAACCAACAATGGTTCACTTAGGGCGCATTTGGACTCGCCAGAGGTCCGTCGTCTTAGTCTAGCCGGGGAGCTGCGAAGCCGAGGGACACGATGAGCCAGAGCAGGAAGGGATGGCACATTGCACGGTCGATGGCTCGAGAGAGGAGCTGGTGGCCCAGAGTTGATCAGTATACGGGCATCGATGAGAGGGTGAGGGACGGGACCTGGAAGGGCCTTTCGCGAGAAGACGCCGGAAGCAGAACGAGAGTTGAAGCAAGCACTTCGCATATATGAACTAAGTGTTGCCATTTAAGCACTGAATTGAGACTGTCTTTAAGCGGTACACGTATATTCCACTGTGTTTACAAGGTGTGAGAGTGAGTGAGTGAGTGAGTGAGAGAGAGAGAGAGAGAGAGAGGATGATTGAATGATTCCTGGGTTTTAGTGTTGAGTCCCAAAACCACACTATGATTATTGGCTTTTCTCACTGCCAGATTCGGAGCAGGCATTTTTTTTTTCTCTGTTTCTCCACTCCGCGGCGACGAATCTGAGTTTCACTGGTCGAGCGGGAGTGGGTTGGTGCGTTTCACTGGCAGATTCAGAACAATTTTGGTTGGAGTCTTTCGTTGCCACAGAAACTTACAGAGCGCAAGTTGGGTTTCTATGACGTATTCACTGACTTCCTGTACACTGGCTCGCGGAGCATTCCCTCTGGCAGATTCGGATTCGTGAAATACGAGCGCTGCCTCCAGGATTTCGGTGACTGCTCGAGATCCGCCAGTGAAAAACGCCACACGAGAGACGCCGCAGTGGAGGGTTCCGGACGTTTCGAGAACCTGGGGTTCTTTAACGCGCGCTGACATCGCACAGTACACGGGCCTCGACGATATTCTCAAAAAAAGCGTGCGGTATTTTATGTCAGAACGTTTCTCGTGATTACACACAGCCGGCGTTCCTAAACTCTCCACGCAAATGCTGAAGCTGCAAGATGCAAAAGACAAAAGAAAAAAGAAAACGCCCGACACCTCTTTTTATAATGCACGATTGTTCCGTTAACGCTCGCACCACGTCTAGGCGTACGAAGCCGATTTGCAGAATAAGCAACCGCGCGTAGGACTATCCACTGGAGCCGGCAGTTGCCAAGTACTCCACGGGAACGCTCTTTACTCAGCGCCAAAGAAAATCGCGCTCGCCGAAGTCGCCGCTGCCCCTAGCGGTGACGGCTGTAAGTAAATTAGCCGGAGGAGTAACAAAAGAGGGGTGAAACTTATTTTTTTCCTTAAAATACGAAGACAGAACGGAGTGTACGGGGCCTACGGAGAGGCAGTTCGAAAAAAAAAAGGCACGCAAAAGACGTGCGTCTCCAGAGGCAGAGCCCCCTCTCACCCCCCCTCCTCCATTTTGAACAAAACGGAGGCGCGCAGGGCCGGGGTTTTGTTCCGAGCTCCTCGCACATTGGCCGTGGCTGTGTCGAGTGGGAGCTGAATAAATTATACGCGGCACGGTGAAAAGTCGAAGAGGAAGGAGAGGAAGCGTAGTAGACTCGGTGATTAAACTTCGTTCCCGACGACGCTCTTCAGTTTTAACGCTCCGCTTGGCGCACTTCGCGTTCTACGTCTTCGATGCGGCCGGGCGACGAAGGGTCCTTCTTTCCCTGGGAGGCCATGTGGCGTCGACGTGGTGGAAGCGGTGAGCGCTTTTTCCTCCAAGTAGCGCGCCAGCGTGGGAATGGAAGGAAAGGTTTGCAAAAAGAACACGAAAGTGTACGGAAACGAAGAATGTTCAAAGGAAAGAGCGGTTTCTGAGCGAGGCTGAGCGGGAGCACAAGGAAGAAGCCGAGTCGTTCGTCGACGAAGGCGCGATGGGTATATAAGGAAAGCGCGACAGTAAAACAAGTGTAAGCGGAAGCAGCAAAAGCAAAGGCATAAGCAGTCCTGGTAGACGCGAATCAAGGAAAACTACAGTTGTACCAGCCACCTTTCATCCCTAGCTTCCCCTCTTGCTTCCTTCTTCAAAAGTAGGGCAGTTTTTCTAAAACGTGGGTGAAATAGGTGATGGCGGTGCATGTGCGCACGTCCGCCATCAGTTGGCTCATTGTGTTTCTAGTGCTCGAAAGCTGTTCTAGGCGCTGATGCTGCTGCTAACTACCGGCTCTAGATGATGGCGAAAACGGGCATCCGGCTGAGTAGAGAAACGAGGGACGGTTAAGCTAGGAATATGACAGGCGGGAAAAAGGAAACCAAGGGAAGAAAGCTCGCAAAAGCAGGAAACTGCAGATCGCGTAAGTACCAAAGAAGAGAGGGAGGGAAGAACGAAAGGTGGATTACCCGCAAAGGCTGCAGAAACTAGTGCCAGTTTTTCTTTCCATTGAATCGCATCTCTATCTAGCTTTAAAGTTGTTTTAAAACAAATGAACAGCGGCAAACTTCCAAGAAGAAAAAAAGGAACATCCGAAGTTGTTCTGCACCAATTATTTCCGGCGTTCTAATTTTAAAGGCGCAACAAGGGAAAATGCGGATGGTTTGCGACACCAGATACGCAGAAACAAGAATTTTTTTAAATTTGAGAACGACTGGACGATGGTGATGACGATGATGCATGTTGTTCAGTGGCGCACGGTCGAGGTGTCGCAACTTGGTGCTAAGAAATTGTTAATATTTAAGGAATAGTGCAGCCAGTGAACATGAACGGAGTGCGAAAACCAATATAAACAAATTAGAAAAAGTTCAAAAAAGAGCAGCACGCTTTGTTTTCAATGATTTTTCAAGGACTTCCATTACGGACCTTTTAAACAGAGCTCAACTTGCGCAAGGCTTAAGTTTTTGTATCAACTTATTAACGGCCAATATAAAATCAATATAGCCGATACCTCTCTTGCTTCTGGCGACTCTACTAGGCAGAGGCATGACTTCACGATAACTCCGTTTTCCGCAAGCAACAATTGTTTGAAGTATTCATTCGTTCCTCGTACCATAGTCGTCTGGAACAAACTAATGCAATTGTTTCGGTACACTCATTGGCATTGTTTTCATCAGAATTAGAAGGTGCGCTTACCAGTTGAATTGTAGTGTACTATACTGTACTTGCTTGTATAATTGCAATGGTCTTCCTAGCCCGTAAGAGTTTGTACCGGCCCTATACACTGTACAACCTGTACATATTGCGCGCCCATATATTTGCCATTTTTTTTCTTCTCAACAATGACTTCACGTACCACCCTGCTAAAATCACCGAATGGCGATTTCAGTATGAATAAATAAAATAAATAAACAGAGGCTGTAAATGAGCGTAAAAGTTATTCGCTTCGACGTGATTGTAATATATAAATAGCGAACTGATTGTCACGATGGCTGGTGAATGCCAAAAAAGAAAGAATGAAATAATTGTACTACAAAAGTGGTATTGTTGAGATAGCACTACTGTCTCAAATGGACTCTTGCCCACAGGCGCCCGATATTTCTTCACGGAGTATTAACAGACAGCAGCCTCTCAAGCCGTGAAACTCAGTCATTTCGTTTCGCACTATGGAAGACATTAACATCTTCATCAAAAGCGTAAGAGACAATTTGCGAAGAATAACAGTTCGCAGCATTGGAATATTGCCAATTTTGGTTGAGAGAGCTTTCAGATCTATTTTTCTTTAACAAGGATTTACTTTGGTTCCATTTCTCACAGGACATTGGCGCGACATGACAGATCGAGTTGTCGCAGGTCTACAATTGCGTGCGTAGAATAAGCGTAATGGGTTCCGTTCATATTGAAGTTAAATGGGGGAAGAATAGCGCTAGGCGAATTACACAAACAACAGTTAGCTATCAAGTAGTCGTAAACAATATACGGTCGAAGTCATTGGCGCAAGAATGCGTGGAACGCTTCAAAGCGCCGCACAATATGTTCCAAGGTTAACAGTTTCAGCATTCTAGTTAAGTCTTCGCGGATTCAGGCGCTACAAAGCCCCTACATGTTTGGGCGACAACATACAAAAAAAAAAAATGAAAAATGGAATGCGAGCTCGGTCTTGTTAATAGCCCGAAGGTAGGTACCACACCGAAACTGGTCTATAAGGACTGGCTAACCTTTCTGTGATTCCCACTGTTCACTTCTCTTCCTTCTACCTACGTTCCCTCCTTCCTTCATGTTTAGTACATCCTATGTGAGATGGTTTATTCCGCTGTCAAGTACGCGTATTTGGTATAAGAAGGCCTAGCCATCCACAATGAACAAAGCAACTAATCCACACGAATGTCTGACAGATAGCTCGTCAAGTTTATTCCGCAGTGTCTTTAAGCCACCTGTGACATCGACAATCGCGTTCCCTTGCCACAAAACTTATCAAAAAAAGTGAACTCCTCATGAACCGTCAGGTCTCAGCCCTTGAGGATGAGGGACGCTAGCCGTGTAGGAAACCAAGCACCCTCACCATACAGATAACAGTATTGAAGTGGTCAGCATGAAGCCATTCGAAGAGGCCTCATCTCACGTTCATCAACAATAGGCGTCGGGCCCAAGTAAAGAAAAAGGCGGAGCTGCTTGTTTGCAAACGAAAAATCAAGCAGAAAGGAAAGCGCTCGTAAGGCTACATCGACGGTACAGCGACGCCTACAGATCCAAGCCTCCACGCGAAGCCGCTAAAAAGGAAAATCCAGCCAATGACGGCCAACCAGAACGAGTAAGAAGTATAGAGACATGGATGACATCCTCCTCATTTGCATTTTCTTTTTCGTTCCGCGGCGGCAGCATCCCAGCTTCCCTTCCGGGCGACATTACCACTCGTTGCCGGGAGGGGTGCGTGTAGTGTTTCCCGGAAGGGAAAACGGCGACTCCGGTAACGGCGGCAGCGGCGCGGCACAAGCGTAGCACTCGCGCGGGACACGCCGGGTGAGAGAAGAGACCAGGCACATCTGTTCCGAGCCGTGCCGCTGCGTCGTTGCTGGATAAACACAAGCAGCGGCGGGAACGGTCGTGATAGATGCGCGCGTTTATTAGCGTCCCTGTCCCCTCCGTGTCTGACACGCGCACGTCATGGCACGCGCGTGAAGTATGCCGCTGAAGAAACCGGATACGAGGTTGGGAACGTCCGGAGGCTGTTCGCGGTGCTAAGTGGTTCGCGCGCTTCGTTTTGTTTATTCGCACCGGCCCACTCGATCGATGGATGCGAAGCAGCTGGTCGCATCGGTTGTACAGAGTGATATCTGAAGTGTAGCGCGACGTCCCGTAGGCCCGCAGTAAGTAATATTAAGGCAAGTAACGTTTTACGATATCATTTTAGACGCTTCATGGCGTGGCACTGGCACTGTCAAGTATAGAATGAGCAACATTGGAAAGAAGTTTATTTTCTTTTTTCATCCAGATTAACGCAAGGCACCACAAGAGTTTAACGATAGAAAAAAAAAAGAAGAAAAGAAAGGTAACTGTAACACAGCGCCGAATATAGAAATTTACAGACCGGAGGTCTCAATTAAGCAACTATAGTTCATTCTCCGACTGCCATGCACATGGTGTGGCATAAACCAGAGAACGGGATTTCTCGCGCCAACGTCCCCATCACCGAAATTCGAGAGAGGACGCCCTAAGCATACCCCACTAACAAAATGTTGCGAGAATGCGGTGAATTTTCTTAGTGCAATTGAGCTAGCGCGTTGAGACGCATTCACAACGTTTACAGTTATCGAGTCGCCGTTATTCTTTCCTCATTCGGAGCGACAACGGACATCACTTAAGGGCGTATACTGTCACGAATTTTAGACATTTTCGTATTATTGCTCTAAATAAAAGCCCTTAGCAGAGTATCGCGGTGCGGCGGAACGCAATTAATATTTTATACTTCTACCGCAAAAACCTACTTTTGGTTCCGATTTCGAAGGGGGCGGCTTCATAGGGCCGTGTCATCACAGTCGGACGTAGGTCCAAGTCACGTGGGGACAGCAACTCGCGACGGGTTCACAGCAGCTCTGTTGACTACTCTATAGGTTGCACGTGGTGCACAAAAACAACGATGATATTGTCGCCCAGCGACCGTGGCAGCAATTTCGGCGATATTCAGGCAACTGCCTGCACACGTCATCGTATTGTCCATTGCGATGCAGCTGGTTTGTAGACGCTGGGCGACGGAAACATTGAAATAAAGTTAAATAGTTTAAACGTGTTTCCTAGCCGGCCCTGGTGTGTGGGGATTGTGATGTCCTCTTTGCGCCACCGAAGAATCGTGTAAGTACTCCTATAATGCTCGCTGTAGCGTTTCTTCTACTCATTCTGCATTTTCGCGAAACGCAGCCAGCGAGCATTACAAACTATCTCGTTATTATTTGTATATCGCAATGTATCAGCTCGGCTTCCCTGAAGTTGCAAAAAACGGCGGCTGCCACTCGCTGAGAGGAACGCGAATGAATAATTGAGCCCTGTTCTATACACATAACGGAAGATTTACCACCACTCAAAGGCATGAGTGAGGCAATGTACTGGTCGTGGTTAATCATTTCTTTTTAATCCACAGTTTATCGTTTTGAAATAAAAATGGTACCGTAACCTGAACGTACAGCCGAAACAAAGCAATGCGAATAGAGAGATTCACCACGCATGTCTTGCGCGCGAGAAAGTGCGGGAAAAAAAAAAAAGTAAAGCATCAGGAAAGAAACTCATAACGCGTCGGTCGTTCAGATCAACTCGGCAATAAATAATTCATCCGAACCGATATTAAATGTCGGGCGGGAAACGGAACGCAGCGAGTGTGTTTGACAGCGAAGCCGGAACCGTGCTTCTATAAGCTAGCGTACAGTAAGTTTTCGTGTCTGCCCCGGGGGTGTACTGGCGCGAGAGCCTTTCGAGACGTCGCGAGACTTCCGCCGCAGGTGGCGCGCCTTCTCACTTCCTGCCAGGTTCAAAAGGAATAGCGTATAAGCGTGTACTGCGCATGCGTGGCGAGCGCGACAACGTCGAGGACATGTCGGGAGTGACAGCTAATAACGAAATGCCAGAAGTGACCTGCCAAAAGCAGCTGCGACGCGCCCACTGTCAGAAAGGTATACGGATCCGCAAAACATATTCAGGAAGCCTCGCAGCCGAAACGGAGCGCCGTTCCGTGTTCGTTGCTCTTCGAGTTGACTTTTCAATACGCGCGTGCAGTTGATAGCCGTGTTTCGTTTGTTTCGCGATCGCAGTTCCTATTTGCCGAGATGTAAAACAAAACTGTTTTACGGTTCCCGCTAGTAACTGACATTTGGAAGCTGCACGTCTGCCGTTACGTTTGCAAAGACCTACGGGGAAAGTTTGCCCCGTAGAAACAATAACGGGGAAATATACTGAACGTTACATGCCAACTCAGGCTTATAACCAATCCTTTTTTAATATTTGGTTCACACACCTATCCAAGAAACTTCAGTGGCCCTTAGTGAAGCCAGGGAACCACGTTCTCGATGAACACGTCCATTACATTAGGCGCGTTATGAAATTTCATATAACTTAGATGGCTTATTGTAGGAGCTTGCTCCTCGACGTGCTACTAAGATGCTATATTAAAGATGTCACGTTCGAACGAACCGTGTTAGACGATGTTCCTATTTGATCAAAGCAGAAAAAAAAAAAACGCAGAGATTGTCAGTTAAGGCTTATATTGCAGATAAATTCGAACACCGACAGACTGTGTTTCCACCTGTCCCAACATATCAGCCTTGGGGCACGTTCCCCTATCGTGACACTTTCTATGACTCTAGCAGACACACTGCGTCTTCAGAGCGGAGTTTAAGCAGTTCGCCTGTATAGGTCAGACAGTTCTGTTCGTCGTATTTAATTACAAGGAGACGGCTACGAAATGGGACTGCAAAGTAAGTAATACCGCCAGCGGAATTGGACCTCACTTCTGACTGAAGGGCTACACTATACTGCTGGAAGACAGCACATCGAAACACAGTAAGATCGAGTAAAAAGTTACGCTGGAGGCAAGAGGGCGGGCGATCCGGTGCGCCTCTTCGAAGTAGCGACGTTCATTCATCCATCTGTCCAAGGATGCCCTTGAGGCTCTGCACAGAGCCATGGCCGTGCCGCCGACCGTGACAGGATTGAGATTAACGATATTCCTGCTCCGCAGCGCGCACGCCATATATCGGACGTCAGGCGACACGGCCAGATGGAGAAACGGGTGGAACCCGTTGCATGGGCCCGTAACGACAACGTAACGTAAAACGTTAGGACAGATAACTGTGCGTATCTGTTCAGCATATCTTGAGGTTAAAGGCACGAAGACAACAGCCAAAATGCATTATGAGTGCAGTGCGTGCGTGGTCCTACGTAAGATACGATACAAGCAGTGCTGTAGCCTGCTACAGTGATATCCAAGCACACCACATGTATGGATTTTCCTTCGTACTTGCAAGGGCCGATATCGACGGGCTTGCTTATCGGGTCATGTCGGAACATACAATTGCTTTCGAAAACTGCCCTCGTCAGGATGTCTCCCCATTGCTTCTTTAGTAACATCAGACACTGCGCCAAACCGCAAGAAATGGTATTCGCGGTCATGACTTCGTCTACATTGTGCAGAGGTTGTACATGGTACAGCACACTTTGTGCATATAGGCTCACTAAAATTGTTCACCTTAGATTGAGGACGTCGCAGCGAGCACTGAAACGGAAAATGATATAGGTGTAACGCTAAAGGACAAGAAAAGAGCAGAGTGGGCCGGGAACAAACGCGTGTTAATGACATCCTAGTAGAAATAAAGACAAAAAATGGTCGTGGACGGGGCGTATAATGAGGAGGCAAGATAACCGTTGGTCGTTAAGGGTAACAGCGTGGATCCCTAGGGAAGGCAAGCGTGGCAGGTGGCGGCAGAAAGTCAGGTTGCCAGATGAGATCAAGAAGTTTGCATGAATAACGTGGGCGCAGTTTGCTGCACAGGACCGGGATAATTGGTGATCCGTGGGAGAAGCCTGCGACCTGCAGTGGGCGTATAGATGATGATGACGATGCGCAGATGTTGCTATTCTTTAGGAGAATGTCATCCTGGGTAAGCTGCACCAACCTTTGCTAACGAGGTGTGATTGTCCGATGATAATGATTGATCGAATTCCACAATCGCATTTACTTGCATACTATCACCACAGCTTAATGTTAGCCAACGGCTGGCTAGTGCGGTCTCTATGACCGTTAACGTTGGACATGGCGGTAATCCAGTGCCACAGCAACGTTGTTTTCCTTCAATCTCGATGCGACGACAGAATTGCGCATCAATTATGTTATGCTACGTGGGCGTGTTGAAGTCCGCTTCTTGCTTCAGGACGGCTTCCCCGACTCAAGTCCAAGCACGACGAAAGTTGACCTTGGTGGATTTGTGGGGTTTTGTGTCCCGAAACCACAATACGATTATGAGACGCCGTAGTTGAGGACTCCGGAAATTTCGACCACTTGGCGTTATTCAAGGTGCACTGACGTAGCACAATACACGGGCCTCATACACTTCGCGTCCATCGAAATGCAGCCGCCGAGTGCCTCGTGTGACGACAGGGTTTGGCCTCAAAAACAAATAAAATAAAATAAAAGCGCGAGATGTGCTTCGCGCCGTGTTGAAAGTTTCTATGAAAACAGCGTGTTCGAGACACTCTTCACTGTCATTGCTTATGATATTACTCTGTCGCTACAGCTTGCATGCATAACAAAGTTTCCCTGCGTCGAGCGTCGTTTCACTGAAGCTCAAAAATAACAATAATAAAAATAAATAAAATATCGCCATCGGCTTTCATATTCGGAGCTTCTGTTGTGCTTGAAAAAGGTTAGCAAAGTCACAGGCGCACGTAAGTGCGACAGTGCGTGCTGACAAAGTTCTGAAGACAGTTTGATACAGAGTGTCTAGAATGGCTGGCGTTGCTTGGGGATGTATGCAATATTTATTTTTAAAGACCGAGCAGCTATTCATAGTTTTTTTTTTTCTACAAAGCGACGCATGCTGCTCTAGGGTACGCATGCGAGCTCAACAAATGTGAGGCAACGCATAAATGATGTTGTGCAAAGAAGCGCGTAGCAGCGTTGCTTTGTTGGTGGGAGGAGAAAAACAAACAAGAAACCTACTAACTGAGCTCCTGCAACATCACTTTGCACAAAGGAAATAATTTTAAGGAGCAAAAAAAAAAAAATAGCACACGAAACGAGGAACGGTTTACATCTAGTATGCTACGTCCTTCACGTTGGTTTTTCATACATAAAAGGTGGTGCTAGAAGAACGGAGAAAGGATGAAATTGGCTGAAGTGCACCTATGCAGCATATAGGCTTTGCATTACAGGCTACTCAGAGCTGCTGAATATTTCGTTACTGTTTATGTTTGAGAAATGATAGCTGCACACAATCAATCAATCAATCAATCAACAGATCAGGTATACACTGAGTGGTCACTTGCATTAATACTATCAGCATCAGCTTAAATAGACGAAGACTTAAAGGAATCGAGAAAATGTGCATATTTAAAGACCTGGTCCTCCAATCTATAATATAAACTGTTTCGTTGCATCAACTGGGTTGATTTAGAACGATAACAACCGCGGTTTAGATTTCCCAGCTCGACCTCGAAGGCAATGCGGAAAAGAAACCGTGCTTTTATAGCCTGTTGCGACTGGGGTTTGAACTTCCAAAACAGTTGCGCGAGCCCCTCTTCGAAAGACCACCGTGCTTCGGCTCCGCGGCGGAGCGCCCCCCTGCTGCTGGATTTATGACCCGGCGACCGGAGACCTTCGGACAAGACGCCACCGGCTACTGGACGGGGAGCGACACTACACAGGCGCGAGCGCGACTCTCTGGCGCCTCGGTGTTGTCTGTGGTTCTAGCAGTGAACTGTCGTTGTGAGCAACCGCGTAAACAAGGTCATTAAGCGCTTCCGTGCGAACTCTTTCAAGTGACCGGTGTTCGAGAAGAGCGGTCCATATGTGTGCGCGGTGCATCACGACTTGACAGCTTCCAGATGGCCACCTTCCCTACGCCATAACGGACACTGGGAGAGTGCGGAGTTGACGCCCACTTGAGGGCGGTGACCAAGAAGGACGCTTTCTTCAACGTGTGTTGCGATTGGACAATGATAATTAAGTCTAATTCCCCAGCTAGGGATCTGGGGACGTCAAGCGATGTAGAAAAACGAGCTGCCGAGCTCTCTCTCGGCGCATTTCTCATTCTCAACCATGTAATAAACATTCGGTTAAGTTTTCCTCTGCCTCGGTCTCTTGGTCTGCCTCGGCTCGTATCTCCGGGAGTCTCAGAGCCAGCGGTATGATCCCGTCTCCGCAAGGTCCACGCTACCAAATGGGTCGGCTCCGTGGAGCGGCAGGCCGGTCCCAACAAACTGAATGCTGAGCAGTGGGATGAACCGCAACAAATGGTGGCAGCGGGTAAGAACGCAACAAACTGGAGGCAGCGGTGAGGATCCCAACAAACGGGTGAGCAGCGGTGGAATCGCAACAAACTGGTGGAAGCGGTGGAATCCCAACAAGCCTTGCTTCCGAACAACGGCATGACACGGTGTTCAGGTGTTTTCTTACTTTCTAACTTTCATATAAACCTATTATTCTACAGCAAATGAAAGTTAACGATATGCTAATACTTTTAAATATCTTGAGCTCACGTCAATTGAACGTTACTGGATAGTACAAATGCCGGCCTGTAGTGTCGCATGGTCGTTTCGGGAGCGCAAGAACGCGAGGACATCAAACGGGCGTTGTTAAACGTACACTAAATGTTGCAGCTAAATATCTCGAAATCGGCAAGCCGAGTGCTTACTTACGTAGTAAAATGTATAACCGAGCAGCTCCACATTCTTTTCACGACCCCTTCTAAGCGGCGATTTACAGTGGGCTTACCGAATCCACAGTCGTCGCTGCAGAGCTAAGGAAAAACTGACATTTCAACCTGTCTTCATGGGAGTCAGTGTCGGCACAATGAATGTATGGAAGCGTGTGTGCTTTCTGTTATCTAACGAACCACTCCCTCCGATCTGTACCACGAAGTGTCAGCTACTAACCAACATTTATTACTGATAAGCGAAGAACTGCACTGATGCGCTGATGTGCGAAGTGAAATGCAGGACGCTGGAGAACACTTCTGTGCTACGTATACGTAGCACAGAGGAATACGCGGAATACGTATACCCGCGGAATACGTATTCCCGTGGAATACGTATACGTATTCCGCGGGAGTAACAGGCACTGCTCCTTTACAAACAAACTTACACAGACTCACCCTAACTACGTTCTTACGTCGGCTCAGCCCATTCCACACAAATGGACATTTCTGCGTACGCGTTCGCACAGCCTCCTCCAAAGAGGAGAAATTTGAGAACGGTTAAATGCATACGTAGAGAAATGCGAAAGCCCCGACGCCACTGTAATAAGAAGAAGAATTCCAATTCGATCCCGCGTTGCAGTCGTAGATGAATTAGCAACCAAAAAAAAAAAAAAAGGAGGAACATGTGGAACGCGAGAAAACGAAATCCTTTACGACAGAGACGCATTTTTCAAACTTCTTGCCACTAAGGAAAGTCTCAGCTATGCGGTTTTCATATAGTGGAAGTCGCTGCAGTGCTACGCCCCAGCAAGGTATTCAAAGTACTTGAAGTTTTCTTTTGCATTATCATTGTGTCGCTTTGCTTGTTAGTGAGAAGTAATCGATCAGTGTGCGATAGAAATGTTGGAAACAACCGTATATCCGCAGAAATTCAGACTATGTGTTAAACCAAGTTTTCGCTACCTCCGCTTTTATCGCAAGCAGCCGCGAATTACGAAAGGTCTATACGTACAATCACGGGGTAATGCTGCGTGCATCGCTTTGTAAATCTCACAAGCTTAGTGTTAACAGCAATGATTACGGACATTTTTATTTCGCCTTTTTCTTTACTGACCACTACAGGGTGAGGAAAGAAAAAAATAATTTCCGATGTTTCACGTGCCTCAAATGCGATATTCCGAGAGGCGCCGTAGTAGGACCAAACAAGCTGACGCATGCGTAGGCTCATTGTCACGGTTAGGCGCAGGAACAACATTCACATAGACACGAGGAGACAGGACAAGCGCTCACTTTCATCTACCTTTATTTTTGGCTACGCCGACATGCGTAGGATAGCATACAACTTAGTGTTACGTAGAAATGGGTAGAAAACCGTAAAAACTAAAGAAATAGCTCGACAGAGGATGTGTGACTGTGGACACGTCTTATGTGATCTCGAATGAGGCTTACGCATTCTCTATGGATCGACTATATCTTACGAAGGGGAACTGCAGCTGATTTGAAAGAAGCCCTGCGCTGAATGCTTCTTGCGTGTGTCTGCACAAAAAGCGCGCGCGCGTGTGTGAGTGAGTGTGCGCCAGTGAGTGTGCGCCAGTGAGTGTGCGAGTGAGTGAGTGTGCGAGTGAGTGAGTGAGTGAGTGAGTGAGTGTGCAATTGTGCCAGTGAGCGTGCGAGTGAGTGAGTGTGCAATTGTGCCAGTGAGCGTGCGAGTGAGTGAGTGAGTGAGTGAGTGAGTGAGTGAGTGAGTGAGTGAGTGAGTGAGTGAGTGAGTGAGTGAGTGAGTGTGCAATTGTGCCAGTGAGCGTGCGAGTGAGTGAGTGTGCAATTGTGCCAGTGAGCGTGCGAGTGAGTGAGTGAGTGAGTGAGTGAGTGAATGAATGAGTGAGTGAATAAGTGAGTGAGTGAGTGAGTGCGATTGTGCCAGTGAGCGAGTGAGTGAGTGAGTGAGTGCGATTGTGCCAGTGAGTGAGTGAGTGAGTGAGTGAGCGCGCGCGTGTGTGTGTCCCGCAACGCCTCTTGGGAGAAAACAGGCGCCGCTAATCGTTTACCTCACGGTGGTGTCTGAGAAGCTACCGCCCGCTAGCGGTTCAGTGGGCAATATACGCGTCATATTGCCGCTGCACACATCGGAAAGACCACGAAAAGTGACGACGAAGGAGAGGGCCGATGATGTTTATGCCCTCTCGGGGAGCACTGACTGCGCGACGGGCCTATACCATGTCTCACGGTGACAGGTACTGCGAGGCATTACTCGGGAGAAAGAGGCGTCATACAAACTGTGCAGCTTCCCTGCCGTGTCGCAGCAATCTGCTGCAGTCGCTCAGTCTCACCACTCGCAGCGTCCCAAGCAAGGCTCGACACGTTTGCCACCAGGGTGCAACGCGGCAGCAGCTATAGCGAACTCACCTGCAAAGTAGAGAAATAGAAGGTAGTTCTCGTGAGTATACGGAGTGATGTTTACAACAACAACAACAACAACAACAACAACAACAACAACAACAACAACAACAACAACAACAACAACAACAACAACAACAACAACAACAACAATGAGATAAACGAAAATTAATAAAACCACTTGGCGTAAGAGTAGGAGTATAGCATTGATCTATACAGCGCGAGACGCACAACTTTGATCTATGCCTCCTCCTTCTGATATATGAGCAAGTGAAGCGAGGGGGTGGGTGAAGAGAGTCGGCTGCGTGTTAAACTACAAACATGTAACCGTCTTCATGGGGAGTTCTTATTCCGCCTGATTTGGCAATCGTCAGCACCTTATGAGAGCTATCGGTTCCCGTGTTGAATCCACCAAGTGCTAAACTGGCCGTTGGTCTTCACTATCTATGTATACTTACACATGCGCGGATGTCAACCTACGTTTTTCCTACACACGTAAAAAACTGATGTGTGGCCACGCGTTAAGGTTCTTGATTGAAATAGTTGCTGTTTTTTTACAAGGAATAAACAGTTTGCAGTCTGCGCTCGCGGTGTGTTGTGTGTTTCCTTCCGCCTGTCCTTGTCCTTTTTGCGCAGTTTAAGACGTTGTAAAACTTACAAGTATATCAAGAACGTCACGGCGACGGCTACCATGTAGACTAACCAAACGCACCTTCGCAATCGTTATCGGAATAAAAGTGAAAGGCAGTCACTAACAAAAATTGGCCGCGTATCCGCGTGCTTCGCTGCAAATGTCGTTGAAAGACGATAGTCTTCTGCCGGCCATACTACGCTGCGTGAGATATATGGACGATATCGGGCAGCGCCGTCGGGAAACATGAGCTTGTGCAGAATGCCTCGGAAACTGCCAGGTGGCAGCACCAAATCGTCGGCAGAGATCTTTTTCGTGCATAGCGTCGCACATTTAGCGCAGCCTAAGAAACACTAGGGTCTTCAGAATTGCGTATCTATATATTTTCTAGTAAAGGAACACACCGCATAATATTTACGTATTGATGTTGCGCCTCAGATATGCGCAATATCTGCTTTTTGATCGACAGAGTTTACAAGTATGAACGCAGCTACCAGTTCAAGATGGCTGGGCCTTAGGCAAGTGCTTAAACTTTGGCTGGGTGGCTGAATCATGTGACAGACAGACAAACAAAAAGACAGACCAAAGCCCCATAGTTCAGCCAAGCGGCTGTTAGAAATTGTATAACGGTCTTTTCTTCGTATTTTTCCTAGTGACGCGAGACTCCCGGCGCTTTTGTATTCGCGGACGCCATGTAACTGCTTTGTGTCAAGGGTTTTGTGTCAAATAAACTTCCCTTTGTGACCAAAGTTTCTGCGTTCAAGTATCCCAAGAAAGACTGTCCTATTTAATATACCACGTAACACTGCACGGCTGAGCAAAGGCTAGGCCCCTGCTTTCCTTACTCGGGGGAAGGGACCTGAAAGACGAGGCGGAGAAGCGAAGTTCTCGCTGTGCACGAACATACTCACACGACGAAAATAGCGTCTGGCGTAGGATTGTATGTTGGGCGCATGGTGGTAACTAGTGCGAACCCACCTAACCGGACACGTGGCCGTTCTCGCAGCACAAACAACGAAACGCCAAGCCAAGAAGTATCCTAAACCTAACATCCACGCACAGTGTGGGTGGAATGTCGGCGGGCGGTAGGAACGGCGCCCTCACAAATTCCTTTCACGTCGAAAAAGTTTTCTGCGTTCCACGAAAAGAATGCGATGCTACTAGCCACCAACTCAAGCGAACGCATGAGAACAGAGCAGCGAGCACTTATGGAGAATCTTAAAAGTTTGCACATGATGTGCTTAAAAAAAAAAGAAGAAAAAACGTGCTAAACGCACTTTCAAGGCGGTGTGCTTTCCTGCGGCGCTAGCGCGTTTGTTAGGAATTTTCGTTTTTACTTTTATTTATGCGCTCGTTTGTTTTCTTTGCAGTTCCCCGTTGTTGCGCTGCCAGACTGCTTTAGCGAGACTTAGCTCTTGTAAAAATAGAAGAAAGGACTGCGGTGTTTGAACGCTCTATCGCTGTTCCCACAAGCAAGCGGCATCATCTTGTACTACTTCGCGAGGTCTGCGCAATGCAGAAAGAGAAGGTATACGGGCCATGTCGATTAACCGAAGGAAAAGAGCCGCAAGAATACAGTAGTGCCATGTGCGCCTGTGATCACCTCATGCGCGGCAGCTACACCGATGGATCAGTCATGTACATAGCCCTAGCCGCCTTAGGACTATTCTATAGAAGCCCGAGCTTTAATAGAACCGTTCAGTGCTGGTGACAAAGTTCACACATTGTTCACATAACCAACCTGGGCACATGAATCCGGTCGCATTGATCCCTGCTCTCCGTCACCCATGGAAAATAATGATTGCAGGTAAGAAAAGAATTGAAACAAAAATGTTAGAACGCTTTAGGTCTGTTTACACGCACTGAGTACAAAAGCACGGCGTGTTTGGGTGCGAGGAACAGATAACGTTTATACAACTTCGCGTCCGTGCCACTCGAAATCACACGACTTAATCCCTAACGCAACCACAAGATGTCGCATCGTGGCTTCATCACACGGTGACGTGAGCTTTCTTGCCATCGTGCGGAAACGCCGCTGGCTTTATAGGGCATATAATGGCGTCGCATTAAAATGGCGATGGTGAGCTGCAAACGCCCAAACTGCAAGAAAGGTGGTGGGCGATCTAGCCGTGGTGAAGTACTGCAAGCGCCGACCATCACAATTAGGCGTGTCTGCAGTAGAAAAATCACGACAACGTCGGCGCCTACTGCTGCTGCTTTCCTTTTTTGCACCGCGACTAGACCGAAAACAGGAGTCTCAGAGCTCGGTCTAGCCTGCAGGCGTGCGAAGCGGAACTATTGTGCGTTAGGAACGCCGCACCAAGCTCTGAACGGTATATATATGGTCTCGACGAAGCAAGACCCCATAGAGCAGGAAGGAGCGAAAAGCGGGCAATACAAACGTGATGTACCTGCAGGTTTATTTCCTTCTTTCGCCGTCGACGTTCGCGAATTGCAGGACACCGCGGTGAGCTTCAGCACTGAGCGTAGCTCGGGAACCGAAAGTGAGCACGCACGATATTTTTCTTTTTCTTATTCCGTCGGCGGCATTTCGCCGAGGCCAAAACATTGACGGGTGCATAAGGAAGTGATTTCTGGTGATCAGGAATTACGATAGGACCTTCGAGAGATTGCAGGTGAAAACAGATTATGCTGGAATGAAGGACGGAGAAATTGGTCAGTACTGAGTAACGCGCCTTATGCATGCGGCGTGATGTGGTTAACTCTCTGTGGATAGGTGTGCCGTAACAGTCGGTGACACGAGTGGTCGTCTGTTTGGCTTCCTGTGTATTTATTTCTCTCTCTCTCTCTCTCTCTGCGCTCTTACTCTACGATTTCAACTTCCCCCCATGTCTCACTGCAGGGTAGCAAACTGGATTTCCCCTTTCGGTTAACCTCCCTGCACTCCTACTGCCCTCTATTCCTCTCTTTTCAAGTAAATATATGAAACGCTATGAAGAACCCCTGATGTTGCTGGGCATGCAGCTACCCCGCTCAACACACTTCGCGTTACAGATTTCAACAGCACCTGAGATTAAGTGAACTTTTTCTTGCGTTGTGGCAATCGTAAAAAAGGAAAGAAAGAAAGAAAGAAAGAAAGAAAGAAAGAAAGAAAGAAAGAAAGAAAGAAAGAAAGAAAGAAAGAAAGAAAGAAAGAAAGAAAGAAAGAAAGAAAGAAAAATCGCCTTAATGCCTTCCTCGATACAGGTACGGATATTACTTGCTATCGTCTTTCACCTAGCTCTCGTTAAGTTTACGGCAAGTCCTGTGCCATTATATTTATGTCACTCCACGAAGTTTGAATTAAGGCACGAAGTCATCCACACTGAAGCATCTTTTCGTCGCTGCATTCCCGATTGTAGTTTTTGCTTCTGAATGACACACCCTTACTACTATGCAACACCACAGGCGAGCAATGTAGGAATTCGTTTCTCTGTCGCGGCACACCTTCCACAGGGCGCACATTGAATGAATAAAAGAGTTAGGTGGGGGTACAAACAGGGCACGCGGCAGCAAGGAGAGTCCCGCATGCAGGAAATGCAGTTAAAGTTCACGACCTCGGGGACGGCCTCCGGGTCACACGAGCACGACGCTGCGCATCCGAGGCAGAGCAGCGAGGCAGGGCCCAGCGAACACGGCGTGCACTGAATTAGGAATGACTGCCACTGAAGAACACGTGCGCTAGCCACCGGCCTTTAAAGAATGCACGCGTGTGGCAGAGCATAAAAGCAGGCAATACGAGAACGAACAAGCACGCGAACGCGGAACGCAACTGAACGTCCGTTCTTTTGCGGACTCCGATGGGAACCATTTTAGACGCAAGGGTGGGCGATTTTTGTCTTCCACGGTTTGCCGAAACCGATTTCGCCACGATGTTTAGCCGCTGGTCTGTGAGATAAAAATACACTAAGTACGCCTAAACGTTATCCCAGCTTGGTGCTGCTAGAGTGACATCTGCTGTAGATGACGCTATGGGATCTTTTATGTCTTTTGATATATGCTACGATTTGCTGTATCTCAACAGTGATGGTTCCTTGCCTTACGTTTCATGTACCTTTCTGATTACATGCTTTTAATCCACTTCTGTAATAGCCCGCAAGGGCTGGCAGTATTAATAAATAGAGATTAAGTGAATAATGTCACGCTGATTACGCTTCCTGTAGGGGTAGCGCACAGAAGTAACGAAGCCCAGCACTAATGGGCAAGCAACAACAATAAATAAATAAATAAATAAATAAATAAATAAATAAATAAATAAATAAATAAATAAATAAATAAATAAATAAATAAATAAATAAATAAAAAGCTTCTGCGCCTGCGTACAAGAAAATATGAATAATAAACGCATAAAAGACTCGGACGATACTCCTATTTTACCAACATTTCTGCGGACAGCAGCTATTCATACCAGACTCAATATGTTCAGTACAACATGACAGTTAGACGATAGCCCCGAAGCTTCTACAGTACGACCTAGACACTTGCTGGATATGCTTGAACGCAAATGAGATCCGGCAAGTTGTGAAGAATCATATAAAGCTGGCGTGCATGTAGCAGCAGACGCGCGTGGTCTTTCTGCACAACCGTGTTTGGGAGGCATATAGGAACTCTTGATACGCGCTGCACGACTCGCCGTCCGCTGGCAAACTGTACGCAAGTGAAACAGGTTCGGTTAGAGATTTGTGGGTAGCGCATTTTATAATTAGGCGAATATTGCCAACAGTGTACGCAGCATAATGTCAGCGGCCGAGGCACGAACGGAGAATGCACGCCCAACAGTCCCATGCCTGTGTGCGTAATGCTACATAGATCACCGGTGCTGCTCAACCTAACACAACGTACCGCCGAACGAGAGGCCGCCCTAAATTGATGACGTAAGGTCCCGCTTTTGGGTTTGCACATATAGAAAACTTAAGTTCTTGATGCGAAGTGCCGTATAATTTCAATGGAGCTGGCAGCAAGGGGGCTGTCGCAGAGGTCTCTCTCCACAAGCATCGCTTCTTGGGCTCCGCTCTTGCGGTAATTCAGTATCGCACCAAACCAGCACGTGCACTACACGAATAAGGAGGAAGGCATGCCGCAGCCCCATTACGGTCCTTCCTTCGAATTGAAATTTGGGGAGTAAAGAATTAGCGTTATTCTTCCTAAGCAAGCATACTGTCGTGGAGACTGCACGTTTATACTACTACGCTCCGAATATTCGACAGCACCCCATCCGTAAAGAATACGTCGTTCTAGCAGCCAAATTACTTTATCTAAACATATGCGTTTTTATTGTATTTTACTCCGCCGTTGTTTCCTCCCCGATGTGTACGGTATCAATTTCGTCCGAGTGTAGTTAACCATTCGTTCTCTCCATTCTAGGACTTCCCTATTCCCATTTTCTGACAACACAGGCTGCGTAAATAGCCTGCCCAAGAACACCAGCCCATGAACAGATTGTCAAAAACGATAGAGAACAGGGAAATGTCGCTGGAGTGAACGTTTCGACAAGTGGACGGAAAATACACTAGCCCAAAAAGATTGGATGGCGCTCGTATATATCTATCATCCTTGGGGCGTTAAACCCCACGAATCAATCAATCATATCTATCAGAGACTGACCTCCTCCTGCAGAATCCAACACGGAGCTTAACCAAAGGAACAGGAATGGGCATTATGTAAAAGTAGTAAGCAAACTATACTAAACAAAGAAAAGAAGCACGTTCATAGATTGCGACTTACTTAAACATGTTAAGTGAAAATACAAAAATAAAAATAGAAGCAACGAGGCAGTCTTGGTTGCTGAGACTATAACAGACGAAGAACTACGCGATGACACGCCATACAAATCGCGGTACCTCGCATCCGTCTTGTTTGGTCAGAGCGCGAAGCCAAACATCCATTACGTGCGCCAATATTTGCCTTCTTTCGCGGACAGAACTCGTCGCTACTACACTGGTCACTGTCCGAGTGTGCCTCGCTCGCACCGTAACTGTACCCACAGGGACAAACGCGCAGAGTACTTATCGCACTCGCGGACACTGCGTTCTCTCTGGGTATGCTCCACTATCAAAACGAAACAATCGTCAGAGAAGAGACCCCCCCGAACGACAATAAGAAATCAAAATAAATCAGCCCAATGAGAGTCGTAGGAGTTTCTATTTTGTTGCGCACCTTGTTACACATTTCAAGATAAAGCGAAACAAAAAATTGCAGTATTGACCTTTTTTTTTATTGATATCATGGAAGGGGATGTCGTCGCACAAAAAAGTGATTCTTGAGTTGGTGCATGTATAGGCTCAGTATGAGAGACTATACAGCACGATCACAACAATAGAAGTTCTGCCAGAGAAAAACAAACAAGCAAACAAACAAACAAACGAACGAACAACAACTACACACGGGCACGCACGCGCTCTCGCCCATAGCGATACTTTTGAGTAAAGTCTCTAGTAAAGGAATAACAATGTCGGGCGCACAAGAAGATCCATAGACAGTGGATGGCACATGCGTGATGTAATTGGCTCGCGAGATCTAGGCACACCCATCAAAATAACCAACTAAACAATAATGTGTGTTCACGCAGAAGGCAAAACAAAAAGCAATAAATGCGTCGTAATGGCCAGCAATGTCTTCTTCCAGAAAAGCTTTTAGTGCTTTTTAAAGCGTATTTCTGCAAAGCTCTTATCGGCCGTGGGCCCAGAAGATTAACTAAATGGTCGACGGTCGAATGTTATTAAAGCTGTTTTTATTCCACGTCTTGGTAAGTCGCGACGTAGACAGTCTATAGGCGGGGGTGGTTTGTATCTTTGTCAATGGATCCCCAATCGCATTCGGGTGTTTAGCACGGCCAATTTAGTGTGTGTACAGGGTATGTTTAGTGTGTGCCCACAGGTATGTCTGCGGCTGAGACATGCCACACAGATGGGCCTTTGGCATTGTAGGCGGGTAACGATATGTACTTGATGAATTGAAACGCACAGTGCAATTATGGGACGTACACTAGCAATGCACAGTGCATCGAGTTGCAAAATCTTCATACGGGAAGACGTCTCGGGCGGTATTAGGATGCGGCTGGTAGATTCACCGGGAATTAGCGACCTGCTGTTCTCTTTCGCATTATATGACTGCTTCACCAGGGTTGCCAGGCAGAAACGAATGAAGTATATGAGCGCGTTATATCCAAATTCTCCCGTTAGTTCATGATTCCCATCCATTACCAATCTGCACGTTGAGATCGATTTGCCATTGGCGGAGCACTATTGGCGGAGCACTGTCCACCCACCAGACCAACTAACAACTCCAGTCATATTTCGTCAATATGGCGAAATATGACTGGAGCGAAATATGACAATATGGCGAAATACGGCTTTTCCTTTTCACACGTTTCGCCAAGTAGAATACAGGCAGGCGCAGCGAGACTAGCATTTTCTTTTCCTTACAAACGTAACATTAAATCGCTATAACGTTGCGTCGAAACCTGGCGAGAGAGAAGCCACACGACTGACATTCCATGCTTTGAGACAATGGCCTCACCGACCAAGGGGGGAAAAAAAGGACAAAACAACTAAGGCACCGTAACGGCGACGACCGCTCACTGTCGGTGGTCGCAAGTAGCCGCTCACGAGCCGTCGCGAAGAATGTGAGGCCCCCGTCGCCCACGGTTGAATCAATTTCCGCGCCCGAAGCCCCTGTCTCCGTACACACGGAAGCCACTCCAAGCACTCCCAGGGTGTGAGGCCTGCGTGGCGCAGCAGCGGACGCGCTTTATGGCACCGGCAGAAAAGACCCGGCGCAAGCACGGAAATCCGGAACCGAGACAAAGGGAGCGCCCGTGTGCTAGGGCACTCAGAAATGTAAACAGCCACGAGCCAACGACCTCGGCAAGTGCAATGTATATTGCCGCCGCTACCGATCACTTGAAATGGGGTCTACCCGCTTATTGACATCAGCGCCGGCAAATTCACCCATGCGTCGATTCACTCGGACAAACCGAATCTAGCACTGAATGAGACGGGCTGAGCGAGGAATGAGACAAAAGGCTGGTAAAGTTATGGTGAGCGTAAGTGAGCCCTTAGGCTAAATAATGGAACGTGATTACGCCGCTACTCGTCGCAATCAAGAACGATTTTGCAAAAGGTATCGCAGATCTGTGAGCGCAGCCGGGCGAGGGTAAAAGGCACGAAGTATATATGCTTATTATCGCGAGCCTCTCTTATGCACACTTTATAGTCGGCTGATAGGAGAGTGAACGGCTCCGGAAGGACAATGAGAAGTGGCACTTGCCTCAGAAACAATAGCCTATATTGGGGAAAAACGGAAGAATGTCGAAGTTGCTCCCGCGAGGTGGCTTTCCCAGCCAGGAAAACGGAAAAGCATCAAGCCCTTTGGTCAAGCAAGGGAGGGAAAGTAAGAGGGAAGGAAGTATCTTTGCCACATACGCACATGTGGGACAATGCCATAAAATCGGCTCAAGTATTACATCTTGAGAGGCGCTGAGTGAAGAGCGGCGCGCCAAGGCTGGATCGTATACACTCTAAACACGGTAATTTTATAGGTACGCAAAAATGTGAAAATGTGCTGCTTTACTAAAGGTTAAAGCACTTTAACCTTTAGTAAAGGAGCATATTTTCACATTTTTGTGTACCTATAAACTAAAGGTTGCCGTGTTTAGAGTGTAATCGTGAAAAATCCTCCGTGCTAATACCCAGCTCTGATTTGGCGTATTTACTTGGGGCATCCGCGGCACGCCCGTATAGCTTGCAGTGCTGGTGTACGCTGTCGTTAACGAGCGTTATTTGCGTCCGCTGACGCGCCAAGCGCAAGCTCCGTACTTCGAGATCGTCCGACAGCACGTTAGCATTACTTGCATTCGAGCAACGCAACCTACATGGCAACATCAACAAACGCTAGCCTACTTATATTTCCCACCCTTTAGCGTACATTGGCCAAAGACCGGCCGAAATGGGCCAGAACACCGGCAAACAGCGATTCTTCAATCAAAACCAACAGGCATTATAGGTATAACATTGGCTACCACATAGCAAGCGCTAGCCGCCATTTCATTAGCTTCGCTAGCCGCTATTTAACACCAGCTATCCGATGCTAGCCACGCTTAGCAAACCCTCAGCACGTTTAGTTGCATCTAGCAAATGTCGCTGACAATTGAAGCACGCATAAAAGGAAGAAGAAAAGCATAACACAGCCAAATATGAGTCTTTCGTACAACGAGTTTCGTATGCGAGCCCGCACATGGAAGAAAATTTAAAAGAAAAAGCTACAAAGATACGAGGAAAGAGAGCATATCTCTAAGGGAACGCATAAATTTTAATTTCTATATTAATGTGCGCTTCGTTATTCTGTCAAAGGTAATGGCATCGGTTATAGCTCTCAGCAAGGCCTTTGTCTCGATCAGAGCAACTGGCGACGCCGAGGAAGCAGAGAAATAATTAAGGTGGCTCGCGAAAGCACGCGTTTGATAAGAATTCTGTAGCAAAATCTGGGTGCATGTCTTACGGATTCTAGGCGTAAAAGTGTAACAAAAAGAAAGTATCTTCAATATGCTGCAGGAACAAAAAAAATAACAAAAAAGTATACGAGCCATACAGAAGAGAAAAAAGTAAGCGAAAGGCTTAACAAAGTTCAGTGGAGAGCGCATGGCGCGGCTTGATTAATTAGTCATTTCATGAAAGCATCGGACAGGGGATCGCAAGAGTGAGATGAGAAGGACGGGACAAAGCGAAAGAAGAGAAATAAAATGCAACGAAAATTGAACCACGCTGGGTAGGATCACATGATTAATTGGAACTGTCCCAGTGAAACGGCACTCGCGCCGCAAATTAATAATGCGACGTAGGCAGAGGCCATGGTTACTCGGTCTGCATTACGTGGAATGCGCAGGCATGAACCTCGGAATAAACGCAAAACAGGAATGCATACAGAATGAGGACGCTATATTAGGGCACGTTGTGCACGAAGCAAGCTTATATGTGGCGGAAGAGCTCTGCGAAATTACGCAAGGTGGAGTGACGATAATCAAAGGGAAAATTTGCATTCGCCAGTTTGTAGCACAAAGCTACCAGGAAATCCGCATGGATTTCCTTTACAGCTTTGCGATACAGACTGGTCGATGAGAATTTTCCCTTTCAGAGCAAGCTCACACACTGTTTCGGTCAAAAAGAAAAAAAGGACAGAAAGAAAGAAGGAAAGAAAGAAAATCTACATTCAAACGAACATGATAGCTGCCGTATATGGCAGCATTAGTTTTCACGGTAATTAATCAATATATCGGGGATGTGAATGTTAGTGTTACTTCAACTCCAGGCAACAGCTTCGTTTTTATTGGACGTAATAATATGGGAAGTGTGGACAGAGAGAGGGCCGGGCTACCATATACAATATGTGGAGACAAAAGAAGAACAAGAAAGAAACGCGTGAGAAATATAATAGAAAACGCAGTCAACCTGCCTACAACATACGAGTAACGGTGATAAGCACTATTCCGGGGAGTAAACTCTTCAGCGTTGTGAAGGACACCTAGTACACTAACACCTGTAGCGCTATCTGGCACGGTCAGTATGCACCTTGCCAGTGCTGACAGTGTACGTACGCCATGCTTATATATGGAGATTTGGAATTTGTGCACGGCTTCTCTAGTACATTTTCAGGGCACACAGACGCATGCAAATTGTGCATTTCTGTGAACTAACAACACAGAAAGATCAAGCCCAGTTCATTGCAGACACGGCGAGATAGACTAAGAGCACAGTTGCGAGCCTCGTCTGACACTGAAACAGATTTGAAGAGCTGTTCGTTCAATTTTTTCGTACTGAAGCGACAGCAGCACATTACAGCATGAAACAGAACCGCCCGAGGTTTAATGACATGGGGCAAACACACGCTTTCTGAGTCACCAGCAGATTCACCGCATGTGATACTGTTTTTCTCTGCTGCATGCTACAAAACAAACGAAAAATTTATCAGTGATGCCTGCTTAGTGATTTCCGGAGACTGTCGACTAACCACACACACAGAAGAAGGAAACGAAAAGTTCGAAATGGAAAGGTCAGAGACAATAAGAGAAAAAAAAAAGCATTACAATCACCGCTTCAAATCAAGCCAAGAGTCTGCATAGGAGTCTGGACACCAAGAATGGTTTGCGGTTAAGTACGCTGACTACACCTTGTTCCAACTACACTAATCTCCGCAGGGAGCACAAAAGCAGCTTCAGTACGGTCCGCTTGTTTCAGTCATTTCCACGTTACCTTGTCGACCTCCCGAAGAACCAGGTACTTCCAATTATAAAGTGCACACACCAAGAGTTTCGCGTGCAAGCGTTCTTCTGCGCTCGAGCATCTAATTACACGCTAAGTGGTCTTCCGCGTCAGCTCCAAACATGCTTACCACGCGGGAGTAGTTCGCTTACTCGTTGACAAAGTCATCAGGGAGGAGTTTGAACTTTCTCAATTTGAAGTTCTTAGACTTAGTTTTTCTTTTCCTTTTTTCATTTTGTGCACTTAAGCATGACTCAACAAGCAGGACTCACACGTGTCACGAAGTTACTCAAGACATGCTCCCAGCCCTAGTGCGAAACTTAAATTTACACAGGATCGATGAATACATTTGGAAATATCAGTTTTGGGGGTATTAAGGAACAACTCTCAAGAGGAATGCTCGGCTTAAATTTGGGCCCGAAGTCAAACTTACCTTATCGCTTGTTTTCCTCATCGCCACTGCAACAGTGTAAGACGTGTTAAGTGGACGAAAATGGTAATCATTGCGGAAGACTATCATAAGGATTGTTTGCAGATACCGGACTGATTTGTTCGTGAAGCATGATAAGGGCACAGAGAAGACAAGGAAAACAAGCTGTAAGGATAAGGTAGCTTTATGAATACGGTCCTTAGTGAGCTCATATGCAATCAAAAGGAGAGAGAGAAATGATAAGGAAAGGTAGGAGGGTTTAACTAAGTTCGTGCTCGATTGGCTACCGGTACAGCTGGGGACGGGTAGAAGGAAGTAATAGATAAGATAGAAGAAACAGCACTGAAAAGAAAATGAACAGGGGGTCAGTTAGAACACAGGAACAATGCGCTAAAGCAACTACGAAGACATCAAAGCGTTGTATATGGATGATCTAATCCGAAGCTGCACCGACCAGCACAGTTATAGCAATGCTTCCGAGGCCTGATCTAATCGAGTAATTCAGAAAAACGTGCACGTTACACATAGTTTACATGAAAACGCAGAGCAGCGTAGTTTTCGTGAGCAGCTGAAAGAAGGCAAATTCCGAAACCACGCTACAGCTCATGCTTGATTGTTAATTTCATAGCTTCTTTCAGACAACCTTCCGACACCCACTCTGCGGGCATCGTTACGTACTTCTTCAATAAACTGGTGGCCAAAACAATCGTTCTCGAAGTTAATGAGCGCCTGCCCAGTCGTACAAGTCCTCTTGCCCTAATTAGGGGAGTCACATGCACGGAACGGTGCGCAATGCAGACCTGCCTAGCGAGAACAGGTAAACCATGCGAGAAAAAAACCACGCCCGCGGTCACGCATCGCCGCCAGAATCTCTCCACTCGCGAAGCATCAATCAAAAAAGCGACGCGCAAATTGTCGAGTCGTACGTCACACAAAGCAAACTGAAGGTAAGTAGGAAGCGTTTTCTCAAAAGCTATGAGCAAGAACAACAGAAAAGTAAGTTTGGGAGGAGAAGTGGAAAAGCGAAGCGAGCAAGCGCCACTGTAACAAAAGGAGAGAGAGAGAGAGAGAGAGAGAGAGAGAGAGAGAGAGAGAGGAGGGGATGCAAGGCATCGGCTCGTGAGGCACGTCGTAGCAAACTGAAACCTAGCCCGTGTATTGTTTAAAAGGGGTGATTGATCGCTAGGAGACACCGCCCAAAAACACCCGACCACGACATTGACAATGAGCGGTACGAAGAAGATGGCAGAGCTCGCATCATACTTCGCTTATTTTTTGCCATGGTCCCCAACACAGGATACTTCGCTTTATTTGGGACGCAATACCCTCGTATACCTATAATGCATACTTATGTCTTAACGAAACTACACCATTAAAGTAAGGTAAAGGCCTCCCCGTGTGGCGCTGTTCACTGCCATTGGTAGTGGTGGTGGTGACAAGGGGAGCGGGGAAGAAGGGGGGAGGGGGGGGGGCTTATATGGATATATAGAACAAGCAGATAGTTAGGGTTTGAGAACTATAAATGGAATAGCCAACTACAGCTAACTGCTAGGCTAGGTGGCTACCTGCTCCCTACAATTTCTAAGAGGGTGTCAGCTTACTTAGCCATCATCATCGTCACCACCACACTTATCATAACGAGAAAACGGAGGACTGTGATAAAACAACGCAGACAAATAATAATGGAAAGCAAATGTAAGGCAAGGAGAAAGTTCATTTTCAGAAAAAAAAAAGCACGGAATCAAACGAAGCAAACGGCGAAAGAACACTGCCACCTTTTTCGTTTGCGCTTTTATGCAGCGGCAGCCGGACGCACTCAAAGCAGCCGGAAGAAGCCTATCTGGCAACGCAAACATGGCCAGCTGCGGCAGAGATGGACTGGCGAGCCAGAGTGCCCGAAAGGTGGCGGCGCAGGCGATCCGGACAGACCACAACCTCGGCATCGATAAGAGGACGAAGAGCTCGGGGCGTCGGCAAGTGAAGGAATGGTCCCATCCAGTGGCTAGCGGCAATCACCGACGTTCTAACTGAGCGCCACGCCCGCCCCACCGCGGCCTCGACGGTCTCGCGCCACGTTCACGAGAACGGAGAAGGAGGGGCACGCCCAACTGCAAACAAGCGCGCCCTTCAAGAGTCTGTGGTCGCATCGACGCCAGAGAGGATGCGGCTGCGCGAGCTTCGCTGCGTAGACACGCCACCACCCCGAGTGTAAACGAAAGCGAACCTGCAACGTCTGTTTCCCCAGCCGGAACGTTTGTCTGAACGCGCAAGGTCTGGTTTGCGGTCGTGACGACCGTCTTGTGGCGGTGCCGATGTCAAGGTGATAAGTTACAGCACTTCCCTGCCGCGTGTACGGAGAGACGAAGGCTCCTGGCGGTCTGGTCGTGGCGCAGTATAAGATGCCGCTTGTATACAATTAAACAGATTTGCAAAGCTAATAAGGGAGGCTTTTTTTTTATCCCTAGGTAAACGTGAAGTGTCTTCAGTGTTGAAGAGAGGGAGAAGGCAGGGAGATTAACTAGACGAGAAATTCAGCTTGATATCCTGCACTGGGGAAGGGAACAAAGAAAGAGTCAAGCAGCTACTCAGCACACCTGCTGCAGTGTCACAGTCGTTCTATGAGGTTGGTTGCTCGTGGAAATTTCAGTAGCACATTGACGGCGTTCTGAGTTGAGGCTCGATTGTTTCGGCAGCCCAAGATGAATTGTTCCGGCAGAGGGTGGTAGTCGAAGCGCGTCACTTCTGTTGCGAGGCTGCCTCTCGTGACATCGTGGCAAGGACATTGACACAGTATACGTGCAATGACTTCCTCGTTGAATAATTCTGAAGTGAAAAGACTTCTGAAAACCTTCCCAAGGTGCGGCTTCTCAATGCTCTTCAGACGCTAGGCAGTATCGAGGAATGAACCAACTTAGATTTAGTCCCATCACAACTATATCTACAAATGTGGTGCTCGCCGAGTGCTCCATGGGGAATTATAGAGTAAAACAACAAACAGCAGCTGAGCATCCGGAAATACAACACAGACACGATTTAAAATTCGTAATTGCCTTATTGGAGCCGGGCGTTGTGTTGCTAGTTTTCTGACGTTACGGGTAGCACTATCATATCATCATGGCCATCGTCATATCACTACCTGTGTCACGTTTTCTGGCAGCTAGCTTGAGCAGAAAGTATGCATGCATTGGAAATTGCGTAATGTAGCGCCACCTTTCCGAAGGACCCACCTAAGTCCACTCATAGCCTCCTATATAGAAGGGCATGCTCTAGTGCGGTCCGTTAGAGTTTCGCATCCCGTATGTCGAGCTCATGATAAAATGCCTAGAATATTTAACAACGCAACTTTTTATAAAATCACCATCAATAATAGTCTCATAAACAACGTGTCAACACAGATTGACGAAAGCATATTTTTATTACGCGAAGTTTAGCCTACCGAACCACCACAGCCTGTTGCAAAGGTCGCCGCATGAGTTAATTCGATTACTTCAGTTTCCTGTATGCTGAAAAAAAAATACAGAAGTATCTACATAGGGGCACCCCTTGCGCAGCGGCAGAAAGCAACCCCCATTAAAGCAACACGGCGGACATGCCCGAGTCTAGAAGATTCGCAGGCGTATGTGCGAAAATGTCTCCGTGCCCGCGAAGCATTAGGGCTATCACGCGATGTATCAGCAACATTAACCAACAAAAGCCAACATTAGTCAAACCTACGCTAACGGTTAGGCATCTTTGACCAACATTAGACAAATGCTAACATCAGCCACTACTGGTGCTATGCGTGCAGGGCCACTCATTACGACTACGTAACGGCGTTTTCTTTCAAATTTAATTTACCTTCTATGTTCACATTTCGCCTCGATGACAGTGTTACGCAGGAAAAGTAATGTCTTGATTGCTCGTTGTCTTATTCACCTTAACTTGACAATTAAAGTACTGCTCTGGTTAACCAAAAATATTGCTCCGGAAAGCTTAGTTTTACTTCTCATGGAACGCTCAGATTCGTGCCCCAAGCGCCGTATCTCTTCAAAGCACACTTTCTTTTTGGAACTGTGCGGCACTAAAGCTAAGTTGATCGAAACCTACAAAACCGTAGCGTCAAGGAGAGGTCGAGACGTGCAAACCAAACCGCCGGAGGGAGATATGATGTAATGGCGCGGACGTATACGACGGAGCGACTACCATAACCGCCGCAGGGCACACGCATGAACCGCACCATTCTACTATGGCTTTTGACGTGGGCGTGAAGCTTTCACGCTGTTGGCACAGACATGCGCAATTCCCTGGAGAAGGCGGAGTCAGGCGTGGCGTGGATACAAATGGCCGTCGTTTTGTACGCTCGCCTCGCGCATCTGCGCGTGCATTATAAATGCAGGCAGCCATCACAGCACTCCACATGCTGCAGCAGCAACGCGCAATATGGATATGCGGACGGGCCGTGCACGGCAGCGAGTCGTTTATATGCGTGGGAATTCACTTGGCTAGACTTCTCTCAGTGACGCCAAGACGCGATCGCGAGCACGATGCTGCTACATGCATGCATCGGGCAGAGAAATGCGTAGGGAAATGTGTGACGAAAGGGGGAAAACAAAGAAAGATGGGGAGGTTTGTTAAGAGAACGGGAATCCTGGGTGAAAGACAGGCTACGTGCCTCATGCAGCGGGAAGGTAACAAATGATATGAAATAGAAATAGAGACGAGGTATACGGACAGCCATGCACGTAAACAAGACGCAGATGCTAATTTTTCCTTGTCGTGAAACGGTGGACCTGATGTCAAAACTTATGCAAGAAAAAATATTGAATCATGACAAGGTGGCCGCACCAGCTTAGTTGTAACGTTGCAAAAAACAAAAACAAAAAAAAACACTGAATTGCGTAATCCAGAGATCTGAAGAAATAAATCGATCAGGACATACTAGTCTCCGGAGCTGAAATACAGTGGGAGCAGCTACGCCGAAAGAGAAGCCACGCGTTATGCCAGAAGGGATGGAACTAGTCACTGACCGCAGCAAAGAGATGCGTTCGATATGCAGTCGAGGTAGAGAAAGGCAGAGAGAATACCTGGACTTCAAATTTCTGGTTTGCTATCTTGCACTATGGGAGGGAAACGGGAAAATAAAAGCAGAAAGAAGCGTGCAGACAAGAGCACACACCACACACACACACAAAAAAAAAAAAACCAGGCAGGAAAAAAGAGGAATGACATTAAAGCTCCTCTAATAGGACACTGCCAAGAAATACATTCGACAAAGCCTTGCTCGTCTTCAACTGCAGGGTGACGACAGTTTAGGTCAACATTGCAAGGCTTACTGGACTCTTCCGAAAGCGGCATGTTGTCAAGGCGAGTCATCACGGTCGCTATAGCGAGTCTGTGCGCGCTGTGAAAAGCGGCAAAGAACGGGCATAGTTTCCTCGCTGCCTCGTTGATTGCAAGCTCATGTCGATTTGGAAAGGAATAGGTCTCTTGGATGCGACACCAAGCCACAATCGGCAATATACGCAGTTGTCCCAAGACGAGGAGACGGGTACAGCCGGTGCGGAGGCGTGGGCTCACTAGATGATAGGAGATACATCGCCGTTGCGATCTCATAGCAGCTTACGCTATAAAAAAGCATTCTCCGGGCAACCACCGCGAAACGAGTGGAAACACTTTCAGCGATGGCGGTACAAAAATAAACGCGACACGTGCATATGCTTAGACGCCAGATGCACCTGCGTGGAGTGCTGCCAAATATACACGCACAAAGTGTGCTCTCGGCGGCTTGAACGATCTATGAGGAGCACTCAAAGAAACGCGCCTTTATACGTAAAAGCCCTTTGGCTTTAATCCAGAGTTGAACTTTCCATGCGGAGCAGCCTGCGTGTACAGCTTCTATAAGCACATTGGGCAGGTCCGAGTCTTCTTTCTCCGTGTCTGTAGTCTGAACATTATATAGCGGCATTCTGAACACTTTTGTCCTATCGGGCAGTGATCGAGGTGACAAGAATAGAACGGCAGCATACACTTCTATAAGGCTGATTTTGCGCGTCACACTTGCGCGTTATACACGCAATATTTGTATCTTCAGATCGGCTCAATAACAAGCTAAGGCGACATGCGTACTGCCACTAATGGAACGAAGCATCGACAACGTTCAGATCTTATGGCGACGTGTCGTCTGCCCTAACAACACAGTGCGCTTTAGCACAGTGCGCTTGAGATATTTCCGTGAGAAATATGCAACTGTGGTATGTGCGTGGATTCGTACGCAAGAAAATGCAGTGAGCGGACGCCCCCTTTCGTAAAATGCCAAATGACAAGGAATGTGGATGAATATTATTGTCGGAAATCGAGAACCGTAAAACTGTTTTTCTTCAAGTGTGTGTAAAATGTATCATGAGGAAACTTCGAGTCTATGATCTTGGTTTTACTTTCTTATCGTGGAGCTCGTGTAACAACGCAACAACGGATCGAATTCAATTAACGTCAGCTCATCAGCGATGTGAAGCGTGGCGTAACGTCATCGCCTCAGCTCGGGAAATATAAGCCAGGACCTCGCAAGTGTATCGACCGAACTGCGGAAACGGGGACACATTTCTTTGTTTCGCAAACCCGTGGGCAGCGACAGCAAGTCTGCAGCAAGCGTCTTATCAGAAGACCGAGCCACTAATTAGCTTTATCAGGAAATTATCCCGCTAATTGTACGCGTTGCCGCGCCCTATAATGTAAAGCTGGCCTCACCAGTGCGGGTGCCTTTATCAAAGCGAAAGATAAAGAACTCCGGATGGAAGCAATTGGGCCACTTTCAGTCAAGAGAGCGCGTCAAGGTTGAAACCGAACTGTTTGAGAAGCGTACTCGTTTATTACATAAAAACACCGCCGGTGCACAGAGAAGGAGCCGTGCACAGCGGCGGCAAGTTCAAAACGGAAAAGTCGAGCTGGAGGTCACGATGGAGGTCAGCGGATGTCATGGTGGTGCGGAGAAGGGCAGCCAAGCTGACCGAGAGGAAGCGCAACGTGTGACTGCGGGCACCACGTTCCCCGATTAGTTAAGGTACTATTGATGGTATTAGTTAAAGCGATAACACTAAAAGCTAATACTCGAAGACGACTGAGGGTATCGTTTAGGTTAGTTTGCGAAAACTTCGGAAGAACAGAGGATGCCAGTTCTGATGTCTTTCTATACGATGTCCTACCTTCAGGGGCGTTGACAGAGGATCACAACATGTGAGAAACTCAAGAATGAAGCGAGTGCTGCAATGCTCAATTCATAAGGATAAAAATAAGCACGATGCTATCGGTGTACCAAAGCTTAGAGGTCATTAGTCAAGAACCTCTAAGATTATTGAATGAATCCAAGTTGTCCCAGCTATCTTTTATAACTTGCTGCTACTAATCAGTCGTTATTCATGCCGCCCTGTTGGTACATATACCTTTTTAGTAAAAAAAAAAAAAAGAACATATACGCGTATGCGCTCGATTGAGCAACGTTCAGGTCACTGCGTTGTGCACTCGGTTATCACGTAGACGCGTCAGAAGCACAACATGCAAAATTAATCACATTTTTACTACACCAAAGAACTGATCTCTGAATGAGATTATTCTTAGGTTAAATTTTGCAGATATATGGTTTTCCAACATTTCATATCACTATATAGAAACCAAACCAGTCATAGCGCAAATACAGTCCTGCTCGCTGACATTCTTTAGCTTAATATACTACTTCATTTTCGTTGTTATGTTATGTTGGGTTTAACGTCCCAAAACCAGCTCTGATTATGAGAGACGGCGTAGTGGAGATTCTCCGGAAATTTTGACCACCTGGGGTTCTTTAACGTGCACCGACATCGCACAGCACACGGGCCTCAACATTTCGCCTCCAACGAAATGCAGCCGCCGCGTCCGGGATTCGATCCCGCGACCCTCGGATCAGCAGCCGAGTACCATAGCAACTAGACCACCGTGGCGGGGCACTTCATTTTCGTCAAAGAAGCAATAAAAGAACGACAACAAGGCAAGCGAGGCTAGAGAGCACTAGAATAAAAGAAACATGGAAATAATAAGACCAGGTAATACATTTAAAGCAAAATACTCAAGAGGTGTATACTCGCTCTTTAAAAAAAATAAAATAAAAGAAGAAACTTTGGTCTGTACTGTTTTCTTTCTGCGTTGTCATATCTCTGTCAACATTGTCACCAATCAAGTTGCTCTTTTTCCACTTTCCTTTCGCCTAACCGGTAAAGCAGAATTTAATCTCAGGCTGGGCTGTCTAACTCTTCTTTCTTTTTAAAACCATCCGTGTAATGCTAAACAAAACAATATCGCCGGATTACGTAAAATATTAAATGAAATTTTAGTAATACAACTCACAACAATTCTTTTTGCGTCCATTCTCCCTCTTTCCCGCCCTATCCTATCTCGAGTAAAAAAACTGCTCTCTACAGGAGACCACCAGTGAGGCGGCGCAACAGTGCTGCAGCGCTCCACTCGTTGCGCTAACGAGATCCGATTAGGTTGTAGTGAACCGGAACTTGGGGAAGAGATGGGTCGTTCGCTGTAATCCTGCTTTCCAGGGCGTCTCTCTTCCGGTATCGCCGCCAAGGTGTGATTATATATTATTTGCGGTTCAGTGAGCACTCTTCTCCCGCCTCTGTAGTCTATAGGCACACGCTTCAATCGCAAGGTTAATCACCAACCGAACGAGCTGCAGGTGAGACGAAGAGATTTCGCAGCGCGCGCGGTGGCAATTTAGGATCCGGTGACCTGCGATAAGATAGCGCGCTGTAATCTGCTTATCTGCGGATACAGGAAGAAGTAGTCATCGCCGAGCGTAAACGTGACGCCTATTGTAGCTTGAAATAAAAACGGCTTCAAAAAAAAAAAAAAAGAGTGAGGGGGGGGGGGGGGTAGGACAGGCAGGAAAGGTAAAAAACATCTAGAAAGTATTTGTGGCGCAAGCCATGAGTGCGTCGTGCGGAAGTGTTGGTCTCGGGAAGCCGGGACAATGATCAGTAAACCCCGAAAATAAAAATAAAAATAAAAAACCAGAACAGAAAGGAAACGCAAGCGAAAAGGTGAAAATGGTTCGAGTTGTTTGTTGCATATGAATGAAAGAATCAATCTGAGCCGAGAAAGGTTTAGGTGCACTGCGCTAATTATTTAATATTAAACAGTCAATTCCACGCCGAGACAACATAAAAAGTGGTCGTACCTCCTGTTGAGTATGGAGCCAGGAAGATGGCGTTTGCCAAGCACGTAAACTCTACGTGTATACGCTTATAACCATTTGGAATCGAGCCCGCAACCTTACCAATATATAGAAAAAAAAAGGGGTGGCGGAGTGGTATAGCCTCGCTGCAAAACAAGCTAAGGGATCGCGTGTTGAAACGTAGCGCCTCTAGGGTGTTCGGAATCGAACTCTTAACCTAGAAGGGAGTCGAACCCTTCGGTTAATTTACGACGAATCTGCGCACCGACGTCAACATAGCCATACCCTACGCAATAGCGGCGGGAGGAGAGAGAGATGTCGGAATAACGGCCCATCATCCGTCGTACTCTAATCGACTGAGTTGGCCCTGAACACCTCTATGCCTAAGCTGTCCTTGCACAAGGCCGACACGAGACTTCAGTCATGTATTATGCCCTTCTTGGAAGGGCCCCAATCCAGTGTTCACTGTCCATGGACCAAATATAAAAATTCGGAGCACTCGGGGCGAGTTAGTGGATGCTGCGGGCTCGTCGTGCGACATGTTGGCCTCTTAACGTAAGCAGCGTCCCGAACGCAGCTCCAAGAAAGACCTTGAGAAGAAGAATGGTCGAAGGAATCTTAGAGCGCCTCCATCACTTGAAATAACACGCTTGACCGACGCTTTATCCCGAACAGGCAAGATGGCGCCGACGCGAGGCGATGATGATGATGGCTCTGTGAAGATGTGGAAGATGATGTCCGCAGAAAGGCCTACACTAAACGAATAAATAAAGCAAATATGGTGGCTTACCGTCACCCTCCGTAACGACACTGCAGTTACATTTCCCTTGCAAGGCAACACGCAGCCTACACATATACGGTATTCGTTCCGTCCACTGCCCTCGTTGTAGTAAAGAGCGCGTTTAAAGGCGAACGCAAACACTGCTCGTCTTGCGTGATCGGTAGGCCAAGCACGTACTCTCCTTTCAGTCAAGAAAAGAAAAAAAAAGAAAAACAAAGAGATACCGAGACAAATAAGGCTGAGGACAGACTATAAAACGCAACACGAAACGACGACTCGAAACAAACAAGGAGGTGAACGAAGAATAGGATAAAAAAAACGTGCGCTCGCACAGGGACTCGCACTAGAAAAAAAAAAAAAAAAGAGCGAGGGAACTGATAAATAAGGGAAAGCCGTAGAAGCAATGGAAAAGTGGGAAGCACGCATCCAAATGTCAGCGGGCGACGCTTCCTTGCGAGAAAGGAGTAAACACGATGAAAACTACCGGCGGAAGAAGAAAGGCACAGAGGCACGTACGGCTAATTGCTACCGGCGTTTAATTACGGGGCCGGTGGCTTCACCCACCGCGGCTGGCTGGAGTGAGTGCGCACTTACTGTAGTGTGCACGCGTGAAGGGAAGCGTTCGCAACAGTTCCCGAAGAACAACAGAAAACAGGCAGGGCGTGCAGTGCGCTCAACTTTGCCGATACCGAAGGTAGGCTGCAGCTTGAGTGAAAGATAGCCTCCTCCTTGCTTTGAAGGCGTAATCAGTTATTGAACAGGCCTACCATAAACGGAGCCACCTACTGAACGGCCTCATCGAAAGCAGGAACAAGTGTACTTATCTAGGCCACGAAATATTTCTTGCAATCGGAAAGCTCTAGAATCGCCAAACTAGTACAAACAAACAAACAAACAAACAAACAAACAAACAAACAAACAAACAACATCAGCAACAACAGGCCTACAATTAAAAAAAATCTTTTACCTCAAAACATATCGTTATATATATACTTGGCATTTCATATGCATTTGTTTCCTTTCTAGCATGTCGTGGCGGAGGCTCAAAAGTATAACAGACGGCATAACATTCGCCCCTAAATCAAATGACACCGTTCCGTATAATAACAGGTTGCCGAAATGAGATTTCGTTTGGTATAGGCTTGCAAGTGTTCCCGGGTCAGAGATATTCGAGTGGAAGAGAGCAGCAAAATCAGATTTAATTAAGGTGCGTCGAGTACGCTGCGAGACGTCAAGGAACAAGAAGGCAGATGCAAATCATTCAGCAAAGAATAAACAGCCACGTTTTAATACGGCAAAAAAAAAAGGCACTCAGTGAACGGTTTCCTGGGCATTACTGGGCAATCAAGGCGTGACACTAATGAATCCATGCGCGTATTTCCTGCCCGTCTTTCCACATCGAGATATCTCGCGCGGCTTCCATTAGCTTGGATGACACTCACTGCCCGCTATTGAAGACAAAAGAAACAAATATCGAGACACACAAAGCAAACAAGCATGCCAGTCGAGGTGCGACGAATGACCCTTAATTACAGTGCAGACTGCACGCGAGCGCACCGACACTGCGCAGTAGTGTTTGCTGCTATCGACCAATGAAGGCTTCCCGGCCGATACGTGAACATGGGCACTCATTGAGTGTTGATGCTGTAAGTACGCGTTATTGGCGTAACATGCTTTAGAAATCCCCCCCCCCCCCCCCACACACACACACGCACACACACAAAGGCCGTCTGACGTAGCTTTCTGCAACGGCACCGGATTATGGTCCGGTAAGACATTGACATGAGGATACGAGATGGTTTAGATCTGTTGAAACGGGACCAGTGAACCACCACACTGTGACGGACTACAGAGATATTAAGGAGCGGCGTTTCCATTGAAGAGGGGAAGTCCCTTCTACCTGGAACACTGTTCAAAAAAACCTCTTTGAATGACTGAGCCGCCTGAGATAGCCGCTTGTGCTTCAGTCTAAGCGCACGAACCGCAACGTGCTAGTGTTTTATACTATTACAATGCTCCCATAATGAAGATGATTATTATTTCTATTTACATCCCGGTCAAAACGGCAATGCGATAAAGAGTCGCCTAGCCCGCTCGCTATATTCAAGTAAGATATACGTACATGGCCAGAGACAGGGGCGAACAGTTTTTCTGCTAAGTGCTGTGACATGGAAACCTTGAGTGACAAGTCACACTACAAGCACAGAAAAAAAAAAAAGCAGGAAATAATTCCCCGATCGGAACAATCTCCTCTCTTGATCTCGTAGTAATAAGACACTGAATAGAACGAACAGCCCTAGACTATCGCAGATATAAAGACCATAGAGAAACAAAGGAAGATTTATGTTCTCGTTCTCTGGCTCCTCTGCACCAACGGCTAAAAAAACTTTTCCATAACAGACAGAATGAAACTGAAGTTTTTGGAATACTTCATTGGCGAAGACGAAAGCAATGAATCTTCTTGAATACTTCTCTGGAACCTTCTGGAATACTTCATTAGGCAAAAAGGCACACCACACCGACAAGGACAACGGCTCAATGACCTTTCAAGGTGAACCGGCGACGGTTTCCATAGAGAACAAAAGCAATAAAAAATAAAGATCAAAGATGGCGGTAGATCACCAGCACGGCGGGAAAGGCCACGAGGGAGTCAATTAGCGGACCCTTTTGCTGACATTCGTGAAGACGTGGGCGACCAGATAAGACCAGCAGCGCGCAGCAGTCTTCCCAGCATGAAGCTCCGATTACGCAACCTCGTCGAGCCTTCAGTGAATTTTGCGAGCATCTTTGTTTCATTCAGATAGAGCCATCAACGTCGGCCATCGCCGTGTCATTAGGCTCCAGCACGGTACGTGGATGGCATAGCGTGCCCCCATTATCGACGATCCAGCGGACCCGAATGCGTCCCTCCTCTGCGATGTCCAGCAGTGTCACCAAGTGAACGGCTCAGCGCTCGCATCGGAACGATGAAGGCCTTCGATGTCTGCATACCTGCTGCCAGGGAAACTACGTGTTGCACGAGATGGATCGGCGTGCGTTTAGTTTCTTTAGCGCGCTATGGTGGTGCTTGCACGTGTTCGAAAGTAAGAACGGACGTGCTAGTTGCCGGCCTTTTCGCAGACATCGCCTGTTCGTCTAGACTTGCGGGCGCAAGTTACCGTCAGCCGGCATTATAGTACTCACCGGAATCGATGTTCTTTCATACCTGATTTATTTCTTTCGTATGCATTTTTACACCTTTATTTAGTTACTCACTGGCGATACACGCGCCTGTTTTACGAAATCTAACGCTAGAAAAGGAAGTTCAGGCTCTGTACGTACGCCGGTGCTGTAAGCGGCTGTCGGATAAGAATGTTTCACTGCAATTCGCTGAGGCAAGCCTGGTTTCGAAAAGTTGTGTAGTGTAGCAGCTGGAAGTATTCGGAACTTACGCTTGCAATGACATCGGAGGGCAGGTGTGTACCGGCCACGTCATGCGTTTTAGTCATGTGATGGACACACGGGTCCATCACATGTCGTCGCTGCAGTAACCCAAGGCGTAGGTGTTCAAGCGAGCACTCTCAAAAAAAAAAAAAAAAAATCTAACAATTCATCTTCCTAACGACACCAGTGGTACATTATGCTGAACAGAAAAGTCCCGCAAGCTGTACTACATAAGTATCCAGTTCGTTTAACCTAAAAGGATCCTAAATATAGAAACGATATCTAAAGCACTACCTTTGCAATAATCGCACCCTTGGTAAGCGATATATTTTTTGTTAAATTGAGTGTGGGAAAAGCGATATAACATGCCGAAATAAAGCACAGGCGGTGAAGCCACTGTCCAAACACGCCATGATGTCAGATTTTTACGGCATTGGTAAAATGAGTTGCATTATGTTTTTAAGGTGCGATTTTCAGGTATAATGTCGAATGATTGCTGTAAATACACCAGAAACAAGGAGACTAAAACCAATGACATCACACTCAAATTCGGACGATGATGTCTCTCCACAGGTGGAAAATTCAAAATGAAATTCTAACCATCATTTTCTCTTTGCTAATGAACCTGGGATATCGAAACTTGCACGACAGCGCTGCTTTGAAGAAACAATTTATGTGCTTGCCTTAAGTGGTGTTTCGCATTAGTTACTTTCTTGGGACAATTCAGTCAACGCAATACAAGAGGCACGGAAGCGTGGCCCACTTACGTTTAGCGCCGAAAACGCACAATTGAAGGGCGAAGCATGTCACGCTTACCTGCAAAGAACAAAGAAAAAATATAAATGCAAGCGAGAAAAGACAAGCGGGACCTCAGAAACACTATGTCGTGTGGTGAATCCTGCATTGTCTTACAACTCACACAGATCACGCACAACGCCGCATATTAGTTGGTCCTGGCTGCTAAAACACCGCACAGTGCTAGTAGCTCAACGTCCATGGCGCTGTTCATTATGTTACGTGTAGGACGTTCAAGAGAATAGGTGTAGTTAGAATTACCCCGAAATTCCCGACTGCCAGGCCTCCAACAGGTCTTCATAATAATAATAATAATAATAATAATAATAATAATAATAATAATAATAATAATAATAATAATAATAATAATAATAATAATAATAATAATAATAATAAACTCGTCGACATGCTTTCCTAGAGAATTTCAATGGAGAAAAATGAGGCCCATAAAACACGCACTATCAGAAAGAGAACAGAAGTTGTATGCACAGAGACAGAATTGAATCTGGTAACAGAAATAAACAGACAGAAGTAATGCACAGTCTCATAAGCGCCAGGTACGACACCGCACGGAGAACATACATGTAGCATACATAGTAAGGCCCAGCCTGCTTGCCCACGCTACGCACAAGAGTAATGAACTGCGCAATCAAAGGCGAGTGCCAGAGAGGCGCCTATTGAAACAAATGGCAGCGACCAGATCGTATACGTCCCGAGCATCCCGTCGCGCCAGGCGTGGATAGCGCCGAGTTGACTACATAAACTAGACAGATTATAGCACTCCCGGCAGTCTCACTTCGCCAACATCCCGAGTGTTATCGATACAGGCACGCCCACTCGCAAACCACGCACGCACACCCACGCACGTCTTTACACCCACGCACCCACACCAACGTGCGAGCATTCAAGCACACGCACCAACACACCCACACACGCACCATGGAAGTTTAGATGAGAAAGGCACCTCCTACACACGCATGCACATCACACATTGAAAGATAGCGCAGACAGGGATGGTGATTCCTTTGTGCATCTGTATATTATATACATCATCATCCGCATACTGTGCTTCCCAGCTTGGAACTCATACCGCAGTTTGCCTTCCCATAACTCACACGCGCCCCGTTATACCACCCAGCCTGGCAGGCACGTGTGTATTCCGTTCTGCCGCAGGAACACATCTGTCTCGATGCTCTCGTTTGCAAAATAATGAAGACTAATGTTATGAGACTCCACGACAGAGGCGAGACGTGAGGAAAAATAAAGGGGACGTCGAAAGGTACCGTAGTTAATGACCTTTGTTTCGAGGGGCCCCGACATCATGCGAGTACGTCCGCGCGCATTTAGGAAACAAGGACGACAAAGAATAATATCGAACGCGCATTGTCTCCTCCTGGTTAGGTTTCGGACATAGTGTTAAAAAAGAGTAAAAAGAAGCTTCGGCTTTCCGTTATTACACATCGTTGCGCTAAAGTCAGATAATGGCATCTCAAGTTCGTCCAAGACCGACGATTGCGTTAGGTTAACACCGGGATGACCAAGACCAATTCCCGCGGCACGTTGACGACGTAAATGAATTGCACAGGCAGTACGTTAAGGAACTGCAACAGGAAAACAATAGAAAACCGTGTCCGTTTCAACTCGATTTGCACGCTTTTGTATTACGAAAGCCCACAGGTCTTCGCACATTCGGTTGGTAGAGCCGACAGTATCGTTAGTGATGCTGTGCATAAGTACACGATGTTTAAGAAATACCCAAAGAAGCAAGCAGCAGAAACCCTACGATAGCTGAATGACATTAATAGACACGAATTTTTACGGCAGTAAAAAAAGAATGAAGTGTTCGAGTGCTAAGTGAAACGCGGAATTGCACTTAGAATGTCACGTCGTCATTGAGACGTGACATTCGAGGCTAACGCACGGTTCAGGTTGGCGTACAGCATGGAAGAAGGCGTCGTTTCTACGCTATACCGAGTGCGCTAACAGAAAAAGGGTGGTGCGCAGTGGTGCGTAATCATACGCTCATACCAAAAAAATTCCATACTGGCCCGCCGTACACTCGAATGCAGACAGAGTGTGATGTATTCGTAAAATACAGGCGACTCCGAAGAGTGACAAACTACAGCCGAGTCACACAGTACTCTCATAGATCACAGTCCTGACAACGTACTTTACGAGTCAAACGTACTGCGACTAGACCTTGGCATATGCAGAGTATGTGCAGGGCAAGAAAATAAAGCCAGAAAAGCGGCATAGAAACGGCCTGCACTTGCACTCTATCAACTACATGTCTCTGTTGCTTAGCCCTGCACATCCTTCGTATGTGTAAAAAAAAAAAATGTACCAGGCAGCCCATAAGCGGATTCTCCTGGAACAAATTTCGACCACGCCCTTTCATCCGGCAGCGGCGTACTTCATAAAGCGTTCGCTTCTATCCCCCGTCGCGCGTAAGTTCCTATACTCTTGACTGTTAAAAACGGGTTGTACCTATAGGACGCGTCACGCTACGGTTCTGGCGTGCGCCGGCAGCACAGACGGGGAAAGCCGAAAACAAGTTTGCCTGGCTACCAAACGCGGGGTCGTAATTCAGGGGCCGCGCCGGCGGCCTGGGCACGTCTACTGGCTCCGCCCCGAAATTCCTCGTAAAAGCTCGAGCATCGTCGAGGTTTCGGCGATCGAAAGCAGGCGGCGATTACGCGCGCTTTTTTACGGCTTCGACGCCGACGCTGCTGCTACGTGGTTTCCGGCGTTCAACGCGCGCGCCGATGAGATATTTTTTTCCAGCAGCACCTCTTTGGCGGCCTCGACCATTTCCGGTGGAGAAGGCGAGGAGGGTGCGCAATGAAAGTAAATTACGGGTGCTTCGGTGTTCTATGAAGGCCCTTTATGTGCCGGCTTTTTTGTCGGGGATGTCGTTATACAGACAATACCCGATATTTTTCTTCCTAACCGTCATCGCGCAGAGACTAACGGCTGTGAGAGGCTGATGTTGATGGATTCGGTTGTCGGAAGTCCATCGACCAGCGGCCGCGACCCGTCGCGTGGAGTCTGAAGATCGAGAACTACAGCGTCATATTAAATTTGTCTATGCGCGTGAACGCAGGTGGTTTCAGGGAACAGAAGAAGACGAGATATACTGCTATCGTGCGGCTTCGTTTAGTTCTTCCGTATAGACCCGTCGGGTGCTCGTGTGCACTGCATCCGTTATTTGCTATGGTTTTGGTGCCTGTTAGCGCTTGGCAGGCAGGAATGTGAAGCCATGCTTATAGTTTCTTTTTAGTGATTACCCTGGATGTCGGAGACAGAGACAGAGAGTCGTTTTCCTGTGCGTTAGACCACAGGCGGGGCTGAGGAAGCCATCCATTCCGGTCAACTAGAACCAGCGAAAAGCTCATGTGCCACTAAATGAGGTTATACGTGTACGGTCAAAAGCACAGGCCACTTATGGCACGTAATGGGCATTTGAAATCCTAAAGGTATTACTGCAGCAGCTGGCGAAAAAGAATGGAAAAGATCCGTTTCAAAACGCCAGCACTCCCGGGCCGCTTTAGGCGAGAAGTTCGCGAGACGATGGCAGAAAACAATGCAAAGTGATGCCACTGAGTGCGGTAGAGGGAATTTTGAGGCCCCAGGTAGCGATCGAGGCCGGGATGCGTTTGGTGTGGATTATCCTACACATGTTGCATTATTTCGTCTGAATACTGGAGAAGACGTCTGGAAAAGGCCAATCGGCCCGATAACTAACGAAACATGAGCCACAGTGTGAACACGAACCTCTGAAAACGACAACTGTCGGACTACTCAATATGCTTACAAGAGGACGCATGTCTTATACCCCGTGGGGCTGATCTGACCGAGATGGATGACAGAAATGATGATTGTTGCAATTAATACTCATTAGCAACGAACTTATTCATGCCTCGGCGAAAGTCCTCGCGGCAGAGTAAGGACCGAGAAGAATGATTTCGAGAGCTTGCCGCACGACACACACTGGAGCGGCGAGGGTGGCCAGGTAATAAGGACATCTCCATGGACCTGCGCATGGCTATGCTAGAGCTATAGTGAACGTTCCGAGAAGAACAGGTTCTCACTGCTCAGACAGCTTCATCCTGTACGCGCGTTGCCATTTCTGTATACTTTGGTCTTCAGCAACGGTTTCTTCCAGTGAACACGGAGTGATGTGGCGAAAAAAAAACAAATAAAATACGCCAAGGATCAGAATCCTTTTCAAAAAGCACGAACGATGGACGACGAAACCCGAAGACAAGTATGCATTATTCATGACGGGAAATCAGGACTCATTGATTCAGTTCCATCGGACGGCACACGACAAGCGGGCACACCACAGTGGCACCCGATTTCCACCCAAGCTTCTCTTGATTCCACTCAATGGACGAACACAGCGAGCCTAAGGCGGGACGCAGAAGGAAGCCGCGAATAAAGAGCGGCGTGCAGGTTTTCTTCTCCGAGGCGATGCTTTCATCGATCGCTGTGTGTCAGAGGATGTGTGCCCGGAGGCTGTTCGACGGGTCTTCCTGCCGCAAGCGTATATACTCTTATTGTCGTTGACAAATGGAACGCAAATTCAAATGCGAGAACAATCGTAAAATTGCCGGAAAGGAAAGCAAAAGTATGGCGCGCACGCGCAGTTTGTTTTGAAATCGCTCGCGAATTATACGGCAAGTAAACGGCGCCGCCACGAATGAACGAAATGCGTGCCGTCGATGTTTTGCCGAGTATAAGGACACTCCTTGTAAACACCGTACAACCTGGAAGATCTCTCGATTTCTTGTTCGCCTTATTGTTCAGTGACCTAAACTACACTCCGCAAATCTATAGACATCCAGAGACGGCTCGACGAGTGTAAACGCGCCACTGTTACATTACTAGTTTTTATAAGTCTAATATTAATGCTTTCAAAGGCGCGGTTCAACGTCCCAAGCAATAACTATAGACAAACGTATATCCGAAAACAAGAGATCGGTGAAAAGTCTGACTTCTCTATTAGTCTGACAACAGTTGACCCTAAATAATCATTCAGCCTGTAAGATATCCGGCGACCTACAGTAACCTAATTTCCCATGCATAGTTTAATGTAGCCAGCCACGTACACACTTCTTTCACTCTCATCTTCGCGCCATTTTTTTTCTTCTCGTGTCTCACTCTACACAAGCTGTTATCCAATGAGTTACCGCTATAGCATATAGAACGGTCGTTCATTAGGACATCAGAAGTTCACATCTGCTGTGGAGCCGGCATCGTGGAGACTCGTCACCGAAAGTGTACGTTCGGAGGGTAGTGGAGATGGCTAGCTATAGAGGTCCATCACCGAAACTACAAGGCTTGAATATTAAACGCAGATGAATAGAAAACAAGCATGCAAGCACAGACTACCACCTGCCCCGAGTGCGCCAATTTGCGCAGTACAGCTCTAAGGAAACGGGAGCATCAGTTTGCAGGCGAAATCCGGGAATGTGGCATTAACACCAAGGCCTGGGAAGGTTATTTACATAACGTCAAGGTATAGAGATGCGCGTCATCTCGACACCCGGATACCGCAGCGCCTATATACGCGGGAACTCGGGCGAAAGGTGGCGCTACACGCCCCTCGTGGGCCGATGAGCGGGTGCCGCTGCTGTCCATTGTTCTTATAAGGTGAGACGTCCGGGACAACCACAATGACGGGGCGGTTCCTTCTTGATCGGTCACGCGCTCTGGACGTGACGCTTTAACCGGAACTTTCCACGGGTTCAGCCATCCCGCTGAGCCCCTTTGAAAGCGGGCAAGGACCAAGCGGCTCATGCACTGGCTGGTTGACGTCCCTTAATGTGGTTGTGTGTTCGACGTATAGTTGCTGAAAAGCAGGGATTCGACGGAGTCACACAAGTAGTATGTTCATTTATATTTAGGAAGCTTCAATGAGCCGGTAGACGATGATACGAGAAGCAACACAGATGACAGGAAGGACGGCATTTTCACCTGTTTTCTTAAAAATAGCCTACACATGTGGTATTCAGTAGTGCAATACACACGTGGGATAAACAGTGTTCTATAGTCTGTACACGAGAAATACGCAGCGTGCTTTGCCATGTAATAAACGCATCGCGGACGCATACATTAGCTTTCTCCCGCTGCGCAATGGCAACAGGTAGAGGCGGGCTGCAGTGAGTGCACGAGTGAATTCCAAGACACACATGAGGAAGCTATGATCGATGACGCATTCGTGAATCGAACGCTTTGGTGAAAAAATACGGCGTTAAGATCTTGCTTCTAGGAGGTATTACAACGGGGCACTTCAAGATAGGTTATTGTTCTTGCATTTTAAGTTTATATGAATTCCGTAACTTTCCTATGCCTTCCATGGTTTCATCGTCGAAAGGCCTTACGCAGGCGCTATTACGGTTATACTTTATCAAGCAAGTAAAAAAAAATACCGCTTTCTTTTTCCTCTTTAACAGCAAAATAATTTTTTTAGAAACCCGCAGCGATACAAGAAAGCACTTATCACAGAATACAGACGCACTTCTGGATTCTACATCGGTAATGTCGGCGCCGTGGCACTGTAAATTGAATTACTCAGGTGTTCACTCCGGAGCCACGCAATGTTGAAAGAAAGGTCCCAACTAATGGCCAGAGCGTCGCCCCTAATACAGACAGCTCGCGGGTAGCCCATATTTGCTAACGGAGTTGTCTCTCCAGCTTTTCTTTTCATATGGAAAATTAGCTAATTCAATTGGAACAGCCGAACGGAAACCAAGTTACCCACCGGGGAAGAAATAAAAGAGAGCGCCACGATATTGATTCAGTTATGCCTGGCGTTTTCTGTCCTGCCATTAGGACTATACGTATGAGAACCGTGTAGGTTTTCCTCCGTTGTGAATTCGTCGAGCGTCCATTTGCGTTGCTGCGAATAGCACAGGACGGAAGATGGGTCGGTGGTCAAAAGTTCCGCCAAAGAAGCATCGGCCAGTTATTTGCTCCGCAGGACCGGTAATGAAGTTATTCGGGCCTACGCTCGCCAGCAGAGAAATCGTAGCTGTCTTCACATTGGAGATTATTTAAGTCGAGTCGCTTTGGTATTTTTAGTCAATGCCGAAATGCGCGCCGGTATATTCAAGAAATAACAAAGGAGAATGCAAAACCTGTCCAGAAAGCTGGTCAGTACTCCTGCAGGTCACCAATATTTGTGTATTTTAACCAAATGTTATCAACAAATGTAAACAACAACGAAGTGCCAACAATAATAAAAAAAGCTGTGCAATGTTACACGACACTGCTTCTAGGGTGCTCAATAGACGGTCAAATCTGACAGAAACGAGCTGTTAACGTACCTCAGGCGAAGGTGACCCCGCCATTAAAATCGGAATGCTTCGGATTTCCAGCCAACATTAAGACCCGCAGCGATTAAACGGTCAATCTTTCATACATGACCGAGAATTACAAATTAGTACTTAGCGTGCTATTTCTTACTCGTAATGATAATTATCACAACGTTTCTTATAGAGCTCCCAGCACAAATTTGCAACAATAAAGGTTGCGAAATCGCGTCTCAGTTTGGCAAGTTCGCTGCTGCTTACCGTAGTCGACCGACGAAAAGAGCAAGAAAAAAAATAAAACGAGTGTTGCTGCTGCACTAACTTGCTCTGGACAAAGGTAACTTGGGATGAGCAGGTGTTTGAACCCCTTAACCGGTACACTACAGCTAACCGCTATACGTCAAGGTCCGTAAGGGGTATGAATATGTACCTTTAGCGTTTCCGGAATTCCGGTACATGCCAGAGCGCTACCGGAATGCCAAATTACCGATGACACAACTGGAATAGCGCCTCTAAAGATTACGTAACCAGGTTAACCAGGTTCCAGCGACATTGGTTACCTGACTCTGGTAGAGACCTCTTGCGGCGCTTCATCTAGCCACAATACACTAGGCCAGCCTTTTTGTATACAACCAGCGTTCTAGAGAAAAAATATAATAAAACATGTGCTTACAGTTAATAATTGATGGTGCTTGACGTGCCAAAACCAACTACGATCATGAGGTACGTATCGTAGTGGAAGGCGCCGAAGTTACTTTGACCAGGTTGGGCTTCCTTCAAGTGGCCGCTAAATAAACTTAAGTACACGATTTCTCTCTCTCTCTCTTTCTTCTGTTTCAATTTGGACCTCATCGCAACGCTGCCACCGTGGCCGGGATGCCAGCCCGCGACCCCAAACTTCGCAAGCCAACCACAGCGGATGTGAGCGCATACGCTTACGCCACTACTAGATATTTAAACCATGACAGCGAAGCTACGCGCACTCCTACGGCAGAGACGCGTTCGTCCGTTAGAGCGAAGCGCCATAATGTGGCATCACTACCTCAACGGCTTTTAAATCGCTCGCGTTTTCAGCCCTGGTAATCCGGCATTCTCAGTCAGTGCTTAAACATTAACCTAATCCCTCTGGTAATCCTCTATCAAAGAGAAACACAGACACTAACTTCTACGGTGACTCACGCGACACGCCATCCGTGCCAATAATTGATATACTTACGCCTTGAGCCGTCGCACAACGCATCTGTGCTCGCGGAATTCAATGTGTCATACAGCGCGAAGCTCATCCATCAATGCCGGTGCCAACCATCGCAACTCCCGAGTCGTTAATCTGTATAGCCGTCTCTACACTCCGCTAGGCACGCCGCCTGCCGCTCATTCTTCTAGAGCGTTCGCTGGGCCCGCCCACGCCCCTAGTCTAAGCCGAACTCGCCAAGCGTGAGCTGCTCGCTCCAAAGCAGCCGAATTTGACGCCCCCTTTTGTGAACGTGGTTCACGGTACTTTTCCCTTCAGCCTCTAAGTTCCCTTTCAATTTCTCGAGAACATCCGACGGTGTCGGAAATTTTCGGTTTCTCAACTTTTCTCCTTTACCTCTCGAACCGAATTCCTTTCGCACAGCCGTCCGTTTCCCACCGTTCAAAAATTAATCTCCCCGGCTTTATCGAGAAAGAACTGCTCGCCGCACTAGAAAACTCGAGAGCGAAGCGGAAAGCCGTTATAGTCTGAGGATGATCAAACTGGCCTGCGTTCTCTGCTCAGCGAGAAAAAAATGAAATATGAAAGGGTGTCTATACTCCGCGCTGCTGTCTCCGTTTCAACACGAACGAGTGATCGCATGAACGAGTGATCAATTCTTAATGATGTAAAGTAGTGAAGCATATACGTACACGCGAAAATTAGTGAGGACAGTGTCTATGTGGGGATGCCAAGGTAATCCAGAACACGTTAATTATAATATTTTCATTGCATATCGTCCTTCCAACACGCGCCTTTTACTAGGCAATAATTTCTGGTGTTTTACTTGCCAAAACCACGATATGATTACGTGAGATGCCGTAGTGGAGCGCTCCGGAAATTTCGACCACTTGGGGTTGTACACATAGCGCGCAGTACACGGGCCTGAACATTTCGATGGCAGTCGGAACGGCATAGATTCGATCCCGCGACCTTCGGATCAGCAGCCGAGTGCCACAGCCACTAGAACACCGTGGCGGGCCTCCACAAATAGAAATATTGGCAGTTGAAAAGTAAGCTACCTGCGTGGAATCACACTGTCTTGCTCTTGTTTTTTTTTTTTTCTTAACATAAATAGCAATGAAAGGGGTTGCTGCCATCAAGTGGTACCGACTATTCGTCGTGGCCTAACAAAATAAAAATAATAAAATATGTCGCACAGTGAGTCACATATGCTTGACAAATAGTATTTACCAAGAACAGTCCTAGAGCGGTTTTGTATGTGAGCCCAAACACGCAGAGAAATATGTACGGAGGTACACATAAGCAAGCAAAAGTGATTCAGGATACAACACACGGGACACCCAGCTTTTGTAGACGAGCGCGTACAGGACGCCAAAACACATACGTAACAAAATGCATACCTACTACTGCAGCATAAGAAGCGCAAGCTCACATCCTTCGGAGCACTCTATAATTCAGTGTAACCGTTTGTGTCTCCTCAGACTATTAAATTTACAAACCCTTGCGATCCTCGACCACTCTCTCTCACATACACATTCATATATACATATATAGTGTTTCGTTCAGTTTCCACTTGTGCATCAACGCGACATCAACCCATAAACCTACTTTTTATGGAACACAGCGCCTTCCCAGACCTCTACAGAACCCACTTTGCAATGTCCGTCTTGTGACGAAAACGACAAGCAGATCGAGATGGCAGTACTGTACTGGGGACTCTTGTCACATAATTAACTAAAGCATTTACTTTACTAAAGCATTATGTTGCATTATGTTGCATTATGTTGCATTTACATTTGCATTATGTTGCATTTACTAAAGCATTATGTTGGCCAGTGTGCACCAAGGTGGAGGAATATTCCTCCACCGTGGTACAGACTAGTATTCGCTTTTCTAAGGATGTCTAAATCAATATTGACTGGCTGTCAGCTGTTCCGACAGCAACACTGGCTTCTTTTTACCCGAACAGAACGTTTGAGTTGTCCACAATTTGTTCTTTCGATTTTCCCCGACTGGAGCAATGGCGCTTCTTGCCGAACACTGTGCGCTTTCTTTAGTGCATTCTCCTTTACTGTAGTTGTGCGAAAGGTGGCTTTTCCGCTATAGTTGACCGTTAAGCACCTCGTGTTATCGATATTGTCATGGTGGTTTTTCTGTTATAGTTGGCTGTTAAGCACCTCATGTTATAGATATTGCCACGCAGTTGCGGTATTTTCGTGCACAGCAAGCATCTTTTGTCGTCTCGCTGCTGGCAACCGAGTACCCAGGAGGAGGAGGAGGAGGAGGAGGAGGAGGAGGAGGAAAGACAGGGAGGTTAACCACTGCTGAGACCGGCTGGCTATCCCGAGTATGCAGGAGTAGCCACATGTCGGTATAGGTTTCGCAAAATCGCTCGAGACACGAGTCTCGGGTGCCCGCGTTTATTAAAACTGTCCTCCCAGTCGATCAATGAGGCGGCTGTGCGGCAGCGATCAATTCGCGCGGACGGCTTGATCAGCGCGAAAAACCTCTCCCGCAAATTACGCCACCCGTGTCGGCTCGTGTGCCTGCGGTGGCGCAGGCGGTAAAGAAACAAGGCCGTGTTTACTCATCAAGGCGAGAGCGAAGGGCAATATAGCGCGCTTCTAAGCGAAGCTCAAGCGGTCCATGCGCTAGCGCAGTAATTATGCAAGCAGCACAAGGCTAATAATATTCGCAGCGACTTAAAGGGGAACTCGTGCGTTTTTTCCACTATATTCTGATATCGCTGTTTTCCAACAGCAGTGATCGCCCTGAAGCAGTTGGGGCCAGTCAATTTTCTCAGAAACTCACCAATAATTTTAAATAATTGAATGAATGATGTGTTCAAACCAAAACCGAAAAGGGTAGATGCTTAGTGCAGCGTATGTGATGACGTCACAGCCTCCCCGCCATTAGAAATTTCAAGCTGGCGCCAGAAAAATGAAAGTGGCAACGTCATCCAACGATGTATTGAGCTCTTCTGAACTTGACTGCGACGATTTAAGCGCTGACGTATCGCCGTTTTGCTTAAGAGGGCCCGCCTGCTCGGGTACGCTGAGCTGCAGGTGATGACGTCAAAAACACAACGTGTTTGGCGTGAGAATAAGCTAAAAAATTAAGATTGATTTTCCGAAAAGCTAGAGAGACTTGCAGCTGCCTGACCCGGCATAAATTATTGCAGCACCGAGGAGAACACATACTGAAAGTTTCATAGAGATCAATGGACAATGAAAAAAATGCCGGGGTTGCCCTTAAAAGACAGTCCCGAAAACGCGTATGGGCGAAGACATGTTGGTTGAAGAGTTGCTAAGAAAAGTACCAGACATTGTGAAAAATATCTAAATGCTATGTAGTGAGTCGATTTATCCATTTTGGATGACGTAGCAGTGAAATGTATCCTAGTAACGATGTACCAAGTTCATACGTATACGGAGTACTGAGGTTGGACCTATTTGGCGAAGAAGTTATATATATTAAAGTTTATAGCCCGAACAGTCAGTGCGTACGCTGCCCCCGCGCCAAATTCCATGTGAAAAAAAAGAAAGAAAGAAAAGAAGAGTCATATGGATAGAAAGATGGCCCTCATCCCAATTGTAATTTCGTGCACAAATCACAAAAATAGTATTTTCAGAGGGTTCTTCACCAGCCTAAGCTAATCCAGCATAAATTTCATATTTCCCCCTTGAAAAGGCTGACAACATGGTTTGCACCTCGATCTCCACACAGACACCCTTAACGACAGGCGTACGCTGTCACCATACAACTCAGTATAAATTACCGCTCGAAGTGGCTGGAGCAATGATCGTACCAGCCATCAGCGTCTCTTTCTACCTGAGGAATCACCAATAAGAACCCCCCTAGCGCGCCGGAGAACGAATTTAAGAACCAGATCGTTGTCATTAAAGCTGCGCTCAAAACAGTTCGTACTCCCTCATCAAATCCGCCACTGTGTGCTGGGTTGATGCGCTCAAATGCGCGCCCGTGTAAGTTCGTGTATAGAAGTACATGTTAGAAGCATTGTACCACAGCCCTAACATCCATCCACGCCTGATGGCGCACACTGATCGTCAGGGCATGATGTAGGAACGTCCGCTGAGGGAAGGAAAAAAAAAAATCAGAGCCGAGACAGTATTATAAACAAAGGTCCCCTTCCTTAAGGATAGAAAATTACCCATAAACACAGAGGCTGCGCATATACCACGCTCTCTGGTGCACAGGCTTTCCGCACAATGGGCGGGGCGCCACCTTTGGTCCGAGTGCACACAGAAGTAACAAACCACGTCAAAAGACGCCGCACGTTCTCAATGTTATTTTCGTTGTGCTCGGTGCCCAGAACCGTAAATGACGTCTACTGCAAGTACGTAAGCTCCGAACGAGGGTCATTCAGCCCATGTACGTGGCTCTCGCACACATTAAGCTTTCGAAGGCGCCACAACGGCATCAGGACTCGGGACATTATCGATACACGCGCATATGATTGCCTTCCGATATACTTCTGCATGCAGCGAACGGACCATCCATGCAAGCCCTCTATCGTTTCCCGTCTTTTCTTCCTTTTCCATCTGCCTCGACTACCGCCAGCCGTCGATTGCGTCAAGCAGCGAATTTCCATGATTACGGGCACGGGTCCGTCGACCCTGTCGCCCCCTGCAGATCGGCCAAGTTCCTCCATCGTTCCGGACGCCTCCTGCCCACTAGAGTGCACTCCCGTGTTGTCTGACCTGCTCCCGCTGCTGGCTCGTACGATGACCTCCTCTTAATGAGTCGTACAAAAGAGGAGCGTGAGCAGGCACGGTCCATTAGAGCAAACTGCCACCACATTCGGAAACGAAGTTGCCGCCATCAACGGCGCGCCCCTCTAGAAAGGAAGCGATGTCGCAATTTCTCGTCCCTACTGCCAGTGTGCTTGCGCATGGGGGGAAGGCAGTAGGCGCAGTGAGCACAAGAAGGTATTAGTCACCCCTTGAGAACTGGCATGCAGAATTTCCAGCTGGCGTTGGAGTCACGCATATGAAAGCGGCAGCGCCCAAAAAACAAGACCACGCAAGGTGAGCTCAATTGCGCGCGAACGTAGAGGCGTAAGGCCGCAACCAAGAAATCTTGAATTAGCCTACACATGGCCCTTATGCGAGTGCGACACATAAGAACAGGCCTTTGTAAATGAGTATGACGCTACCATGATGAAATCGGTGAATACTACAAGAGTTTCAACACTGTGACGAGGAAAGCCAGATATCAACGCACGGAAACCACACAATAACGTCCGAAACGTAGGACAGACTGTTTTTCATGCATGCACAGTAGTTTCAACGCTAAGTCCAAAGGGAAAATGCGCTCACGCACCACTAGCGATGGTGAGCACATATTTCTTCCAAGACAAAAGTCTTATTTTGGTTTGAAAGAAGGCAAAGTACATATAAGCACGGCGCATCGATAGTTGACAACAATACACACTTAACGAGTCTGCCATCCATCGACAGCTGCGAAAATGCACATTGTTTGTTGCTGCCACTAATGGAGAATGGAACGATACTATTGAGATGGAGGTTCGGCAAGTCGGCCCGAGAAGCAGGGGAGGGGAAATAAAGGGAATCGAATCAGGCTGGGTCGTACTGGCTTCTCTACACCTGGGAATAGTAAATAAGACATATATGATGATTATGAATTTGGTTTGCGATGAGTTAAGATTTCTTTTTATTTCCGTCGTAGCTGTTGAAGGTGGTACTGTTCACTATTCCAATTTAGAATGAGTGGCATTAGTCAATGCAACCACTAGTCGCATTGTTTTATTCCATGGAGTAAGTAGCCAGCGGCAGGCGGTCGGTGGTATCACAAATATTAAATGTCTGTCTGTAAATGAAATGATATATTAACTCAAAAAACCCCCGCGAGACGAAGTCCGTGACGACGCATCACTATCCTGACACACGCGTGTCGGCGCGAAATTTCAAAACAAAATCAAAGGAAGGGCTTCGTTTGTTTATTGAGTAACAGCCATCCTTCTTGCTATAACAAAATGAAATATTCCAACAGCATTTTGCCAGTATAAGACAATTTATTACGTCACGTGAGCACCGTTTTACGACAACGAATGAAAACGTTGTTCTCGCGAAGAAGGTCGCCTCAAATCGCGTACGTAACCAGCGCCTTCTGAATGTCAAGGGCAGACGCGTCAGTAAAGTGGGGCCGACAAGGGACGGTGCAAAGATTTGCGGCAAGGCCGCGAGAAGCAAGAAGCGTGCAGACCGGGCGGACGTAGTCGCCTAATGAGCCGGCACACGCACGCACCTGCCCCGATGCCAGCAGGGTCAGCGCTCCCTTTACTGCGGGTGCTGGTTTATTTCCCTTACCTCGGACGCCACACCCGAACAGACCGCGAGGTTACTACTACCACCGATACTACTTGCGGTGCCGGCGACCGTCTACATCGGCTCTCAAGGCGGTCAAGCGAGTTTTCTCAGACAGACAGACAAACACAAGTGACGTGTTTGTTTGTTGCTGATGTGTGCTTGTGTCTTTGCACCTACACGATTCGGCACTCGTAACGCGGCTCGGATGTGAGAATGTAGCAGGACGGGAAGCGGTAACGAGACACGCGGAGAGTTCATCACTGGTAAGAGGGGCGCCAGCTCCCACGTTGAGTATACGCGCGGCTGGCACATTCACGGCGGATGTAAACGAAAATGGGAGAAAAACAAATCCACGTACTCTTGACTTCACAACGTGTGCTCGTAAGGCGACTCTGAACACTACGCTGTTTTACAGTGACCACTGCAATACTACTCTAACGCGTGAATACTACAACAAAAAAATGCAACATTGTGACGAGGAAAGTCGGATCTCGACGCACGGCGCAGAACGTGTTTGTTCGATGATGATCGATAATTTGATGATTTGTAGGGTTTAACGTCCCAAAACCACCTGTGATTATGAGAGACGCCGTAGTGGAGGTATCCGGAAATTTCGACCACCTGGGGTTCTTTAACGTGCACCGGCATCGTACAGCACACGGGCCTCAACATTTCGCCTCCATCGAAACGCAGCCCGCCGCGGCCGGGATTCGATCCCACAACCTTCGGATCAGCAACCGAGTGCCATAACCATTAGACCACTGTGGCGGGGCAGAACGTGTTCGAGGATGGTTGTAGATGACAAATGACAGCTTCGTGCCCTACCTGCATGTCTGCCCTACTTGCATGTCTACCTTCTGCATGTCCCGAAAAGAACCAAAAAAATGTTAAAGAAAACAATCAAAGCGCCGCGACCATAAACTGAAATAACATATTTAAAAAGCAGAAAATGAGCCTCTGCTACAAAGAAATGTTGGCAGGCGCGCACGCTTTCACCGCCTTTGCCGAGAAGAGCGAGATGGCGAAAGCTGAATGAAATGGGATGGCGAAGAGAGAAGCGCAAGATGTCGATTCTCGCCCTGCTAGAAAGAAAACAGCGCTGATCCTGCACAGGCGTGTTTTGACAGCACTACGAAAGCGAAGCGAGTTGCGCCATCCCGCACTCATCGCAGCAGCGATAAACAAAAAAGGAAGAAGGAATATACGCGGGAAAGCCTACGCCCAGAACTGCAATGCGTGTGGAAAACATCCGGCTCAATGCGGTTCAGAGCACGCGCAGAGGCAACGAGAGCCGAAGTGGCGACGACCACTCGAACACGCGCGAGCTTTCACCTTATTCCGTCGCTTCGTTCTCTCCCATCACCCCGACGAAAGAAAAAAAAACAAAAAAAAGACGATGGTCTTCGCTGTACATCGGATGCTATGCACAGCCCTAATAGCGGTGCAAGAGCGTCGAGACTGAGATACGGCATAAATATAACGTACAATTAATTTTAAATTGTACATGTCACTTCACTTTAAAAATTCCTTTAACCAATCCTCCGCTAGTATGTTTTGTCCGCTAGACCTAAACCACGTGCTTTCATTTAAAAATAGCTGAAAATTAAATATTTCTCGAGTTTTACGTCCCTAAAACCACGATATGATTTGAGAGGCGCCGTAGTGGAATTACCCGGAAATTTTAACCACTTGCGGTTTTTTAATGTGCTCTGACATCCACGCAGCACACGGGCCTCTCTAGCACTTCGCCCCCATCATAAATGCGGCCGCCGTGGCCGGGATTCGAACCCGCGACCTTCAGGACAGTAGTCAAACTCCGTAGAAAAGAGATGCGCATTCAAGAACGCCCTTAGACCGGACATTCTTTCGCTCAAGCGCTGCATGGGGTTTCTGTAAGCAGTATAAAGTGGCCCTGTACTACATTGTGATACGCGCATACGATGAGCAATGGTCTCTGCTGATTACCTCCAACTTGCTGGTACGCAATTCCAGTAGCGAAACGTGCGTGCATCTGCGCGCTTTCGCCTCAGTGAGCGCTCTCCGCATGCCTGATAATCGCTGACACGCAGACAGGCCACCGGTGTCTCGCTCAGGAATTGCATGTGGTCTGAGAGTGAGTAATAATCATAAAAAAACGAGATTCATCGTCGTACTTAAAGCAATAACGAGAACGTGATAATTCAAGGTAGTAAATACACACTGCAGTTGGATCGATCGCCTCCTAGAGAATATAGGAGCCAATCTAACAAAAGAAAAAAGCACACCTCCAGCCCAGTCTCACTGGCGCAGCCAACCCGCATTTCTAAGCTCAACTGTGCTACAGTGTTTCCCAGCTTACTCCCGGACCACGCATCCGGCCAACGACGATTTAGCCGAGGAGAGGGCGTTCATGGGGGAGGGGGGCGCTCCCAACGAGTGCCGGGGGCTCGAGAGGGCCCCACGAATTCCCAGACAATCACTCCTTTCTTTCTCACCGCCTGCAGACGCAACATTATTAAGCTAACGAGCCTCGGTAGGAAAGAGAAAGTGTTCGTAAGAGGCAAAGGGAGGAAGGAGATGAGAGAAAAGTGGATCCGCAATTAGGGGTACTCGGTGCCGCCGCCGCAATGCGAAACATTTGGAATAATCTGCGGAGCAAGGCCAGTGCTGTCGAAGGATATATATATATATATCCTTCGACAGCACTGGCCTTGGTCCGCATCGTGGGCCGCTATCGAGTTGCGATAGCGGCCCACTTCGTCAAGCACATTCCCTTTCGCTATCTTCCATGTCCTCTGAAGTGGTTGATAGAAATTCAGCCGATCGAGCCATAGAGCGCCATGCCGAAAACAAAACAGCCGAGGAGGGCGGGAGAGCGTCGTACTTGAGGAAATTAACTGCTTAAAAACAGTGATTAAAAGAATAGCGAGGGACTCCTATATTGATCGCAAAAGAGGGCTGCGCTGACGAACCCAATGCTTTTCACATCTCAAACGAAGCGTTACTTTTAATCCGCTTTGGTGAATGCCAGGCGTCAAATGCGAAAAAGGAGAAGAATCAATGAGAAAAGGCGTAACACTGCCATACCCATATACAGCTCTAGCACCGAAGTTACGTGATAAAATACGAGAATTGCTAAATTGCATCTACGTTATGAAATATCGCTCCGAATGCATCGAATTTTATTGAAAGCATTGTCTGTGCTGGCTGTTCCGCTGCACGTAATGCATTTTGCGTACAGCGGAGTGTTGGGAGTGAACACACACACACACACACACACACACACACACACACACACACACACACACACACACACACACACACACACACACACACACACACACACACACACACACGCACACACACTGCTTTAGATGATTTCTAAACAAACATCTGAGCAGCCGGTGTCGTCGTGTGTGTGCTTCCCCGCGTTGCGCGTGTATTTGCGGCAATGGTGAAATATACAGCAAATATTGACTAGACTGTAAAGCTTTTTCGAGCAAATACGGTATGCTGTCAACTTAACGCACTCGAACACGTGCCGCATGTGTTGAAGTCATTGTAATTGCGTAGCATGAATAGTTATAAAAAAAGATAAACTTGGAACTTGCACGGAGAAGAGAGTGCTAAGTACCCAAGGCATGGTTTGGAGACGCTGTACCTATCCAAGCAGTGCTCTTGGCAAACAGCTCAACTTTCTCTTCAGAATAGAGGGGAAAAAAAAAGGGATCCATAACGGAGAGACGCACCGTCCCGAGAACACGACTTTGCACTCTCGTTTATATCGCATCCCCTTTCTATAAAGAGATCGGGTCGACAATATAGCGCGCCTTCAGGTCAACGGCCTTAAGCGCATACATGGAATGGACGTGCGAAGCCGCTCTGCTGTTTTATGCTGCAGTTAAGCGCGGATTTCCGCTCGGCTACGAAGTTCGGAACAGCGGCGACGCCTACAGGGAAAGTTCCTGCGAGCAGGCGCTTTTCATTGATTCGGTTACCCCGGCGCGGTTCTATAGCACACATTCTAAGCAGTACCGCTTCACATAGCTTAGCGACGAAGTAAAGTAGTGGTGGTGCATAACCTGACGCGATAACAAATACCTCCCAAGCGCCGTGTGCGCGTTAACTATAACTAGGGCATTGTTTAGGGAAACAAAAACCGCACTTCGGCATCGCTAAGCTGCGCGACCTCTTTTTCCCATCAAGGCACTAAAGTGAGGGAACATAGAAATACCGTTACAGGCGGTGTATGCAAGCGTCTTTGTATGCAAGCGTTTTACCCAAAGTAAGTATATCAAGACAAGCTTGAATCTTCCTAATGTCGCGCTTAAGTTATAAACAGAAAGAAAGGACGCGCGATGTTAGTCAAGGTGGCTACCCCACGCTTAGAAAAGACGAAGAAATGCTGTTGAGAGAAAAAAATGAACAAAGGTGAAGGTGCGCTGCTGCGACGATGGCACCGCGCTGTCCAATGCGCTCTCGTAACGAAGTCGTTTACGAAAATAGCGTCGTTGCCTCGATGGCGCCTTGATCTATTTCCAATTCCTCGCTATATACTATGAGGAGAAAAGCTCATATGTGCCAAGAGGGACAAGTAGTGCACCGTGTCGCAAGCTGGCATCACGCGGCCACGTGTCCGTCATGAAACGACATTTCTATCATCGGGCAAGTGCCTCCAGACATGTCGCTTCTATAAAGCATCTGCAGCCATTGGGAGATGTCAAGTATATCTTGCAACATATAAGTTCAGTCATATATCAGATACGTTATTTTTGTACAAGTTGCTTAGAAGATGTCGGCACTTAGGCGCGAACGTTGCAAAGCTGCAGTTTGCGAGAAGCAATCGAATATTTCGGCATAACTCTTTAGCCGAGAGGCTGGTGCCGTGTTTCAAACTCAATTTACGATTGCTTATATAGAAAGAAGGCTCCGTCCCGATTCGCCGAGGCTAAGATAACCTCCAACAGAAGGGGCGAACCCGGCGACCGTTTCACAAGCAGTCGTTTACATTACGAAACGGGTATTTTGAAAACGAGGCTTAAGCTGGCATTCTGGGTAAACAGAACGGCCATCGAACCATGGCTGTTGAAATCCGACGCATGTCCCAGCTTTATGGAAAAGGACGCGGCGGTCGACATTTAATCACGTCGATGTTTAATTGCGAAGGTTTTCTTATAGCGAGGAGGCGCACGTGCCCAAAGCTTTCCGCAGAAGCGCGTTATATGAATTCTATGTATATACCGAGCACGTGTCAAATTATGGCGCACGTTTTTCAAGTTGAAGCATAATGGCGTCAACAGCATGAAATGAAAAAAAATAAAGAGGCAAGGGGAAAAACAAAGGCAGGATTGTCGACAAGACGCCCGTCTGGTTTGCTACCCTACACAGGGGAGAAGGTTAAATGATACATACAGCGAAAAGGAGGAACATAAAGAAGAGTTAAGCTTCACACAAATCTGCACAATAACATCAGACTTTGTAAATAACAGTACGAGCGTTCAAAACCACACCGACTCCAGCCCGTCGTGCGCTGTTTTAATCTGTTGCAGACACAAATTCAACGAGAGCCGATGTAGTCTAATGTCCGTTGGATTCATTAAGAGCGACACTACCTGGCTTGCATTCCCACTGCACATTGTCTCCCGCTTGCATAAAGACCTAAAGTGAACGACCGGATATACGCCCTTCGCGCAATGCGTATATGAGCACAGGCATGCAACTACTGCCCTGAAGAAGACATATCCTTCTGTCTCTGCTCCACTATTTCTGACCACAAGCCTCCATCTTGCTTGGGGTATCTTAGGGTGCTGAATTTTGTTCCAACCAAACCTGAGACGCTAGAAGTCAGAGGAGTGTGTTCACTGCATGTGTAAGAACAATGTTAGAATATGTGTGCGCCTTATGCAACCATTCGGAAACAACCCTCATTTCTCACATCGAAGCAGCCAGATATGTCCTGGGCAGGCACTGTATAACGGACATTGTTATGAAGAAGAAAAAGGCGAGGAGGGAATCATTCTCTTTGTGCTGGCAATAATTAAGACCAAAACTAAGCTTTTCTCTTTTTTTTTTTTTTTCACACGACCACAATAGGGTTGGGATGAATAAGGAAACGTATTTTAAGAAAATGTTTTACATTTCCAAGCGTGATGAACACAGCTCTAAATTATGTGAATAGCGGCCCAGAACGCAGACATTCGCTAATTCCGTTTTTTTTTTATTTCTTCCAATGTGTAGTAGAATGGGACAAGCTGTCCTGAGGAACACAGTATGTCGCCAAAGTAAGTTGTGACCACCGCCTCTTGCAAGCTGTCGTTGTCAAATGAAAAATGAAGAACAATTTTCCTCTAATTTGTTGTCTGTATTTGTGCCGACCATTTGGGGTTCGCGTAAGAATGCTTACAGAGGAATACGCGGTAACACAGCTGTCAGCCGCTCACTCACACGGGCGAATCCAAAACCAGGAAACAGCAGCGGGACCAACTGTATTGCGAACTTGTGGGCATGCGTCCAGTACGCAGTAGTTATTTAAAAGATTCCTTCGTGGTTTGCCAACGGCAGAATAACGACGTGTAGGAAGTACCAGAACGTATCGGTGTACCGCTACGTAGATATGGCCGTCGACGCTACGGCAACGTTAGCACGGGAGTCCTCTTGCGGTTCACCTCACAGCCTTTGTTCGCTCTGTATCCCTCTTAGAACAAGCTTGATGGCACAGCAAATGTTAGCCAGCAGAAGAGCAGAGCGTCACAAATGAGCACACCTAGGCCAGAGACGTGGCCACTCCGTAGACATGAAGACCCCATCGTGATAATTCATCCGACCACGCCCTTTATGACAGGGATGCTTGTGATAGTTGTTCCCGTGCCATGCAAATTCATAATATACGTATACACGCGTTTGTGCAAGCGTGCGTGCGTGTGTGTGTGGGGCACATATCCCCGGCAAAACCTAGGCTAATAACAATCAAACAAAAGCTAAACTAAACCGGAAGTGGGGGGGGGGGGGGGGGAGGGTCTGAACAAGGATGCCGGCAACATTGCGGTGACAAGGTGCGTGTTGCCGTCAGAACGACTTGATTAATAGAACTCGGTTTCAGCTTGCATAATGCATTTCGCGTGTTTACCAGAGCGCTGAATGAGCGATAGGGTCGTTAAATCAAGCGTTGCCAAGCTTTTGACGTGCCGCGTTTCTTTGAGCTGCAATTTCCATGACACACGTACACCAATCTTTCCCCTCTTTTTCGAGCTTTTTTTTTTTTTTTTTCCTGAGGACCGGCGAAAGTGAAAGCACGACTTCCAACGCTATTCTCAGTGCGACCAAGTGATCATTCAGAGGCTATTTCGCCACGCCCCTTAGTCCCAACTCTCGTTAAACCAACCAAGCGCAATGTAATACTTGCGGGTCGATAAGGCCGATGAATTGCCGGTTTACGCTCTTTTTCTCGTCTTCTACCGATTTAGAACTAGCATTACCGAGCGCTTAAAGTATACTCTCCAATCTTTCTCCCGCTTGGAAGATTACAGGGAAATGCAAATACAAACTCTCATTCGAAGTTGCATCACGCGAGCGAGAGGCGATGTGGGGGCGGCGCGTAGCACGCCAAACCGTGTTCGACAAAAAAGGTTACATTATAATGGCCGCTGTTGCAAAAGCTCCCCCCCGTCGCCGCAACGACGTATAAAGGCCGTTAAAAGCAGCAGCAGCAGCACGCGAAGAAGCACCCTCGCCGTGTCGACGGTTCGCAGCGCGAATATGCAAATGAGAATGTGCCCGCTCTTACCCGGGAACGCGTGGTTTCGACAGCAGCCGAGCGTGTACAGTATCGCGGCAAGGGCTCTGCGGCTGCTTTGTCTTAACATCGCGCAGAAAATGTATAGAAATCGGCGGCGGCGCATCAAAAAGCAAGAAAAAAAAAAAGGAAAGTGTACCGATACTTTCCACCCTCCTCGAAGATATCCTCGCGCTTCCGTGCACCCCGCTCCAATCCTGTCCCTTTCCTTCGCATTTCCTTTCGCGCACTCGCACGGTTCCCTTGTAAAGCGGCGTTTCTAAAGGGAGCACACCTCGGAGAATACCTTGAAGTGCCCAGGGCCTTTGCGGGATACTGTTCCGAGACACTTGAAACAGCTTCCTGTCGAACGTTAATTTTCACGTCCTTTCCTTGTTTTTTTTTTTTTTTTTTTGCCCCACAAGATTGTCAGCTGGTCGCGGCGTGCACTTACCGCTTGTGAAGCGCTTTTGTTACAGGTATTAAGGATAAGGGAGGGAGTGATGGCAAGCAAGTTCAGCGAGTAACATCTAAAGAACACTAGTTACAAACTGAACCAAATTTAAAAAGGAACCTGGCCTCTTTCTAGCAATTGCCATAGCGACACTCGCGCAACAGGGCGAGGTCATTCATTAACGCCGGCACACAGCCAAACAAATCATTAGGGGTTCGTAATAGCTGAAATTACTCCGAATGTTCGCACTTAATTCCTCATCCAACAGCTCGCGATCTAACGGCCGGGCAGTCTGCTGGTGAAGTACTGCTAGTACTTCACCAGTGAAGAACTTTAAGTACTTCAACTAGTGAAGTACTGCAAGTACTGCATACACGTTTAATCTCGTTCACAGCGTAACATATATTTTACACCGTGGTTTGGTTCCACAAAAGTTCCATCTGTATGCTTAGTTAACAGTAATTCGCACATCACGAAACCTGGGGTACGCGGAGCTACGTTCCAGTTACGTATACGGCTTCCTCGATTACAGGCTACTAAGATGCGCACGCATTATATAGCTGGGATACGAGATCGAGATTCGGTGTCAATTCACAGCCGTCAATGGAACGCATAACAATACACTCAAGTGGTGACCGGAACAAACCGCTGGTTTCGGCTAAATACGAGTCATTTTGCCTAACTAAGCAAAGATGGAAAGTAGCGACGTCCATTAAAATTGGATCTACATTCTATGCATGATTTTATGTGGAGCGAATATCTGCTGCATATATCGCGGGTTGTTCGTTTAGGTTTCACATATATATTTCAAATTCGGGGAAAGGGAGGGGGTAATATGGGGGTGCCATTCTTCAGCGAAATAATCGGTGAGAAATAGGGTCTCAAAGAAGCGGACCGGAATTCGGTCTTTTTCGGGTTATATGTGGACATACAAATTGACAAATGAGAGCCGCGGAGCGTTCACAGTACAGGCCGCAGTTCGTGAAATTGTGCGACACTGGCCCTTACCTCAGCGAATAGGATACAACTTGGTTGTTCCGAAACGGCATAGCTATAGCATGTGCATGGCAAACAGCGTACAGCACTAAAATAATAATAATAATAATAATAATAATAATAATAATAATAATAATAATAATAATAATAATAATAATAATAATAATAATAAGTCCGTATGTGGTACTGAAACTCAGGATGAACTCGGCTTTTGCCTGATTTTCTTCATCATGTTCGGGGTGTAATAATTGGGGGAAATTAGGCTCTGCCCGAACACGGACACTGCGTCAAACTTCACTGTGATCCCTTTGCACTCGAAACGGCCATCTATAATGCTCGCGCTACATAAATGTCAAGAGTGTTCAACTCGTGTAGTAGGAATACGTGTTTAATTTTCCTAAACGACTTTCACCGGAATGTGACGCTCAAATTAGTTATGCATGTCGCGCTCCGGGGTGGGTCCGATGCGCGTATCGTTTATTCCGCCGTCGTTTCCATCTGAACAGGCACGCGATCCTTCATTATATAAACATTCAATCTTTCGCTTTCTCGACAGTGAGGCAAATGTGAATAGCTGAGGTAAACAGGAAGGGCGCTTAGTTTGAACGAATCACCAAGAATTTTTTTTTTATTTCTTAGCAAGCACCCCGTATTAGTACCAGCAACCACGCCAAAGGTGTGGCTCCAGTCGCGAAAGTTAGCGTTAATTAAACATTCGGTGCATTTTATTCCTCGTTCCCCTGTGTACACACTACATATACCACGCTAGTTCTGTGGCAGATGCACCGTTTTAACCATGCACGTACAGTCGCGTGATAGTTCCCTTCGGCCGCGCGTATTCCTACGATGTCCGCAGAGCACGCGAAGCAGACTGGCACCGATGCTTCCTACGAAATAGGCAATCTCGCCGTATACTCGACGTATCTGCATCGTATACGCATTATCATTGCCGAGAAGTGATTTAGAGAAGCTAAGTCGCGAGAGAGAGAGAGAGAGAGAGAGAGAGAGAGAGAGAGAGAGAGAGAGAGAGAGAGAGAGAGAGAGAGAGAGAGAGAGGGTAATTTTCTTAGAAGGAAAGAGGAAGCGTGATCTTGGAGCTTCAATGGTTGGGGCCCTACGTGCAGGGCTGGAGAGTTAGGACCTCTTAATGAGCATATCACAGGTTAGTTCCATTATTAAGCGTCGTTATACGAGTGAGAGTTCAGTAACCCTGCCAGCGAGGGTTTACGAGTAACGAAAGAAAACGTGCCAGCAACTTGCGACGATTGTACGTACTCACAAGGAACTTTTGTCCCACTTTTCGTGGAGCTTTCGACCTCGTTGGGTGTAATCGTGTGGGCGCTTGGAGCCGAATCGTGGTCGTTAACGACTATGTGGGGAAGGCAATTGGCGTAGGACCGAGCCCTTTGAAAACGTGTTCTTCGACGTGCCAGTTGTAATTAGAAAGAGATTGTAACAAATGTCAATCACCTTCCTGCAAGACAAGTGTCTGACCAACACATCCCCGATATCAACCCATAGGAGGCCCAGGCGAATATTCGGTAAAGGACAGGGCGCTGCTTTTTTCAGCCCCTGTCGGTAATAAAGCGATTAAACTATAATAATAATAATAATAATAATAATAATAATAATAATAATAATAATAATAATAATAATAATAATAATAATAATAATAATATGCTTTTGAAGCTCGGTGCACTATATTTAAGTACAACCTTGTGCACCAAAGGAAGACAAAAGATATAAAAGCTCACGTTCCACAGCCACGAGTGAGGTTTGCTTTGCGCCAGTTCGTAGCGCAGTGTTGTTTTAGGAAGTTACGGGCTCCATCAATTGCCTCGCTCGGTGGAAGTCAACTTTCCCTTGTTAAAACAAACATTTTCCCTCTCCTATCATTTCATCTGCGACGCCGAACGACGCTGCGTCAAGGACCAAACACAGTTCACGCACTCGCAGACCGGACTCCCAGAGAGAAGATTTCAATCAAATTCCCGCACGCGCCCGAAGCCAGAGAAAACAGCCAGGCTCCGGGTAATAGAAAAATATTTACCTCGCGGCGAGCCCGCGCGGCGCGATTCAAGTTTTGATTAAGAAAACAAATGCGTTCCTCTCCACCGCCGCACTTGTCTCGGGATGAGAAATGTGGGCGCGGTTATACACTACTGTTGTCGGAGTGAAACGTAGCGTATAGACGTGAACGCAACAGAACAAAGAAACAGCAGCGTTGGTGGCAACATTGACTTGACCGGAGTTCAGCGAAACGACGCGAAGACGAGCCAGAATGAGAAGGCCCCCATTAGGCCATAGATGTGTGTTGGCAGGGTCTAACCAAACTTCTGCTGAAAGCGTGACCTCCAGACATGTTCCCGTCTATCACGACAACGAAGATGATCGGCTACCATTTCTATCGGCATCCAGATTGGAACGGAACAAAAGTTATCGAACCTAGTAGTGCTAATAAGCTTTACTGCATTCACTGCAATGAAGTTGTTTCGGTAATGTCTCCTTCAGGGACCCCATATTCAATTTGTGGCGTTGTGATTTGAACTGCACAGATATAACGCGCCACGTAAGCCACGAAACTGGTATCAAACATGCACGCCGTGGCAAATTAGCTCCATTCACACAGGGTAAGTGTGTGCGCACTACAGAATAACAACGGACCTTTAAGTGCTACAGAACGAAGGCGAAACGGATGACAAATCTGGCGGGGCATGTGTTCTGTCAAGCTACTCGTTTACTTTGTCCTCATTCCATAGCGCAGCCCAAGTACTATTATGACCCCATACCAAATTGCTCACCTGCCCTACACTGCTCTGAGCTACGGCTCCTTCTACCCCGTGCGAAAAAGCGTAAGTGCGTTGAGAACCAACAGTGATGTTCAACGAAGGGGGAGACAGATCGCCTCCACTCCGAGCAGAAATCTTCAAACACATTTCATGCGTGAATAATATCTATTATAAGATATCAAGTGGCACCCGGCCCCTCTCTTTACGGCAGAAGCACTTCACTTCTCATGCAATTTCGCCAAAATCCAACGCGCTAATATCAGATTTGTATGCCGACTAAGTTTGCCGGTACCGGGACACCGAAAAGGTGCACGTAACCGGCAAAGTGGTTACCGATACTGGATGGTGCAGAACCTAATCAGGGACACAAAGCTAATGCCACAGCGTCTTACGTGTTTTACTTGACTGCTGCAGTAAAGCAGTGACAGGAGGGCAATCGTCAACATACAGCGCATTCACACAGTGCTTCCGACGAGACCATCGAGCCGTACAAAATTCGAGTGCAATGTGGTTGAACAAAACGCCACAGGACGTCGCTACAAGCTCTGCGACTTCTGCAAACGGCTCTGGTAAGCTTGTACCCCACTCGCACACGCTAAAAAATCTACGGACAAACTTAAGTTTTCCAATTGCAGTTGCACAGACGGAAGTAGAGTCGGACGAACCAGACGCAACAAGGATCGCTAAGTGCGCGCACACACCACTAAATAAAGCACGTAAGAACGAAAGCACTACAACAGCGCCTTAACGCCTCCCCAATCAACACTGGCGGGGACACTACACTGTAAAGAAGAAAAGCTGGAAAGCAAGTGCGTAAATCACGCTTGCGAAAGCTGTCCGGATGATGCGGATTACAGCGGCCACAAAAGATGAGGCTCCCATAAGGATTCTCCAATCGGATAATATCCGCATTTGTAACGTCCTTCACAACGTTTGTCCTTTAGCATCGAAAATCGATCTTCATTTGCTTGTTTTGAACGCGGTGTTGGTCCTTTTGTCGCCTCTTTTCACATTTCCTTCCTTCTGTCTTCCTTCTGACAGCTCCTTCCGGTTCTCGTTTACGAGCGACAGTGTTCTTCCATCGTGATGCGGGATTTTGATAGGTTTAAGGGCTCCGCCATGGTTTTGGATGGTGATACCGCGCAATCATCCATCACGCAAGATTACTCGATCGCAAAGCGGGCACCCGTTCGCGCAGACGAATCGCTGTATTCGCATCTGAGAGGCGCCGTTTTCTCTCTCTCTCTCTCTCTCTTTTCATTCTTCGCTGTCCCGGCTTCAAAACACATCGAGCTTAGCTGCGCGAAAAGGAACGGCGCGAAACAAAGCCGCGAAGCGAATAGGACAGTAAAAGTAGCGACGCATGGACTAAAGGTACGTCAAAAAGAATTCACCCGTCGCAAAGTAGTGTAGTGTAGCCCATTTTGTGTTCTTTGCATTTTGGGGAATTACAAACAGACGGAACACATTCACGGATGCAGTCGCACGCACACAAAGCGTTTTCACGCGCAGAAGATGGAACACCGGAATTTCATTTCAAGAAATGCTCAATCCCATATCACTGGAGTGAAATGTGGAAAGGCACGAAAAAGCATTTTTCTTTGCCTTCCTGAGTGACGATATAGCACCGATTCAGAAAAGCCTTTGCACTTCTGCCGCCGGACGTAAGAACGAATCGGCCAAAAAACTGCAAACGACAGCACGGTAAAAGTGCTTCCACGCGTCCATGCAAAGAAAAATAAATAAATAAATAAAAAAAGACGGCCGGTGGTAGTCACGTCCACTCAGATTTCGCGTAGACGCGTTCGTTTTGCCATCGCAAAGAGGCAGAGCTTTGCACTGGCCGACGCAGCAAGTTTCAAAATCTCTTCGCTTCCACCCAGTGCACCTTCAGCGCAATAAAGGACGACCGAACCGATAAGCCTAAATTCGACGGCTCTTCGTTGTAAGCGTCTCCTCATCACGAATTCGAGAGACTACATACGTTTGTGTGACTATTAATACTCGATATGATTTCATTTCACTGCGAAGACGAGAGGAAAATAATGCTTGTTGATTTTGGGAGGGCTTTACGTTGCCACGGTTATGAGGGACGCCGTAGTGAGGGCACCAGAAATTTCGACCACCAGGTGGGGTTCTTTAACGTGCACTGACATCGCAAAGCACACAGGCGTCAACATTTCGCCTCTATCGAAATGCAGCAGCCGCTGCCGGGATTCGATCACGCGACCTTCGAATGGCGTGGTTCACACAAATGGAACAACAAAAGCTCCACACCATCGTCTCAATTATGCGACTGCGCCCACCTGAGAGGCTCTTACACGAAGGCAAAGCCACGACAACATCGCTGATTAGACCGATTCTCATTGTTCAATGTTACGTGACGAGCACAGAGCATAACAAAGTATGGTAGTACGAAAAATAAAGAAAACATCTCAATGGGCTTGAAAAATATGCGCACTACCGAGAAGTCTCCTCTTATGGGAGAACTAACCCCAATGTAGGTCGTGTACGTTAAATTTCTGAGTCACCTCGAGGTATTCGAGATGAACGCCGAAGTTGACATTTGTCGCCTCTAGCGAAATCACGGTCCAGATTCAGTTATTACAAGTTTCCGTAAGGGGTGACCTGAAAAGTATAATTAATCTACTGCAACGAATTTCTCTCCCTACAAGGAAATAAAGTTGGAATTAATAAAATCGCATCTCTGCTTCTGGGCGAATAGCGGTAAATGTCCAGGCAAATGGTGGGTAATCTAGACTCAACAGGGCTTCAGCCGTGCATTCATTCGTTTTATTCAAATAGGTGCTACATCACAGAATAATTTAAGAATTCATTGATTTCGGAGTGACTAGGGAACGTGAGCGTTGTGTCATGTGAAACAGCAGTGCTGCTGCCCCTTCATGTAATAAAGTGCAGATTTGCTGAACGCAGATACTACTTTCAAGTGCAAGCGCGGTGATTTTTTTGATGCCGAATGGCCTGTACAAAATTTCCCATATATCTTCTCTTCAGTTGTTGAACTATCTGTGCCAAACGATACTAATCGCTATTGTTTTGCACTTTATTTGAAGCTACTTTTATTGCCATGGTGTGAAAATTTGTGATGTTTTGTATTCTAATATTCTATATATGCCATCCTGCTATGATTACTTTGGAATTGGCAGTATCTACAAATAAATAAATAAATAAATAAATAAATAAATAAATAAATAAATAAATAGAAAAGTACGACTAAATGCCACACTCTGACGTCTGAGCCCAATTTACACGGCAACATTTTGGCGTCGATTATGGTGAATTCGCTGATCTGAAGCTCCATAGGTCTGACGAAGCTAGCCGTTTCGTCATATGACACTTCTGTACTGTACGCGATGTGTTAACATGTAATCATTGTGCATATCAATCATCGCTGAACACCTGGAGTAGCTAACCAGACCTCAAGTAAGGCTAGCATCTCCGCAATCATCAATAAAGCTCTGAGTCTGTACGCCGCGAGCGCGATAGAGAGACAAGGCGAGGAACAGACATGTTCATTCTAGAAATCATTCACCAAATCGGCTGTAATTGCAGAAGCAAACATGGCGGTGCCTTAATTATGCCGTTAGTAATACTTGAAATACCTGTTATTATCCAAAGTCGAGTAGTAAAATCCAGTTCAGTTCTGTTAACTAGTTTGCCAGCCGTGCGAAGGTCTTACCTGCAAAAGAAAAGGGGGAGACAAGAATTATTCAAGCAGTCTCGGCATACGATGTCCTTTATGATCGCAGAAACTAGCTACGCGTTTCTTGTGAATCGCAAAGTAATGCGACAGTTTCGAGCGATAATACACTGCAAAATGATGTATCAGTCAAATAACACCGGCTGAGGATGGTTACAGTGAACTGTTTGCACATGACGATGACATTACAAAATGAAGATTCAAACTCACAACGTCAGAAGCAATTTGTTGCTTTAGTTAATCGCCATGTTTGTCCCAGCGAGCTGCAGTAGCCCTCGTTTATTGCACTAACTAATCATCAATGGTTAAGCTTGGGAATAAATCTGCGTAAAAACAATAATATTTACTGGCATTTTAGGTTCAAAACAGCGCTAGCACTATGTGGTACTTCGTAGCGGAGGACTCCACAAATTTAGTAAACCTAGGCTTCCTTATGTGCGCGTAAATCAAGGAACACAAGCCTCTAGCACTTCGCCACGATCAAAATGGGACCGGCACGGCCAGGATGGAACCAGCGTCTTTCGGGCGAGCAGCCGAACAGCGTAACCATATTGTACCAATGCGGCGGCCATAAATGAGCATAAATAGTAAAACTTGGAGCAGAGAAATTAAACCACGATACATCCAGCTCACAAAGCTTACAAGGAAGGTATCAGGGAAATATAGACAGAAAAGCGCAGTTTCAACAAGGTGGCGCGCGCACCACGATTCATAAAAAAGAGTTCACGGTGCGGTAGCAGTGTGGACTCCTGTGTGTGCGCCTTTTCATGTGAAGGCCGTAGCAAAATCCAGTATTTACGAAGTGTAGAAGGTACGTGTACTACCACGACCCCTGCATAGGACACACTGGTGTGTTGTGTAGCGGCCGTGGTACTACGGTAGCGTCCTAGTTTCGCAGTCTTCAGTCGCCTTATACTAGAATTTCTAGTGCAGAGATGACAGAGGACCACCTCTTATTGAGAAGGCAGACAAGCAGTGGAAAATATCTAGTGGTCTAAAAGGACACTAAAGCCCCGCCTCACCGTTCTCCGCATGGCCATGCAAGAGGGACTGTATACCGACAAGTGTTCCCACCTCCGGAATCATTACCAAAGGTTTCTCTCTCTCTGTTCTCCCATCGTGTGTTCTTAGTTCACCCCCCTCCCCCAATTGCTGCGACATTAAACCCGATATTTCTTGTGTTCCCTGTCTTTCCTTCTAACTCTCTCGTGAATGAACTCCAACTGCGATATATGACGACATGTAGAACACCGGTCATACCTATGCGATCGTCGACGCCATCCTCCGCAAGCAAGCGCCCCGCATTTAACCGGAACCTGCATTCGAAGGCAATAACTTTGGGCGACAGTGTAATTTTTGCGTGACGCAGGACCTAGCGTGTGTCACGAGTGTGAAGCGACTATAACTTGCTCGCCCTCCCTCCCTTAACCACTCAATCAACGTGCACTGATAGCGTTATCAAAATACAGATCCGGAGCAAGTATGCGGGAAAGGCTTGAGCTATAGGGTCTGAAGGAGATCGAAGCTTGCGTCACACCTCTACGTCAAAGATATTTTTAGTACGCGGGCACCACTGCGAAGTTCTCGTTGACCAAGCCGGGATTTATACGTTAAGATTTCTTCTCACTGCTACGCTAAAAAAAAAAAAAAACGCTATTAAATCAGGGAGCGACGAGGAAGCCGTGAAGAAGTCCAGACGGGAGCAGCAGGCGCCGGCGCACAAACTTCCCAAGCGCGCTCTCGGCTGCGCTGGTCAACCGGCCAGTCCTTCATTAATCTAACGAGGCGAGGATCGCGCGCGTGCCTTGAGAGGGCGAAGCGTCGGCGCGCCAGCAGTCTTCGCGCTCCGTCGCCGGCAAACGAGCCAACTCGACGAGATCAAAAGGGTCCCCCGTCTTAGCGGTGCCGTTCCACAAAGGACGACAGCGCGGTAGAGTGCATGGGAGGGATGAGGAAAGCAGAGCTCAACCGGACGAGCCTTAGCGTTGGCCACAGTCGAGTGCGAGTAAGGAAAAAGAAAGAATAGTGAACGAAAGTGATTCGGGCGTGTAATGCAAACGCTTTTAGGAGTAGCCGCTACGAACGTGGACGCCGCCCCCCTCCCCCCCTTTTTTTTTATTTCTCTCCTGCCATTTTATGTGTCCTTTCTTTCGCTGAATTCCTTTCCCCCTTCAATCTGACGCTATGCCGTGCTGCCTTAAGAGCACGGGAAAGGTGTCGGTTTTCTTAATTTCTAAACATTGAAATTATGCACAAGAGGAGAATGTCGGCTATCGGCATACGACACTGAATAACGCTGGTTCCCAAATGCAAAGCATAATGTATACATAGAATGATACGTAGCGTTACACTTGCCGCAACTAGTTCTCGCAGACATGATTCGCATATTCCTCTGCGCAATTCCTGTATTTCTTTTTTCAGACAGTCATGCCCCCTTTGATTAGCGCAATCTAAGTGTAGGTACAAAACAGATCAAACCCCGGCGCGCTTCGACGACACTCGCAGTAAATGTCCTACTGTCAGGGTCACGTGAAAGTACATTTCGTAACTTATTCATGAAATAACGTTTACGTCCAGTAATACAACGATGTACGCGAAAAACCTGAGAAGAGGCAAATCTTGCTATATTATGAACGAGTAGGGCGCGGATATAATAACGTAGGAGTGATCACAGACTTCGAACCAATGATCCCTAAGCGACAAGAGGCCGTGCTCCTCTGCCTAACTGGAAAACTTTCCAAGTAACAGTCCACAGCAAACACAGATGAAGAGAACGAGACGGCACACAGCTCTACTAGCAACTCGGCGATTTTTATTTCGCGTGGTCTAGCCACGCGAAATAAAAACTAGCTAACCAGTGGATCCTCTAACCGAAAAAAGCAGCAGTTAAAAACAAGATCTGCACACAGAAAAACAGGCGGAGAGTGGGGGGAGGGGGGTAGAGCAAAACAGCACGAAGGCACCCTGAGCCGAGCAGAACCCATCACCACACCCTAACAAGGACAGTGTCACCGGTCACGAGGACAGCGTCAGCAAAAAGTACCGCTAGTTAAACACCAGGGTTCACTAACGGGGCCAGCCGTGTAGAACAGCTAGCACGGGGCGGCGGCGGAAGCGTGAGGAGTGGGACACAGAACACACAGGCATTAGGCGTTTATGGGTCGTACCCTGGACTGTCCTAAATGAGTATATCGAAGACTGGTAAGCTGGCATCCACTCGCTCTTTTTGAAGACAATGTTTACTGGATAACAGCAGATAAACAGAGGGACACAAAGCAAAGAAGGAAGGAGCAAGATCACACCTGCCACCGATTTAGGCGTGTCTATAATCTTTCGGGAGGAGGGAATAAAAAGAAAGAGGAAGAAAAATAGCGTGAACAATGAATTAACGCAGACAAAATGCAAAGCTTTATCAGTGTGTGCCATTTGCGTGCATCTTGTTCCGCGCTGCTTACCTGCAGATGTTCTTGGTGCGAAACGAAACCAGAAAACAACGCCGCCCGTTCGTTGCCCGCTGCGAGTGAGGCGAATCGACATGCCGCTGGATGCCCGCCGCGATGGTTACAGTAATTATGGTGCTCGGCAGCCGACTCGAAATACGCGAAATATCGGTCATAGCGGTCCCACTTTGATGAGGCGAGATGCTCTCGTACCGTGCGATGTCAGCGCACGTTATTAAAAAAAAAAAAAAAAACGCCGGGTGGTCGAAATTTCAGGAGCCCTTCACTAACAGACTCTCATAATCACACAGTGGTGACGACCAGTAACGAGCTGCGTTATTTATATCTATGTGGATGGCGAATGACGGAACGACGTATTTTCATTAGTTCACAGCGCGCATCGTTCAAACGCATCGTACGATGCGATAGGAGAAATTGCTCCACGAAACGTGGTCTGCGATAGGAGAAGGATAAAATCGAACAAGTACTGGAAGGATTAGAGAAGGAGGTTATAAAAAAAAAAAGTGGGAAGGCTGAGGTAGAGAAAATAGACTGGAAACTGTTGCTTCACGCGCCACATTTTTGCTACACCGCGGCGCGACAAGTTTAATTTCCTGCCAACAGCGCGCGGGGAAGAAGCGATCGCATCGCGTTCTGATATAGGCGTGGAAAAAGAAAAACAAGAAAAAGGAAGCGGTCGCGTTACACTAGGCCGTCAGGTGATTCGACTGACGCCGGCGCGCTAGCGCCGCGGGGCAATTTCCGACGAGCGCGCGAATTTGAAGGGCATGCGAGCATACAGCACGCCGTGCACATCCAGTACGTATAGTGCGAGACCGAAACTGCACTTTGTTATACAAAGTTGTAGGACAAACTACGAACTGAGTTTCGTAACCAAGTTTCGTAACTCATGTTTCATAACTAGGTTTCATATAATTGGAAAACAGAAAATCGTAACACCACACCACGTAGATGTGGCGATTTTTGATTAAGCTGACTATTTCTAACATGGCCTGGTACGCGCAATGTGTTGCAGGAACTAAATCTTAGTTTAAGGGCAAAAAAAAAAATAAAATTTCGAAGCATGCGGCGCCCGCAGCGCATTTTTCAGTCCAACTAGCATGTGATCGATTGCGCCCCAGAACGCGAAACACTGTACGCGCCGACTAAATTTACTTACATTGGCGATAACGCATTCGGATTTCTCGAGTGACGGTTGGATTTAGGTCCCGTTCGCTTCTAAGAAGATGCCGCGGAAGTACAAAACACTAAAATAAAAACACACCTTGCGTCAAATAAAACCGTTAAAGGCCAGATGTCGGTGAAACACCCCGCGGTACGCTCTGTACGGGAACTGATCTGGCGAGAAATACGGAGGAGACAGTATTTGCTGCGCAATCACCGAAGCGCCCGCGGTGTATTGCGCTTGACACAGCATGTGTTGCGCATACATCGTCAGAACGCAGCCTCCGTGATTATTTTATTATAAAGTGTAGTTAGTAAGTTGATCACTATATACATTAGTTTTATTTATTTCTTAGGGTACCTCCCACCTTATTCTCCCACTCTCCCGCTACAATATTCTCTATCAGCTTCGTGGAGAAACGGCTCCCATGTCCCTTCTTGACATTGCTAAATATAGGTTTTACTTGTGCAGCTGCACACCTATCTATCAAGAGTGCACGATTACTACTGCTCTAATGTGCATTCATTCAGCGTTTCTAGTTTTGTTTCTTTCTGTGGGTGTGGTAAATAAGTGACATAATGCTTGTTTTTAATTTCAGGGGTTTAACGTCTCAAAAGCGCGCTACGATTATGAGAGACGCCGTAGTGAAGAGCTTCGGCAAATTTCGACCAACAGGGGCTCTTTCTAACGTGCACCGACATCGCACAGTACATGGACCTCAACGTTTCGCCTCCATCGAAATGCAGCCCCCGCGGCCGGGATTCGATCCCGCGACCTATCGGAGTTAAGAAGACACTCAGAAACGCACGAAGACAACACACACTTATCCAACCTAGACACACCTGCGTAATAGTGATGTCACCACACTTCTGCGAAAGGATTGAGTTGGTGGCCAAAGCTAGAGGTAAACTACAAAAAGCCTCCCGTTGCTTTTGGTTCACGAACTCTGGTCACGCAAAAATGGCTCGGTGAGATAGGAGCCGGAAATGCTTGCTAAGAAAGACGAATGTAGCCTCCTAACAAATCTCGTTCACAGTCGGTAATCGATCCACAAACGGATGGCCGTTATTATTCCGGAACTACCTAAATGGCAAAAGGTAAACATTTCTTCAACGGAGATTGATGGCACTGTATTTTGCGGCGTCCCATCAAACAGGTGGGCAGCAAAAGCACCTTCTTTGCGGGAAGTCACCGACAACAACTATCAACACGCTGGTCACGTCGTCGGACAGCGAAGGAGCGTCTCCTTTTCAACGCGTCTGTGACCTCCGCGATCGCCTTCCGCTTTTCTTCCCCGACTGCCATCAAGAGAAATAAAGAAGTCAAGACGGTACAAGGAGAGAAACATATAGCTGATCGCCACTTTCTCTCACTGATGGATCCGCAGAGCGCTTTGATCATCCAGCCACACCTAGATCCGGGTGCCCGGTGAGCGCGGCGCACACACACACAACGCGATCCCCGTGCGTGTAGAGAGATTGGAAAAACGGAATATATAACGCTTTTTGCTGGGCTGGTAGATTCGTCTCACTGGTCGCTTTCAGCCTGGTGGTGGTGGAGATGTCTCTTTCAAAGCACAACTTTTATTAGGCTGTCAGCAAAACCAGGCTTCCAATAGGGATGCGTGATCGATGGTGCCATAACAGCGGGAGCGACGGATCGCTGGGCCAAAAACGCATTGCGCTGGTGGAGGTCGATGTACTGTTTTCTCAAGGGTCGCACCAGCCTGAATGTTCTTATCGAAATTTCGGGTTCTGGGCACAGGTGAGGTCTGTTTCCCGAATCATTTCAGTTAGTTTCCATTAAAAAAGAGTCGGGCCATACAAGACGTGTCAGAATGGTGCGTATATTTGAGTATCGCTTACTCTCGCGACAGGGCTATATTTTAATTTGCGTTGTTTACTTATGCCATGTACATTTATGCCAAGCCATTCAGTTTATTTACCTTATCTGTTTGTATTGTTTGTACTCACTCCTGCATGGGCCTGGAAAATGCCTGCAGTATCTGTAAATAAATAAAAAAAAAAGGAGAGACTCGCGTTTGTGTGGGTGCTGGTTTAAAGCATTAATCGTTGATATTCCTTGTTCTTGACTGCTCAGTCCTCACTTTAGGCGCGTTCTGTGCTATGTTCGCACGTCATTTTTTCAAGGCTCGACGGGCTTCTGAAAAGGTTCTTCGGTCGCATCCACTTAATTCTCAAGTGCCTCGTGCTAATGGACATTCCACTTATAAGCTCAGGGGAATATGGAGGCTTGAATTGAACAGTTCGCTAAAAACGATGGAGAACAGGGAATGTCGCTGGAGCTATAACGTTTAGACCAGTGGATTTGTCTTCGTGAGGACGTCCTTATGAAGAAAAGTGCACTGGTCAAAACGTTAGCTCCAGCAACATTCCCTGTTCTCCATCGTTTTTAGCTATCTGTTCATGGATATTCCACTTATGGTAAAAAACACAGACTGCCTTATTCCCTTCGCAGTCATGACTACTGGCGCAGCAGTTCAACTACATCCTGGCCGTCACTCAAACGAATCTTACGTTTATTTATCGTTTTGCCTATCATTTCATCGCGGTTAACGTTCTTCGTAAACAGGCCAATATTCGCACACCAACGTTACGCGCATTTCGCGATGCTCATCGTAAGTTGAATAACACGAGGACTTTGGTGGAAGGTTACTCAAAATACGGGCCTAGAGGTTTCGTACATAGCAATAGACCATGGTTTACAGACCACCGTGCTGCGACTCTTGGCTCCATGGGCCCCAGCCATCTCGCCTACATGCGCGTATTGCCCAAATCCAGCCTTCTTTTCCCGATTTGGTGTTTAAGATCGACGGGCGCAGTTTAGAAAAAAAAAAAGAAGATTCCGCGGCCGGCGAACATTCAATCCCTGCATCACATGCTGAAGCTTTTCGTTTCTTTTTTTTTTTCGGTCATAAGCGCGGGACTGACGTGCACACAGAGGTCGACTGCATCGAACACGCCCACGATATCGCTATCTACGCACAACAACACCACCACGGGGGTGCGCATTTCGACGCGGACCGACGGCTCGAATGGCTGACACGATGGCGCGAATGGAAGGCGGCCGCTGTCTCAGCTGCTAGAGGTGCCACGAAGGCGCGCGACGTCTCGGGGCGGAATGTTTGCATTAAGGCCAGCCGCACCTCGGGATTCTCGCACAACTGGCCCGCAGGGTATTTGCCCCGGCACAGAGCTGCCTAGGTCTGTCTATCGCGCATCGCATTCGCCTCCTCCTTATTCTCCGGCTTCCTGCTTCATACGAACTTCTCGCCATGCCGGCGCCAATTTGGCTGATTTGCTTGAGGGATAAAAAGCTTCGCGGACGAATTTTGTTCGCGCCTCCACAATGATTTTTTTTCTTGCTTTGTTTTTATGTCCGATGCGCCACCGCTCTCCTTATTCTCGTGTACTGCGCGATGCCAGGAGAAGCATACATGCCTAGGGGAGAGCATTTTACGCATATAAAGATACGCAGATAGGTAAAATTGGAAGGCGACCCGGAAGGTTGCCATCTGACCTTTTGTTACGTGGATGCAGCCACTTGTTGTACGCCATAATTCGCCGTCCCGGTTTGTAGTTCTGCAGGTAATTTCTGTGACGGTGAAATTATTATTATTATTATTATTATTATTATTATTATTATTATTATTATTATTATTATTATTATTATTATTATTATTATTATTATTGCAGCTCCTGAACGTGCTAACCTCCCATTCCTACGTTGCTTGGAGCGCAAAACAGTCTCTCCTTCACCTACTATGAGCAACAACTGACACGCACCTTCGCCACCCTAAGCGCAGGGAAATGTGATGGCACACGGCATGCACCGGCAACGTTGAAACTAAGTTCTGTAGCTGCGATGGTTGTAGAAATGCAGGCGTGCCACGTTCGCAGTACGATACGTTGTGCCCCCCCCCCCCCTTTTTTTTTTGTATCCGTACATAGTGTTTGCAAACTATGCGACACTTGATACAAACAAGTATACCAACGAAATCAGAGGTAAGACAGTTCTATGGACTAAATGCCACTCTTCATTAACTAAAAACTGAAATTCTTGTTTTTGATTTGCGGGCCAGCCTGCTTCAAGACGCCACAATTTCTAAACTCATTCTTCGAAAAACACCCTTCAAGATGCATTCCAACGCCCTGTCGAGCAGATCACTGAATTTACGCTGCGATCACGGAATTCTCGCTGCGAGTTTCTGAAGAGTGCTACGCGCTCTAAGACCAGCGTACACGCTCAGGCCGACCTCTCTGCCTTCCAGTAAGTTCTCTCTCCCTCCTCATTGCAAGGTGCTTTCGGGAAACCTCAGATGGAGTACCAACAAGTCTCGTAGTACAATACGCATACATACACAAAGAAAAGACAAAAGAGAAGCCAACGTAGGGAGAAGTGAATGCTTAGGCGAACAGTGCCACCTCAGATCCCTTAGATCCCTTGCGTCAACCGTGACAGAGCTTTAAGAACTGCGTGAACTGGGGTTGAACGATAAAGGAACCTCGCGCGCGGCGTGCAAACCCGACTGCGGCCGGGGCTGACGCCTCCGGGAAGAAATGTGTTAGGCAAACTAATTAACGCGCGCTCTTCAGTGTCCAAACCCGACGCTGCCGCCGCCGCCACTTTACACTTGACTCGATTAGAGAACCGCGTCCCCGCTGCCCGTTAATATAAATATATCAAAGCCCTCCTTTTCCCCAGATGCCCACCTAGCCTTTGGGGGATTCAATTACGAGACCGTATGTAGGCGCGACGTTGCAAGCACGTGGGGGCGCACTCACCGTTCAGTTTGGTGTCGGCGAAACTCGTTAAATCGAAGGCGGCCGCCGCGCAGAGGGACAATGGACGCCAATGAACTAGTCGAGATGCTCGCTACACGGCGACGTTTTTACATAGTACCCTCGCATCCTTTGAGGGAGTCAGTAGTTCTAACACTTTTTTTTTTTACGTCTCCCAGTGCTTCGATCTCAATAGAAATTCAGCGCGTAGGAGTTCGAGGTACACTAATGGCGACTTTATTTCGCAAAGCCGGGCGGCAAGTGAGTCCCCGAAGCAGCGACGGACAGACCGGACCTGTTTGCGTATACGGGGAGCCGTTCTTTTCAATTAAACTCCCGAAGCGCGCCTCGGCACGACTTTCGGACCGAGTTAGCAGGGGAGCTTGTACAAGGGAACTTTCAGCTGTGCGCCGTGCAAATCCCCTAGCAAAATGGAAGTGTACAAAGGACTCAATTGTGCAGCCCGAAGGCCGTATTGAATCGTAGGACAATGTGCTTTGGCGGGTAAGTGAAAGTACCCGAGTTTAAATGACACGTGATATCCAATAGACAATGTAGCCATAGCGCTCCATGAATGTAGAAATGAATGTCTCGCACTTTGATTTCGGGTTGCGCGGGAGGGACGAACGAACGCTCATTAAAGAACGTGGCGCGGCGTTAGAATTCCAGCCTGAGGGAAGAGATGAAGGAGTACCCTATACAGAACGTTCGACAGGGCGTCATGCTCACATTTTACTTCATGGAAATAAGATGCCAACGTACTCCAGAATCCCTGCAAATGGTTTGTTATTGTAATTATTATTGTGTGTGTTTAGTTTTATTGTTGAAGGGCATTTGAGACCAAAGATCGCCACGAGTCTCACGTTACTGCATGTTATAAGTCTAAAACAACGTCCCAATATAAATGGTGTACATGAGCATACGTCTCAAATATATCAACAAAGGTACATTGCGTGTATAAATAATCATTGAAATGAATACAAGGCCTTCAGTGAATTGACTACAGACGCTTATGGTAAACGTGCGTAGGAAGTCGAAGTATGCCAACGTACAATCCTTGCCTATAAGCAAGAAGTGCGACGTGCAAGATGCACAGAAATTATCTATAAAATTCTGTTTATCACACGGGCAGTGACGCAGGAGAATCTGTTCGAATACGAACATTGCACTACAAAAGTGTTTAGAAGCTGAACAAATAAAACGACACCTTCTTAGTAACGCGGACGGCCTCAATGATTATTGTGCGACCCTCTCATTGTTGCAAGTAACCTTGCACCGCATTCCACAGCGCACGTTGAGTTCTTTGTTGAAGAATAGCGGCGTACTGGACATCCAGCAAATATCACCAGTATCGACACTCACAATAAACGGCTCGACCAGAAGTTATGGCGCATTCTAGAATTGGAAGAGTAAATGGGGGCCTGCAGAGAAGGACAAGCTGACGGCGTCAAAAATTCACAAACAGACCGAAACAAATGCCATCGAAGCGGAATCACTCGCAAATATTTAGACAACGGAATGAACATTACTTCTGCTACACTTATCACTAGAAAGTTGAAAGAGCTTAAAACGACCACACTCAGCGACGTCTGCCATCAACGTAAATAACTCATAGTAGCAGCCCGCTCTATAAAATACGAACCGTTTCGATTTCAAAGAGATCCTTTCTCATGATCCTGAGAGCGAGGAGACAAGTAAAGACGTCGAGAGAAGTACACCGCGCCTAACGGCGTCTCGTTGCGAAAGGACCCGAGAGGAAACTGTCTCGGCCGGACACGGCACTGCCCCGTCTATATACGAGAGAGACGCCAGGCGTGAATAATGGACGCGTCTGGGCCGATCGCTCCGAGTGCTCGCTCGGGGGGAGGCACGGGCGCGGAATGAGCGAGCTCGAAGACGAGGCACCGTCAGTCGAGGGAGGAGAGAATTGGTTCCAATAACGCGCCGGGCTCGTTTCATCAGGCGGGCGTCAGCAGAGCTGCAGGCCACGCTCCTGACGGACTGGCCGAGGGCTGCAGACCCAATCTCCTCACGGTCGCCTAGCGGCGTTGCTGCCGTCGTCGCCAGAATAACGTATACGGCAACCCCCTCTTTCCCCCACTCCCCCCATCTTCCGTCATTTATACGTGTTGGGCAAACGAGTACCGAGACTGTGTGCGCTTCCCGAATTGAGCTCGCGGCGTGCCACGACCACTGTCGCGGATCAATCTTTTTCGTGCAAAGCGTGAGGTGCCATTCGAGCCAACCCGGGGTGCGGTGTCCAAACACCGGCTTCGGAGCGTGGTAAAGGGACGGTGGGCGAAAGTGTCTGGAATTGAGGAGGGGAATGAGCGACGGCACTGCCGTCTCGCGCACGGCGGGCCTCGCGTCATCATGCCGGCTCATTTGCACATCCGAGTCGCCACAGCAACGAAGCGTCTCGTGTTGCACAATTCTAAATGCGTTCACGGTCACTAGAGGCATTGTTTCGTGCCAGAACTTTGCTGTCATTTAAAAGTCATTTAGTATACGCAGACCAGTGAACATGCTGTCTACACAGCGGTTGCCATGGCAGCGAAATATAAAACCTATATTAACAGATACAGAAAAGAAAGATCCTATGTCTTTAACAACCCCTTCCCTGAACTTATGCTGCAGCAATTGATGCTGCAATCAGACCAATATTACTGCGCAGGCGATGTGCTTTGCCAGGTCTGTCGCAAGTGAACGACGGTGCGCAGCTCAGTGTGTAAAGAAACAAAACAAACTTTCTCTCTCTCTCTCTCTCTCTCTCTCTAGGGCATAAACTGGCCGGTGATCCGGCATAAATAACGAACTTAAGAATTTAGCAGTGTTATACAAAACGAAGATTTATTCAGGCAGCACAGCAATTTAGTTAACCGAAAGCAACCCGATAATGTCTAATCAAACAAATACATGAGCTGTCGTTAGCAAATAATCATACACATACTCGAAAGTTGCCTTAGATCCAAAAAAACCACTCTTCAAAACGTGCCTCTTTGGGTTTTTACGAGGTGAAGCACCACGATTTATAATTCGCAAATCGCGAGACTGCAGCACGCATTAAAAAATTTAAGAATTAACATAGCAGACGGACAGTATGTGGAAGATAAGCCCTCCAAGTCTTTCAGCAGCCATGAACTACTACTACTACTACTACTACTACTACTACTACTACTACTAATAATAATAATAATAATAATAATAATAATAAACTTCAAAATGAAATTGTGCGGTAGGGTATCCCCTTGGGATAGTTCACTCGTTATGATGGACGTATATCGTTGAGCATATAACACCGTCAAAAGAATGAACACGACGACACGTGCGCAGTTATCGCACCGTGTGTTTTGGCGTATGCTTCCACACGCGTTACGCGAGAACTCGCGCCCGGATTGGAAGGAACTTACAGCGTGACAGCTTGAGGAGCCGCAGAATGTAACAGGATCTTAAATCGCTTTACTCGGGCACAATGATTTCGCAAGCAATTTCACACGGACGTGATCTGAAGCAACAAAGTATAGGACACTTCTGCGATATCAGCGTTCCGATGCTATTAAATGCCAATGAAGAGGTTTGACGCAAAGATGTGACCATTCCGGGAAAGCATTAAAGGGGTCATGCAACACTCTCCGAACACGTCATAAAACGATGCCAATCAGTCAAGGAAGCTCCTATGAACATGTGCGCCAAATATTGCGTGGAACGGGATCAGGGAATTTTCAATTCGCTTTCAAATACAGCTGCAAAGCACTTGATCTTGTTTAGACAAATAATGCCATATAAGTAGCACTGATTAAGTCTCTCGACTTTTCTTGGTATTCTCATACAGATACATAGAGACACTTTACTTTCTGAACTCAAAATGAACAAAAATAAAGCATTATTGAGGACGTTTCCGCGATCGTGCAATCAGAATACTAGTTCTGCCTCCGGCGACGCAGTCGGCCACCTTGAGACGTCATCTGTTGGGAGAAGAACAGGCGGTTTCCGACGATATTTGAAACAAAAATGCTGCTTCCCTGATTCCCGCACTGCAATTAATGTTTGGCTCCCATGTTCACAGTCGCCTCCACGACTGATCAACACTGCTTTCTGCCAATGTTTAAAAAAAAGTACTGCAAAAACGCTCCAACGTTCTTTTGGCGAAGAAAACAACGCGCCCTTCCAAAATGAAAGCATAAGACCGAATACAGAATGATATAGCAAACAAGCAATTATCTTTATTTTTTTCTATAAAGCGAGTATACAGCCGTGTATATTGCGCTGACACTCGTGCAGCTTGCGCGTTCTAGGATCCCGCCGACCGATTCCGCGCAGCGGCCGTTCCGCATTCACTGCGATGCGAGAAGCACTTTCACGCACATACATACGCAAGCAGAAAAGAAACGGGGCCGGGGGACCGCGTTCAAGAAAGAAAGCCAGGTTTTTCAATTCGTGCCGGGGGGAGGAAGTGCCATTCGCTCGGGAGTCCTTCCCATTGTGGTTCTAGAAACGCGCGCGCGGAGACGATGCAATGGCGTCGTCGTCTTCGCAAGTTGCATTCCAGCGCAGCTCACATTACCTCGATGCGCTCGGTGGTCGCCACGTGCGTAAACAGTCGACAAGTACAATTTCAAAAAGTTTAAAAAAGAAAAGAACGCGAGAAATACGAAGGCGCCGAAAGTACGACATAGAAGCAATAAGGAGACAAGGCACGCGCGCGCGCGCTTTGGAAGCGTCTGTTTTGTGCGACCTGTCGCGAGAAAAATGACGATGGTTTGGAGAAAGGGTTCGGCAAACACGCGAAAGCCCAGAGGAATAGAAACTGCGCTCTAGGCTCAGCGGGCGTTAGCGGCAACAGAAAGAAAAAGGAGATTGAGTTGCGAGGGAATCGGCGAGGCTTCCCAGGGAGAATGGCGAAAGCGTCGCCATGCCCCCCCAGAGAAATTTCCGCCGCCTTTGGCGTCACGGCGCTGATTGTACCAGCTGCTGCTATTGTGAATGCATATACAGCGCGCAGAGCGAGGCAATGATCATTTGCGCGTGGCTGTGAATAGATAGGGCCGGTGTACATTGAGTTGCGCAAGAGCCAGCGTTGTGTGCGCCGCATTTTGTGATAATACGGAGACACCAATAGTCTCGGATTCTCGCAGCCAAGAGCGCATTAAAATTCTCGGAAGTCTGGGATTCACCACCACATCCATTTCTTATGTTATGGTAGGTAGTCATCAGCGACAGCACTGTTCTAATGAATTCGCGTTCAGTCATTCGCTATAAACGCGAATAAATATAGAACGCTCAATGTTCTTTATTTGCTTTGAGACTAAAAAAAGAGAAAAAGAAAGAAAACTTGCGTAACTGGTGGCATTTGCAACGAGCTCGATCAAAGGCATTGGAAGAATCGACTATGTAAATGCTGCTTTGCCTTGTTCACTGAAAGCTGATACTCTTTTGATAAGCATTTTCCCCGCGAGCTAGAAAAGGTAGTGAAGCAGTCCTGATCCTCGTGTGATTGTCGTTTCTGTAGGCATACCATTTTTTTTTTTTTAGGAAAGACTGCGAGCGCGGTCTGCCCAACATACTACCAGCTAGTATAGCCGGTAGAAACTTCTACAAGCAGCATACACATTGACTTACGGTGCCAAAACTTGAATAACAAGGAAAGCTGAGGATGACGATGGTGTTTTATGATAATTTCTGTGGTTTTACGTCCCAAAACCACGCTGTGATTTTATGAGAGACGCTGCAGTGGAGAGCCCCAGAAACTTTCGACCACTTTCGGCACAGTATACACGGGCCTCAACATTTAGCACCCGTAGAAACGCAGCCGCCTTGGCCGGGATTCGATCCCACAAACTTCGGATCAGCAGCCAGTTGCCACACTGTTTTATCAACCCTGCAACCGCCTGAAGAAGGGAAACGGCTAAAAACAAATTGTAAACAAAATAAAACTTTACCGGTGTTAAGTGACTCGGCAGAAAACACTCACCGGATAAAAGTGGCAGGAGATAAATCAGCTATGAGTAATAATTAGCGAAATAAAGACGAAAACTTTTTTTACGGCATCACAGGGAAAACGCTTTATTGTATGAAAAACTTCCGATGGTCACATAACGTGCAAAAAAAAAAAAAAAGCGAGGTACTGCAAAGAAGCAGACGCATGTATACCCTGAGGGGAGAGCCAGTGAAACGATTGAAACACGTTTAGTCAAGTGTGAAAACATCCAGCAAAAAAAAGTTTCTTTGAACACCATGTAGTGTGCATGTATAAAGCCCTGTGTTCTGGGGAGACAGCACGCGAAAGTTGATTGATTTGTGGGGTTTAACGTCGTAAAACCAGCTCTGATTATGAGAGGCGCCGTGGTAGAGGTCTCCGGGAAATTTCGACCACCTGGAGTTCAACGGCAGGCGAAAAGTGAATAAGTTTACGACAGAGATTCTTTAAAAGGCAGTTGCGGATCACGAATGGGGAGAGGCTCAATGGCTCGTTTCATAGGTTGAGTCTCGTTCTGACAGACCTGTTAATGCCTTCAGGAAGCAGGTTGATTCGTCAGTAACCATCTCGTATTAATACCACGTACTACATGGCGCCTTCAGGGAAAAAGGTGTTCCACACTCGCCGACATAGCTGCGAATGGCGCTGGCTTACACTCCCAGGAGTAGATATAGATAAATACCCAATAAAGTGGACGATGGAACAACCGCCGCCGTAGCTCAGTTGGCAGAACATCGGACCTGTTACCCGAATGTGGAGGTTCGGTCCCAACCGACGGCTGATGTGCTTTTTTTCGTAAACTTCGATTCCTTTCCATTTATGTTACACTTATTACATTACGGCTAAAAACTGCAAATAACTTCCCCTATGCCTTCCTTGATCCCATTGTCTGTTAGATTCCGTCTACTCACTTTCTGTTAGGTTCACGCAGTTGTGGGAATTGCCGCTGAAGCGCAGAAAGATTAAAGAAAGCGATTAACATTCATTGCTGAAGTCTTACGTGCCGAAACCGCGATATGATCACGAGGCGAAGCAAATGGGAGCGCTCCGGGAATTTCAGCCACCTGAGGTTCTTTAACGTGCACTCATAGGGCACAATACACGGACCTCTAGCATTTTCGCCTTCGTAGGAAATGCTCCCGCCGAGGCCAGTATAAAATCCGCGTCTTTCGGTTGAGAAGCCGGGCATCATAACCACTGTATAACACACGGCAGCGGACCCACAAAAGGCAAGTTTAACGCAAAGCTCTCGCAGTTGATGTATGAACTTTACTTTTTCCTCCTCTGGACAAGGTTAATTCTGAGAGACAAGAAGTCAGGAGGAAGTGCAAGCCGGAGCTCCGTACGTGGCTTACAAGCAACCACGACGTTGCAGATGAGGCCGCTTGCAGCATTCATCTATCAATCCATCCAGACCGTTCAAACTATACAAAGAGGGGAGCTACATCAGATAGCCACGCAGATACGAGGGCATCGCCGACGACAGGACGCGCCTCCTCCAGAGGCAAGGCCCCGTTGCCTGGCTCATAGATCAGCAGCCCGTACGTCTCGTACAGCGCTGGCCTGGCCGCAGAACACGCGCGCTAGTTGGATGCATTGTAAAACGAACCGAGCTAGCTGCAGAGAGAAAGAGGGGGCATCCCCGAAACACGAGCTGCCGCCCCGCCCGTTCACAAGCCCCCGTTGCAGGGCCAGGCTCGGGTGCGTGGACCCGAGCCCGAAAGCTCGAAACGCGGAGGAGAAGGAGAAAGCCAGTCCCTCGGCTATCGAAAGCAGTGGCGCTGTGCTGTGTGGGCGCGCTGGTTGGACGGGGAAAGCGCTTGCCTTTCATCCGGCCCGAGATGAATGCGTTTCATTAGTAGAGCAGCCAGCGCAGCCTGCGCTAGACCGCTTTGGCGAACGCCACAGTAGCTCGGAGCAGTAAGTAACCACGCCGTGATGGAAGCGCCACGTCCATCCTGATGGAAAGCGAGAGTGGGGAGCAGAGAATGGCCGTCTACATTGCGGCTCTGGTCTTGCACACTAGCCTCTATTTTTTTTTTCTTTTCGTATTCCCCATCTCTTCAATGAGACCGCTTTGGTTTGGGTCGATGGAAGCGGCCATTTTGAACACCCCGCTAAACGCTAATGCGAGAAACCCCCTCAGTGACGTACACTACGAAGTCGCAGTTTGAGACACGTGCGGAGGCTGCAGTCACATGGAGGCCTAATGGAAGCTGGAGGTTGTGTGTGAAGTTGTCATCGTACTGCCACGTATTGGTTGACCTGGCAAGCCCGGTTTCGAAGTTAACCTATGCAACGGATGATGAGCCCACTGCGGAAGCTGGTTAATTAAAATGATATACAAGGAGGCTTTAAAAAATTTTTGAATTTAATACTTTTTTTGGTTCTATAGATACCGTAGTCTAGCGACGTAGCGCCTCTGCACTTATCCTCTGTACTACTACAATACTACTACTACTACTACTACTACTACTACTACTACTACTACTACTATATTATTAATGTGCACAACGTTTTTATAAAGCTCAAATGAAAGAGAGCGGGTAAGGAAAGGCAGGGAAGTTAACCAAACGCGCGTCCGGTTTGCTACCCTGCACTGGAGAAAGGGATAACTGGGTGAGATAGAATGAAAAATGGAGAAGGAGAGAGAACAGCACCAATCACACGCACACTTGCACAAGTGCATTGTGTAGAGGCGGTCGCAGAGACCTGTCTACTTTAGGTACGTCAGTAACCCTTTCGTAGCCTTCTAAGCCAGCGAAGCATATGGCCAGGGTCCAAGAACCTTGCCTGCAGAAAACGCCCTGGAGTCCAGCCTGTCGAGTACGATTTTAAGTTGGTAGCGCGGGGTGCCATCATTACTGCAAATACTGAGCACGCGTTCAATAGTTTCATCAGTTCCGCAAAAATCGCAGGAAGGTGTGTCAGGCATCCCGATCCGACAGCTCAAATGAGGGGTAGACTATAGTTACCATGTGCAACGACATTACTTTGACGCAAGGGATCAGCGTGCGCGTTGTGAAAGTAATGTCTTCGCACCCGTGCACTGCAAGTGAGAGAGGCTTTCTTCGACCAGCGCGCGATGGAAAGGCGTTAAGTAACCCATTGAAAATAACAGGTTTTAGGTTACAATGCCCGAAGCGCTGGGTTCGCAAACGCCATTGCAGGCCTCTGACGTTCCCTTGTGCTCTCTTTAAGATACGCTTTCTTTTTTCTTCCGCGCGATAAGCAAGGCGTCGCACCATGGCTTCCTTGAGTAAAGGAGCCCTCGTACGTTTAATACTGTCTCCTAAATAAAATTATCACGTGCGCCCTGCGGTTATGCTCGATGAGTGAGGCTATATATAAGCTAACTTGATAATCTCTAGGCCCCTTCAGTATTCGAGCTTGGTATAGACTTGTCTAAAACTTAAAATGCGAGCACAAACAAAGCAGCAAAATCTCCGGACTAGCAATCATACCGAAAGAGAGCCTGTAAATTACATAGTCACCAAGAGCACCTACGCATCCGCTGGGGTAAGACCGGAAGCGTACCTTCCGAGACAATGCGCGTAGAACCGGCGTTTTCCGTGTCGCGCTCCAGGGAGGATGCGACAACCACGACGCGACATTGCGTCGGAGAAGGATGACGCGGATGCAGGGAGGGGAGGGTGAGGACGTGGAGAAAGAGACGTAGCTAATCGAATCAGTGCGCCGCCGCCGGCACGGCGTGGTTAATCCCTATCGCGGAGCCATTGTGGCAGCGTTCCTCGCCATCCCTCGGCGCTCCGGTGAGACGCCCGCTAGAGAGCCTGGAGTGTCAACACTGTGGCCGACCAACGAAATCGCGTATCGCGACGCTCAGCGGCGTTAGCGCAGATACTCGCGGTCTCACCATCGCCGAGCAGTCTTCGCGCGTCGTTCTACATTGCGCAGAACTAATGATTGCGTGCAGGTGCACGTGTATTACAACCAAGCACGATCCCAAAGTTCTGGGCAGAAAATGGCATTTCGCGTACCCGGTTATCCAGCTGCGTTTCTCGCACCTCTTAGATTACGCATACGGTGCGCGTATGCGAAATACGGTTGTGTTTTGAATGTACGGCAGCACCTCAATTACGCACACTTGAGGACACTGAACTACACTCTGATCATCCATTAAGAGATGTCGCGAAATTTCGAAACAGCTCTTTCTATTGTTTGGTTTGGTTTGGTTTGCTTTATTCAAGGCAAAAATTGAACAAGTTTGCCTTGGGGGACACGACTAAAGGCTAAGTAAATGCCTGACTTGGTCGTGCCACCCTGGCAGCAATGCAGAAACATCGTTGGTACACTACGCAGAAAATTACATCACGTGTTATCTTACACGGGTACCGTTGTCGAACAGAACTAGAAGTATGAATAAAGAAGAAATATTAACAGAATCCTTATTCGTGTGGTGGTAAATACAAACAAGCACCAGGTAAAGGAACAATAATGAACAAGGTGTAACGAATACAAAATGTCAATATATACACATATTAAAAATCAAGAAAGAGCATCGCTTTCTTCAACTAAAAGCTCTTTTGTTATTTTTTTAAATGATCTAGGTGAAATTCCATCTTCCAGTAAAAGTAGTATAGTTGGGTGTTTGTTTAAGATGTCAGGAATTTGTGAAGCTAATCGTTGGTCACCGTAGTTCGTGCGTGATCTATATTTGTATATTAAGTTCTTTCTCAGCTCGTATGGTGTTTGTTTCACATAGTATGTGTCCAAGAATAGTGATGTATTTAGTCTATACTGGTGTAGTATCTCTAGGCATAGCTTATGTCTGTATAACTGTTTTATAGGCAATACTTTGTAAATTTTAAAATATGGTCGAGCGCTTTCGTAAAGGGGAGTGTTAGATATTGCACGTATAGCACGGTTTTGTAATATCAACAGAGAATTAAGGTTTGTGGTGGTCGTTGTTAGCCACACCAAGGAGCAGTATGTTAGCCGTGAATGTACTAGAGCGTAGTATATTTGTAGCTTGACATTTGTTGGGACGTAGTATCTCAGTCTATTTAAAATGCCGATTCTTCTAGAAAGATCTTTTTTGATCGCGTCAATGTGAGGAGACCAAGAAAGTTGTTCTTGGAATAGAACTCCTAGAAATTTTATTGTGGTTGTGCGCTGAATCTCGGTGCTCTGGAAGTAAATTGGAGTGCATGGTATATGAGTTACTCCTTTAGGTTTGAAAAACATGTACTTTGTTTTAGCGATATTCAGTTGAAGTTTATTTGCGTTTAACCATAAATTTAGCTTTTCCATCCAACCGTTAGCTTCTTTATACAGTTCACATACGTTTGAACCTGCGAAAAATACATTTGTGTCATCAGCATACAATATTATTTTCTTGTGTCCCTCGATATTTACAATATCATTTATGAACAGAAGGAATAAGACAGGTCCAAGAATCGATCCCTGGGGGACACCATACTTAATGTGTTCAACTTGAGAGTGTGTATTATTTACGACAGTATATTGTTTTCTAGACGAAAGATAACTTTGTATTAATTGAGCTGTGGTACCCCGAATACCATAATACGGAAGTTTTCGTAAAAGAAGATCGTGATGTATGCTGTCGAATGCTTTTCTAAAATCCAGAAATATTCCTAGTGTGTAGATTTTGTTTTCGATGTTGTCTAATATGTATTCTTTGATGCTGAGTAGTGCAGACTCAGCAGATTTGTTTTTGCAAAATCCATACTGGTCTTTTGCTATTATATTGTTTGCGTTTAGAAAGCCCGTAATCCTCTTATATATAACTCGTTCAGCCATTTTCGCGAACACAGAGAGTACAGATATAGGTCTGTAATTATTTAGCTCATCGAATGATCCACCTTTATGAATGGCAGTTACTTTGGCAAGTTTCATTTTATCGGGAAAAACACCTGAAGATAGCATCAGATTATAAATGTGCGTCAGTAGTGTAGCGATAATGTGACTTATAGCCTTTAGAGGCTTTGGCTTAATATCATCTGGGCCGCATATGGATTACGTTTTTTTTTTCCAAAAAGGCTATCCACCCCTTCAATTTTGGTTCGAAGGGCTTTAGCACTTAGTACAATAGCTTCTTCGGCAATCTTCTGGTCTCCTTTAAGACATATTTTGAAACAAGCTTCTATGCCATTTCTACAGTCGCAATATCTATATGCCAAAAAAAAAAGAACAAATAAAAAAATGCAGGGAAATGCTAATAATTTTCTTTGCACCCCGGTGCTACTTATGCAAAGCAATACCCCGGGACAGCCGCGTACTGCACAATACCGCGTAGTGCACAGCGTAGAGCTAGAGACTGGCCCGTGCAGACAACATGGACAGAAGGAAGCCTGGGAAGGAAGGGGAAAATAACACTCTTGCGGACATCGGCGCACCACATATATTTATTGTCGGCGCTGGATTGGACAGCGACGCCAACTCCGGGTGTCCGAAGCGAACCGTGCGTGACTTGCCGGACGAAGTCATCGCCCCCGCCCTCCCGTCAAACTCAGCACGGCAACAGCTCGAGCATCAGCGCGCTATCGGTCTCGCGTGCCACTGCACCGTGGCACAGCTCCACCGGCAGCGAATGTTTAGCCGCCATCCTAGCACGCGGGCACAAAAGCGCAGAGTGCGGCACACTCGATGTCTATGGATACTAGGTGTTCTGAGACAGCTCGTCAACCGCGCAAACTTGACGAGCTTAGACCTCGTAACGGGGCGGCACAGGCCGCCCGAAAGTGCACAAGCTACCCACGTGCGGTACGTCTGACAGGTGAACCGAGGCACGCATGATATGTCCAGCTATCACCCAATGCACCTCGCATAATGACAACGCGCCATAGTGCACCCGTTCCCGCCTCCGCTGGCAGACATAACTACGCGCACAGGCGATCACACTTCTTCACGAGGAATTGGAATGCACGAATGGCCAGATAGGGAATCCTGCCGATGGGGTAAAGAAAAAAGCAGTAGCATTATATATATATACAAGTTGCCGAGCTTGAAGTGATGGGTTGAATCGTCTGTGACCCCCACTCCAACGGTGATAAGATTGGTTCTCTCGCTTCGAGCCAACGGCTGTGCACTTATGTTCCTGCCTTTGTACGTGTGTTTCCTCTCTACCTTATCGCATTTTCCGTCCATACAAGTAAAAATAAATAAAATTCCATGTGACTGTCTGCCTATTTACGTTCTGTCATTTCAAGCTTCTATTACGAGATGTACAAGACGGAGGGGAAAACGTCTCCTTAACGCAGACTGAATGCTTATCCACCTAATGGTGCGCTTTATTTCTACATTAGCAGCAAAAAAAAAAAAAAAAAACTCATTCGTATACAGGATCACAGATGTTTCCTACACACACCGACATTGAAAAGAGCGAACACTATCTACTGCATACACAACACGATCACACGACAGGTAAAATTATTAACTATATTGAGACAGTCAACAGGTACAAGCCGTGCGAAACACCAGACGCAGTTCTAAAACGCTAAAAAGAAGGATATTACCCTGACCCCTGTTTATACAGGAAGTAACGAATAGGAAACGTTATGCTTCTCGTAGACAACACTAAACCGGCCGTCGAATAGCGCTGTAGAGGGGAACCCATGCCGACGGTACTCGGGGCGGCGGCAAGGGAACACGGCGGGCTATCGTGAGAGAAGGTAAAGATGTACTTGCTCATCGAAAAAATATATTCTGCACATCGAAGCGCGAGCGCTCGGATGAGACCACTCTGGCAGATCGGCTTGCATTACAGCTCAACACTCGTGAGCGCCCTTAATTAGCCACACGGGACGGGGCCCATAGACACACAGCGTTTCGCCATTTCCAATTAACGCTAAAACGCTCTTTCATTAATTAAGACCTGGGCACGCTCCTCAGTGCAGTGCTCATCACAATCTGCCGCTTAACAATATATATATATATATATATATATATATATATATATATATATATATATATAGCACAGAAGCGGCAGCAGCGCTCTCTACTTGAAGAGGGATGGGGTGAAAGAAAACCTTCCGGTGGGGGGAGGGGGGGGGGAGAGATACTGATAGCTTAGCCAGCAACATTCTCGAATTCGTTATCTCCGGAAGTCGTATTTGCGTACATCGCAGTGAAGATTAAGAATGCGCATAAAGAAAAAATGTGGCGGACGGAATAATCTCTAAGTGCTTGCCGCACTGGAAAGAAGCAAGGAGATTGGTCTTGTTAGTGAGAGTATTACACCGGCCTTTCCATGTTACATTAGTGGCCACTTGTAGGTAACAGTATTCAATCATTAAATGACAGCTATTCACTTTCTACGTTCCACGAACTTCATTATATATGCAGGAAATCCTCGCGGTTGATTGATTTTATGCTGAAGTTCCGATTCCCAAGCCTTTACAAGGTATGGAAGAATGTTGGTGTATCGACCGAACTTCTGAATACAACTTAGTATAACTGTAGCCAGAAGCAAAAAAAAAAAAAATTTCTTCTTTCGAAATTTGTCTTTAGTGACCGGCTCCCGTTTCGATAGGAGGTGTCCGATACACGGAAGAAATGAAGCATTAACTTCATAGGTTCTGGCGCGAAGGGCTCCCGTATAACAATGAATAAGCTTGCGAGCTAAGGCTGTCGCGGTGACATAGGCATTCATCGAAATGCAGCGTACGTAGAACCTTAACGCATTATTCAATCTTACTTAGCTATGCGCTCAATACACACACACACACACACACACACACACACACACACGCGCGCGCGCGCGCGCGCAATCACCGACGGCAAGTCTGATAACAGCCTCTGCACCGTAAGTACACGTCATACGCTAGCCACAAACACTACCATGGCTGCCAGCTATTATACAAATAACGTGCCTCGAACGCAACGACCTCATTCTCCCCAGAACGTCAAAGTTAATTCTGCTGCAAAAGAAAAAAAAGAGAAAAGTATACCGAAAGAAAACGCGTGGGTTGGGTGCGCGCATAAGGAAAAGGAAAGAGGCACACGAAGCGCAGCTGGGGAGATACACGAGTATCAGGATCACGGTTTCCACGTGAACGCTTCGAGTCACTTGGCGTACATTTGGATCGGTGATCCCCCGCGGACCCCGGCTGCGGGGCATGTATATACAACTGCAGCGTCGAAGGCGCAGCAGCGCCGGCAGGGTGTCATGAATGTCGGGTGGACAAACGTGTCCCAGCGAACCGCGGAGAAGGACAGTTGTTACAGAGCTCAGGATCACCTCCCCCCCCCCCCCCCACCCTTCCCCCCTCACACGAAGCAAACGTCGCGCTGTACGTGTCTCGCCAAGCGTGCGTACAAACAACGCAGCCGGGACCGCAGCGCGGTGGACCGACCGCTCGCTCGCTATCCTTCGTCCGCACGGATGAGCGAGCCCGCGCTGCCCGGATGCGCTGGAACATCCGCGCCTGGGAGCACACAAAGCTGCGACACGGGACCGGGAAGGGCGAGTCCTTATCTCGTGGTCGGAGTTCTTATCTAGCGTTATGGTTTGCTCCGGAGAGCGTGGATGCGGGCGTGGCGAAACGAACAGCGACACGTGGGCGTCATTGCGCGTGCTGCTGCAACCAGACCCGTGAGATTTCTGCGGGCAAATTACAAAAAATGCGAGGCTCACGTATAAAATGCGTTTAAGCATAAATGTTCCTAGCGTTGCGTGCAGTAGCTTGAATATGTGCACATTGTGACAGGACTCGCGTGGGTAGGTTCCTACAGGGTAAACAGCGTAATCGTGTGGACTTCCAGAAAACCGTGAAATTTTCGCGAATTGATTTATTTTTATATGTCACACAGAAGCAAAGACATTTTTGCCAAACGAAATGGCTTGTTGGTTATTTTATGTGAATATTAGTAAGATTTTGCAACAGAATACGTAAATACAAGTGAGCCGCGTAACACATTTGTCTCAATGAAAAAAAAAAAAAGCAATGGCGTTTTTGACGGCAGAAATACCTGCTCGTACAACTCGGAGGGTTATAGCGCACGCATATATATGCTGTAATAACGAGGATATTTTTTATAGTTTGATAAGAGTCGGCCCCCAGGTTGTCAAAATTATATATGCAAGCGATACCACGAATGTGGGTATGCGAAGCAACCATTATGCCCCATTCAAACACAAACGCTGAGGTTTTGACTATAATGACAAAAGTGTTTGCGTGAACGGTAGTCTTTTAGGCAGGCGAGTTTCTCTCTGCATGTGATTCCGTCACCAGAAATGCCTCACTGCAGGCGAAGTTTTGAGGGCACGTCCTGTCTGAATTGCCTCATCACATTTGCCTCTAACGAAGGCCTGGAGAGAGAGAGAAACAAAGACATCTGATTTGCCTCACTGCTCTCGTCTTTCATCAGGAATAAACATGATATTCAGTAAGGACCAACGGTGTAAAATCATATTTCTAAATTACCTTGCTCGTTTCAGAAAACACAGATATCTTAATCGTTTTATTCTAGGTATGCAATTATAATTTGTTAGTAATCTCAGCACGTACTCAAGGATCGATGCTATAAGGTCATTAAAATATAAGCAGCACTCCTTAATGCGAGGTTCAGTGGTAACACATTGATGGTTTGCTATTTCACTGAATACGTACATTCGGTTCTAAGACCCAGCTAAAGTGCAGCAGCGGTGCCGCACATGGTTTCCGCTGGTTAGAGTAAATCCACGAGAAACCGCATTAGCGGAAGGAATTCATTAGATAGACTACTAAATACGAGAATGGCGCGGCTAGGTTCGTAAAGACGCCTACAACCGCACAGTATCTTTCCGGGGTGGGAAGGCTCACGCGAGGAAGCCAAAGATGGAGAAGCAACGGATCTGCAAAGTAGACAATGACGGAGCAGCCGCAATGGGCAGCTGAGGCGCATGACTGGGAAGCGCTGCCTAATCCGGCTGGATGCTTGCAGACCACGCTCGAAACGACAGCGCCCGAAGCGGCGGCACGTCTCGAAACGATCGCCACCAGAAATCCCCGCTGGCGAGTATCACACGGTGCGGGAAACGAGTGCTTCAGACCTTCGTGTACGTGTCACAACCCGCAGCTAGAGATAGAAAGACAAGGCAACCGCGAGTAGGATGATGTGGGAGAAGAATAGATGAAGCAGTCTCGCGAACAAGGAAAGACGGAAAAGAAATAGTAAAGAAACACTTACGCGCGTAAAGAAAATACGAGCCGACGAACGAGAAAGAAGAAAAGGGCAAAAACAGTTGACCTCCCCTGGAAGATGGGGCTCACTGTGCCAAAACAGCGTAGTGGCACGGAGAAGAAAGAGGACGCTGTCATCTCCGCAGCTCCGGCAGGGCGATACATCGTGCTTAACAAGAGGCCCGTCGCGCTCAATAAAGACCCCGGATGTCGGCGCCTCAGCCAACAGGAGCCCGCGGACGTGGGGAAGAAAAAGCAGCCGTGCTCAATCACAACGGGTGCTGGTAGGGGGGGTTGTTGGAATAATTATTTCGAAAACAGTAGACGACCAGTTGGGTCCTAAGACGGGCGAGGAAATTCAAAGAATGACTCGCGCGCAGTTCCTTAACATAATTGAACAGTTTGTTTAAGTCGGGTTCAGCAAATCTCTCGCGGAGCTCTAAAACGAAGGGTTACCAAAGTTAGGTCTTACGAGAGCGAGTTGCGAGCGACTGAAGTTGGAGTGACCAGCGGCTTAACTGACGCGCCTGTACAGCCACATGCCCGTGGCGGCGTCGTCATGTAGCTGACTGCATCAGAGCAAGTTATGTATGCACTAATAAGAATTCGCTCTGAGGCCCGTTATTACGTGCAACGCAGAGAACGGACGGGCGCACGCACACGCCTTTTTAAATAGCCCCCTCCTTTTCTTTCTTTTTTTTTTCTGTAAGGTTAGTTTCACACCAACAAGTGTCACCCCTCAATCTCAACAGGCACAAAGAAGAAGGACATGCTAGTTCACTCACACGTACTTCACACTGCTTTTGTGAGAACTACTTTTTTTCCTTTTCAGTTGTTGAAATACCTGGCACATTTAGAAATAAAATCGAAGGCAGACACCAAACACGACTGACGAAGCAAGCAAGAAAGAACACCCACCACCACTGGCTAAGCGAGAAAGACAGAAACAAAGGAAAAATGATAGAAAAGGAAGACTGAACTCTCGAAGCCGAGGAAAAAAAAAATAACATGATGTGCAGAGATTCCCCACTCCATCAAGCGGTGGCTTCGCAAAGTTTACCCAGAGCACTTCCGTTCGCCATTCGGCGAAGGCGCTCTTCGTCCAGAGTGGTCGCAGTCATTCTTCCCAGCACGCGCCGGACCGCAGGCACGCGACTTCCGCCACCGTCAACGGGGTGACAACGCAGACCAAAAAGAGAAAAGAACAACAAACGACGCGACAAGAGCACTCGGTGGTCTCGCGAGGAAAGGAAAGGAAATGAAAAAAAAAAAAAAGACATGGAAAGGCTCTACAGCGCAGACAGAAAAGTCGACGAGAAACAATGCGAATGAAATATTGTCATGGATGCGCGAAGGACCTTACGGATACAAAAAAAAAAAAATGAAAGGCGACATGATTAAAGTAGTGCACGTAAGTACCTGATGGACAGGAGACTAGAGAGGATCAAACGTCAAGGGCAGGAATAAAAGCGCGAAAGTGCCGATGAGGAGAGAGAAAGCGCGATTGAACAACGTGGACATAAAACAAGGAGCGAGAAATGTTAGAAGAAATGGAGGTTAATGCTGAACGGAGTTGACAAAATACGCATTGCGACAGGCAAATCCTCGTGGAAGAGTCCAGGCTGCTTCGCTTCTGCTGTAGCTAGGGGAAGTTGGAAAAAGAAAGGAAACGCGACAAAGTAGCGAGGTTTCAGCCTTTACAGAGAGTTCGGAGATCGCGAGCCTAGAGCTTTTTAAACTGAAGGAGCGGTGAATGTGCCTTTTAAAAATATGCGAAGGCCAGAACAAAATGCGAATACGGAAAGTTGCGGGTTTAACGATGCCAAAAAACAGCAACACAGCGGGTTATGAACGAAGGAGCTCAGTGAGTATTCCAAATGATTTGGCGGCTATGAAGGGTTGCTTCATATTGTGCCGAAGTAGAAGAGAGTACGAGCTTGTCTAACAGGACACACACACACACACACACACACACACACACACAAAACAATTGAGCATAAGCCTGGCTTGCATGCAAAGAAATGTGGGAGGCGTTGAGAAACTGCACGCGTTGAGCCGTGTTTTATAGGCTTCGACCAAGTGGGACGGCAAAGTGCAGATAATTCAATAGGTGTTTCAGATGCAGACTTGGCAAGCTCAAATCCTCGCCGAGATTGATGATTGATTGATTGATTGATTGATTGATTCTGCATATTTCGTGTAACTATAATAACTTTAAGCGATAGTGAATACAAAAGGAATGCTTTCAGCCTGGTTTCTAAATTATTGTTCTACAATTCCCCCTCTCTTGCCCTCCTCCCCCTCCTTAAAAAAAGCTGCTTTTTCCGTGAGCTAAACTCGTAAAGGTGTGAAAGCAAACGGTGGTGGCTTCTTACCACCAGCTGATTTATGGGGCCATAATTTTCAGACCTTCTAGAAGAGACGCACTGATATTAGCTAGCAAGGATAAGTTAAGCTGCTCCATTGCGGCACAAACACGGCACGCACTGAAAACAGTGACTTTGAACCAACGCACTGCGTCTGAGTTGTTTCTAACTTCAAAAAAAATTTAAGCCAGTTCAACGCCCGCGCAATCTGTGTAAACAGCGGAGCTGGCTAGCAAGCGCCACTACATGGCGAGCGCTAACTGAGTTGTGTTATCTTTTGTTCATCTTTATATTTTTTTCATCTTCGTTCTTGATCACATTCTACATCTTTCTTTTATCTCTTCCTATGTCATTCCCACCCCCTCAACCTGACTTCTCTCCCAACCTTCGCTACACCATAGTGCACATGACCATACTATGGTTTACCCTCTAACTTCATTTTCCTCCTCACCCCTATATCTGTCCTCAACCGCATTTTCCTTTCCCGTCACATTGATGAACTATGGTACACAAGGCAATGCCATGCTATACCCCCTTCCATCCTTTTCTTCCTCACCCTCAATTCCCTCTCCTACCCCCTTGCTATTACAATATGCATGGCTACGCGATATTAGGAGCTGCTTGGCACATACCAAATTTCTGTGGTACATACGCACGAAGCACTGTTTTCGGTGGTCGCCCACGGAGGTTCGCCAAGCTTAAAGAGAGCTCAGATCTTAGGAATCCGTTTTCTTTGTCTTCTGACAGGAGACTTACGGCAATGTCAACGCAAATATGGTACTAAAGCATCGAACGTGCCAGCAACTATTCCTGTAAAGCGTGCTCTGCCTCAGGGAGACTAGCTACACGGCAAAGCGCGCCGCGCGCAATTTTTTTTTTTTTTTTTTCTGGGGCAGGCGTTTGTGTCAACCTACGTTAACATAAATGCCTGTGGAGTCCGTGCCTCCCCCCGCGTGCACTTGTAAATAGAATTTAGCTGTGCGCTCAGCAAGAGGTTCGAGCAAAATGCTGATCGACAGCGCAACCTGGGAGTTCTTTGTTACACCCATTTAGTGCTTCTAAACAAAAAAAGTGGCACGCAACACAGTCTGTATTCGGAAAACTGTGTGTGTTATTCGCTATATATTTCTTACTGTCCTCCCAATTGCATTTGTTTCTCCCTATGGTGCCGTTTGTTCTGATGCGGGCCAGTATTACCTTAGCAACATCATGCATTCCGTAAACAACTGAAATGCAGCGAGCCAAGCGATGAAAGCAACGAAAGTGTGAGTTAAAGGAGTTGAACACACACACACACACACACACACACACACACACACACACACACACACACACACACACACACACACACACACACTGCTCCATCTGCAAGAAACGGCACAGCGAACCAAAGTGACCACAGCCATTCTGGTGAGCTGACTGCGACGTTCCGTCATTGAAGAGACGAGGCTCTAGCGTGCTGACAGCTCAATTAATTCTCCCCGAATCGCAATGAGGTCGCACACTATTTCCTCATTAGTTGAGACGTTGAACCTTTTTCTAGAGCTTAGTAAAAACAGTACCTAAGAAATACCCCCAATAAGAAGCCTTAGAAATGAGGGCGCCCACTAGAGCAAAGTATATATCCGCTCTAACCCAGTCGTGCAAACTGGCGTAAGTGAAGAGCCACTCAACAGGCGAAGATTGCAGTTAATGGCTGATACTGTCAAGGGATCCACGGCAACGTGCGCTGGTCGAGCACATAGGCGTAATCGTGATTAACAGCTCTGGGTCGTTAATTTTAGAGCGAAGCAGGTCTCGAAACAAACTTCAGAAATCGAGGAGTGATAATGAAAAGCCGCGATACCGCGCACAGTTAATGTATAGTCATTGCTGCCAAAGCTCATTTCTCTGCGCTATCGGTGCTTTTAAACAGAAGCTACCAGCGTAGAGGCTCTCTATCGGCAGTAGTCTCAATTAGAATGTATGAATCACAACCGCCTATTTCTACAGCTAATATATGCAATGATATGTAATCCTGACCGAGAATTCCAGCCAAGTTGCATAAGTACTTTTTCTTTTACGTACTTTTCGTTCACAAGGAATGCTGGCATTAATGATGCAAGGGACATTGGAAAAGCTGAGGAGATGGCTACAGAATAAGGAGACGACCCATGATGAAAACGACTCCAAAATTGGACTGCTTTAAAGAGCGCTAAGTGCACTTAGCGCTCTTTAAAAGAAAATGTAGACAACACAGTTACGTTCATAATAGAATGCAATGCTCTAATAACTGAAGTGACATTAAGCTCAGTGTGTTTTGCGATGAGCCTCGAAAGGTAACTGTGTGTGATAGTTGGGACGGCAAAAATAAATAAAATAAAAGGAAGTGCTCACATAAAAATGAAAGGAAAAGGGAAATGAACTATTTATATCGGCATGCACCCGGTTCAAGCGTCAGCAAAACCATATACTTGCATTTTATACAACCTTGTGAGGATGCGTGTAGCATGAAGGCTCGCGCGCACATTCGCGCTGTTCGCCAGGGTGTATAGACCCTCTATCCTAATAAAAACGATGTAATACGGATGAATTCACGTTTTCTGGAACGTATACGCAAGCACGCCACGTAATGTCATTTAAAGCATCAGCGCATGCTGTGTACAGCCAGGCTCGCGCATGCCCGCGCTGCACGTACTTGATTCAGTTAATCGAAACGCCCTACATACGAGCGCAAGAAAAACTAAGCAAGCAAAGAAATGGCGTAGCAACAACGCCAATACTTGCATCGGTAATAAAAGAGAAAACGCATGGAGGATATAATGCATGGTCTAACAAGATTCCGTTGCCCAGAAATAAAGCGAGTAAAACTAAAGAAAGAAAGAAAAAAAATGCTGAGCACCGCGCTTGATGTGTCCGCGGCAGCCGATGCGAAAGCCCCGGTATCACTCGCGAGCATAATGCTGCGCGTTCAGCCAACCGGCTGTTAGAGGGCGCTCGGGTGGAATTACAGGACCGCGAGGTTGTAGTACGTAAGCAGACGCCGCGGCTCGGTGGAGAAGAGCCTCGCGGTGATCTCGTTTGGAGTAAGGCTTAGACAGGAATATAAAAAAATAAATAAATAGATAAAGGAAGTATGGGTTAGCGGGCCTAGCCTATTTTGGCCCGGTTGGGAAAGACAACGCTGTCCGTTTTTTTTAATACTTTTTAATGCGTCGCATAGGGACACGTACGCGCATAAAGCCCAAGTATGCGAAAACGAAGCCCAGAAATAAAAATTGAACACGGGAGAGCATGTTAGATAGGATGCTCTTTGCTAGCCTTACCACAAACATGAGCTAGAGAAAAAAAAAGTGGTTGCAGTTATGTTTTTCTTGTTCGTTTTCTCCTTGATGTGGACTGAAGTCCCGTCAAGAAGATGATCGACGTCGATGAAGCAGGAGGCAGGTTGGAGGTAATGAACTTGAAGGTATATTGTAGCAAAATATTTACAGTCATATGTACATCTTGCCGAAGCACACTGATGATAACATAGACATCAACAGCGTCTTACTCTTCTACTTAACTTTTCTTAAGTTAGAGCCTAGAACACTGTTACTACATACAACGAACCTAGTCTCACTGTTCGACCACCGAGTGGTTACGGCCCAGACAGAAGTTGCATCGTACGGAGTCTTACTGATCGATCAGTTAAGTGATTACAGCCTAGACTGAAGGGAAACGAATCCCGTCCAGTCTTTAGTACCTTACGGTAACAAAGAAAGAGGGGAGGTGGCCACTGCTGGTCCGCCTCAACCTTCTGTTATCCAATCTGTTTACCCTCAGATTAAGCCACTCCCTAGTGGGCTGTCCCTAATCCCGACAGCAGCGTCTTTGCAGTTTAAACAGGCATTTTGGCATTCTTTCCCATCATGGCTCTCCCTCTCCTTATCCCACGCTCTCAGATATTCTCACAATCGAAATATCGGTATCGTAGCAGCCCTGCGGCATTCGGGCCATCTCCCACGCTCATCCAGTCGAACCCTGTCGTTCCAGGAAACACAGCGTGTCTTCGCCTTTCCCGCAGTTCGGACCTTGCACTGCTGCGACTCAACCCTTTGTTCCAGTCGGCGCGCCGAGAGCGCATGCCGGTCGTTAAAGAATTGGTTGGGCCAAGCGCATTGTCGCTTCGAGCGACGGCGCACTTCTCATGCATTCTTTTCCTACGCGTCCGAGCTGCTCTTCCCCGAAACGGCCACTGAGGGGACAAGTACGGTCGCGCAGCCGCGACCCCCCCCCCCCCCCCCGAGCGACGTTCAGCGAAAGGGAAGGGTCTCGTACCAGGAACCCCTGGGGGCCAGCGTGGGAGACCAGTCGCTCAATGGGAGCAGTTTGCTTTCCATTGATAATTGCTGTCAAAGACCATGCAGAGAGAGAGCCGAGAAAGAAGCTTTGTATAGCGTACGGTGCTACGCCGTCGCTTCTGCACGATCGCCTTATGAGCGGCAACATAACAGTTGCCCTGTTTTCACCATTGGGCTATTGATGAATTTAGCGTTGTATTGGAGCCGAGCATTCCTACGTGAACCAAAGAAACAAAAAAAAAAGAAAAAAGATTGGAGCATGGCATTTGTTTTTCCCCGTTTGGTACCTCAAGCTACTTTCAAACTGCGCGTATTCAACTGAGGGCGAGCGAGTATCACACCGTTGGCACTGGCACGGTTTGCGCAAAAATACACGGATGGTTGGCTTCGAATGACGCCTTCCTTGTCTGCTTTAAATTTGCTTCGAAAGCGTGTCCCTCAGTGTTGAGCTGCCCATTCAGGTTACAATACCTTGGATACCGTCGTAATTAATCGACCTAGCTAAGAAAGACGAAGCCCCGCCACGGTGGTCTAGTGGCTATGGTACTCGGCTACAGATCCGAGGGTCGCGGGATCGAATCCCGGCCGCGGCGGCTGCATTTCGATGGAGGCGAAATGTTGAGGCCCGTGTGCTGTGCGATGTCAGTGCACGTTAAAGAACCCCAGGTGGTCGAAATTTCCGGAGCCCTCCACTACGGCGTCTCTCATAATCAGAGCTGGTTTTGGGACGTTAAACCCCACATAACAACAACAAGAGTGACGAAGCCTTTGCCAGGCAACATCGACAACATATCCACATGGGTAGTCGCTAGAGTTTTGGAAATGGGTCTTTCAAAGGAGACAAAGCTGCTTTGGAAGGCTTTCAACGTCGAAACGAATGCCTGTCGCAGCCTCCGCAGAAAGCAGGAACAACACTTTAAGACGTGTTAGGGCCAAGGAAGACGATGAGCACCAGTTTCAAAGAAAACGTGCTCAGTTTAACTTTTAACGTATTTTCTTTCATATATGTTACCATGAGCACCGTTATAAGTGAGTTTTCGAACTTCAAGACTACCGCCCACACGTGGCCATAAGATAGGCAAACACATTGCCCTTCGTGCTGAATGTCCATCAATATAAATGATGAGACCATTGTTTATCGTTTCGTCGTCAGTAAACGTTCTACATACGTATTTTTATGTGCCCAGCTAGTATTGCGAAACTGGTGGCCTCGAAGCTAAATTCAATAAATGCTTGCAATTACAAGCAAAAACACCCCGTCACCAACTCCATCAGGGCTGTAGACTCTACTCGGCGAGAAATGATGACGCCGAGGAAATGGGTCGGTCGTTCCAGAGCTCCTTTGGTACACTGCCAATGTTTATGCCGAGCAAGCGTTATATATATATATATATATATATATATATATATATATATATATATATATATATACAAGAAACGAAGAAAAGGAAAACCACAGCTTTCCCCGCAACTTTACCGCAAGCCTCATTGTAATACACGAGGACGGAACCAATTTCTCCGCCACGCACTTTACTCTTCGTTTTTGCCGCCCCGGTGTACCGTACGCCGCTGCCGACTGTAATGAGGCTCTCCAGCCCAGAGTTTCTTTTCTTTTTTTTTTGAACTCTCCACAGTAAGCAAGAGTTCGAATCTAGGGCCTCAAACTTGAAGCCTCAAAGCCACGGTGCGAGCGGAAAGTAATTTTCAGGGCACACTTGTAATACATCGAAGATCCCCTTTGCAGAGATTTTTCCGTCTGCGCTTCGGCTTACGTGTTGCACTTATTACGAATCAAAACGACGATTAGTCGGAGGCTGCCTCACCGGTTTCCCACTCGAAATAGCGATTTTTGATAAGTAGCGGGAGGAAGGCGGAGTCGTAGGAAACTCTCTGCAAAGGTTGACTCCCAGTGTTTGCCTTCTTTGCACTGCCTATTTAGGAAGTAAGTAGACTGGCGGCCTTAATTTCTTGCAGAAGTAGTCTGGTCTATACACAAGTCATTTCCCAGTGCTTCTAGAGCACACCGCGGCAAACACTGCGAAAGACAGGTAAAAATATATATATTCTCGTTTTAAGCACGTCGTTCGCATTTGCCGTCATCTATGTAAACAAGCAGTTTCCCATATGAAAAAAAGAAACGACAGGTAATGGCTGAAATACAAGAAGCAAAACGTAAGGTATTGGTTGGAATAAAAATCTAATGACCGAAAACAAGTCTACGAAGTTGGCGCCCATTTGGAGATTTAATCCCGAATGATGCAGCACATGTTGGTGCATTGCTTTAGAAACGGATTTAATGAGAATAGGGAACGCGCAGGCTGCGGGTTCTGGATCCACAGCGCTTAATTATAACCGAGTTCAATAAAACGGTGAATGAAGCTAGCCCTTCTCATGCGGTTTCAGTTGTTTCAAAACAGGGACTACGAATCACCTTTTTACTAGCCCAATGCGCAATTAGACTGTCGTCGAAATTATTACGAATTACTTGAACTACTGCACGAAAGCCGACCTGCGTACGCCACAGGGAGTAATTTTTTTATATACAAGCGATATAGCAGCTTTGTCAGCCGCAGTGCTGGGCAGTATCGAAGATACATGTATCTTAGATACTCTGAGTATCTTGTATCTGCATCGCGATACATCTTGAAAGACGTGTATCAGTATCTGTATTTTCGATACATTGAAGAATGTATCGAGTATCTTAAGATACAAGATACTGATGTCGGAACATCACCGCGCGACACTAGAAATACTGGCAGAAGTCCGCTGCTCAAGCAGGTACTGCCGCCACTAAGCTTATAACGCTGATCCGCGGTGTAAACGAACAAACTGCGAAGCGCGACACTTTGTACCGCTGCGAAACTGCGACACTTTTTACCACTACGATGTCTGGAATTGTCTCGTAGAGAGAAATTATTACAAAAGTTGCACATTCGTGAATCCGTCGATGACGAGCGCTTTACGCGAGCACATAACTAGAATTTAGGAAGTCATTGCGGTTTTATGTCCTTTCTGTATAGAAGATCCGGCACAAAATATGTCGCTACGAGCGTTGTTACTCCTGTACACTTGTCCCGTGGTCCGGTACTGCGTAAACGGTATACGCGTACGGACCAGGTTAAACTCAAAGTCGTAATTGCGGCATCGTTCCGAGGTTTTGCATCGCCATTTTTGTTATTAGGTGGGAAACCACTACCTGGTTGGCAAGTAGAGCATCGACTTCCATGAATTACAAAAACCACAAAAAACCGCCGACAGCGTAGCTTATACATAGCTGCCATGTTTAGCAGCCAAAAGAACCCCAATCAGTTGTTTGGGAATGAAAACAATATAATTATAGCCAGAAAACAACAGTTGTTGAGATACTAACATATGTTTCATTCAAGTTAAACTTGGTTGGTCGCAGTTCTGAAATTCTAAAGCAAACACTCCTGTTCATAGGCGTTTTCTGCTGCATTATATATGTCCATAATATGAAATTTATAAATGTATCGAAGTATCTTAAGATACAAATGGCAAGTATCGTATCGGATACAATTATTGAGGTGGTATCTTGTATCTGTATCCGAAATACTTCTTGCCCGAGTATCTTGTATCGTATCGCGATACAATTTCAAAGTATCTTTGCCCACCCCTGGTCAGCCGTATAAACTGGCTACTGCACACTGATCCAACATTATCTCTAAAGGACGAAGGCATATCATTACAGCTCTGAAATGCTGCGGGTCCGGCGTACGTTCATTGATAGGAGCGAAAGCCCGGTGTCGGCACTAAAAGCTCAAATGAAACCAGCACGGTGAACTGGAACGTTAAGACAAGTATCTTATCCAAGTCACGGTGAAACAAGACTATCTGATCCTCTCTGGCAGAACATCATTCCGCATTCCTTACCTCCGAACGTCACCACAGACAAGCCGCGTCACATATTCCTGCCTCAGCGCGCTATGCGAGCAGGCTGAGCGAGAAGCTCGAGAAAGTAAGACAAGAACGGGTGGTACGCGAGAAAAAGCAGCGCGCCCGGTATTGCACGGGAAGTTATGAGCGTGCTCCGGCCGCCTGATCCTTAATTTCCTTGAACGGGACGCGCCGCAGCAACAGGGCGAAACGGAAGCGGCCCCGGACAGGAGAGCCGGGCTCATCCGGCGTTGCCTAGGCAACAACATCCGCGCCGCATGGAACCTTCGGAGACAAAGCCCCACCGAGTGAGACATGTCAGAAGAGAGGAGAGCGTATTTTTGGTCATGCTCGAAAGAAGCAGCACTTATGGAGCAGGGTACTCTAGGCGAAGATTGCTTGAAATAAACAGACAGTGGCGAGCAGAACGGAATATACCACGGCTATATTTTAAAACTACGGTGATAATGATGCGCGGAAGAGTCACGTCTGATGAAACTAACACCAGCTGTAAGGTTTCGTATACCGAAGAAAATTAATGCACGCGTTCGTTCCTTTTTTTTTTTCTTTTGTCGAGGGAGCGTATACAAGGCTTGATGCCACCAAAATCTCACTGAAAGTTCGAAATGTACTTCTGTGTTCATTCGGAAAACGCACCTCCTGCTATTGCAAGCGTGAAAAGCAAAGACAAGAGCAGTCTTTTTTTTTTTAAGAGTTATCTTCATGGAAATAGCGCAGAAACATGAGTCCATCGCAGGAGGCATTCACCTTTCTCATTTCGCATCCATTTCTAAGGAGAGCACTAGTATTTAGCTTAAGGAGAGCACTAGTATGATAATGGCCGCATCTGCCTTAGATGCGCAGCATAAGAACGTAACGGCCGTGGTAAACATTCGTGGCCATCTCTGCAACGCGCGCCCTGCCCAAATGCATTACGAATACTGCGTTTAGACTGGCGCAGTGCTGCTGGAGGGACAAGCGATAGTGGGTCGGGATTAGCCAGCGTCGAGGTGAACTTAGTCAGCCTGCCTAGATCCGGCGGGTTGATTTGTCCAAAGCGCTGGGTATATGTTCGACGTCTGACTCAACACTCCGACGGCGAGTTCATCTAAACTAACCTATATACGGAGACTGCACCGTGGTATATCTTCAAACCCACTCCTTCCCCCCCCCCCTTTTTTATACAGACGAACTGTGGGAATACGCTCACGTGTTCGTGCCCTAAAGCGAGACAGGCACTGAAGTGCCTCAGACAGTCAGCCACTTCTACAAATAATTTCGTTTCAATATCTGTGCCTGGGTCCTATACATGTCGGTGTATTTTGCGCTTCACTTGTCTTGAGATGTTCGCCTTCCAATGTATATTTTAATAAATCTGTTCCGGCAGTGCCTAATTTCATGTATTTTTTTTTTCGAGAAGGACAATAAACATACCTCTGACGTTTCGAGATTTGCTTTGTGTTGCTGTAGGACCAAATTGCCATATTAAGCTATACCATTTTGTGTAGTGGATACTCCAATTAAATGTGTTTTTTTTTAAACTCGATAGCGTTAGAGCTCGTTTCGCGGAAATTCCGGTGTCGGCGTCGCTGGTTGTGAGCCAAAATACCAGCGTTATCCATGAGCGAAAATTTTGTGTGCGTGTTTTGTCCTCAAGATGGACCATTACCAACTAGCTCAAGCCTCATTTCTAATGGTGCCTCACTCATCGGCGAGTTTTGACGGCGCACCTATGTCAAATGGCGCAAGGCGACGAGGGAGACTACACAGTAACGCAAGTAACTCGCACTTTCTACAAGGCGGTGTCATGGCAGTTACGCGGCTAGGCGACTGAAGAGCATGGCAAGCGGAAGAGAGCGCGATCAGAACGGGGCAGGCCGGGATTCGATCCCGCGACCTTCGGATCTGCAGCCGAGTGCCATAACCACTAGACCACCGTGGCGGGGCGCCAGGCATCGCTATCGCGTTCAACTCTTAAGGCGTAGCTTAAGGGTCCTACTGGTCTCTTCAATGCGTGAACTCTGAAGGTAATGATCAATACACGACTTCATTCAATCAAAAGCAGCGCACAAGCACACGTGCCACACGAAAGTGTTGGTGGAGAACGAGCCGCGAACGCGACTCAATGCAGCCGTCAATCGAGGCAAGCCCCAATGGCGCCCGTGCGCCAGAGCAGAGTCGAGACCCTTCATGTGCGACCGCCTCGGGCACAAAGATGTGAGGGGGGTGCCCGCTTCGTCTCGCGCAGCCTTTATTTACGAGAACGCAACGTACGCGACGACACGCGAGATAACGCCCTCGCTTAACCCCGCCTTCTTGGCCGTGATCGATAGCGCCCGCAGGCGCCATCGCGCTCACTTTCCTTTTGTGCCTTCGAAGCGCCCCAAACGAGGCAGGCGCGCGACCTGACTCGAACAATGGTACCGTTGGCGCCAAATTTGCCGGGTCATCATCGCGCAGGAGGCAGCGAACGTTCTTCGCACGCGTCACCGAACCGCGGGAACACCTCACCATGCCGCGTGCAGTAGTCGTGGTGGCGCGACCCGGTCTTTGTTGTGCCACTTGTTGTGCGGTTTGTTGTGCGGCTTCTGATGCGAGCGTCCTCTCGCTTAATTATCTCGCGCCGAGTAGTCTTCAGAGGCAGCAGACGCTGTTAGCTGCCTCCGAAGGCAATCAGCGGCCGCCATGGTAGTTACGACTTTAGCGTAGTGAGGCTAAGGACTCGCTACCATATCCTGCTTCTGAGCTCTGGAGCGGCCCAGAAATAAATAGGGAAGCTAACAGGGTAAAGTGAACGAAGAAACGGGGCGTTAAACTGGTATTAATAACGGGTCAGTTTTGTCGCCTCGATATTTAGTTACCTTGAAGCAGGTAGAAAAACCTCAAGTGCGCTCTCCTTGCTTTGCTTATCCTGCTTTATCTTACAATTTACCGTCTCCCATTATATGGTGTATGTCCGAATTCGATCCTGTTAGCTTTCTCTGTGACTTTCTCTTTATTCTTCGCAGTCTTCCTCCGTGTAAGACTTCATGGTTTTTTCTTTTGTGTTGTCTTCTCAAAACCAAGAAACATGTGGCTATGTTAGAACGCAATTCTATTAGCGAGTTTCCACATTGTCATTCTGTTCTATTTTACTGGTTCCCCGCTGCCAGTGAGAATAATATGGATGACTACCCCGCATTTTCTTCTAGTTCCCCTTCTGTTGCTTCAGTAAGTACAAGACCTGCTCAGGACATTGTAAGGGAATATAAGGATATCGACGGTAGGCGAAGATGCGCATCCCTTAGCCACTCAGGATACAAGGCGCATGAACAGAGAGTGGCTTACATAAAAAAAACTTGGAACCCTTGGTGCAAAAATATGGAAGGGGGGGTCTCAAGGAAGATACTGGTGGAACCAGCGTCATTACATGCGTAGATAACGACACGATAGAGACAGACGCTTGTACGTGAAGAACAAAAACAAAAATGAGGGGTCAAAGAGAGATGGCTGACACGATGGGTTGCAATCGATGTAATGACGCCTGATTACAACAAATAGGCTTGGTTTAGGGGAAAGCCATGTCAAGATTACCAAGCAGCTGAAGTGTTGCCTTTTTGAGAAAGGAACCATTCAGTAAGGACTTACTGTGCAGCTTCCCCGTCAAACAAAATGTGTGATAGCAAGCAAGAGGAAGTACCGAGACGCGTGTGGGGACCGCTGACCGCTGTGGCGACGGAGGCCGAAAGACGACGAGGTCCCGTGACGGAGATCGGAGAGGCACGACAGCGCAAGCACCTCCATTTGTCAACGCCTTCGCGGCGATGGCGTGCCGCGTTCTCTCAAGCAGCTGTAGTCATCTGCTGGCAGGTTGGCCCCAGGAAAAACACAAACTTCGCTGGTCTGCAACAAGAGGACGTCGTCGCGAAATCGACACGACGTCGGAAGACGGAGGTGGATGGATCGAGAGCGGAGCCAGTATCTCTTTCCGCTTGCGAATGAATTTCGAGTTCTTGGCCCTCGGATCGAAGCCTATACGAGACGATTCTATATATAGATTCTATGGAGTCTGTATACCAGGGGTGTCTCAATTCGTGGATTGCAAGACAAGACAAGCAGCAGCCGAGTTTTAGAGGGATCGATTGATGTATGGAACTGAGGTCATGGTATTGGGTGAACTGGTGGACCTATAAACCAACCAGTGACGACAGTGCGGCGTTAAAGGAGTACTGACACGATTTGCGGCGGCTCAAAATGTACATTTTTCGTTTTCTAGCCATGTATTGTTAACGCCCTCCGCACACGGAACCCCAGAAACAAGTACAGAATATTTTAGTTTGGTTTTAAAGTTTTCGTCGCCCAGCACTGCAAGCCAGCCCCAGCGCAATGGACACTACGATGACGTATGAGCACAGTCTCTGAAAAATCGCCGAAATCGCTGTCAGAGTCACTGGACGACCGTGAAATTGTCGTTGTTTGCATTCCACACGTGTAATTGACCACAGACGACAGAGTTGCAGCGACTTTATCACGAATTGCTGTCCCTACGTGAGTCAGACGTACGTCCGACTATCTTGATACATCACTAGGTAACCGCCCCATCGAAATCGAAACCGAAAGTGGGCTTCTAAGGAAGCCGTATTAAAAATATATTCGTTGCCTTGCGAGGCAACACGATACTCTTTTTGGGGTTCTCCACACCAGGGCTTCCATTTACAGCAATAACACAAGAATGTCAAAGATTCGTGTCAGTACTCCTTTAAGTTTCCCCCACTCCCCAGATGCAGGCTACCACGCACCTGAAGGGGGGGGGAGAAGGGAATAAGGTAGAGGACAGAAGAGCAGGAAGAAACAGACAAGAAGACAATTGGGCGCAGCAGCCATCACACATCAGTTCCGCAGCTGAATCCACGATATTGCTGCATCGTTATATTAATAACGTTGACTTCATTGTCCGCAGCACCGGTGTATTCTCCTAGGGTTAGTGAGAAGTCATCCCAAATCGGCATTCCACCACTGTATCCACGGTATTTATAGCCTTGACTTCGATTCCTGCAGAGTAGGCGTATTATTTTGTAGAACACTGAGCGGGAAATCAACGAAGCCTTCATGGAGCAGGAACGTTTTTTTAAAAAGTACCATTTCCAAGCGAGGCGTCGTGCATTTGTTACATGCTTGCCTGTTGGAGCACGGCTCGTCTTTTTTCAACCTGCTCGTCTATTTCTAGCTGTTCGCTGCAGAACACTGTCAGTGCTGTCATAGGAGCGGGAATTAAGGCATCACCCGGTAAACCGTAAAGTAGCATGCCAAGTTCAACACACACACACACACACACACACACACACACACACACACACACACACACACACACACACACACACACACACACACACACACACACACGTATAGCTGCTTTCCACAGCGACGTCAAGAATGACGCAAAGCTGTAAGAGCTCTACAAATCATCAGAAGAGGGCTGTTTGCAATATGCACCAAAACAGCCTTGTTAACAGATCTTATAGATCTGTTCACCAGCGTTTCTAGATAAAATGAAGCGATAAGCGACGTCTGTAGAACTCGTCGCCGATGGGGAACATCGCCAACGGCTACACAGAAAAATATCTAACGCCCCCCTAGGGGGCACCTCTTCTCACTCTCCCTAAAATACAGGGTCAGCTATTCCACCTCCCCTGTGATACGTTCCTGAACCCGCTACCACTCCAACGCAGGAAAACAGAATGAAATGCAGCAGCAGAAAGAAATGGGGAGAGGGGTTGGGTGGCGCGGGAGGGCAGCAAACAGCAGGCAGAAGCGATCGCGCGCTTGCGAAATTAAGTTATACAGTAGAGAGGGAACGGGTGTGTCTTATTGCTTGACGCAGACAATTGGACCGAGGAGGGTATGCCGACAGTCAGGCATCCGAGACAGCAGCAGGAGGAAAGAGGCACAAACGCACCCGAGGAGACGAGATCACCGAGAGAACCGCGTCGGGAAGGGCATCACCATTACTAAAGAGTTCGGGAGACAGCGCTTCCCGCATCGCCCTCGCTCGTTTTAGGGCACACGTTCCCACACATCCCACTGAGCCTTTGTTTATATTTCTTTTAGCAGAGATCCCCGCTTGTTCCCCCTGCCTTTCTTGTTCATTTGACGCTAAGGGGAGCAAAGAAAGGAATAACGGGAGGCCTGATTGCTACGATGTAAGTAGAGAGGTGCCGCCTATCGAGAAAGTGCCGCTCATTCCGGCGCAGCCCGAAGTAATGGTCTCGTGGCAGGCCTTGGGAATTGCGGGGGGGCCTCTAAGTTCAAGCAAGAGGGGAGAACGATTTCACCGAAGAAGAGAACGTGGGGTATAAAAAGCAAAAAAAAAAATAAAATAAAATCAAGTGTTGTGCGAGCGACGAAAGGACTGCGCGCCTAGCAATATCGGAAGCGAGAAAGACAATTAGGGGTGGCGACGGGTCAATTCGAACGTTTCTTCGAAGACAGCAGAAGAGCAGGGGTTTATACAATGAACTCGGTGCACGAAGCGAGCGCGTTACTCGGAAAGTAGAGATGGCGGCGGAGGGTTACAGATTGCAATTGACGGCCGCTAAGCGGATTCGGTGTATCAGGCGTATATAAGATGGGAAGACTACGCCTCTAAGCATTAGATGTGTCGTCGTAAGGGAGAGAGAAATCGTTATCCGAATGTTGTAGTTGCTTTCCCGATTTCGTCTGTTATTCTGTAAAACGTACTGGAACGGAAGAGCAGATAATCTGTTTGAACGGTGCTGGAGCATACTAAACGAGGACGCTAGCTGAAAAAAATAAATAATAAATATTAAAAAACCGTCTATAAATAAAAAGACGTAGCATTGACAATTTCTTGCCCCATATTTGCAGTCTGATGTTGGAGTGGGTGCTTTAGAACAACTATTGATGTCTTAATAGCTGAACTTGCTAACGGCGAATAGGCATAGCAGCTCGGCTGCGTCGTGTTGCTCCCCCTCCCTCACACACACACACACACACACACACACACACACAGAGAGAGAGAGAGAGAGAGTGAGAGAGATAAGCACACATACCTCGTCGGTTAGGAAGAAAGGGCGAAAGAAATGGAACACAAGAATCAGGTTTTGCGCTGATTGCTGTAAGATTCGTATGTGATAATGTTAGCAGCATGCCACAATGGTGGTCTAATAGGATAAAGCACAAGCTGCACCATACGCCGTCATTAGCCTACACAAACATACGTAGCGAACAAAAAAAGAATGCAAATGCAGTCGAACGCCTCAGGTTTGGTAATTCACCATTGTTTGAAAGAAAGAAAGAAAGAAAGAAAGAAAGAAAGAAAGAAAGAAAGAAAGAAAGAAAGAAAGAAAGAAAGAAAGAAAGAAAGAAAGAAAGAAAGAAAGAAAGAAAGAAAGAAAGAAAGAACAACCTCAATGCTCTAAAAGTCGTGCAGGAAACTTATGCAACATCTTCCTTTGAAGGATGGAGGTCGAGTTAAAAATTCATTTGGCGTACAGTCGAGAACCCAACTTTCTCACTCGGAGCCAAACGAGTCTCGACGTGCGCGAGGCGCACTCCAGGGAGATATACGTCTTCGCCACAGTTTTTTTCCACATGCTCCATCTTGCGGCGGGGCTACAAAACGCTCCGAACGGGGGCCTTCCTCGACATTGGCAGAGGTGCGACGAGCGCCGGCATCCAATTTGCATCGCAATGAACCGGAGCTCCCGATGGATCGGCACGAACGGTACAGAGAGCGGCGTAGGTACGAACAAAGAATCGGCGCGCGCTTCTAACGAGCCGCAGCAACCCGAACGGGTCGCCGTGCTATGGGGGCCTTCACGCAGGCGGCGGCGGCGGCGGCTTTCGGAAAGAACTGCGCGTCGTCAGGAGAAGCGTCGAATCAAAATGATGATAAATAACTGCAGGGCAGAGGCGAATGTGCGCCGCCGCCAAAGAGGCTCGAAGAACGAAAATGAAGTGCGCGCCTTGAACGCGGACAAATGGAGACAAGAAAATGGTCGGCAATGTGAGAGCATTGAGGAAGACGTTAAACACGAGTAACGTGAGAGACAAAGCGAACGAGAGAGTGAGTATAAGGCCAGGTAAGCTAACCAGGTTGGGTATGGTGCAAGATATACGTACACCCTGAAGTGAACAGCCGTTTTCTGCGGCGTTAGGTCTGCTCATCTTGCGAGGCAGCTGCTTACCTGAACGACTTATAACTAAAACGCTCTTAGTGTGTGTGCGACTTAGTGTTCTTCGTTTCTTTTCTCCGCGTTCTCTTTCTTGTTTTGTCACTGTGTCTGCGTGCCGTTTTTCGCAATGATTCCACCCTCCCACCACCGCCCTCCCCGTATAGGTTAGCAAACCGAATGCCAGCTTCTGGTTAACTTGCTTGCCTTATTCCTTGAGATCTCTGTCATCTCTCTGCACTGAGAAGCTGGCATTGAGAAAGAACGAAAAGGGGAGAACGAAAAGGACCCCGACTCTCTCTCTCTCTCATCACACACACACACACACACACACACACACACACACACACACACACACACACACACACACACACACACACACACACACACACACACACACGAAACGACTGAAGCAGTGCATGCGAAAGGTGTAAGGCCTCGAGTACGAATAGTTTCAGCTCAAGCAGGAGCTGCGGTGGAACTGCGGCATACCGGTGGAGCTGCGGCATAGTGTCAATTTGAGGATCTTGCTCTGACAATTTATTCGCAGTCGATTGACCATTTCGTACTTCTCCGCACCTGGCACATCTGAGGATTCGTGTCTTAATAGGTGAGGAATCTGTAATCGTGCTCTTCTGTCTCCTTGTCTCTGAGACTTAACCACCTTGTCACAAGGACTTCGTCCTTTGACACAAGCGCGCCAAGCCTGGACGGTAACGGTGAGCGTGAATGCGCATAATAAATGCTGCGGAGGTCCTTGATGAATGTCGACGAGACGAGCATCGGCGACGTCATTTTCTAACAATGTCGGCAGCCGCTCCTCGGTGGGAGAAGCGGTTCCTCCCCGTCTGGTTCATTATGGCCACTTCTTTCCGCATTAGGAGTGACGTTTTCAGAAGACGCACCAGTGGGCCCGAAATAGCGTTAACCAATACAGAGCGGTTTCGTGGCAGCTGTCAGTACTAATGAGGCACGGAGCAGCGGAGGCCCTCATCTCCTCATTTGTGCTCCCGCTGCTCAGGTGTTCAACCTTCATGAATTTGCTGCATTAGAGATGGCGTCTGTATAATGAGACAAATAATGCGTTGTATCAATCCAGTAACGTTGGTTGTACATAAAGGGCCCACCATGACGTATGGTGAACGCGATTCGCGTTTGAATGTGACCTTCACACGAGGTGGTTTGCCGATGTGTGGAATGTGAGTGGGAGCACTCCTGTGGGTTAATATAATACGCCTCTAGTTCTCACGTGAAAGCCAACAAGCATTACCAATGGCTTCGTCGGCATCAGAGTTGAGCGGCAGCAGCATGAGGTGCAGTCGCATACGAACACGGTCAGCAACGTACGTCGCTAAAGATCTGACGCGTCTGTACATACGCTACAAATCTATCGCAACGTTAAATTCCTGCAGGGCATTGATTCGGATAGGACTTATGTCACGTCATTCGGCACCCGCACTTCGAGTTGCATATACATGAGTTCTGCTTATTGGGGTATCTTGAATTTAAGGTGGCAAGCACAGCACGTGACTATCCAATATCGTGTGCGCATGCGCACGCGTGTGCGTGTCTTTGGCGCAACGAGGTACGACGCAAGCAGACTACTTAATAAAAAGTGCCTCTGCGAGTCGCTCAAGAAAGAAGATCCACATCTGTCAAGAACGGTAATAACTTCCCTATAAAGACATCGCTTTCCCATTAAGAGAAACGTCAAAGGAAGCTGCTTATCCACCATAATATCAATTTGGCCACTCGCGCAACGAAAGGAGAAAAATAACAAGAAAGAAAGAAAATCAAGAGGTCCCAACATGCTTCCGGACACGCGCACTACACACACAACAAAACACCCGCGTGCTCTGCGTATGAAAAAAAGAAGCAAAAACTGCTGATGTGCTTAGAGTGTTCAGAACAAAATAAACCGGCGAAATAAGATATCTGGGTTCTATCGCTATTTAATTGCGAATAATATAAATGCGCAATAAAGATAAGGACACACAGACGCGCGCGCACGCACACACACACACACACGCACACACGCGCACACACACACACACACACACACACACACACACACACACACACACACACACACGCACGCACGCGCACAACCGCTCGTGTTCTCACAGGCAAAAGCAAGCAGAATGCGTGTGTTATACACGTACTGCAAATATAAACAAACAAAGAATGAAGAGGAGCAGCGGAAGGAGATGAGAAAGTGCTTTGCCATCGAGACAGCGCGCGGCTAGGCCACGGGTACAGCCATCTCAGCTTTGTTTATCGAAGGCGCAACGATAACCAAGTTAGCGGCACCGGAGGAGAACGCGACTCCCAGCAGCGAGGCGATTGCTTCTCCGGGTCGAAGCGCCGAGCTTCACCCTACCCGGCGTCGCAAAAACTCGGGTAAACAAAACAGCCCAGACCGCCTAGTAATGCGAGATTCCGAACATCGCCCAGGCATTTTCTTTTTCGGTTCCTGATTTGCTCACTCACTCCTCAATGGAGCAAGCGATAAAGAAGGACGCGGCAAAAAAAAAAAAAGAACCGTTGGCTCGCAAAAAGCAAGTAGAGGTGTCGATGGGCAAAGTGCCAGTGCCACCGGCCCCAACACAGTAGGACGTGCCCATGGCCTGAATTTGTTGCTACTCGCTCGGAGGTCAGTGGATGCGTAGACGTAAACACGCCCGAAAGGAAACGGGTGCTCGTCATTCGCTGCTGGCGCTCACTTTGGCTAGACTAGAGCCCGTTTGTGTTTTGTTCTCGTACTTGCGTCACACGTCTGATGCGTGTGGGAAGGAGCGGGATAAAGCGACCGCCGTGGTTGGAGACACGGGTCGTGACAGTAGCGACGAGTTTGCCTCCATTTGACCTTGCTGCTTTCTGCGGACGCTCTGGATCGCTCTTACTTCTGTAGCGCCATCATATCGCGATCATCATCATCATCATAATCTGTCTTCGCGCAGTGCACGTCACGTGACAATCTACGAAGATAATGCCCTGGTTTCTCGGCGGGAGTAGCCGCCGCTACCTGCGCTCCGCTTGCTGTCTTGGCCAAGCCAGTTAATGTACGATGGCTTGCCACGTCAACAGCCTTTGCGATCATTTTTACACTGATATAGCAGTGCGGATGTGCGACAGCGAGCATTGAACGCTTACGAAATCAGACATATTGTGCATGTAACGGGCACGTCTGGAGCCTGTCGGAAGCGGGCGCTTGCGGTTCCTTGCGCCAATCAGAGCCGACAGGTGACGCGCTGAGATAGCACGGTAGTATTTCGCAATAGACAGCTGTATTCGTACATGTAAAGACAAAATGCTTATGTGGTCCCTTGAAAAATGGCGCCAGAGTGGCGAATGAGCGAACTAGGCACACTGTGCATAAGCGGGTTCAGGGCACAGAAAAAAAGCCGCCGAGAGAGGCCGTGACGAGCACGTAAATGGTGACCGTGAAGAGTGAACAAACCTTACAGAAAACATTTTTGAATCTCCGTCAATAATATTGTATTTTACCCGCGAAATTGTCTGTGTCTGTCTGTCTGTCTGTAATTCAATTTAGCCGCCCGGCTACAACCGATTCAACGGGGTGATCAAGACCAGCCGAGCTACCAGCGGGGGGGGGGGGGGGGTATGGAGTCATACACGTCATCATTATACAGCGCAAAAGAAACTTAGGCCTATTTGAGGCAATATACATTTAGCGCACAACCGTGATCTGGGACGTTCACTTAATTGAGACACATTACACCGGTATTCACGTTATAAATAAAAGATCAACTCGTTAGATGTGGTGTCGTAGAGACGCTACGCACAAAGCGAACAGTAATCAAAGGTCCCAACAGGTGGCACGAGAGCAGGGCGAAAGCGGGAATTTTGAAATGAATTCAGCAAAACCTCCATTGCATCCGTCATAGCAGAAATAAGAGAAGGAAGAGCGTTAGGGGTGAGAGGGGAGAGAAAAGCAAGGTATTACGTATGAGAGGCGGCAGAACACCCGTCTTTCGACACCATGTGCAGTGAAGCAAGCAGATGCATGGCCACTTTTTTTCTTACTAGCCCCGCAGTACCATTTCGTAATATAAACGTTCATTCGTTCGTTCGTTCATTCATTCATTCATTCATTCATTCATTCATTCATTCATTCATTCATTCATTCATTCCTAGACCTCCCATAAAGCGTAGTGGTGAACGAATGGATGGGAGCATCGCTTTAATGAATCCTCTCACCACGAACACGGCACCGACAAACCGAAATACTAAACCTACGACACATTTCCAAACATCAGCGCCGTCTCGAGGCGAGCACAGGCGACGCTTGTGAATCATCGCAACGAGGTTGCAATTACAAGGTATTGCACAGTAGTAAGCGCCACTGTGCGTCACCAAGAGGCAACTACGAAGAGTGCGAACACCTAGCGAGTCCCGATGTATCCATGCACAGGCCATCTCTTTTCGTCTGGTCGATAGTTCATCTTACATTGTCGATACTATGTCACAAGCCGCTAGAGACCCCGCAAGAAAAAAAGGAAGTAAGAAAACGGGATTCCTGTTCTGGAATTAGGGGACGCAAACCCGCTTATGTGGGCCCACAGGAACCCACTATATACGTGGGATCGAAAGACTGCATCGAAGCTATGAGGACGTCAGATCTAGCTAAACAAAAGATCACGACGTCGTGGCAACAGGAAAATGAAAAAAAAAAACACGCATTAAACGTCAGTGGAAGCAAACGTGTTTCCTTTTCAATTCAAAGCCGAGCACAGGGGCGAAAGCCTTTCTAGAAATTGATCTCGGGCCGAACGAGACTTCGGTCGCGAGAATACTGATGCGTTTAGAGAAAGAAACGACAGAACACTCTCGCTCTCCCTCCATTGCTACCTGTTTTTTTTTTTTTCCTCAAGCGAGAATCGCGAGCGAGCTATCGATCCTTCGCACAGAAAGCCGGAAAATTGGACGGCGACGGAATCCGGATTTATTACAGCCGTTCGAGCCGCGAGAAACCAGGCAGTTAGCCTGAGGCCGGGGAAGTGAACCGCAAACAGCAAGAAACATCGGTGGAATGAGAGCGAATGTGTAACAATACGAAGACATCAGAGTTCGTGCGTGAGTATGTATGTATGTATGTATGTATGTATGTATGTATGTATGTATGTATGTATGTATGTATGTATGTATGTATGTATGTATGTATGTATGTATGTATGTATGTATGTATGTATGTATGTATGTATGTATGTATGTATGTATGTATGTGCGCACTTGCACACGAAGTAACGTGGACAAATATATGAATAGTTCCGTTGCAGTAACAGCACGCGTGAAACACGAACTTTTATGTTCCGTTTAGAAAATGTAAGGGGAACGGATTTCAGTGCGGTGGACTTTCTATACACGTCTGGCGTTGTAACTTTCTTGACGATAGTGAAAGGAGATCGAGCAACGACTCTTGCCACAGCCACTGCGCATCCTGTAGTGGACAAACATGTCGACATGTGCGCTGATAACAGCTGCATGTAACAACGTGCATGTAACGTCGCAGAAAAGTTCAGTGAAACACCTTCAGTTGCCTTTTTAAAAGTAAGTAGATACATCACTTTTCTTGTTCATTCCATCACTCATTCAGTTCCCTCTCTATTATACACTTCTTGGCATACTTCGACAGCCTTCCTTCACTAACACAGCGATCGCGATCACTGCCACTAACACTGTATCGTTCATAAGACAAGAGCAACCTAACCTTCATTCTATGTTATTTACATTTTCTACTCACATTTATTTCTTGTCCTTTTCTTGCGTAAAGAACAAGTAATTATCCACGACTACTACGAGCATGGTTATCGTCAGATGGTTTCAGACCTCGGAAGGCGCCAGACTATTCTAAACCGACTTCTCCAGTGGGAAACGAGACAGCGGACGCAGAGAGCAAGGCTTCCCACAGCACATTAAGAAGGGAAAGTAATAATAGTAACACACACAAAAAAAGAAAACTTCCTTTGCAAAGAAAGGGACGGCGACCTGAAGGCCCCAGTCGTGCACGTGAGATTCGGAAGGGTGGATCGAAAACCACGCCTGCTTCGTGCTTATTCTTTTCTTCGCACTTCCCGCAGCGTCAGTTCTTCCGTTCTTCTACACAAGTGGCACTTTACGCACTGCGGTGGGTCTGCCGCAGCGTCCGGTGCGTGGGGCCGCGAACAGGTGTTGCCTCTCCATTCAGGCAAAGGAAGAAAACGAACGGGCGTTTCGCAAGCATCAACAAAAAAGCAGGCGCGAGTGTGCTGTTTGCAAGCTAGAAATATCTTCCACTGATTTGCACAGCAGTTTACTTGGAAACAACGAAAATACTGCAGAGCTAAACATCGCTATAACGACGTTAAAGGGGGAGTCAAGTTTATTTCGTGTTTAAGCATTTTCCACTATTACCACTGACATCGCCCAGCAAAATGAGCTGAATGTCCAGCTCAACCAAAGCCCCGCAGCACTAGTATCATTATCTGGCTTTCAATATAGCGTAATATTACAGGCCTAGCATTTCGAACGCCTGCGTGGCGCTGATCCAGGCGAGCCAGGTGGTGATTGAGAGGTAAGCGGGGGGGGGGGGGGGGGGGATAGAAGCTGATTGCTGAGTAACTGGCTAGTAGTTATACAGGTGTCACACGGGCACCCGTGTGACACCAGTATTACAGGTCAGAATATGTTGAGGGGCATTTGAGACAGGGGGGGAAAGATCCGATATTTATAGAGAAAGAGGCGAGAGGGAAGTTAGTGCATTTATTTGAAGGTGCCTCAGAAGGCGACCCTCCGGCACGGTGAGTGATGGATGAGGGGAAGGATAAAGGCGCTTGTCGAGACGGAGCTCGCTGTAGACTACTCTGATGGTTGCGCAGTAGGGATACACTCCCACCATCCGCCGAAGTTCTCTCACCGTCCTTCGAGGGCAAATGCCATGACATCAACAGTGCCCGGCAAAAAATGTCGCGGGCGAGCTGGTAGGCCAGCTCATTGCCACCAAACACCGAATGCCCAGACACTCGGCAGTGGCAAAAGGAAGAAGGCTGTAATGCGGTGACCGGTGTTGGAGTGGAGGGGTGAGGTGTTGTTCTGTCCTGTAGTGACGGATAGCGGCCTCTGAGTCGGAGTAGAATGCACAGTCTGTGAGAGAGGGAAGGGACGGCAATGACAGTATGGCATGGACAACGGAGAGGGCTTCTATAGCGCGGCACATCTGGAGATAATGTAGGTACGGAACGCTGGTGTGGGTTTGAGATTCCTGGAGGTGAGGCTAGTAGAGACCGAAGCCACAAGAATCTTGGGGAGCCACGAAAAGAGGCATCCGTGTAGGCCCTTCCCTAGGTTGCGAACAGAGGTCAACGATGTTGCGCAGCCACATGACATAGGTACTTTGGGAGCAAACAAATTCATAGGTGTATTGTACTGAGCATTCTTCAGACTGGTAACTGCACACTCAGCTATAACCATTAGCTCAGTCAATCGCATCTTCACCGTGCATGCCAAGGAGACCACAAGTCAAATGCACATTATACAGATTATACAGACGTCCGCAGGGTAGACATCCCCGCGGCTTGCGCGGCCGTTAGGGAATCTACCTAGGAAGCATTCAAGGAGCTAAAGTCATTGTGTTCGCTTTCCACACCGATCACGTGGCGCGCAGTGTCCCCATCTGTCAATGTTCGCAGTGTTCGAAAGCCCGTAGCCAAGAAAGTTTTAAAAAGAAAGCGATGTACGCAGCTAGTCCAACAGCTTGGGGATCTTGTTCCGTTTCAACGGCAACTTTCTCATGACACGGTAATCTTTCCTCATTAAAGCCGGATTTCAGATACAAGTACCTTTAAGGGAAGTTCAAGAGATTACCATTAATTCGTACTGGCCAAGATTTCGCTACATCCACTTACACATCAATATCCCTTCCTCAAACCAATATTTCAAATACACGTTTCTTTATGGCAAGTTCATGGCAAGTTCATGGCAAGGAATATACCTTCGCGACATCCGAAGGTCGTGGGTTCGGGTCCCACCGAGGGCAGGTTTGTCTTTTCGTCCACTTTAATTCCTTTCTACTTTCTCCACAATTACAATACCACAAGTAACTTCCCCTATGTTTTCCTAGGCTTCATTGTCTGTTTGCTCATTAAGTTGTTTCTAACAAATAAAGAACGAGCCCTTGACCCCTTCCCTTTCGTTGGTTATAAACAATACTTTATAATGGTTCGTTATAACGAGGTTTGGCTATTGTTACGACTGAAACTGCGCAAACGTACCTAAAATGAACTCCGATAGCAAAGATCGTTGAGCCCAGCTACCAAGCCAACCTGCACGCGATGATGGTGACTGTAGTTCGGTTAATGAAAGGACGCTAACTTCTGCAGCCCACGTCGGGAGCACAGTAGGAGACAGTAAGAGAAAAGTGTGAGTTGTAGAGGAAAGGGAGGCAGCCAAGATTGTGCTTGCCGGTCAGGCGCTGCAGTGGATGGATAGAGAAACCTTATCGAGGTCCATTAGCAGGGTCCAAAAATAAAAAAAAAGGACTAGTAGACTATATATTAAATGCACCCTAGCACAGACAGCTCTTACAGGGAAAAAAAAAGGAGGGGAGGCGGGGCGGGGAATGCTAGCCAGTAGCCACAGCTTGGTTATGTTAGCTGGAATACCCTATGTATATCATACCGCATAGTTTGTCACGCAGCATATTACGGCTAAGGAGATGCATGCGGGCCTCCTTCGTGGGTATGCATAATTAATCGTACGTAGTCCGTCGGCTGGGCTGTCCGTAGTCTGCAATCTCCAACTTCTCTCTCTTGCGATCGTCTCCACTAAACACGGTTACAGCAGATGGGACGCATCTGGTGCTGACGTGAATGCATATAATTTCAGCTACTTCACGGGAGCCTTTAAGCGGTGGGCCTTACGCACAGCTGGTCAGGGCGTCCATGCACGAAATGTTCGTTAGAAGACTGGATAGGCGCAAACATGTCAACGATCAGGAAGAGAGCAAGTGAGAATGCCATTCGTGCATTAAAATATCTCTTCCGCGCTTTCACGTAACATAAGCAGTATAATCCACAGCTTTATTTCTTTTCTTTTTTTCAGTATTGCCTAATATGAAAACACCGGCGTAAGAAAAGGTAACAGGGTGGGAGAAGTTTGACGTCGCAGCTGCCAAAGAGAGGGACACGACGCCAAACTACTTCTTTGGTTTTAATTTATTGGCTTTATAAGCCCTTCTAACTTTATCGTTCTCATCTGTACATAGCCATCAGCCCTGTTCTTCATGCTTAAGGCTGGCGAGTGCCGGCAGAAGAAACGTTTCTGCTGGCGTTGTCTGGTCCGGTCATCCTCGGTCTTTCAAAGCGGTGGAGGTGCAGTAAAAGTGACGTTTAGAGGAAGGTACCATATTGTAAGTGCTGAAAATTACGCGCTGTGTTATGAAACTGCAAAAAAACCGAATTGTTCTCACAAAACTTAATAGAATAGGCGAGAATAGAAATACAAAGATCATATAATGAAGATATAACCATGTGACGAGAAATAGAGAAGATTAAAGTAATAAAGGAAACCAAGGCGAACAATGTCATAACCACGAGAATAATGCTCTTCAAATGACAGGCACCTGGAGTCACTGTCGTACTCGACTTTTATCTATATGGTCCTAAGAACACTTGCGGTGCAAACCGTAACGTAGTCCACTTAAAGTTTATGGGATGCTCACTCAATGACGTGAATATTATTTGTGCGGAACGAAGTACCACCACTTCTGAAAAGCGCAAAGAAGTTGCAGAGTATCAAAAAAGCAATATTCACAATATGTCTACGCCCTTCGCAGAACTTTCATCAGCTGAGAAAGAAACATTTCGTCGCGCCCGCGGCATTTATAACGCTAAGACGTACATCTGCATGCAGTTGACATGTCTGGGCAGTCACGTCTTTCTATCGATCGTCCATGAGACCGACTGGTGTAGACAACGAAGGACGGCACGACAGACTGTGCGCTCGAGAACAGCTGCGCCCTGTACGAAGCAAGACTAACAGAGGCGTACCGCATACAGGCACGACTATATGGACGGACGAGACGGATAGCCAAGGCACTCATCCAGCCGTGCCTCATTTCCAATGCTGAGTGGCGGCGAACTGCGGCCGCCCAGTGTCCTTACCCATCGCTCTTAGCCGTGCAAGCATGGCAGTGACGCCTCTCCTAAGGGTGAGCCGCGAGACAACAAGCCGCAGCGGCTATAGCATGCACAATAACTTGAGTAAAAGAAGAAAGAAAGAAACCGCGCGGAACTGAACATTACACGTACCTAAGCGCATGCTTCTCATACCGAGTAAATAGACCGTTGCTGGCACGTTAAGATTGATGGCGCCCGCAAGGCGCGTGGCATTCTCGACGCGTACGGATCACTGAGACGCAGATCGATGATGACGTAACGTCATGGTAATGCGATAGGAATCGAACAATGTATTGCACACTGAAGCAACATTTATATTCTAATACTCCAGTTACTTCACCGGGGAGCACTAAAACCATATAGCGTGAAGATATCGAGTATGTAGCGTTTTGCAACCCACTCTGTCGATTTCTATTTTTCGTCTTGATTTTTGTAATCGGATATTCACCCGTCATGAATGCCCTACAGCGGCTGATATCCTCATGTGTTTACCACTTCAAACACAATGACTGCATGGATTAGCCAAAGAGTAAAGTTTGGCATGCGTCTGTATATGTCATTAGAAGGGACCGTCTGCCGTGCTTTAAAGCGCCCCATTCGAAGTGTAAAAGTTTGCCATGGTTTTGAGGGGAAGTCGGCTGAAATTGTTAAAACGGGAATTTTTCGATGTTGGTGGTCACCCCTTCTGTGTGTGTAGCAATGCTGGCAACACTGCTCACTGGGTTTTTAAAACTTTAATTGAAAAGTGAACGTTACTTTCCATCGTGAAAGAACGCTACCAGATGCATGCGTAATGCGACCGTAAGCAATAAACGTTTGAGTTTGAGCAAGATCATCGAACCTGCGGGGGTGTGTCCTGCCATTTTTTTTTTTTTTAACGGGGTACAGGCATGCTCGTTTCCGTGAATGTAAGGAACGATCTCCATTTACAGCACGACCGACAAAAAAAAAAAAAAATAACTTTCTGAGCGGTAGACAGTCCATTTAAATTTCGGTATTCTTTCAATTGTTGTATAATTCAGTGTGCAGATTTCATAGACAAGTCCGAAGCTTGGTTCGCTTGCCGTACGTGCATCGCTTCCAAGAATTTTTCCGCCGACGGTGAAAGACTTCGTGGCTGGAACATCGGGAATTCTTACCTGTAACGAAGAGAGGAAAATAGAAAACAGTAATTAGATTTAAGAAAAAAAGCCATAAACTGGTTTCGCGAATACATTGCAATATTAGTTACAAAAAAGCCAGCTTTCTGTCTGAGTAGCATCATCTGAATGTAAAAGAATATAGCAGTTTTTTTTTTCTTAGACATGGAATATACAAGTGATGATCGCGGTGACGACATTGCCATTACAGTAAAGTCTGAATCGGCCACGTAGGCGATAGTTCGGCCACTCAGAGTCCGAGTTTCTTACACGTTACCTTTTAGCCAGTATCATTTGGGAACAATGCAAAAATATCACTAAATATGCAAGTAAAGGACAGCAACACCAATTTAAGGTTCTCCTTGCAACCTGAGTGTTAAACTAGCATTTACAGCCAGTTTTCACTATCGCGTAAAACACTCGTGAAGGTGCCCGAATAATGCAGACCTTCGATAGAAGAATCCAGGGAAGCTAACCAGCCTTCGCAGCGGATGCTGGCAGTGTCCTGCGAATGCCGTAATCTGCGAACATTCTCCTGGCGTAATCATGCGAGGCAATACTTCTCTGTATAGCATAAATTACCAATGTCTCATTTCAGAACACCTTTATCCTTGGGCGAAATATATTGGAATAAAGCTTGAACATCATGTACGGGATAGCAGGGTATAAGAAGCTCAATTTCGTCGCTGACAGGCAAAATGCTTGTTTACCTACAGCTAGCTTTAATGCTCTCCCATACCAATTTCGCAGCTAAATGGTCACAATGGTCACAGCGTCAAGTGGTCACAATAGGCTGGCACTTTATCTAAGTGTATTTAACCAAAAAACATAATTGAATCAGCACAAAAATGGCTGACATCCTTGAACTCTAAAAGAACTCAGTTGGAAGTGAGCGCTGTACGTGGTTGATGCCTGGGTGTGTGGGTGTGTGTGTGTGAATGTCTCGTGTGGTTGCGCTCTAATTAAGTTTTGGAAATCCTTGAACTGTTAGCGGCAAGAGTGGTAAGAACGTCGGTGCCCCATGTCGCGCTGCTATTCCACCCATCCACCGTACCTCATATATTTCTACATTTTCCAAGACTACGGTAGCAAGGTTGCTGGAGATCACCTAAGCCTGCCATCATTTTAAAGACAAAAGAGAGATGAATTGGTTGAAATGAGTTTTAACCAGGACGGTCGTATCAGCGACCTCGCGCTTAACTATTGGCATACGATTAATGAAGCAAGGAGACACCGACGTAGCAAACACCTGTTTCGGCAAATGAAATTTATACGGATGGACACACTTGCCACAATAGTGCATACCGCTTAATCGCAGTGCACACATCCAGCTGCCCAACACAAAAAAACAAACAAAAAGGCACTGCTTTGCATATCATCATATATATATATATATATATATATATATATATATATATATATATATATATATATATATATATATATGTGTGTGTGTGTGTGTGTGTGTGTGTGTGTGTGTGTGTGTGTGTGTGTGTGTGTGTGTGTGTGTGTGTGTGTGTGTGTGTGCGCGCGCGCGCTAGACAGTATGGTCGCTGAGCAACAAGTTGCTCGTCTCGCAGCAAGCTTCCCCCTATACTGCTGCAAACGTGTCTAACAACGTTCTATCTCTTGTTTCCACAAGCTTCAGTCGGGAGCACTCGACCTGCGCTGGACAGTGTTCACCCTCTTCCCTTTCCTTCCAACCGGAAACGACGCGGAGGGGCTTATCGGGCAAACAAAGCGCGAATCCGATCACCGCAAGATGAGATTCTCCCCAAATCCGATGTCCACCTTCTCCCTCCATCGGAACTCCCAGCTCCAAGACGACGCACCGTAGCTTTTGGTGTACTACAGGCAGGCTGCGGTTTCCAATTACGTTGTCCGCGCAGTGGTAAATCGTGTCGTGCACGTGCTGTTCGGTCATTAGGGGCTTCGAAAGTGACATTCGGTGCCGAACGCAACCTAGGCTTAGCGTTGTCTATTCCAGGCACAACTGTCAAATTGTCTCTGGGCGTCATGAGAGAGGAAAAACGAACAAAGTTCTGGCGTAAGCCTGGACATTACGCGAAAGTTTTCAGAACTAAAGAAACCAAAATGTGCTAGGTTGAATGATAATTTATCTTTAAGCCAACACCTTGACTAGTGCGAGTTGTTATTGTACATATACGTATATGTACTGGATAAATATAGGAATCGCCGACTACGTGGTTACTACGGCTGTGAGACAACGAACTGTCAAAAGCGCTTATGCATGAGAGTAATGGTCTATATCATGCACTGCATCAGAAATTCTACGATATACGACTCACCTAATTTTGCGTTTCGCGTGTCAATCCTCGCTGCATTACATCCGCAAACACAGTTAGCACAAACGAAGCGCGTATTAGGCGCTACCGCCAAAAGATTAGACGATAATAGACAAAGCTTCAGAAATAAATTCGCAGACTGTACATGAAGGAAATACCAAATGAAACGGTCGAACACGCCAGAGCAACATACATGTTTAGAGGTGCCTCAGAAAGAAAGGCGCGAGGGCGAAACCAATTTTACTTTTTTTTTTTTTGTCGATCTGTGTGTTGCATTTCCAGCGGTATCAGAACATGACCCTTGCGCACAACGGAGAATCGAACCCCCGATATGCGTACTCGGCGGTGGAGGGTCATCTCCACGAAGTCAATGACCGAATAAGAACACGGTTTCTCAAGAGAGACACACTGAGGCAGTGATGGGCTTAAAGCAGTATTCTGTAGAGAAAAGAAGGGCGACCCTGGTCTATAGTTATACAAAGCCACACCCCGTGGGAATTTCGAAAATGTCTCGGGTTCTTCCTCGGCCGACGAAACAACGGCTCTAGTCCATGCGCCACTCGCTTTTCTCGCGAGTAGCCCCCAGCTCTGCGATACTAATAAACGGCGCTTTCGCCACAGCCTCGAAAAGGGCAGCACGTTACAACGTTATAGCCATCCCGTTGGGAGAAGAGAACGTAACCAATACGAAAACACAGAATCAACAAAGGACAGAAAAATGGAAGAAGAAAGCAGTCCGCCTGATCGGAAGCCGGCTTGAGACCTGTGGAGTCCCAAGGGCTGAGCGGTGGGACACGCAAGAGGATTTACCGAGCGCTCGAAATGCGTACGCCGCTCTCTCTCTCCCTCTCTCTCTCTAAGCCTGTCGAATCGAGTGGAAGGAGACACTATAGATTTACCGTGTGCAGTAACCAGCGTTTCCAGCACCACAGTCCGCCCGTTCTTGGGCAACAGCGTCGGGGTCACAGACACCCGAGATTTCAGTAAAGGGACACGCAAGAGCCGATTCACCGAGACGACCGCCGTCGCGGCCTCCCTTCCTAAAGTGTCACCTCTCCCTTCGCGCCCTTCGGCAGCGTTCTCTTTTACGGCTTGCATAAACTCCGTTCAGCGCGTCTCGGGTGTCGTTCGTTGGGGAGGAAAAGGGGATTAGCGAACGCGCACTCCGCAAAGCTCCCTAATCAGTGCTTTAAAAGAATAAGTATAGACTGCAAGAAAACGCTAAGAGAGGGAGAGGGATGTCCATGCGAACCTGTGGACGCTGAGCTGTCCTCCAGCAAGGAGTCCGCCGCGGTGGTGTAGTGGTTACGGTACTCTGCTGCCACCCAAAAAACGCGGGTTCGATCCCGGCCGCGGCGGTCGCATTTTCGATGGAGGCGAAAATGCCAGAGGCCCGTGTACTGTACGTTGTCAGTGCACGTTAAAGAACCCCAGGTGGTCTAAATTTCCGGAGCCCTCCACTACGGGCTTTCTCTCCTCTCTATCTCTTTCACTCCCTTTCCCCCACCCCCACGGACGCTTAGCCGTGCTCCCTACATGGGCTGCAGAAATTAGCGTCCTTTCCTTACCGAACCATAATCAATCAATCAATCAATCAATCAATCAATCAATATCAGCAAGGATGGGGGAATGCAGAGTCATGATCGCCTGCTCCTCGGGAGCCGCATCAGCGCCATGACCAAGCGGAAAGACAACTCGAATGTGCGCAAAGTAAGGCGATTGCGTATGCCGGTATGTGGAGCTCGATACGATTTCGTTCTCGCGTACAGGCGACACGGACAATAAAGATTGTCATAGTGGTCTGTAAATGAGGGCGAAAGACTGCGGGATTGCACACAGGTTGTGGCATATGTAAGTGAGCGTCGGTTGAGTGTTGTAAAGCGTGATGTATTGTTTACGTCGACCATCCCACGCACAACTCATTTTGTTTCGCGTACTAAGGTACAATTTCCTAAGTGCGTTCATAAACAAAGTTTAATTATTTCACGCCAACAGGTAGTCGTCAGCGTCAGATTATCAGCCAATGTAAAGTTTCGAGCGAGTTACTGACCATATTATTCTATACTCTCGCATATTCGCATACAGAGCCATCGCAAAGCATCAACTGCAGTTATAACCTGCCCGTATGACCAGGACAAGGGCTGCGGGTTTGGTCATATCATGGCGAGCGAACGTTAGCATCAATCCTGCAATACACAAAAGGCCGGACACTATCGTGGTACTTCGCCTAGTTCGCCCCACATAACCTGCAGCCCACCGGCCGAAGATGACATCTTAGAAATCGACGAAAGTTATGGCCCTTAAGTTGAACGCACGAGGGACATAGAAACGCGGCAAACAGCACCTATAGGACAAGAAAGGTATTACAGCCGGCACGCACGCTTACACACCCTCGTACTCGCCCTTCTGCACTCTTGAAGCAAGGACTCGAAGTGGTTCGCAATAAGAAATGTGTGAGACGCCTGTAGAAACGAGAGACGGACGAGCTCGGAAGGGCGCAGTCCGGTGCATATACTTCAGTCCCCGACGCAATTAGGGAACCGCGACAGAGGCACCCCCTTCGTCGAGTCTGAACGCCCGAGAAATTAGACCGGTATTTGCATCCGCCGCACCTAAGCCGGTTATAACCGAAAGCCCCAGATGAGATTCCCTTAACGCGTGTCTGCAATGCGCGCGCTGTCTGGCGTGTGCGTCAGCGCGAATGAATGGCGGCGTGGCTCGAGAGAGAAGGCTTCGAGGAAGTGAGCTAGAAGGCTGAATGAAGGAACGGCTTCAACTGAGACGATGACTAAGCCTAACGACAGTGGAAGCTGTGACTAAAGGAATGCGCGGAACCCAATGTGAAATAGTGGACTTACAAATAAAAGACAACGGAGAAGAACCTAACAGCGAGTAGTACAGGTTGATGAAGAGGAAGGCGAGCGAATCAATTTGCGCCTAGCCTTGTGAAGGCTAAAAGACGTGATCATGTGATCTAAAAACAATACCCCAGCAATGAGTGGCAATAGTTTGGAGTTATATGGCGAAATCACTCTGGTTGTTAATGAACGTTTGGCTGCATGAAGAATTGGTTTAAGATTGCCATTTGAACAAATAATTATACTTCTGCGGGCTGCTAACTCACTACTTCAAGCGAGTAATTTCAGAAAAATATGATTTCAGAAAAACTACTGATTACTTTGCCGGGAAACTGCCCTCCATCACGTACACGTTTCCGATGCTCACTTCCAGTCCTACGTGCTTTCTTAAATGCAACAAAAATCAGATTTCAACGTGTACGTTCTGTACATAAGGTGCACGAGAGTTAGTGCACGAAGGATGAACTTTTCAAAAGTTCAAGGTCATGTCAGTACTTTCGGTCAGCTGTGTGATGGAGTGAAGTGGCCGTGCGGGGCAAAGTGCAATATGTTTAAAGTGCGCGCCGCCGGTGCCATCAACGAAGACGACAACGACGCATAGCGCCACGGCACGTGCTGGCGCGAAACCGCCCGACGAATGAGGAGGCCAATCCCCCACAGTGGGCGTGAGCCATATATTGTCAGGTGATTAGTACAGCAGTGATTAGTACCGTAACTCAATAACTTTTTTAGGATTAACACTGCCATCCCTGCTTTCATTCGAAAGGTGAATACCTCGATAAGACAACCGACGAGAACCCTGAGCGTCAAGTTATGGCTTCGCGGGGCACAAATTAACGCAACATAGCGAGCAACTGTAATACCTTCACTATGTGCCAAGACAATTGAAAAACGTGATTCATATGAGCGCGCTACTTCGACCCGTCGCCCCGTCGCGGTGGTCTAGTGGCTACGGTAGACGGCTGCTGATACTAAGGTCGCGGGGTCGAATGCCGGCCGCGGAAGTTGCATTTCGATGGAGGCGAAACGTTGAGACCCGTGTACTGTACACGTTAAGAACCCCTGGTGGCCGAAATTTCCGGAGCCCTCCACTACGGAGTCTCATGATCTCATCAGATTGTAGCTTTGGGACGTCAAACTCCAGAAATCAATCAATCAACTCCGCGCGGCAATCAATACGCGAATTAACGCCTCTAGTGAAAGTTATTTGGCTGTCCAGTTCACCAACTTCTTTTATGTATCAAGTAAAAGAAACGCTTCGTGGGAGGGCCGAGGATGCGACAGTCTTCACAGGCTCAAAAAAAAAAAAAAAGTAAGAAGGAAGAACAAAGCAACGCACTTTTGGTCAACAACGTTTTTGCGACAAATACTCAACAGGGAGCGACCGGCCACGCCACGAAGTGTGACAAATTACTTCTCGAGACGCGAAGACACTTTTTTTTTCGGTAGGAGCACCGGGCCGCACCGTGTTCTCCCACTCTCACGCTTCTTTTCTGCCAACTTGATGCGCCGACCGTTTGATGGCATTGCCTCCGGCGCTAACAAAAATAAAAATACTGTATTCTCTTCTCGTCTCTTTCTTCGCGTATCAAGCGTATATACGGGAAACCCGGGTTTTCTTGTTTCCACAAGGCGCGCCAGGGAGTCCTACCTCGGACTCGTCAATCCTCATTTTTTTTTCCTCTTCGCTTCCTCGCCGATTCAACATCACTGTTTACTTTTGGCTCGCCTCTGGGTGCACTCCTCGCGCTGAGAAAGTTGGTAGCAGCGACAAGACGAGAGAGGGTAAGGGCCTAAGAGGAAGCGCAGTCCACACCTCCTTTCTCAGCATCGACCCAGCCGTCGTCCGTCACTCATCGTTCAATTTCCCGCTGCCGTCGCTGTCCTTGTTGCGCCGGCCGCGGCAGCACCTCGCTTGCCGGAAACACCCGGAAGATAGAACACCGGTCTATACGAACAAACACCCTAAGATGCCCGTGCTTCGTCTTCTTCAGCTGAAGTATAAAGCACTAGACGAGACTTGGGCAAATACATACTACGAATAGCTAAAGAATGCACCAAACCATGATGCTACTCAGTCTAGCGATTGCTAGGAGTTTTAGATGCTAATGTATGAGACGATGAGGCACGCCGTAGTGGAAGGCTCCGGAAATTTCGACAACATGGGGTTCATCGCAGAGCACACGGGCATCATAGCATTTCGCCTCCACTCGTCGAAATGAAGTTAATATAGGGTGCAGCAGGAGCCAACCTTGGAGACACGTGAATAAAAATGCGCTATATACAGAGCACGTCATTATAACCTGCGTTTTACTCAATTTCAGTGCTCGTCGAGCGCCACTGAATACGTCGGGCCAGCCAGCGCATCCTCAGCTGGGACAGGCGAACAGGTAACGCGATGACAATGAACGATGCAAAGTCTGTCGCACAAGGCATGTTGTGCAGAAGATGAACTTGGGAAGTAACGTTCTACAACAATGATCCCGGTATAATTGTCGATGTTATCTATTTTTGCTGTCGCTATAACATACCTACAAACTCTGCCATTTTATCCGCTAAATATGCAGATTTGAACCGGTATGATGGCCTTATAAATGCTTTGATGGTCGCGAAAAATTGGTCCCGTTCTAAAAAAAGAAAAAAGAAAGGAAAAGTAGAAATTCCTAGCAAAACAGCATTGCTGCTTCGCCGCAGTACACCAGTGCCATGCAAGAAAGAGCGTATTAAGAGTAAGAAGGGGCCATTGGCTTTCACGAGACTGAACATATCGTCCCTTGAACACGCGCACGTACGCGGTATGAGCACTGGTATGATCACACGCGTCTAAAAATGTTTTCCTGGCGAAGAGTTTCCTTCGAGTTGTTGCAGCTTTGAGACCTTAAGTAATAAAATACGCAGATGTTCCTATCGCTTTTGTACGTCTCACAGGCATGATAGTTGCCATGCCAAAAATGTCGCCGTTTACACTAGCCAGCATGCCTAGCTTTCGTTCAGCCGTAACCCGAACGCGATCGGGCAAGCAGCCGAGATCTCGGTCATCAAGCCTCGCCGCAACGGCATGCACGTATGCCAGCAACGAATTCCAAATGGCTCTGCTGCAGCAGCTCTTCACGACACGTCGTCACCGGGTGGCGTGGCTGCAAACAGCGAGAGATGGTGGCGCGCAGACGGACACCTCCAACACACACACACACACACACACACACACACACACACACACACACACACACACACACACACACACACACACTCTCTCTCTCGGTCCCTGTGCTCTCAAACGCAGAAAGGAAAGAGGGACAGTTATAGAGATGAGAATAAACGGAGCGTATCAGAGAGGGCCAACAATGGAACACTGCGAGGCGCCGGAGGACAACGGCTCTGTCCAGCGGCGCGCAACAATTAGCCGTAATTGGCGCGGCGCTGCAGCGATCTTATATATATGTATATATGTCGAGCCATCCCGCGCCGTTCCCTATATAGCGCCCGCTCGCCCTTACTACGCCCAACATCGTCGCGGAACGCGCTCCCCATAGGAAGAAATAAAAAAGGAAGAAAGAAAGCAGGGAAGCGATGATCTGCAGGAGGAGAGGTCGGCCTTAATTACCAACCCCGTCCGTTTCTCGCTCTTGTACGCATTCACGCCACGGACCATAGGACAGCGAACGGCGACGCGCTTTTCGGGAGTGCGTTTGTGTATACACTACACGGCCGCGCGGCGCAGCAGGTTCGAGCCCCTTATGTGCGTACGTTCGCTCGAATAACCCTGCCCCAGCAACGCGTACGGCGGAGGCTGCAGCGGAAGAGGACCGAGACCGCCTGAGTGCGGGGCTCGCATCGCGCGGCCATTTCTCGGCACCACGCCGGCGCGGACGGACGTTCGCCGTGACAAATTGGTCGCCGAGGTCGCGCGCCGTCGCCTGCACTGTCCGCTGTAACAAGAAACGCGCGGGCGCCATCGTTGTTTAGGGGCCGTCTCCCGAAACGACCGTGGCACACGAAAATATACCGGCGAATGCGAGGCTTCGCCTCTCTCTCTGCTCGCGAGCAAAAAACACGCGTAATGCGTGGAGCATTAGCGAAGTCACTTAATTGCGAAAACCGCGCGAGGTGAGGTGAGGCGAGGAGAGGCTAACCCGCAACTTCTCGGGCAGGCAACCTACATCATTTAGACTAAGCGCGGCTGCCGGCGCGAATTATGAACTGTCGATGATACCACCAGTGTGAAGTATTTTCATTCGGTTGCATTACCGGTTTATTTGAAGGTTTCAGCTGATCGGGCATTCCAAAGTTTCGATTTTGTTTAGAATGCAGAAGGTTAGCGGCCTTAGTAACCAGTGGTGCGTTCGCCTTCACCCTAGCCCTTTGATTTCGTTCTTCCACTGGGAAGTGACAATGCCCAATTCATATCTGAAATTTGAGTTACATGGAAGAGGCGTGCGCTTATAGATAAGTTTAGCTGTATAGACAGGGCCACAAGATTTAAGGAAGGACACCACACGCTACGCACTAGGCTTCAGCAAGAAAAAAGCTTTCTTTCCCCTTTCATGAAATTTTCTCGAAAATATAGAAATCAACCGATGCACACACTTCATCCCCCATGGCGCAGAGTTTCTGGGGATTGGTTCAAGCATAAAACTAGAAGAAAAGTTCGCTTTTTGTTTCCTGTTTGGCGTAGTGAAGGAAACATGTTAGCCAACGAATGCAAACACTTTGCAAGAGTGGACGTAAAACCGGAATAAGGTGCCTCGGAATGGGTAGTAAAAGTTTCGGCGGGAGGACCTTTGACGAAAGTACATCCTCTTATTGTGCGCTTGGCCGGTCTGAGGCACGTTATCCCCGTTTGCTGCATCCACTACAGCAACAAAGACGACTCATGCGGGTTTGTCAGACCATGCAAGCGCCACAGATGAAAAAGGAAAGAAAAAAAAGAAAGAAAAAAGTCCTCTCGGCCCCAGAATCGAGCCTGGGATCAAAGCGCATTTCGAAAGCAGTCGCTCTACCATCTAGCCCAACAGGGACCCGCTTTTCCAAAGCTTTCCAGCGTTACAAATAGTAACAGAAAAATTTCAGCCAATCTCCTCATAGCACATATTGCTCAAAGCATCAAGCTAATGACACAGAGCAAAAACGAATGAGGTTCTTTGTGAATCGAGACCCGACAGGCTAAATTATTGGAATTCGAGGTCGGATTCATCGCTAACTCGATTAACAATGACGCTAAGATTACGAATGCCCCTGATGTCTTCTTGCGTGCATTAAATGCGGAAGCACAACGTACCTGGGTTTGACGACTATGAGCACGCCCTTTGTAATCCCACGTTTATGCCACGTGACATTGGTGCACGATTACGTCACTGACGCCATCAAGTGAAGCAACGTGGTCAGGTTATGATCGTCGCCACCTGGTCACATGGTTCTCGCAAGTGAAGAAGGCAAGTGAATTTTTTAAGCTGACCCTGCAAGGTAGGGCAAAGGGAGCCGGTGTAAGGCGGAAAGTTTTATCTCTCACGAACGTTACTTCAACCTGCGGATCCGGCGTAATTACTGGAACACGTTTTTCATCATCCTACACACGAGGATTAAGGTGGCTTTAACTGCGCAATCGGTAGCACAGCCAGCGTCATAAAGACAAGCGAGGACAACTGTTTCTAGGCGCTGAACAGTGACTTCCGGGCATGGCCCATGCGCGACGCCTGAAAAGCAGCCGTCCACATTTGTCTTCATCACAACCGCTCCGTGAATTTAAACGCGTCGCTGGGGTCCTAAAGGGACGCCACTGCCGCAGACACGGAACTGCGTCGGTCTGAACGAAAAAATGAGCAAAGAAATAAATGAACGGGACGGCAGTCATTATCCCTACCCACGGTATACCGCTCCCTCCGTCGCGACTAAATGCTCGTCGGCGGTGCTGAGCATTCATACTCTCTCGTTAGCAGCGCCTGTCGCAGAACCGCTTCCTTTTGCTACTATTTCTTTCGCCGCCACCCCACTATACTCTGCAGGACCAGTGCCTTCCAAGTCGCACATTTTCATCACTGTTGATCAACCGCCTTATATGAAAGTGCAAGAAAGGTAAACACAGATATCAAAGCAGAGACAGGAAATTGAGGAAGAGAGGTCAACTACACGAGTTTCCGGTACCAAATGGAGAAGGATGGACGAGCGGATATAATTCCTGCGATTTTACGTGTGAAAACCACTATACGATTATGGGGCGGCGCGCTCTGTAGTGTAGGGCTTCGGAATAATTTTGACCACTGGGCTTCCTTAAAGGGACACTATAAAGAGGAAAACGATTCTACTCCTCTCAGTAAATAGCACACGTGGTGATTTTTCCTCTGTTCTCTCTCTTTCTATCTTTCAATTCGCTTCTACCAAATGAGGCCGCAGTGGTCAAGGCTCCATCCAGCAACGTCGAGCCCTATCAAGGCAACGCCCCAGATGGGAAAGTAGAAAAAAGAGGACGGCACAAATGATATGTTAAGAACGCGGATTAAAATAGTATTAACCCGGCAGTAACCTGAGAAGTCTGTCGTCCAGAAGTTTTCCCGTGTATTTTCTAAGAGAATTCAGATATGAAGTTCCTTGAAGCACTTCTATAAATCCCGACCTGGTGGAGAGAGCACGCAGCGCAGTCGCGGCTTATGGGGTTCTGGAATGAACTCCTCCCACACCCGGGAGTCGCCGAAGAACCCTTTGGCCGTCCACGATTGTAATGAATGTTTAATCTCTCTAGTAGTTGCTCCAGCAGCGATTGGATTGGGTAAACTTTATTTGTCCAACGGCTAAGGTTTGTGCCTGGGGCTAGGCTTACAAAAAGGAATTACAAAAAGGCTTACAAAAAGGAGAAGCTTACAAAAAGGAATTCCAGAGTTGTCTGTGTTTAACTGGAACTAGGACATCCTGGACCATTCTAAGAACGTCACAAACGTACTGGACCTTGAGGCCGCGCACAGGCCTCTCGGTGCCATACGCCACGAGTTCCGGTAACTTCGTTATTATGTGGATTTAAAAATATATATATTACCCTGCCAGTAGACATATACACAGGAAGCGAGGACGGAAGGATAAAAGCTGCATGATGGCAGCTTCACTGGTCCCACCTTGGCAACATGGCAACATGCTTAATAGATGCACAGTGGAAAAAGAAGAAATACGTAAAACAAAATTAAAAAGAAACGGGAAAATTTAAGAAAAATGGCAAGAAATACCTTTGAACAGACGCATAAGGTTATATTCACAGAAGCAGTTGAAGTAATGTGTCTTTAGGAAAAGAACATGTCTTCATCGCATAACTTATATTTATTTAGCATTGAGGGCGACAGAACGAAAGCGCTTGAATACCATGCACAGTTCGTGCGTGGGCGCGGAACTGCCCAATGTTCCATTTGCCACCCACGCGATGTCTGCATACACTGAACTTCTCAACTATGCGTTAGATTTGCTGCCAAGCTAAATACTGGGAAGACAAGTCGACCGAGGACAAATCAAATGTCATCCGCGGCGTCTTCACTGAAACCGCAAAAGGACGGGCGGCGAGAACAGAGGCGAGTGAAGGAAGTGTGGCGGCGGCTAGATCTCTGAAAAGGGCTGCCGACCCCCATCTTAGAGTGAAGACGCTCATCCATCCATCTGATGGGTAAGGGTGGCCCCGAGGTCGCGGCACATGCCGGCTATACGTATCTATCCTCCATGTGACAGGATAGAGATTTACGACGTTTCTGCGTCGCGGAGCGCGTCGCAATTCTAGGCCCTTCAAAGCACGGACCGCTACGATGTCAGAAGGGTTCGTTGCTCTTGAAATATGCCGCACATTTTGGATGATGGCTGGCACAAAGAACGCTTATTGAGACTTGAGTTCGCATTTCAAGAACAAAGTAGACGCGACCTGAATTAAACTGGTCGGGCTTAACTTGCCGGAATTGTTAAGACGGCTACGGGTAAAACTAGCGCAAATGAACAGAGCGGATTATTTTGACCATCTAAATGCAATTCTTTAACGTGCGCCCAATGTACAGTACACAAGCTTTCTTCCCAGAAGGAATAAGAAAAGAGTAACTGCACAGACAAAGGACAGCATTCACGCATTGTAAAAAAGAAGAAAACTACATTCATTCAGTAAACAATAACAAGTGAAGCAGAAAATCAAGTGTAGAACGTCACGCACGAAGCTGCACAAAAAGCAGCAGCAGCATTCCGTCTCACGTTCATGTTTCACGCTGCTATACTCTATGCCAGCATATGGCGCTCGACAAAAAAATAAAACAACAAAAAAGAACAAGCAAGGGAAGGGAAGGTGAAAAAAAAAAACAGGAGATGCGGCCACAGACAGCCATAATCAAAGCTTCTCGTAGCGGCATTTGTAGTGGCGATGGAAGCATATGCAAATCGTCTCCTCAAACATGAGCATCCGCTGCTCTGCGAATATGTTTACACAGTACGCCGACAAAACTGAAGCAAAATGGAAGGAACCGCGCGTAAATGACAAAAGAAAAGATATCATGAAAAAAGAAACGCTTCGTTACTATTTCTTTTTTGCATTTGCTAATTCGAGCCGAATATGAATAATAGCAGAGAAAACGAAATATCATTACACCTATACTGCGAGGAAGAGAGAATACCTCACTGTTAGGTAATGCGACGCTAATAAGCAGAGGAACGTTACTGGTCTTCCGGTCGCAAGAACAGCGCACACGTATACGTTTTCACGCTGGCTACACACGCGGTTGCATTACGTTGCGCCGCGATGCGTGAAAAACACCAAGAAGGGACGCTACGCTGTAGATGTGCGGCTGCGTGCGTACTCTAGGATGCTTGGTTCATCTGTATATACACAACATTTACATGCAGTAAAAAAAAAAAAGTTGACGCATACGTGTAAGCTGAGCTGGGCGACAAAGCTCATGCAATCTTTTGAAGCAACGATATGAAGCCTTACCGACAGGGTTAGCGGTAACGCTGGCTGTAATTATTCTAGGATACACGACAGCACACCGACTGACGAGTTATTCCTGCAATCACGCAGGTCTGATATACTAAGGCGCGAAATTGTGCTGACAAAATAAAGGCAACACGACTACTTTCGCCATAAGCAGTAATCATTGCATAGTTGAATGTGGCCACTGCAAAACCAGCGGCATGTACAAATGACAGTCATGCTCCGAATGCAAGTTTTATAAATCAACTATCACAATGAGTAACAATAAACATGTGCCCAAACACATGCAGGGCGAAGGCTTTCCTCGCCTTTAACGGCCATTCTAGTCAGACGAATAGCACGCTCACTTCGAGAGCAAGCTATATACACGACTCGACAATTGCTGCGACGTTATTTATTTTCGAAGCGCTAAAGCCATTCATTTTCATTCACTCCAAGCCGTGACACTCGAGGAGTCCAAAAAGGTAGCTTTCATTCCCGACGCAGATATTTACTTTGCCGAGGTCCAGTAAAAGCACAGCTCAATTCGATAAAACTCCTCAGTGGCGCGCGAATACGGAAGAGTGAAATGACAGGGCGAAATAAGGAACAGAATACATAAATGCGCAAGGCAAAAAGCGCCGCATATTACGGGTTCCGGTATAGGCACAAGTGAAGAGTGATGAGACCGGCATGTGCCTGCCGTTCGGGTGGCGACGGCCAGGAGAGCATCATTTACCTGTATACGCGAGCGTATTGCGTGGAGAGCCGAGCAAGGCCGGGAGGCGAGCCGGCGGCAAGCGTTCCACGCGTCCACTCATAGAGCGCGGAATATCTCACGCGCGCGTGTTGACAAACGAGGCCGCCTCCAGCGACGATATTTATGCTCTCGCATCGCCGATGGATGCTCTGCAAGCTGCGGCGAGAGGATGGAGCCCATCTCGTTCGGTGACAGGTATTGCGTACGGTGCGCGTGGAAGTGAACGAGATGCGTGCGTGCGTGTGCATATATATATATATATATATATATATATATATATATATATATATATATATATATATATTACGCACACTCGCAAATCGGCATGCTTTGAAATATGCACCCTGCTAAAGCTCCTTCCGCTTTCTTAGACCACTCTTGACTTCTTCAGGCCGAAAGCCATAGTGGCGTCATCGTGCACGCTGCTGGAAGCCGTATGAAGGCTGTCTGCAGCACTCGGAGGACCCGCCAACCAAGTTAAGATGAACGAGCAAAAGAAAATAAAAGAAAAACAAAAGCAGGGAACAGGAAGAAGCAGAGAGGTACCCCGAGATTGTAAGCCCGGCGGACAGTTAGACATATGTCTCCGGCATGCGCACACAATGGTAAGAACACAAAGATTCTGCCTGAAGGGATTGAGGGAAAAAAAAAAAGTAACAAGCGACGGTTTGTAAAAATGGGAAAGGAAATAAGGGAAGCGTAGCGCAGCGGAGAACATAATATGCAGATCAGACAGGGGAACAGTACGTGGAATTGCAAATGCGACACATACGCATACGGCAGGACACACTGCAAGAGCACTGCAGTGACAGCGTGCTCCCAAGTTAGCGCATACTGGAAGAAGCGAACTTGCGCGTGTACGTGGTATACGTCACGGCCACCTTGTCGTGAGAGTTGGAATACATATAGTCAAGCACGCTGACTCTGCCAACAGTTGTAACCGACCGAAAAGCCCACGCGCGCCTGCAACAGGGCAGGAATGGCTAGGGTGCCTCAATAACATATCACTCATCTAGGCAATTGAGACATTAGCAGTATATGGCTTCTGAAATGACTAATACGCACTGGAGGAACGAGTGAGTGAACCATCTCTCAGCTGTCTCCTATGCTACGAATGAGACAGCACCGAAACATCGCGACATCTCAAGTGTATGCTCGCGGCGCTGCGTTTGTTGCCGAGAATGCGAGTGCGACAGGAAAAGCACGCAGATGCGCAACACGCTACGACGGGTCTATACCTGCTGTCTCACGAATCCCTCACCCAAAGGAACGCAGGCTAGCCTACAGCAGAGACGAGGAAGCGCCGTGCACGCACAATGTATGCTGCCAGGCCACAGGGTCCAGCTCATCGGTATTGGCTGCAAATCTTGCGTGCCAAGGAGGCATCCAACGCCATAAGGCATTCCATATAGGCACGCAAACGTGCGCACGTAAGCCGAGCACCTTCGTGCGCAGAACTTTCTGATGGTTCGCCTTGTAGCTATACAGCGTTATGCCCAAAACCTGTACAGCACAACGTCAAAGAAACCTCAACCATACACCCACTAACAAAAAAAAAAAAGCGTTATTATGGCTTCTATAGCGCAGTAAGAACAGTTCCCGGGCGAAGGGAGTTGCCATACAATGATGGGCCAATGCTTAGTTTATTTGCCACTCTGCCACCCTCGTGGCTTCGTCAATAACAAACTCCACAGGTACCTGCTCCCCTGAATCACTATGTGTTCATATGTACAATTCTCTATTGAATGCCGGCATTCTAACAGCAGAAAGCAAGCCAGCAAAAGACACCACAAGCCCGTCCCGATGCCTGGTGAAAACAAGCCAACACGCCTGTGGCTAAGAGCAAAAAATCTCACTCACTACTACCTTATTTCAGGCCAGACAACCTGTGCATTTCTCGCGTCCTCAGCTGCTTTTGTTTTTCTTTTCTTTCTTGCTTCCATAGCAGTTCGCCATTGCGGTGTGCGGGTAGACCAGAACGAGCGAAACGTTGCCGAACAAAATGGTCACTGCACCATGGTAATATTCCGACAGATTTACGACGCCTGGAGAAAAGGAAAATGAGGGATCAAGAGCGCAAACACAAGTCCGCGATGCATGGCTCAGGACATCATGAGTATCTTTTGACAACGCGACAAATGACTTCGCGCGGCTCGCTGACGACCGGACACACTGCGTAAGGCGAGGCCGCGAATACCCAATGCGTTCCCCGGTCGCTGCGCGCAGCAAAACCGAAGCGCCGCAACGCTAGACGGCGATGGCGCTATGTAGTCACGGACGCGACGGTCATTACTCAGCTCCGCGTAGCCGACGCGGAACGACACATAAAAATGGACGTGCCCGAGCGTACATATATATTACGTACGAGCGAACGGGAAACACGGAGGAATAGAAAAAAAAAATGGCGGCGGCAGTAGCAGCCTATAGGGCCCAACTCTGGAGACAAACGACAGCAGACGTCAAACTTTCACCTCGCGACAACCAATATATAGGCGGCGTATGGCGCAGCGAGCAACGTTCTGGGCCACGGCATGAGGAGATGCCACCGATCGAATGGTCGATATAGGCAACCGAGAGATGGGCACCAAGACGGTAACAGCGCACGGACAATACAGCACCCAGATAAGCCCAATATTTCACGAGCAAACCGCTGCGCGGCAGTGCCCTCGTTATGTACACTCACGTCGCCACCGTGTTATTTCGACTGTACCTGGAACGAACCATATATAGGAGGCGCTCACCGTTAGCGAAAGGAATAAATAAACGACGAGATGAAACATCATTTGTTTCTGGTTACGCAGTCGTCAGAGTACTGGCGATAAGCATCTGTTTTACCAAACTAGACGAAGAACAAGTTCTTCTGGAGCGTGTTCTAGGTCGGGCAGGGGTATGCGATCAATGGTGTATGAGCTCCAGGTTCAATAAAAGCAAGACAACAAGTCTAGCGTCCCAATACGTGCACAGCGTTAGTTTGACAAAACAGGAAGAAACCGTAGCTTAGCACGCATGACGACTCTATAGTTAGCATGGAAGCGTATGAAAAGGGGCATGTGCCGAGGGCACAGAAGGTACAAGAAGCGAGTTCCTTGGTACACAGTGTGCCCAATGTTCTCTTTTTCGACGCAGATGAGAGTACTATTCCTGGGTCACCACAGCTGTGTAGCGAAAACGAGTCACAGTTAGGGTGCTAGACGTTTTTAGTTTAGCGGGCTTAGCCTAACAGCGGAGTTATCGTAATAGCGGGATGGAAATGCGCCTGCGCAGTACCGTAAACGGCCGCTACCGCATAGCGTGCCCACGGTATTTCACACATATAACGTCACCGCGTTTGCGGGGTTATCGTAGCTTAAGTATAACATGGCGGCGGTTTCAGACGCCCGCTTCGAACTGAATTTGACGTTTCTGTGGCAGGATTCACTTCGTTCGCAGCAAACGACTGTGTAAAGTAGCTACGCTTAGCCGACTTCTGTTTACATTTCTGCAACATGTCAATTTTGGCAACATGCAATATGTATGAACTAAGCTCTTGGAGCTTGGTCAATATATATTTATCTTTATTCTCGAAAAGTTAGAATGCCCCCGCACGCGGAAGTGAATATTTAAAGTTTTGTTTCTTTTCACTTTCATTAACGCATGCATCCTTCGCTAAGGGGAGCCAAAATCACAACTACCTGGCCGTAAACGATATCCCGCTAGCCTAAACCTCGTTTCCGCAACAAATGTTTGCGGTACGATAGAGCTAATCCCTTAGCCACCGCCATCACGTCAACGCACTAAACTAAAGATGTCCATTAACTAGAATAACTCGACCTAAACGTGGCGCTTTTAGGTGCTATACAAACCTGCACCTTTATATCTAGGAAAATGGTACAGAGTGGCGTTTATTACCTCTGTCGTGCGGTATACAACCATTGTGTCCGTTTTAGCAAGGTTCTCTTTCGCGCTGTGTAGCGAAGGCAATTGTCAAGCAAACCCGTGGCAACTGCTTGTTCTCGAAATGTGCTTTTTCAGAGTGGGCGCCGAAAAGCATTCTTCGCTGGCCTGGCGATATACGATGTAGTTAAGGTGTTCCGCTGCTGACCTGAAAAACAACGCAAGTTTCATACCGGCCGTGACAATCGCATTTCGACGCAGGCGAAATGCTAGAGGCTTGAATGCCGTGCGATATCAGTGTACATTACAATCCCACGCGTTCCAAATTTCCGGAACCCTCCAGAATACGGCGCGCGTCATAATCATGTATGTGGTGGTTTTAACGCACGAAACCAATATTCATTAGACATTTATACTCCGACATGAAATCGCGCAAAAGACGTCTCTCAAACCCCGTCACGAATCACACCATGAAAGAAATATGGACGGCGTGTAAAAGTAGCGCGACATTTCCGCGTTACTGACGTCCTGGCACGGAACTTCAGCGGAAAGGGGTGATTCACGCAGTGATCAGAAAAGCCCAATCAGGTTATACCTACACTCAACAACGAGCCGAAACCAAGCGATACGCTCGCACGCAGAAGCACGGCCTTCGGAAGCAAACAGCAAGAACAGCGCCAAACCATAACGCAGAAATCAATCAGCCAACACTACTACGTAAGCTTCGTGCGACGCATACAAATGGAGAACGAACGGAAGCAATGGCGGCAGGCTGCGCGGGAAAACGAAAAGAAGAGGCCAACGCTCGCAGCGAACGTGGGAGGCGAGGCAACGTCCAGCAGCGACGACAGTCCTCAACCGCGGCCTCCGAGAAAGCCACGTCGGCGTGAGAAGGCGCCGCGGACATCGCAGAGCGGTCCTCCTTCGCCCAGCAGAATGTCGACGCCGCCGACGACGACAGCTTTCCCTGGAGGACGCGGCAGTGAAGGGGGCACGAAAAGTAAAAACAGGATTCGAGTGCAGTCCGGACAGCGGCATGTGCTGGGGCAGAGCGAACAGAACTTCAACGAGCAAAACGAGGCAGCCAGCGTAAGCCCAGTGAACGACTTGTGAGCGCAAACGTGAAGAAGAAGAAGAACAGGAAACGCGGACACGGTAGACGTGACATGGCTGTCGATTCGGAGGTTCGGCGTTCTTTCTGCGTTGCTGTTCCGTCGTTGGCAAGGCTCCCCCAGCGCGGAAGAACCACGCTCGCATCTGCGGGCCTGCAAGCGAGTCGCTTGGGAACTAGAGGGCCGCGAGGCCCATATCTCTACGCTCGGGCGGCCGCCGAACTCCGAACGCACCGTGAGGAACTGTGCGCCGAATTCTGATACACAATGCCGAACCCAGTGGGCGTCGCCGTTTACCTTCGCCCGGTGGTGGTAGATGAAAGGAAGCGTGTTATACTAAAGGACGCGGGGAAGTACTGAGAAAAGTTGGGCATTAACATTCACTTGGCTGGCTTGTAATAGGTCTCAGTGAGAGAGTTGACAGTAAGTGACAAGAGGATACGAGCTAAGATTAATACGTATTCGTGTTTCGTACTGACGCATTCACTAAGGAGTAAACAGTTATATTGTCGTTGGCAGTGTCACTCTCTTCTCTGTCAAGGCAGCCCGGCATTACCACCTCTGGTCTACCTGCATGCCTTTCTATGCAGTTTATTTCGCTTCCTGCACGACTACCATGGTGTCTCGGAGTTTGTTCGGAACAGTAAAGAAAACAGCTAGCGCAAGGACAGCTAGCAGAACTTTTTCTTAGGCGTTGCGTTCTAGTCAGCAGTCCTTTGCTTCTGTATTTTGGCAAACAGAAGCGTAACGAAAACTAACCTGCAGAACTTTGGTTGTGCCGAATGAAGCCGAACAGCCCATGGTAGTTACATGTCCTATGCGTTTACGAATCCGAAGCAAAATTGTGACAAGCAACAGCTTCATGTCATGTCCCACACCCCTAGAAATGGCTGAAGGTGTTCTTGAAAACATTTGCCAACGCAACTAGAAACAAAATGAATACATGGTATTCGATTATGAATTTATAAGCTTTATGCTCGAAGTCAACATTACGAACTCGCTATAAATCAAGGCTACGCTGTTATGGCAAGGTTTTGTTTGCGACACTCAGAAGGGGCCTTGTGAAAACAAGCCAACACGCCTGTGGCTAAGAGCAAAAAATCTCACTCACTACTACCTTATTTCAGGCCAGACAACCTGTGCATTTCTCGCGTCCTCAGCTGCTTTTGTTTTTCTTTTCTTTCTTGCTTCCATAGCAGTTCGCCATTGCGGTGTGCGGGTAGACCAGAACGAGCGAAACGTTGCCGAACAAAATGGTCACTGCACCATGGTAATATTCCGACAGATTTACGACGCCTGGAGAAAAGGAAAATGAGGGATCAAGAGCGCAAACACAAGCCCGCGATGCATGGCTCAGGACATCATGAGTATCTTTTGACAACGCGACAAATGACTTCGCGCGGCTCGCTGACGACCGGACACACTGCGTAAGGCGAGGCCGCGAATACCCAATGCGTTCCCCGGTCGCTGCGCGCAGCAAAACCGAAGCGCCGCAACGCTAGACGGCGATGGCGCTATGTAGTCACGGACGCGACGGTCATTACTCAGCTCCGCGTAGCCGACGCGGAACGACACATAAAAATGGACGTGCCCGAGCGTACATATATATACGTACGAGCGAACGGGAAACACGGAGGAATAGAAAAAAAAATGGCGGCGGCAGTAGCAGCCTATAGGGCCCAACTCTGGAGACAAACGACAGCAGACGTCAAACTTTCACCTCGCGACAACCAATATATAGGCGGCGTATGGCGCAGCGAGCAACGTTCTGGGCCACGGCATGAGGAGATGCCACCGATCGAATGGTCGATATAGGCAACCGAGAGATGGGCACCAAGACGGTAACAGCGCACGGACAATACAGCACCCAGATAAGCCCAATATTTCACGAGCAAACCGCTGCGCGGCAGTGCCCTCGTTATGTACACTCACGTCGCCACCGTGTTATTTCGACTGTACCTGGAACGAACCATATATAGGAGGCGCTCACCGTTAGCGAAAGGAATAAATAAACGACGAGACGAAACATCATTTGTTTCTGGTTACGCAGTCGTCAGAGTACTGGCGATAAGCATCTGTTTTACCAAGCTAGACGAAGAACAAGTTCTTCTGGAGCGTGTTCTAGGTCGGGCAGGGGTATGCGATCAATGGTGTATGAGTTCCAGGTTCAATAAAAGCAAGACAACAAGTCTAGCGTCCCAATACGTGCACAGCGTTAGTTTGACAAAACAGGAAGAAACCGTAGCTTAGCACGCATGACGACTCTATAGTTAGCATGGAAGCGTATGAAAAGGGGCATGTGCCGAGGGCACAGAAGGTACAAGAAGCGAGTTCCTTGGTACACAGTGTGCCCAATGTTCTCTTTTTCGACGCAGATGAGAGTACTATTCCTGGGTCACCACAGCTGTGTAGCGAAAACGAGCCACAGTTAGGGTGCTAGACGTTTTTAGTTTAGCGGGCTTAGCCTAACAGCGGAGTTATCGTAATAGCGGGATGGAAATGCGCCTGCGCAGTACCGTAAACGGCCGCTACCGCATAGCGTGCCCACGGTATTTCACACATCTAACGTCACCGCGTTTGCGGGGTTATCGTAGCTTAAGTATAACATGGCGGCGGTTTCAGACGCCCGCTTCGAACTGAATTTGACGTTTCTGTGGCAGGATTCACTTCGTTCGCAGCAAACGACTGTGTAAAGTAGCTACGCTTAGCCGACTTCTGTTTACATTTCTGCAACATGTCAATTTTGCAACATGCAATATGTATGAACTAAGCTCTTGGAGCTTGGTCAATATATATTTATCTTTATTCTCGAAAAGTTAGAATGCCCCCGCACGCGGAAGTGAATATTTAAAGTTTTGTTTCTTTTCACTTTCATTAACGCATGCATCCTTCGCTAAGGGGAGCCAAAATCACAACTACCTGGCCGTAAACGATATCCCGCTAGCCTAAACCTCGTTTCCGCAACAAATGTTTGCGGTACGGTAACGCTAATCCCTTAGCCACCGCCATCACGTCAACGCACTAAACTAAAGCTGTCCACTAACTAGAATAACTCGACCTAAACGTGGCGCTTTTAGGTGCTATACAAACCTGCACCTTTATATCTAGGAAAATGGTACAGAGTGGCGTTTATTACCTCTGTGGTGCGGTATACAACCATTGTGTCCGTTTTAGCAAGGTTCTCTTTCGCGCTGTGTAGCGAAGGCAATTGTCAAGCAAACCCGTGGCAACTGCTTGTTCTCGAAATGTGCTTTTTCAGAGTGGGCGCCGAAAAGCATTCTTCGCTGGCCTGGCGATATACGATGTAGTTAAGGTGTTCCGCTGCTGACCTGAAAAACAACGCAAGTTTCATACCGGCCGTGACAATCGCATTTCGACGCAGGCGAAATGCTAGAGGCTTGAATGCCGTGCGATATCAGTGTACATTACAATCCCACGCGTTCCAAATTTCCGGAACCCTCCAGAATACGGCGCGCGTCATAATAATGTATGTGGTGGTTTTAACGCACGAAACCAATATTCATTAGACATTTATACTCCGACATGAAATCGCGCAAAAGACGTCTCTCAAACCCCGTCACGAATCACACCATGAAAGAAATATGGACGACGTGTAAAAGTAGCGCGACATTTCCGCGTTACTGACGTCCTGGCACGGAACTTCAGCGGAAAGGGGTGATTCACGCAGTGATCAGAAAAGCCCAATCAGGTTATACCTACACTCAACAACGAGCCGAAACCAAGCGATACGCTCGCACGCAGAAGCACGGCCTTCGGAAGCAAACAGCAAGAACAGCGCCATACCATAACGCAGAAATCAATCAGCCAACACTACTACGTAAGCTTCGTGCGACGCATACAAATGGAGAACGAACGGAAGCAATGGCGGCAGGCTGCGCGGGAAAACGAAAAGAAGAGGCCAACGCTCGCAGCGAACGTGGGAGGCGAGGCAACGTCCAGCAGCGAAGACCGTCCTCAACCGCGGCCTCCAAGAAAGCCACGTCGGCGTGAGAAGGCGCCGCGGACATCGCAGAGCGGTCCTCCTTCGCCCAACAGAATGTCGACGCCGCCGACGACGACAGCTTTCCCTGGAGGACGCGGCAGTGAAGGGGGCACGAAAAGTAAAAACAGGATTCGAGTGCAGTCCGGACAGCGGCATGTGCTGGGGCAGAGCGAACAGAACTTCAACGAGCAAAACGAGGCAGCCAGCGTAAGTCCAGTGAACGACTTGTGAGCGCAAACGTGAAGAAGAAGAAGAAGAGGAAACGCGGACACGGTAAACGTGACATGGCTGTCGATTCGGAGGTTCGGCGTTCTTTCTGCGTTGCTGTTCCGTCGTTGGCAAGGCTCCCCCAGCGTGGAAGAGCCACGCTCGCATCTGCGGGCCTGCAAGCGAGTCGCTTGGGAACTAGAGGGCGGCGAGGCCCATATCTCTACGCTCGGGCGGCCGCCGAACTCCGAACGCACCGTGAGGAACTGTGCGCCGAATTCTGATACACAATGCCGAACCCAGTGGGCGTCGCCGTTTACCTTCGCCCGGTGGTGGTAGATGAAAGGAAGCGTGTTATACTAAAGGACGCGGGGAAGTACTGAGAAAAGTTGGGCATTAACATTCACTTGGCTGGCTTGTAATAGGTCTCAGTGAGAGAGTTGACAGTAAGTGACAGGAGGATACAAGCTAAGATTAATACGTATTCGTGTTTCGTACTGACGCATTCTCTAAGGAGTAAACAGTTATATTGTTGTCGTTGGCAGTGTCTCTCTCTTCTCTGTCAAGGCAGCCCGGCGTTACCACCTCTGGTCTACCTGCATGCCTTTCTATGCAGCTTATTTCGCTTCCTGCGCGACTACCATGGTGCCTCGGAGATTGTTCGGAACAGTAAAGAAAACAGCTAGCGCAAGGACAGCTAGCAGAACTTTTTCTTAGGCGTTGGGTTCTAGTCAGCAGCTCTTTGCCTCTGTATTTTGGCAAACAGAAGTGTAACGAAAACTAACCTGCAGAACTTTGGTTGTGCCGAACAGCCCGAAGCCGAACAGCCCATGGTAGTTCGGCTTCATTCGGCATGGCATGGACACGTAAACGTGTCCTATAACGTTTACGAATCCGAAGCGAAATTGGGACAAGCAACAGCTTCATGTCATGTCCCACACCCCTCGAAATGGCTGAAGGTGTTCTTGAAAACCTTTGCCAACGCAACTAGAAACAAAATGAATACATGGTATTCGATTATGAATTTATAAGCTTTATGCTCGAAGTCAACATTACGAACTCGCTATAAATCAAGGCTACGCTGTTATGGCAAGGTTTTGTTTGCGACACTCAGAAGGGGCCTTGTGAAAGAAGACATCACCGGGCCGTACTAGCAACTACGCTTTCCTTCTCATTAAAGGCAATCATAAAGCCGAGAAAAAATACCACGTGATAACTACAGAGCCGCTGTGAGAGAACAGGTATGATGCACATGTGGACACCGCACTAACACTCACAGTATATCTACCGAAGTCTAACAAAGGTTTGCTAATGCAATTGCTGACGACGTACGCTCCAAACATTTCTTCCTTTCTTTTTCTTTTTCATACCTCTCCGATGCCCGTGCCCTCTAGAGTGCAGGCGCGCAGCCAGCGGTTGTGCGGCAGTCCTTGCAACGCAGTGCCAGTCTTCAGCGAGCTCCTATGCTCCCTCGACCGATTGCTGCGGCACCGCCCAGTTTGGCCTACATAAACTTGCCCGCACGGAAGAGGCATCTCACACACGTTGTTCGCTCTGGCATTCCACGGAGGACGTGACGTCGTTCTTAGAGCAAACAGGCATCTTGGGCCCGCGCTTGCTCGAAACCCGCTAGCTTTCAATGAATGCACAAAATTAGCATTGCTCTTACTTAAATATTGTTGAAGCAACATTAGTTTCGTTGTTTGTGATTGTCTTTTTCTTTTTTTCACGGAGGTATAGTGATTTCCATCAGGCCATATATATGCACTTCCAAACTAAAGGGCACGGAGTGAGACGTGGTATACCGCTGGACGCAATGGTGCCTGTAGAAGTGACGCAAACCGAGCGTTGTACGGGGGCACCCACAAAGTACACATTTTAAAGACAGCTATCTGACACGATGTGTACATATACAGAAGAGACGTGTGTTCCTCCGCAGGGCTCTCGCGAATAAGAACTTAAAGGGAAAAAAAATAGAGAGGGAGAGAGAGGAAGGGAAAGAAAGAGAGCTAAATAGAAGTCCTCTCGCTTGGCACTGAGTGAGGAGGCAGGAGTAGAGCCAGTTAAACTTCACGACCTCGGAGACAGTTTCAACGCCACCAAGGGGCCGGGATGCTGCAGCGGCTCTCTAGAAGCGCGAGGGACGCAGCGCAGAGCGAACCAGGCGTGCGCTGAATTAAGAATGACCGGCTGCAAAGGCGCGAGCCAGTGGCGTTTAAAGAATGCACGATTCCGAGCGAGCAAGTTTGGCCGAGCGCACAGAACGGCTGGCACGCGAAGGACGACAGCACGCAAAGTCGCCGCGCGACGGCTGAGCGAGGCCGCTGGCTATAGGCTCTGAGAACGCGATCGACGAAGCATTTTGTTTGACTTTTGGTGTTCGTGAACAAACCTTACCTTCCTCAACGTGCGTTTAAGGCGTTTGTGAATACAGTCCTGATTTGCGCATCAACTATCCTAAGGACGCAAATGCGACAAGGAAAATGAGAGATAGGAAGGAAATTAATTTGTGAACTTGCTGTCATCGAATCATCAAGGGCTGAGGATTTAAGCGGCAACTTTCAGCATGCGCCTGCCCCTGACCCCCCCCCCCCCCCTCCTTTTTTTTTTTGGCCTTTTTTCGTAATTTTTCCCCAAAACAAATGCGACATTCCCAATATCAGCGTTTATCATACTTATATATATAATATATATATATATATATATATATATATATATATATATATATATATATATATATATATATATATATATATTGCATGTTGGTGCCAAGCCACTTCAATGTTGCAAGATGCTTCGTAGATGACTCCCTTTGAGTAATAACTACAAAATCTTTCGGTTAGGATGGTAATTTCTTGATTATGTTCGAATAATAGTTCAGTGCTACGCCATGACGCGCATGCATGAATGCGAAGAGTGAAGCATACGAATCGGAGTATTACACATAGATTACTACTCTAAATTCATGGCTGCTCACCGGTACAACGTGTCGTTACCCCAAAATAGGGTCACGTATAGCTTTGAGGTTGCTTTTAAACTGGATATGGCGTAGATATGCTCATGTTCTGTGCACGCGCGCGTGTGTGTGCGTGTGCGCATGAATGCGTGTGCATGTGTACGAGTTCCTCTGCAGCTAGATGCCTCTATGTATATTGTTACCCGAGCGTGTAATAGCGCCGTGCATTTACCACAGTAATTGCGTCAAGACATCTCGGGTGGTCGAAATTTCCGGAGCCCTCCATCACAGTGTCTCGTAATCAAATCGTGGTTTGGGGGACGTAAAGCCGCAAAAATCAATCAAGTAATTAGAGAGTGCTAACTGCATAATGAGATAATACACTTGTTCTTGCTTCTGTAACAGAAGTGGCATGGCAGAAATTTCAAACGGTACATATATACCACATTGGCGTAATTGTACTGTTCGGTAATTATGCTTTACTAACGTTACAGACCGTACTAACAAGACAGGGAGTATCACTTTCAAGGCTTGCTAAAAACTAGTTCGGACTTTTAGCGAAAGCTTTTACTAAGAGCTTGAGTGAGTTGCTACCGTCCAACAGCTTAGCAGGTAGCGAATTTCACTGCCCATAGTTTTACTATCTGCATTCAGTAAGAGGCAAGTGCTTTTTGTGTGCGTGTGTCAAGTAAACCGTTGGTATTTAGTTAGTGAACGTACCAACCTCTTTAAGGTTGTGGGCTTGCGTGTATGCCGTCTAAGCAACTCTGCATTACAAAGCTCTGTGTGATTACCTGGCTTGCCTAATCTCTTGCAATGAAGATTTGTAGAGGCAGTGCACGTTATTTTGTTCTCATGTATCTCAAACGGCGCAAGGAGCTTTGTCGTCCAAAGGCCTTTAAAAATATCGCTACCTGTGTGGATAAACCCCAGTTTATAACAACGCCACCGGGCGACGCTTATGCTATGCACATTGGTGTAGCGCGTCTGCGGGAAAAAAAAGAAAAGGCGCCTGCGGAATAACCTGAGTACTGGCATTACATTGTACCATTAGCTACCCTCCAGTAGCGGCGACAGTGCTGTTGGCGTGAATAGTAGGCCTACGTACCGCATGCGACTGTAGACAATCTTCAAGAAAACGAGGAAATTGCTCGCGTCTCTTGCTCAACGCCGAGCAATTTTAAATAGGCAAGTTCATCGCTGGCTGCTTTGCCATGACATCGATTTCCACAATGCGCCAAACCTGTTGCTTCTTTTTTTTCTTTTTTCCCGACTTGCTTCCCTGTGATTAGCCAGGTGGCCATAAGTAATTCGCAATCTTCTGCTGCACGGCATTTCATAATCCTGAGCATCGTGACTTCGGCACGCAGAAACGCCGGCGGCCAATTCTTATAAGTATGCAACTGTTCCGTACATTCCTTGCAAAACATCTCCGAGACGCCCAGACACGACCTATGGTATAGAGGCCACCGATATGCGAGCGGATACTCGGCTATATATAGACGTCGGCTTTGGCTTTGTCTTCACGCTTCAGCGAACAGCTTCGAACAAAAGACATGGTACATTTAACGTTCAAACGGGAAGCTACGTGCCGCGGCATGCAGCCACAGGCCACATCACGAAGCTCCGTTAGGTCCCGTGCTTACCGTAAGCTCTTCGCACGCGTTACGTTGAATCACGATGACCTAGAACGGCTAACGCGAAGGCAGCATTTTCGCGGTCACTTCGATAACAACAGTCCTAAAGGAACGAGACAAATAAGAGCGTATACAAAAAAGGAACGCTGGCATTAATGTTAACAGACTTGAACCGCGCGGCTCCGATACGCTGGAACGGGCCGAGTGCCAGCTCGGGACGACAGGCGGCCATCGGTGCAAGGCACGTGTAGCGGTTACGCGGGATTAAAACAAATACCAAAAAAAAAGAGGGGGGGGGTTGCAAGGGCTAAGAAATTTCCAAGGCCCAAAGAATCGGGCTACCTGGAGACCTCGAAGGTGCTCACTCAGGCATTCCGGCGTTTATATCGAAAAGTAAAATAAAATGAATACCGATTACCGTATCGACGCTGCTGCTCACGCCGCTTGCAGCATCAAACCAAACAAGCTGCGGGGCCGAGCGGGCGCTTCGGAGCGTAACAACGTTTTTCGTGTATACGTGGGCAGCACCGACGATGCATGCAGCGGCGCCGGATCGAAGCGTGGCATCCATCAGTCGCGTCATCCGCAGTAGCACGCCGCTGGCGATGGCGTCTGCCGCCGACGGCCGCGGTGGCTCTCTCTCTCATCGCTCCCCGTCTCCATCCGCCTCCAAGCAGCAGCTCAGAGGCATCGGCAGTTCCAAGTGGAAAGCACGAAAGAACAGCACGCCCCGTTACTTACTACATGGATGCTGGGAGCTGCTTGTACCGACATGCACCCGATCAGCAGCAGGAGCAGCAGCGCCCAGCGCATTGCTGGTATAGTAAAGAATCGATGCGGGCCCGCACTTATCTCTCGCTTCGGCCTCGAGTGTTTTTTTAGCTGCTTTGTGCATATTACGCGGCCCATTTAGGCACGCGGGAGACCGAGGCATACTTCGATGAGCTGGCCGCAAACAGGCTGTCGTCGACATCTCCCTTACTCCCCTGGTCTGACCCCTTACTCTCATCGCCTCTGCTCTTCGATACTCGATCGAAGTGGAAGTGCCTCAAACAGCGCTTCTTTTTGCAGGTTCTGTTCAATTTCCTTTTTTTTTCCCCGCGGCAGTTCGTCCTCTACGGAAAAGAAGGGTCACGCCATTTCGATGTGAGGTTTCTCTCGTCGTGACTGGCGTCTGTGCGCTCGTGTTTGGTTTGGTGCGAAAGCGCGGAGACGCTAAGTGCAAGCTTGTTTTGGGACGAGCGCATCAAGTTTACCGCGGGAAGAAGGCTTGATAGAAACGTTTGTGCGGCGGCAGTGTTCCGCTATGCGATGTGCGCGCGTAATGTAATTACCCACTTGCATGAAAGGGTGGCAATTTTACTACCACATTATAATTTCTCTCGTCCAAGTAGAGTAAATGAGTCGACGATCTATACCCTTTTCAATGCAAAATTCGCTGATGCTGCCTTTTCTATATTATATTATCCTTATTATTGATCCTAAAACTAGTGCCGTTTATGCTCAACGGTGCCTTTCGCGCAGTATGAAAACAGCGCTATCCGTAGCTTGAGTTGCAAAATTTTACTTTTCCTGACCTACAGCACGCGTGTGCCGAGTTGATAGTTACCGGAGAGCCGCAAAGTACACTTCTAAACTCGAAGCGTAAGTGAACAAAGCCCTACGAATTGCACGTTGACAACTGTTGGTTTCGGGAATCAGCTGTGCAGACCTTTAGGACGCGCCTGTCATTGTTCACTCTGGAATCGACAAAACTAACATCAAGTCTCGCAATACTTGCTGTCTATACCATAAGTGGGCGTTGGCGGAACTTATTTACAAGATACTGAGCACCACAACTCGGTCCACGCAGGAAGGACACTCATAGCATAAAATGCAGAAAGAAAGTAAGAAAGACTAATGGCTGTACGAGTTTATTTTCTCTAAATCGCTAATAACGATGACCAGTCTCAACACCTAATTACCCCGATCTTGCTCCTTGAAGGTAAAGATTCAGCATGCCAAATACGTGCTCGCCGCTTTTGACGACATTGAGAGCAAACAACTTATGAACCACCGACCACATTAGCGCCCCCTGACCATGGCTGGCTATCAGATCGATTTGCACCCTCGAAAAACCCGGTCGAGGCCACAGGGCACAAGCGGAGGTCTGTTGCGATTTCCTGCGCACTAACACTAAAGGCGACCCTAATTAATTAATTAATTAATTAAAAAGTTCGTCTAAGCGGAAGATGCAACTCCGAAGTGGCAGAGACAACAGGACAAAACCGTACAATAATGTAAGGTAATAGAAGAATGGTCCCGCTCAGATACGAATGATAACTGATGGGCTTTTTTTGCGTGCCAAGTCCACAACATGATCATGAGACATGTGCTGTAGTAGAAGGCTTCGAAGTATTTTTGGTGTTATAACGTGCATGTAAATATTAAGTACGGGTTAACTAGTGTTATTAAGTACACGCGTGTTATTAAGTACGCAGGTAAAGATAAGACACGTTATTAAGCTACTGAAAGGTAAGTAAACAGCATTACAACAATTTTTCGCCTGCCAGTATCCCCTCCCTCGACTACCTCCTGTTGCAATATGAGATCCCTTTAAGCAATACTCGTATGTATATACACATAAGGTCACACGCCAAACTCAAGGTGTGCAGGCTCCAGGGACATTAAACCTGGCTCCTAATCGCGCACAGCACGCCGACGGCGACATGCCGAGATTTGGAGGATTTCCTCGGCAGCATAGCATAATGCGCGTATCCCTTAGGCTAGTGAGTGCGAACTTTCTAACGAGCCTAGCCTCCGCACGCCTTATAGGCCTGTTGAAGCCTACCGCCCAGCAAACTGGCATCACAAGCGTAAACAGCCCGGCGTGTGTATATGCGGTGTCCCGCGTGCGCGGGCTCGGGAACCAAGTTTCTCAGCCAGAACCTGGGGGTTTAAGCAGCAGCAGCTCTAGATTGCGCGTTTCTAAACAAACACTTTCCAGTAGTCAAAGCTCTCAGCTGATTCCCACAGACTTTCTGCACACCTGGAAAATTAGATTTACGAACGTCGAAAATAAACTTTGCTGTTACTTATTCCTTACGCTCTTTCGCTCCTGCAACGTTATCCACCATCACTTGTAACATTGTTTTCTTTGTGTGTGTATGTATGTTTGTGTGCGTGCGTGTGTGCAACCCTAATATCATTAATATGAAAATCATCAGCAGCATAATCTCAGTCCACTCCAGGGCATAGTATAGTAACATTTTTTACAGATCACATAAATGCACCAGTTCCTTTCAATTCATAATACGGAAGGCCTCTATTCCGCACAGCGTATCCTACCTAAACAGAAGTTACATACACGAAAACATAATACAGCGACGCAAAAATAAGTTAAATAAATGAGAAACGTGAAAAGCATGGCGATATATTACAAGTTCAGTGAAATTTATATGTGACTAAGAAGATGGTTGAGGCATGAAAGGGCACCAGTTAATGTCCGTAATGTATACATGTGGTTATTAATAAGTTCATCACTTGTTTTTTGAAGGCAGCCCTACCAGATTCGAAATTTATTCTGTCTGCTAGAATATTCAAAATATGAGGCACCTGGTATTCAGCACTTTGTTTTCCGTAAGTAGTTCGTAATTTAGGTGTTCGCTTTTTATGTTCTCGTAAGATGTAGTAAGGTCGTTCGGTGCAGGCTTGTTCGTACAGTTTATTTTGTTGAATTATTTGAAGCAATTTATAATAGTAGAGCTGGTCAACCCTAAGCATGGAATGTTTTATGAACAGTGGAGCAGTTGGCAGATCTTGCAAGTTTCCCCTGCACTTCTCAAAACAGCGCAATATTTTCTTTTGCATAGTAATGAGTTTAAGGTAATTTCTTTGCGATGTCGTTCCCCAGACTGATATGCCATATGCTACCTTAGAATGAAATAGTGCATAATACATACTTATTTTGATCCTCAATGGCATTACATTTATTGTTTTGTAAAAGCAACCAACTATACGCGCTAATGCCGTAGTCAGGTGATCCACATGTGTGTTCCGGCTTAATTCTTCTTGAAACCACAATGAATGAATGAATGAATGAATGAATGAATGAATGAATGAATGAATGAATGAATGAATGAATGAATGAATGAATGAATGAAAAAGTTCGTCTAAGCGGAAAATTCAACTCCGAAGTGGCAGAGACAATAGGACAAAACCGTACATTAATATAAGGTGATAGAAGAATGGTTCCGTCTAGATATGAATGATAATTGATGGGCTTCTTTTGCGTGTCAAGTCCTTAACATGATCATGAGGCATGTGCCGCAGTAGGAGGCTCGGAAGTAATTTTGGTGTTCTAACGTGCATGTAAATGTTAAGTACGGGTTAGCTAGTGTTATTAAGTACATGCGTGTTATTAATTACGCGGGTAATGATAAGACACGTTATTAAGCTACTGAAAGGTAAGTAAACAGCATTACAACAATTTTTCGCCTGCCAGTATCCCCCTCCCTCGACTACCTCCTGTTGCAATATGAGATCCCTTTAAGCAATACTCGTATGTATATACACATAAGGTCACGCGCCAAACTCAAGGTGTGCAGGCTACAGGGACATTAAACCTGGCTCCTCATCGCGCACAGCACGCCGACGGTAACATGCCGAGATTTGGAGGATTTCCTCGGCAGCATAGCATAATGCGCGTGTCCCTTTGGCTAGTGAGTGCAAACTTTCTAACGAGCCTAGCCTACGCACGTCCTATAAGCCTGTTCAAGCCTACCACCCAACAAATTGGCATCACACGTGTAAACAGCCCGGCGTGTGTATGCGGTGTTCCGCGTGCGCGGGCTAGGGAATTAAGTTTCTCAGCAGGAACCTGGGGGTTTAAGAAGCAGCAGCAGCAGCTCTAGATTGCGCGTTTCTAAACAAACACTTTCCAGTAGTCAAAGCTCTCAGCTGATTCCCACACACTCTCTGCACACCTGGAAAATTAGATTTACGAACGTCGAAAATAAACTTCGCTGTTACTTATTCCTCACGCTCTTTCGCTCCTGCAACGTTATCTACCATCACTTGTAACATTATTTTCTTTGTGTGTGTGCGTATGTGTGTGTGCGTGCGTGTGTGCAACCCTAATATCACTAATATGAAAATCATCAGCAGCATAATTTCAGTCCACTCCAGGGCATAGTATGGTAATATTTTTTACAGATCACATAAATGCACCAGTTCCTTTCAATTCATAATACGGAAGGCCTCTATTCCACACAGTGACATGGCCTATGCATACAGCAAAGTTGCAGGCGGCAGGCGGGACAGTGCTTAAATCTCCCTCTTTTCCTATTTTATATTCCTCTTCTAACTCCCAGCATAAGGTAGCAAACATGACGCACGCCTGGTTGACTTTACTCTATTTTCTTACCTAGCTCCATCTCTGTCTCTCATTAATGCCGCTGGCTTCGGTCGTAGCGGAACAACGCGAACGCGATATCTGTCCTGCCGTCTGCCTTCGAATCACACGGTGTCCTGGTACCAGAGACAATCGCATTAGCCACACTCGCTGATTTCGAATGACACAAACTCAATCCACAACAAAGAATCTGCGACGCCCTTCAGGCGCCGTAACTTGGGATCCGTCGACGAGAAGAGCGACAGTGTCGCCCAAGCAATGAGAAAGGCGGCTCTTCCAACTGACGCCCCAATTTCTCCTCCGGGCTTGCGAAGGCCTCATTGTTCCTCGGCACGCCGTTAGCGCTCTCTTCTCACATCACGGGGCACAACGCCGTTCCCGCCCGAGCATTTCAGATTGTATGTGTGTCTGCGGTGGAGGCGCGCGTCGACAAACTACGCCCCGCTGCTACGAACGCGAGAAGCAGAGACAGGCAGCTCAGCAACAAGAAACGTTTGGCGGCATCGCTTAAACAATGAAAGGAAGGCCCCTCCAAGTGCGACAAAGAGGGTCCGCGCCAAGCACGAGCCGCGAGCTCGCTTGGTCGAGCCGAGGAAAAGGTGGAAAATGGGTCGGGGATGAACGAAGATGTCGCTTCGGGCTGCAGTATGTGTCGCGAACCGTGAAAAAGAGAATTGGAATGAAACGGAATCAAGACGGAGGTAAATACCGAGTAAGCTTTTGTAGATGTATTATGTGTTTTAATGTGCGGGCGTATATGGTTGTGGGCGTGTGTGTGTGAGGTAATGCCCAGAGATCCAGATGATAATTAAGGCGGCGAGAGATGGCTGATGTGTTGATTACCATTGCAGTCAAATTCGGTGCGAGTAGATCGGACCTAACCCCCCCCCCCCCCCCCACACACACACACACACAGAGACGACAGAACAACACCACGCTGGCTGCGAGAGACTTGTCAACGCACAAGAGATGTCGAGAGAAGTCAGGCGCAACGGAGAACATGCGCGCTCAAACAGACATTCAATGGCAGCGATGAAAAAAGCAAATTCGTGGAATAGTAAAACAAATAAAGGGTAAGCGCGGCTGACATTCGGAAGCTTTAGCTGTCAGCGCGAGCTGTGCCCCAAGGATATCGCAACGCTTTTCGCTTGACGTGCCTGCGCGAAAGGTAGGTAGCCGTAGGGACGGTAATAATAGCTGTGTACATACAGCACGCGAAGGAAATTGAGACATTAAATGCATTGAGAAAGAAAACAGTGGTCGTGCGAAATATTCGAATAACCTAGTACTTGAACAGATTACTTATAAGCTCCAATGAGAGTGTGGAAGGTGCAACCGTAGCGATGTATGCGAGCTCGCGCCAAGGTTTTTGAAGCCTACTTCAGTGCGACCTTTTATCGACTCTGACGTCACATCCGCCTACACCACGTTGCTGTGAGCGTTCGCTAAAGGTAAAAGCAAAAGTGCGTAAAACTCCATTAATTTCTGGAGTTTAACGTCCCAAAACTACGATATGATTACAAGAGACGCCATAGTGGAGGGCTCAGGAAATCTCGACCACATGGGGTTCTTTAACGTGCACTGACATCGCACAGTACACGGGCCTCAACATTTCGCCTCCATCGAAACGCAGCCGCATTCGATCCCGCAACCTTCAGACCAGCAGCCCAGCGTCATAGCTACTACACCACGGTGGCGGGGCAACGTATAAAACAAAGCCATACAGTTCAAGCCAAATGTCCGCGATGACTACTTGGCATAATCATTTCCAAGGTCACGTAAGAAGGTGTTTATACTAGCAATGCTCATTACAACTTCTAAGGTGTCGCACGAGTATTGCAGTTTGTGTCCGTGATAGCCATCATGGGCTCGCTGTCTTCGTTCAATTTGTAGCGTATAAGCTTTCCCCTAACTGCGTCAAACTAATCAGCGATCACGCAAGGCCATGGCTACGCTGACCGTTTTACGCGTTGCTCCATTTAAGTGCTTTCGGGATCAAGTTCTGTGCAGAACAAGGAAAAGTAAAGTCATCCGGTAAAGGATACGGCAACTCGTGAATACGAAATTCTGATGAAAAAGAAGAAAAAAAATACCTCGACAAACATTGGAGAAAGCGCTATCGCACAGCGCTGTGATTAATTATTCGGAAGGCGTGGGTAAAGCACCTCGAGGACCAGGGGGAAAAAAGCGTGGAGGTGAGGAAGGAAACGGCGAAAGATCGAAAGAGTGCGCGCTAAAAGTTCGAGGAACAAATGGTCGCCCCCGGTACAAGATCACCAGATTAATTACGTCGCTGTCTGCCAGGCTGCGCTCGTGTCACAAATAATTAATGCCGCCTCTCAGACGCCAATTAAACGGTTTCATGTTTCATCGAAATGCACAAAGGCTTGGCTATACCCAAAGGCGCCCCGATTAAAGAGTCAGTAGATGAACCTGAATGGTCTGTTCCGTAACGGGAAAAACAATCAACTCTTGATGCCCGAAAGCGCGCCTAGCGAAGGCGCCGCTTCGGTGTTCAGCTGAAGTGCGAAGTAAATGCAGCGCTCGTAAATAACAAAAAGAAAATGAAAAATGAAAGACAAGAATGGCTATAGAGAGAAGACAGGAAAGTCAGCCATGCACGTACTCAGTTGGGTGTACCCTACAACTGGGGAAAGGGTCCCAAGGAGAGGGAGCCAGATAACGTACTTATATTTAACACACTCCATGTAGAAGCATTTTTGCGTACCTATTGTTATGCACTACTTAATAATGACACCCGTTAGACGAGGTGTCATCTGAATCTTCTGGCACGCGCACACACACGCACGCGCGCGCACACGCGCGGTCCCTTTAAATAAGCGAGAAAGCGCGGCGATATACGAGGCCTCCGATTGCTTTTATAGTTACTGCCATGCAAACGAATAAAGGGAATGCATTGAAAAGCATAAACTTTGCAAATACTTTTCTTTCTATTTGGGTTTTCTTTTTCCTGTCTTTGTAAACGGACACCCGTATATGAAATGAAGGGAGACACGAATAAGATCGCCTCAGAATACGACACCAGGTTTCACAAATGGTAAATACAAAATCGTGGACATAACCGACGCTAGCAGTATGACCCTGCAGGAGCATCTAAGTTCATAGCGTCTGATTCGTGGAATTAAAGCTCTCGCAGTGGTCAGGAAACACGAATGAGACTGCGGAAACCATCTGAGAGCGAAAAATGTGTTTTCTTTTCTTCTGTATTCCAGTTTTTCGCTGCTAGCAGTAGGAATCGACCAGTCAGGTTGCAATATGAAAAATCTCTCAATCTTGAAGATTCGTGGAACGCACTGCGGGCGCAGCGTCGTACTGGGATATTTCTTATGCGACCGGACTACTATCATCGATTTCTTCCTCTTCAGCGTCATTTGTAAAGCACATTTCAATGAGTCGTTGGCTGCACATTTATGGCACAGATGTGGTTCTATACCAACGTATGCGCAACGAAGCAGGAGAGGTAGAACACGAAAGCTCGCCTTCGCACGCCCGATGACAAAATATGGACGAAACTATCCATTTGTCCTCAGCGGGAGGAAGATAAGTAAAGACGCATCGCGTGATTTATCACGCCAACGCGAGCCCGGAGAGGACGTTTGTTTCCCGTTTTGTGAAAGGAGTAACCAGAAGCTTTTATTGCGCTATGGAGGATTTCCCCGAACAAACAACCCTATTCCATACCGTATATTCTCTTTCTTTTTCGATTTAAAAAATAAAATCGAGAACAGAGAACGTCGTTTCCACCAGGAGCAAGGGATATTTTATCACGCCTATAATTTCATAGGCGGAGATGTGAACAATGATTCTTTTATTCTTCCTTTTGATCGAAAGGGGCCCTCGCAAATCTGAAGTTTGAAACAAGACGTCGTACTTACCCTCAAAACTTTGCCAATCCTATAAGATTTGTGTACGGTTTAATGTACGAAGACCTTTCAGGTGGGTGTTGCTTGCTTACAGTGACAATTGACAAGAAGCATTAAATCTAGTGGCTAAAGATAACGAAAGGAATAGGTTTAGACTTAAGTGCAGTAACCTTAAGTACATCAGATTCGAGAATATCGTAAGCTGACAAGCCAGCGTGCTGAACCCAAATTCTCTTCCTTTATTCCTTTGTTTCACCGAGTCCCCTTCATGAAGCACTGAAGTGGTCGTCTGATTCCCGCGATAACAAGCAAAAGGAATTCAGTGCTCAGAGTCAAGCAGCGCTGAAATTTCGCTCCCGACTTATTGTTAGCATTCCGTGCGTCAAAAGCAAAGACGGAAAAGTTACTCAACTATAAAACGCGGAAACCGACAGTCAGGAAGTTGCACTGACTTTCCTCTCCCCCTCCTTCCCCCGGCTCCCATCCTTCGTCCCGAAAAAGAAAAAAAAGGAAGCAAATGACAATGCGAAGGAAGAAGGCGTCTTAACGATAAATGAAAGTGGCTGGGATATGGGAACACCGACATTCCCGAAGCAGCCGGAAGAACCTATCAACCAGAGCAAACAATACAGACTGCCCAAAAAACGAATCGTCCAGGAAGCAGCGCGTCTGAAGAGCGCACTGGTGGCTAGGCGGACTGACCGCAATCTGGTCAAGCAGAGGCGCTGTATGGGCATCGCGCTAGGAATGCCCAGTCCGGTGGTCGGCAATCGTATAAGAGGATGTCACTCTCGGCTGCGGCGCCCAGCTCTGTGGCATGTAGGAGGGAGAGGGGACACCACCGTCTCGACGGCAAACAAGTGCGCCAAACAAACGAGTTGTCTTTCTATTTTGTTCTGCCACGAAACGCTGCAGCGTCAGCCATTCTGTTCAGCCTGAACTGGCAGCGGCAAACAAGACAAACAGAAGCATATTGCGCGTATGTGGCCTCCGCTACAGCTAGGTCGATTGAAGAAGGTCTAAGCCCGAACTTTAATATCTGCCACCGAAAGCTGTTTTACGGAGGGCCGCTCACTATATGTCGCGCGGAAAGGGAGAAACTGAGGAGGAAGAAATGCTGGGAAATAAATGTTAAGAGGTCGCGCTCGTTTGGCTGCATCGAGATTAGTGAATGTGAATAAAAGGATGAAATATTCGCCGCAGAAGGGATTGATTTGTGAGGTTTAACGTCCCAAAACCAGCTCTGATTATGAGAGACGCCGTAGTGGAGGTCTCCGAAAATTTCGACCACCTGGGGTTCTTTAACGTGCACTGACATCGCACGGCACACGGGCCTCAACATTTCGCCTCCATCGAAATGCAGCCGCCGCGGCCGGGATTCGATCCCGCGACCTTCGGATCTGCAGCCGAGTCCCATAGCCACTAGACCACCATGGCGGGGCGTGATGCTTCCTCACTTCCAACTGAGAGCGCGGGCAAAGCTCCTGCGTACCCGGTCGACTGTGAAACTGTACCCGAAGCTACAAATGGCGAGCTCTCAGAGGCGATATGTTTTCTCTGCACGTTCCAGGTGGCACGTGGAAGCAACGACACACGGTCTAACATGCCTCTTCCTCTATACTGCACGGGAAGAATTGGCCGGTGCCCAGAAACAATCTGTTACGGAATGCGCTGCGTACAGCACGCACGCTGCTTTCTTTTTTTTTTTATAAACACAGCTCAGGCGCGCTTATTTTATCTCTCCGTTGAACATGTACTGAGTATCGGATCGGATGTTGTATACGCCAGCTCAGAAACACGCCGTCCGATTGCGCCCATGTTCAAGCGGTACGAGGCGCGTTCCAACGCTAGAACATGTTACAAAGATGGGCACAATGTTCGCAATGTGCACAACACGGCAGTGCCCGTTTCTATAAAGGCTGTATCGCCTAACCCATTAAGAAAAACCCCGTGCGTCTTACAAGGATGCAATCAACTTAGCATTTTTCGCTGTCGTCTAGTAAAACTCAAGCTATTTTCTAAAACGATCTCATGCATATCCAATTCAATGCAGTTTATTTTCATTTTTCTTGCCACACACACACACACGCGCAAAAATGGAGGCCCGAAGAAAAAGTGAAACTGTTCACTTGACGGGGATTCGGGCCCCCTTTACAAGGCATATGGTGTGACAGTGCACTGAAGAAAAAAAAAATTCATTATGCGCAACTTCAGCAATAAAACAGCCTGTGCATCATGCTACATTTATGGTATGTGTGACATGTGGAGGCACTACATGCTATATTTATGAAACCAGAAAAACACATTAAATATTCTTGGTTACATTTTGAACGAGGGAGACAAAATGAAAACATCAGAAACATATATAAAACTGAAAAACAAGAAACGCCCAACTTTTCTCAGATGGGCACTGCTGAACGGATACAAAAATAAATTCTTAGTGCTTTCTTACTGGTGGATTCAATAAATATTTCACGTTCTATCGAGCAGTTTAAAAGATTTGGCAGTCTGTAAGAAAGCATCTGCTCACTCATATTTAATCGACTGTATGGAATAAGCTTGCAGGATTATGTAAAGGATAAGGATGAGTTTTATTGTTTTATTAAGTCGAGCTAATGTACACAGTGTTCCATCAGAAAATCAGGCACTGTTTGTATCTGAGGGCTAAATTGTATGCGTAGAAGATTGGCGCTGGAATAATGCAAAAAAAAAAAAACTTGTAAATAGTGGTTCGCTGTGCGCTCTGTAGTGTTCTCCAGCTATATGACGATTAGCCTTTACCTTTTTTTTTTTTTTTTTTGCAGTACGTGTAGTCTGTTGATGTTTGCTTGTGTCGTGGTGCCTCAAACAAGAAAAGAGTAGCTCATTTGTGAGGAAAACAATGCATGATACAGCTGTCCTGCTCGGAAGTAAGAATTGTGACTTTGCGAGGATACCTACGGTTTTGGAAATGCGTGCAACGAGATGGTTGATATGTGCATCCCACGACAAATCTTTATGAAAGTGAACTCCAAGAGTTTAAACAGTGTCAACAATCTCTGTGGCGGAATTATCTAAAACTAGGGTGTCTGCTAGCGAGAAATTTATTTGGGGTAGTGAAAATATGATACCTTTGGTTTTGTTTATATTTATTTGTAACGAATTCAAATTGCACCACGTGCTAAGACATTTGAGAACACCGTTTATACCACTAGTTATATTATGTAAATTCTGTGAACGGAGTACTAGCGTCGTATTATCTGCGTAGAAGACATTTAGGTGTTATTACTATTTGTGATGTCATTTATTTGGAGATTAAACAATAAGGGACCTAAAATACTCCATTGTGGGAGCATTAATATACACCCATGAATATTAATTAGCCAAGTTCTAAACGGCTGCTCTAAACACAGCATGTTTAACGATCAACCTGTAATGCATGTTAATTAGTGTAAAAATGTATTTCCATGATGGTGAGTACCATGGTGTTACTTTTTCGGAGTTTCTAAGAAAGTGCGCGATGTTTGAAAAAGTACCACGTGACTAGCGGTTGCGCTCAGCTCCATTAGCACTCTCAAACGTGCTATGAACGAACGATCGACGAAGCTTGCAAGCCGCAGTCATCAAAAGGTGGAAAGTGTGTCGCTAGTTAACTGAAACATCTTCCATTAGGCGGCGCATTAAGTCATCGAGGCTTTCTGCTCTGCTAATCATTGTCATCATGGCGTTAAATTACGCCAAGTTATGACCCGACACAGAAAAAGAAGGCGGCGGAAGACAAACGGGCACTCTTTCGCTTGATTGCGACTCTTTCAGTATCAGCAAGGGCGACAGTCAGACGAGCCGGTGACTACTCATAACGTGTCTGCGAAACAAACTGCGGAGCAGCAAGCAAGCGTCGTTGTCAAGTGCTTTCACAACTCCGTCCTGTCGCGTGCTCTGCTCTACACAGGAGACAGGACGATGTTTATCAACGTCCTTATCAGATAAAATGGAACACTGGCGAGATTGCATACGCGGTCTTACCACTGGGCACAAAGCCCTGCCTGAACCTACAGACGCGTCTAGACAAAGTGGAGAAATGCGATGCGGCCTTTTTTTCCTGAACAGCCCCGCAGGCGAACGGTGCCACAGGAGCAAAGGGACGCTTGAAGAGGCAACAAGAAGATACGTGGAGCAAAGTTCACGATGACAATAAAAGAGTCGAAGAGTGAGTGAGACACGCCGGAAGTACGCCTCGCTGTGGTCAGAAACGGAGACCGATAACGACAAAGCCAGTTAAGACAGCTGGAGACAGCGTGCTTTATCGCTGAGCCGTGTAAGAACGAGCAAGTATTGACACTAGTCAGTTTCCTCTTCACTTCCTGGGACTGAGTCTCTCCTTCACCTCTGAGCAAGTGTGTTTTCCGAGCAACTGCAGAAACGAAGTGCTCCGTGAAAAACGACCCGGTGTCACGTCATCTACGAGTTGACATCTAACTCCGTGATATGACAACGTACGGTTAAGCGTAAGCTAACTTTTCACCGCGAGCTTCAAACATTACGTAGTGTCATACACACTAAAACGGACAAGTTAAAAATAAAGGGGACTATCGCGCAACCATTGTTCCCGATGCAGGGTGCTATGCTGGACACTGTCAAATTCCGCCATCTTTTCAAATTCTGTAATCGTGATATTTTTTTAAGCCAATCAGGGAGCCTTTAGCTGCCCTCTGGGCCAATCAGAGCTGGTTGCAATGCACCCCCAAAACGCAATTCAATCTTGACGCCATGCTGATCCTGGTGGCCAGCCAATTAGCAAAAAAAGCACTCATGAGCAAAACGCCTCGAGAATTAACTGCATAGCTTACTTTGCTACTCGATTATTTAAACTCGAGAGTTGAAAAAATCATAAGCAGCCGCCGACGGCATAACCAACCTAGTCTCATTGATCTGCCTATCATTATTTGGCGTTCTACTATTGAGCTGCAGAAACTTGAAACGAGCCATTCTCTGATTCCTAAACTTCTGTGCATTTTGACGGCCATTAAACATTGTGCCGTAACATTCGTCTTTTTATAAGGCTGCATAAGGCACACTTCCATCAAGAAAAGCGATTGCCTTTAGTTTTGTCTTCAGGTTACGATAAGGAACGTCTGTAACAAGCACGGAACTTTGGAGCACAGTGTTTGTTCCTAGCCTTCGCTTCTTTCTACGCAAGCAAGCCCAGCCTGTTCCTCGGGAGGCGATCTACTCCGTTCGAGAGCGCACTGCCAGCGTCCAATTTGCGTGCGCTCAATGCTGGAAGACAACAATAAATGAGTATCCCCGCGCGCTATCGATCGATCGTTCGATGACTGTCAAAAAGAGAGTAAGAAAAGAGAGAAATGCAACCAAGCACTGACTGCACCGAAGAAGGATGCCCTCATTATCTTCCGGAAATTTCGCATTTCCTAGCACCGAGACAACCTTGGAGTTTCCAGAATGCGCTGCAAAAGAAAAAGAAGCCAAGCGCATTTTTCGATCGTACAAGCGTGTATCCAAGCGCTGCTGACTCCATGTAGGTAACCGTAACCAACCGTAAGACGATGGGAAGCAAAGTGAAAGCAAGCAACATCTCCGACGGAAGACGGCATTTTTCTCCCCCTATACGGAATGCGGTAGGGGCTGACTGTACGAGCCCAGAAGCAACAATATTTTACAAAAGAAATACTGCTGCTGACTTAAGCCTCCTAGACAAGATAAAAAGGAGGAGAAGCCTCACAGAATATGCATCGGCTCCTCTGCTGACTCACATTAACATACTGAAATTAAACCTCCGAAAATGAGAAACTTCGCAGCGACTGCCCGTCTATGAAGTTTTCCCTTATTCTGCATGGCTTCTCGACCAATGAAACCTCAGCTTAATGGCAGCTTTCAGTCGAGGTTGCAGGGGCCGAGACGACTGCAGCCACTGAAACCGAAACTGTTCGTTTGTTCTTTAGAGGCATTCGAAATCTCGACTAAACCTATGGACAAAACTGAAGTTTTGTATAGCTGAGCCCTACAAAGAACACAAAGGCACCCGAAGCTCCTTTTTTTTGTTTTGTTTGCTACATCGAGACTTTCGCCATTCGAGGACTATTAGGTTACGACCGATCACGTTTCTCAGCGCTGCGTTAAAGCCGTTGCACGCGCGGGCCAAGGGCGACCAAGTACAAACAACTGCACAGGTTGCATAAAAGCGGCGAACACGATATGCGGGGCTCGGTACACTCTAATGACGTCTGCGCGAAAGAAGGAGAGCAACTACGGAAAGAGAAATTGAAGGACAGTAAAAAAAAAGTTTAAAGAAAAAGAAGAAAAGCCGCGGGATGAGCGCAATGGTGTACTGTAAGCCAGTACCGCACGTATTTTACGTCAGAGATCGTCTCCCCATCTCCGGAGGTATAATGGGTACGGTGCGCTAGAAAGAAAGAAAAAAGAAAAAAAAGCTCCCGCGACGAGACAAGACTGACGGGGGAACAGGACAAAGCAGAGCCCACTTGTTGCTCTAACGAGCGCCGATCGGGTTGCATAGCGCAAGAATTTAAGAAAAAAAAAAAAGAAACGAAGAAGCCCGCGTCGGTGTTCCTAGTTTTTCGAGAGCTTCTCGTCTTATCGTTCCCAGCGACGCTTATGGGCAGCGTTAGCGCTATTCTCACTCTTCGAGGTGCTTGGTGTTCACGGTGCCGGAAGGCCAGGCACAGCGTCGACCGCACGAACGACACTAAAGAACTTGTTCAACGACGTAGAGAGTCGCGAAGAAAGTGCGCGACACCGGAAGAAAGCGTAAGTGTAGCGTGGATAATTTGCGGTGCCTGCACCACAGAGAATGACTAACGAGGCCGAAGGCTCTATGGTTTGATCCGGTTACGTTCCCCCAAGCTCCTTATACGCGAGTCTGTGGAAAGCTACGTCGAGGAGGGAACTACAAAAGTGGGAGATAAGTTCATGCGCAAATGGACACAATGTCCCGCTGTTCCCTGCAGCTTTTTTTTTCTCGCATGTTCGCTTTCATCAAGGCGAAAGCCTGCCGCGTCTCAGTGGAAAGTAACCTTGAATCAAGCGTTTGTAAAATGCACACACACACACACACACACACACACACACACACACACACACACACACACACACACACACACACACACACACAAAGCGAGGCCGCTATATGTTAAATCCCTACTCGAACCCCGGGGACCCACACGAAGCCCGTAACCGTGTCACAGCTTGGCTGGGCACGCGATCAGTAACTTTCAGAGTTACTATGACATTAGATGATTGGGCAATATGAATCTCCTCTAGGTATTTGCTCCACGCGTTTATGGGTCACAAGTGATCGAAAGTTCCGAAGCATATTTTCAAAAGCGCCTTCAAAAGGCGATGTCAAAGTTTTACTGCAATTCATGTCCAAGGCTTTCGTCCTTACGTCTTCACAGGGCAAACCACAAGAGTGACCCATAGACTTCAATTTCTTTTTCCGCGAAAGTAAAAAGAAGACAAAACTATGAGGAGCTGTCGCGAGAGCTTTTGTTCACTTGATACGCGAGACACGCATTCCCCAGAGGAGAGCAAAGAAAGAAAGAAAGAAAGAAAGAAGAAAGAAAGAAAGAAAGAAAGAAAGAAAGAAAGAAAGAAAGAAAGAAAGAAAGAAAGAAAGAAAGAAAGAAAACAGATGCTCCCGACTGCTTTATGAGCGGGGAGTGTTTGTATAGTAAAGAAGATAAAACAATGCACGAAGTTCACTGCAGCAAATGTAATGTGGAGCAATCAGCTATCCAAGTGCCTGCGGACGGTGGCCTTCCATTGGGCGATGGCAGTGAAAACGAAACAAAAAGAAAGAAAATTGGCCGGGAGGTTGCAACCGAGTGGAGAGTGGACAGACTAATTGCCACCGTCGTTTAATTACGGAGCTACCTTCCTCACAGCATTGCTCGCCTTTCGCTTAAAACGTGCGTGAAAACAACTTGTGCGGGCTAGCGGCTTCTGCGCCCTGCAAACAAATGGAAGACGCCAAAGCGCATTCCGCAGCGTGGCGTGTTCGTCGTCCTGCGCGCGCCCCCGGGCGAAGGAAATATGCTCTAAAGCTGAAAAATATCTGCTACAGTGCGCAAGGTCAATTGTGGCTAAATCACACGATTTTAGCGCCAAAGGCACGCCACGCAAACGGCCCTTGAGATTTCCTGCGAAACAAAAATTTATTTATTTATTTATTTATTTATTTATTTATTTATTTATTTATTTATTTATTTATTTATTTATTTATTTATGCACTAGCAGGCGGCACAAACGTGCATTATTACATCAGGAAAAAAGAATCTTGAACTAAGAAGTGCACAATGGAAAATTTGGTAGGAGATATGCAACAAGACCTTGAAGCTATGTTCATAAAACAGTAGCGTGTGGTATGTAGAGTTGGCGTTACACAACGAACGAATAAGCTTACAAGCGGCGGTATGGCTAGCAAATAGTCAGAAATGGTTAGTGTTTATCTCTTAATGTCAAGGGATAGTAAATAGTGACAAAACTAGAAGAAAAGTCGTTCCAAATAGACCGTAACTTCACGTCGCAACGACTTGTCTGAGACTTCAGCAACTCAGTTCCCTCCCTCTACCGTTATCAAACAATTTCGCGAACGCCGACTAGAAAAACTGACCTCGCTTCAAAAAAATCTAACAACGGATGGACGTGTAGAACTTTAAAGCCCTCAAAAATTTATGATTTCTAAGAACGCAGGCCACAAAACCTTATACCAGCGTGATTCAATGCAGAGGAATATTTAAAAGCTTTCTCCGTTCCTCCCGAAATCGCATAGGCTCGGGAATTGCAGCCTGTCAGAGGCCATCTTTCTTCTCTACAGCTTCGTAAAGGCACTGCCCGGGCCTTTATGTTGCCGAATTAGTATCTGCATAAGAAAACAAAAGATAGCGTCAGGAACAAACGCCGCTGTGTAATTTCACTGTTACGCAATAACGCTGCCCTTACTGAACCCCCAGCTCCGGAGTGCTACACGTAAGTCGAGGTATAACAATGATGAATATGCGCAATTTGTACGCGTCTTTTCGTCCCGCCCGGAAATTGCCAGCGGGGCTTCCCCTGTATATACTGCACCAAATAAAACAAAGTGAACGTATATAGTTCAGCCGACGTGGAACTAATGGCCCCTAATCACAGTGATGGCGGTGTACGTACATGTACGTAAGGGCGTACAAACGCCCCCGCAGTGACTCCAGAACAGCCCGACGCACCCGACTCGTCGACTAATAACAGTAGTTAAAGCTACACGCGACGTGCAAGCGCTGTAGACGTCATAGTCACGGACACTCGAACGTGTGTGGCTTGTCAAGCGCGAAAATATATGTCGAGCCAGGATAAAAAAAAATTCCAAATAAAACCTATGGATGTGGGTTCTTGTGACAAACGTCTGACATGGCTCGTAAAAGGCGTTGCACTGCGAGTAGTGACGGAGTACGAGGCGCATCAAACATGCGGAGCTGATAGCACACGCATGATGCCACTTAACAACAAACTGGAAGATAGAACAGCGCATGTATTCAGTCAACATGCACAGAGTGAAACACAGTGGAAAGGAGTAGGCGAGGTGATGAACCTCGACCTCTCTACAACACTCAAGCTGCAGAACAGAACAGACCCGTCGGAAAAGACCTCATATACGTTTAAGATCAACTATGTCTGGAAAAGATCGACCACATATGACAGTAACACGGGAATATAAACTGAACTGACCTATTATTATTATTATTATTATTATTATTATTATTATTATTATTATTATTATTATTATTTGAACGGTTAGATCAACAGTTTGCTAAAACAGGTCGTTTTCAAGTAATCCACAATTAAGTCATATCGAACACGAGAATGACGGCCAGTTCATTGCCATAAAAGTAATACGCAATACTAAACCAGATAAATTCTGCCTACAAATTTTCTAATACCACTAACCCAGCTGGCACTGTGGCTCCGAACAAAGTACAGGACGAGAAGCTTCACGTCAGCGTGATTGATACTTTCCAAACTATCGCTTTACTAGTTTATGCACGTTACTGCATATTAGTTCTCGCAATGAAATAAAAGCCAAGTGCATGCTTAAAAATAAGTTCCCGTGTCTCTTGTGCACGCACTGCTTGCCCTTTCTTTTTTAATTCCCCGTTCCCTTACTCCTAGTTAAGTCAACGAACCGGACAGTCCATCATCCGCTTGACCTAGCCTTGACCTTTCTTATCTTCTCTCGACCGCCGCCTCTAGTGCGACATAAAAGGAAACGCAGCCAGCAAGACAATGCGAACGCGTAATCTATCCCTCAGCCCACGCAAATTTAAGCGAGGATGCTTAATAAACAAGGCATAAATATCGTTTAACGAACAAAGAAAAACACACCGAGCGTTGAAGAAGGGAATGGCGAGGCGGGGGGAGGCAGCCATTTCATTATGCACGCACGCAAGCACACGACGTTGCGGCTTGTCGAACACATCGTCACGGGCTGCAAAAGAAGGATGATCGACCTTAACGGCTGACGCAAAGCGCCGTGCTCGCCCGCCTCATCAGGGTCTTCACATCGGCGGCACATTCCCAGGAGAACGGCCGCCGGAGCAAAAGACAGCGCGCGCAGCCGCGGATGGAAGAAGAGCGGCGCGGGAGCCAATTAGCGCTCGAGTCCTGACAAGCTTAAAGGCGCCGGCGAAAAAGACAGGCAGCCGGTGCCGAGATTACGCCCGCAGCGAAATATTGAGAGCTGCCGTCACTGCTTTCGCAGATTGAGCCATCACCGCGTCATTACACACCCGTGGCCACAACAGCAACGGTCCGCGCTGCGTATCGACGTCGTCACGAGCAAGGCCGCTGCTTGATGTGCCGGTTTAGAACGAGAGTAGAGGTCTCCCTGCGTGTCATGAGGGCGAAGGACGGCCGCGAACCAAAGGACAATCGTGGTCCACGCTGGCCCGAGATGTGACGCGCAAGACTGGTCCCTGCGCCGCCCCGCATGGCCTCCATTTCATTTGACACTGCCGCGTCGTGCCAGCTCGGAAAAAGACCGTGCGCGCGCCAGTTGCGGGCCGCACGTACGACGTCTTGCGGCTCGCCGCGACAAGAGCTCGTCGTACTGCGCGTAATGGACGCGCGCTTCTACGCCGCTTGAATCGGGGTCAGCTCTCGTAATGTCCGCTTCGCTTTGAAGAAGAGCCTGCAGTTCCTCGCCTACTTCTGAAACGTTTACTTATCTCCCCGAGAGGTTGTCCTCCAAAGGGACAACGGCGTTTCGAAGCAGTAATGTTAGCGATAGTGTCCTGGGACTAGTAACAGCAGTAGTGGTGGTGGTTCTTGAGAGAAAAAAAAAAAAGGGGGGGGGGGGGGAGGGGGAGTCTTGAGTACGCGCAAAGGAAGAATACAGTCTTTTTGCGCGCGTTAACGAATAGCCAACTGGGGTACTATGAGTAACGTTGACACTTAAAACGCGTGACGTGCGAGATAAGTTAAACCGCGAGGGGATTTCGCATAAGTAGACCCGTCCAACTCGCAGCACGTAACCACGTGAACTCGGCAAACTACGCGTTGTACAAACAAGAAGTAAAAAGTAAACAGCTATCCGACAGTCACGCATTAAACTGCCGTTGCATCCTCAGAAACATTCTATGAAGAAATATCTGAAACCGTGCAAGCATGTTCCAGACCTTTGCCAGTGAAAGCGAACAAAAATCGCAGATCAAAGCGCATGCTTGTAGAGCAAACACGTACTTTCGAAGAGCTTCGCACATGTATTGGCGGCGCCCCGGGAAGACAAGCATAGGCTTACCTGCAAAGACAAAGAAAATGCAGGAAATATGTAAGGCACAGCAACATTTAAAGCACGTTCTGCATCGAAAATGCAGGCAGAATGGACAAACGTACGTAAGCTACGTTTTACTGTTAGGGCTCCCTTTCATTTTCGTTACTGTTAGCAGCAAAGTTCTGGACCGCAGTCTCAGCAGGTATACACGTTTCCCCCGCACTATAGTGCGGGAGAAAAGAAACTTAGGACGTTAACTGAACCGTCTTGTTTACTTTCTCCAAACGTGGCGCTGGAATGGAGGAGTGAAAAAGAGAAGGCGTGAGTCTAGGTGAATTACGATTCCGGTAACGCTACACAGGGACTTCTACTGTAAGGAAGTTATGCTAACCGTCGATTACCTAAATGCACAATCAGGTATAAGCTACATTCAACGGCCAAAATATATGAGCACTCTGTACGCGCCCCAAGTTAGCGAGACTAGGTGGATTTCGCGAGGGCACCACAAGCTGTCATCTCTGATAACCTTTCAATGGAAGTCGCAAGCCCAGTGCAACGACCACTCTTGGCATAATGAATAAACCACTGATACGAGCGAAAGCGTTTGCCTCCGTACGTAGCGGTATAGTGGCCTAAGAAAGAAGGCCTCGGCGACTCGACGAGTTACGCCACGAACTCTGATGAAACACGATCGCGGCGCCGGCACCCATGCACGCCGGTTCCGTCGAGGTTTTGCACATATAGCCCTGTGAGCCAATACCCAATCAAAGGCCGGCGCTCCGATTGAGATTAACAGCGGCGACGCACGCGACATTATAGTCCACGCGCCTGGCGAGGGCCGCCGCGCGAGGATGGGCGCTGAGCCGCGCCCTAATCCAGACAGATTAGTGCCCGCGGCCCAGACAGTCCTCCGGGCACGTCGATCACAAGCCCGCAGAAGGGAGCCGCGAGTGCAACGACCTAGAAAGAAACAATATAAAGAAGCCAAGGGAATCACGACGTCTTTCTGAACACCTCCATTAGACCCTTCCACTTCGTCTTCCCCTTTCTCTGTTGCACCGATTGATCCCGCTTTGATTCTCACGCACCGACACCCCCCTCCCCGCTGTTACCCCTCGGCCCCTTGTCTGGAGGGCACATGTGTATAAGCATGGATCGGAACCCATCCATCTTGATGCACTCGTTTGGCGAACAATGAGAACAAATTTCGAGTCACCAAGCAACTGGCGAGAGATAGGAAAGAAGGATCAAGGAGGATCCGAGAGGCGCTGTGTACCCAGTGATTTTCAAGAGCATGGAAAGAGGCAATGTTCGAGCTAGATGCAGGTTTTATTAGAAACAGTTGTAGCTTCACCGTACATCAAAATTTAAAAATTTCGTTTTATTTTAATGGTGGGCGTCGACAGCCTTATACTTTGATTTGATTTGTGGGGTTTAACGTCCCAAAACCAGCTCTGATTATGAGAGACGCCGTAGTGGAGGTCTCCGGAAATTTCGACCACCTGGGGTTCTTTAACGTGCACTGACATCGAGCCTTATACTTCGTGAAAAACTATACCATACTTCGTAAATATTGCGAGCGACATCGATGAGTGACAATTAGTGAGATAACTTATACAAAAGTATCAGCAGAATGCATCGACCTCCTGGTGTCATATACAGGGAAAGGTGAGCATGCAACACTGTTGCAGGCAGCCAATGAATTCATCGAAGGTACACCTTCACCCCATTCGCACCTGTGTTCCCTAGGTCGCTCGCCTCCTCAAGAAAGCGAACATTTGCCAGGATGGATGACAGTGTACTCGCAAATGTTTTCAATGCGCCCGTATAGTCACACGTCATCGCGACTAAAATGTCTGCTCATTGTTACCTTCACATATGCTCACTGTGTTGCCGGGCCTCTATTGTTACAAGTTCTTCGGATCATCTTACGTTCCCTACAGAACCTCACCCCGCGAACGGCTTTTGTTTTCAGGAGGTGGCTCTTGCGAGCATGAAATGATGGCGCTATTTTCTGCGGACCTTACGTGAGCGCTTCTCAGGGCCATGTCTTGACTGAGCTCTGTCTTGTCTGATCTAAGCTTCCATTCTTTATTTATTTGAGGAAGGCGAGGAAAGGTCGATTCGACGACGACGACGATGCACGATCTGTGGGGCAACACACTGATTTCTTCGTATTAGAAGCCTTCACAAAACTGTCCCAGAAAGAAAGCGATAGAGACATGGAATGGCGGCATGATGGATAACAAAACGCTCGTTCATTACTATACCCCGCAATGCCAAAGAAATTAAAGGGCCAAAAGGGAAAGAAAGTAACAGAGGGAGAACGCACATTAATGTGCACACCACGTCTATACAAACCGCAGACACAGATCGGCTTCCACAGTACCATGACAATGCATTCATTCAATGCTTTCTGCGCAAACTACAAGAGTGAGAAAGAGCGAAAAGTGAAAAAGGAAACGCAGGGAGGATAGCCAGGTTGTTTACGATTTGCTGTCATACAATGGGGGAAGGTAAAAGAAGCGGAAAACCGAGAATTATATTACAATCCGGTTCACCTACGATGTACTAAATCGGCGAACTCCAGTTGATGACAAGTCATTCAAGGTACCCATAAATGTTGTGGGCTTCGAAGTGAGCGAGTCGTTGCGCTGAGACAAGTGCATATACAACGCTTATTAATGGTCTCAACACGGCGAGAAGCCGCGGGTCAGGTCTACGCCATGGGAAGTTATCACTAGCAGATGCAGTATGCCGCTTTAACTCTTTCGCTGGCACCACTATGGGAGCGGGTATCCACCGCTGTTTTCAACGCCCCTTCGTGCCTCCAGCTCATTGATTGCGATACCTGATTAACCTCCTTGCTTTCACTTTTCATCTGTCTCTCTTTGACTAACAACCTGAGCAATGTGGTGTGATGTTGCAACACTCAAAATAATGTCCAAAGATCTTTGTTACTGAATCACTAGCACGGTCACTAGTTTCCTCGTGATCAACGTTACTGAATAGCGCTTAAGATAGGAGTGCAAGATAAGCTCGAGCACGATTCGCTGCCGCATTTAGCCGAGATTCTCGTGACGCGAGAGCACGAGGTTCTAACGCGCATGAGCGATGCCAGGTTTTCTTACCCACATTGTGCATTAGCTCTCTGGAGCGCCCCACGAATCGATCTGATTTTCTGATGGCATTGACCCACTATGCAGGGCCCTTACGGGAGGGAGCCTGGCGGCCGAAGGGCCATTTTCATGGCACGTAACTTTGCCGGACTAGGCGAGAAAGAGGGAATTATTTTGAGCGCCACGCAAGACGCGTTGACCCAGACGCATCCAAGCTGGCTTTGGCTGCGTGCCTGTGGGGTAGCAGGCGCGCGTGGGCTAATCAAAAGTTGCCGTGGTATTCAGGACCGTTGTTGCCCACGGAGCGTAAGTACCGCCCTAAAACAATGAGCTCTTCGTATTCATGGAGCCCATGCAAGACAAGAGTAAATGTGCACTGATTGCCCATATTAAAAGGGCGGCTATAAATAGTGAAGGACAGCGCGTTAGATCTAATCTGGTTTTATTGCACCTACCGCAGTCTAGAAGGGGTCAGCGCACTGCAACACCTAGAGTCGATCCCCCGATTTAGCTGGAGGCACAAGTAACATACCTTAGCAAAATAGGTTCAGATGAGCGGGTCGACGAACGCTAAAAGCAGTTAACGAGACAACAAGGCAGTGAAAGTGGTGTGGCGACTACGGTAAAAGGTTTAAACGAGGTATGATTTTAAGAGGGAGGGGAAAAAAACAGTGCCTGTAATTGCGTAAGAGGAACAATAACTTGACCGTGTTGTCTAAGAGCGAACGAAGGCGCCAGAAAGGTTCCGCAAGTATGCAGTTCATAGTTTTCCCACGTGTACATGGATTGTTTGACGGACCAGTAATGTGTGTTAGGAGAGAATTTAAAAACGCGTAAATCTTAACTCGAACCTTTTTCTTTCTTTGCCTGATTGCAGCCGGTTCCAGTTTTTGGGAACAAGGTTGTCCTGACGAGATGCAAATGTACATCTGTGAAACCGCGTCCCCCCTGGCTGCCGTGGCATCGCATGCTCAAGTGTTATACACAAGCTTCGATGAAGCACCATAACAACAATCAGCGTCAACACCTCTTCTCATGAGAATGACCTCTCGGTGTACAAAATTAACGGCGCACCTGCCATGTATTCTTGAAAAGAAAAAGAAAAGCGACAGATGCACATAAGCTGCGATCATCTCTGGTGAGCTCCGAAGCCCCGCCGAGAAGCCCCCCTTACAATTTAAGGACAGCTACAATCTAAGAACATCTACAAGGACGTTTACAATCGAACTCCGACTAACTCGTTTTGTCCCACACGCAATTCCACGTGTGGGAAACTGAAAACAACGGCGGCTGTCGCACGATCGCTACAGAACCAGCGCATAAAAGACGACGCGCACGAAACACCCAACAAGCCACGATTTACTGCGGACTCCGTAGCCTGATCGTCGAGCTCTCACCTTTCTTTCTTTCATGGGAAACGGTCGCCACGACCCGAAGACGCCTGCTTGAAATCGAAAAGAAAAAAAAATGCAACGCATACCAACGCGTACGGACAGCGATTTCTGCGCTGGAAACCACGCGATGCCCCGTCGCAGAGGACATAAAAGAGCGCCAGCGCGCGTAATCGGCCGCGCCTGCCGTACGATCGGGCTTCTCAAAACCTCCGACGACGCACAACTTTTACGAGGAATATCGGGGCGGAGTTATGGTGGACGTGTCCAAACCGGCGCCCCTGAATTACGGCCTCGCACACGCCGCAAACCTGTTTTCGAGCGCCGCCAGACAGTGGGCAGGCCATGCCAGGAGCATCTCGGCCAGCGCAATGGACGTGACGCGGTGCCGGCAACGACAAGTACGCAGCCTTTATTTGCTACGCAGAGGGCCACGGCTTGTAACGTTTCGAATTCGGCAGCGGTCTGATATTATACTTCGTCTCGGCAATGATGGAACGGGAACTGCGATTCAACAGAACAGTTGAAACTCCGTTGATGTTTCTCGAATGGATGCAAGAGCCGATTAGAGGGGAGGGACGCCGCATTGTGATCTAGTCACAGCGCACGAGGCGCTGTCGCCGAAACGCTTGCTCCAGCAACATACCCTGTTCAGCAATTCACTGCATCATTAAACAAACTTTGAATAAACAGGCGGTATCACCCTAAAAGTAGGTCATCGACAATTGGTTTTAAATAAAGAGACCGTCCAATTCTGTCCCATTCTCTATTTCGGCATGCCTTCACCCATGATTGGGTTTCGGGGCTTCTTCTGGCCCTTTGGCTTAAAAGCAATGACGCGAGAAATAAGGAAAGCCACGTGAAGAAGCTATGGAAAGTCACGTGGCATAGGACACCCCGAAGTCAGGAAAACGGACTGAACCAGAACTTGACGCCGAAAATTGTGACGCGCGGTGCCACGGCGAAGAGGAGCCCCAACGTCCCCCTGTCTGCGCATGCACATCAGGAGACTGCACCTATTCATTAAGCAAATTCTCCCGAAACTCAAATGGAAACAAATGTCACTAGCACAATGAACAGCGGAAATGCGAGGGGCTCCCTCAGGCGACATTTCTCCGATGCCGACGGAGTGGTGTTACAAACGAGAGAGGCGCACATGTGTGCCTATGCAACGAGGTTGCGCCAACTCTCAGTTCTTCTTGCGCCAAAGAAGACATCTGTAAAGGCCTGTCATGCCACCAACTGATGCTAACCGCAGCCTCAGAAAGCGAAACACACGCACACACATACAGAGCAGACAACGTCTCAAAGAAAAGCTAAGGTAACACGAAACACGATCCTTCCACGTGACGCAGAAGCAGAGGGCGTCGAGTGTCCTCCCGGTGTGTTTAGGATCTCGTGCCTCTCGCGCATGTGCCCACAGCTGCTCGTCGATCGCATGCGGACGGGATGCAGACCGGTGCATAGGATGAACAACACGAAGGGGATTGGGGCTCGAAGGTATAGTTCCTAGTGGACACTTCTGCCTTCATGCGACACACGAAAGCACGAATACAGAGCGAAGAGCCGGAGGAAGCACAGGGGACAGGAATGCATTATTCATGACGGGAAATCAGGACTCATTGATTCGGTCGCATCGGACGGTCTTGGCACGCTTCAAGCCCACGCACCCACCCACGCACAGCCGTACACAGCGAACAAATTCTCCCTCTTTCTTGCACTTGATTCCAGTCGATGGACGAACACGGCGGTCGAAGGATGCGGCAGAGAAAGAGCGCGCGCACGCAGTCCTTTTTTTCTCCGAGGCGATGCTTCATCGATCGTTTTGTCCCAAGGCTGTCTAGAGGCTATGCGCCGGCCGGTCTGCCAGACTCGAGTTCGGCGCTGTCGCGGACAAGTGGAACGGGGCAATTCGAATGCGAAAGTAAAATCGAACAACGTTGTCGGGAAGGGTTTCCTCTTTTTTCTCGAATTTCATTATTTTTTTTTTTTTGCTTTTCTGTGCGGGAGGAATGAAAAAGACAGACGCCACTCTTTTTAAGCTCTCGCGTCGAAGGTGGAAATCGCAAAGTGTTGGGAACGACGGAGTTTCGCTCTCAAACGATCGATGTTATTTACGTCTGGCAGAGCACACTCGCTTACCCACGCCCTGCTCACTCATTTCGGCATCTCACTCATTCCAAGTTCGTCTACTCACACTCACTCAGGTTTCTCTCCTATACCCTGCTCACGTTTACTAACAATAACTTTCGTACGCTTACAACATCTGTGCACGTGTACTCATTTTGACACTCAGTACTCGTGTTCGTACTCACGTTAAGCGCGCTCTATCTGGCCTTAATCACGTTCAAGTTTCGCGCCTAGTATTGTTTGTAATTCACTCACTAGTACCTATTAGCTGTGTAGTATACTAAGCGGTGCGTACACCTTGCCTACAGTACTAAGCGGGACAGGGAGAGAGGTTTTTTTTTTTTTTTTTCTGAGTGCATTCTTAGAGTGGCGTTTTTAAACCAGGATGCATTGAGCCCTGGCCGCTTCCTGGCCCCTGCGACCGGCTTTAGCTGATCCCTGAGGCTGCGGCTGGTTCGATGCCTTCTCCCAAATCTCACCAGTCATGGAAAGCGTTGGGCGGTTGTAGTGTGGATTGCCTGAAGGACTCGGGTTCTCCGCGGAAGCGACATCGCACAGAGAACTGTGCAGTGGTAATGAAGCGATATGTTCACCCGTAGAGCTCCAAGTAAGCTCGGCTGCTCCGCAAGCGGCAACGAACGTATTCACTTGGCCTACCATTAAGTGAGATTGTCATGCATTCGGATTGTTATCCGTGAGTGCCTTACGCTGTGCTCATGGCAAAACCACTATTCGGACACGGCCAACGTCCTGAGGTTTATTAGTCTGGCAAACAAAGCTGTCACTGTTGCCATCTGCATGAGAACCCCACAAGTTCAGTGCCTTTTATGTAAATAACGCCCGAGACCAACGACAGGTCGTTATATTTTATTTCAGCAGCTCAATATACACAACCGCGTAAGTAATCTGACCGTTTGAGTGGGATACCAAGTCTGGGATGGTTAGAGTGGACAAGGGAACACTCTTCGTATACAACATAACAAATGGTCGTGATGCACGCTGGCAACTTCCCAACCGGATGCCACACTGCCTATGCGAACTCAGTGCGGCGAGGTCGGTGAAAAGCGTTTCGAGGGCTGATGGGATCCACATCCCATTGTTCCGAAGGTGCGACGGCCGGAGCGGCCACAGTGTCAGGGCGGGGCGGATCCGTCTTGATCGGTCACGCACTCGGACTCGGTCGCTCAACCCGAACTTTCCACCACTCAGTTCAGCTCGGTATTTTAGCGCGGAAAACAGAACGGGAAGTATGCGAGGGTGATGCTCTTGTTCAAACGAAGAAAAGTGCAGAGAGTGCCAAAGCAATGCGAGGAAGTTGACTACACTGACTACGTTTGCCTGCCGACGCTCTGGAAAGGCGGCAAGGAGGGCAAAAGAGAGAGGAAGAATGATATAAAAGATAAGAGATCAGTGAACGAGCGAAGAGCGCTCTGAAATGCTAGTAGAATTCTGAAGTTGATGTCACCTATAGCGATACATTTCCCCGGCTAATCGAGACTATTTTGAGTAGTGCGCTTAAACTGCCACTCGTGTATGATTTGCTGGATGCCAATAAGTCAATTTGTGACTAAGATAGCCGTGGTATGACTCGAAACCTGTCCAAAATATTGTTTAAGGCGCACTTTGCAGCTTCAACCAAACGCCACGACGCGAAAATAGCTTCGGAACATACGGTTTGCGTTCCGCTTGCGTCCAGGGTTCCGCTAGAGACGGGTCTAGGCCATCGTCGCAAAGCGTGGTGCCTATGGCGCGGAAAGTGACCGCACTCTACCGGTCACGCGTCGTGAGCCGGTCAGTCACCCAAGGGGCAATCCATTCGGGCGTCACCGCTGTTGAAGCGTCACGCACCTCTTACGTGAAAGCGGGGATGCCCAACCTGTCATCGCCACACGTGCATTTAGTTGCGTGCAGCGCAGAACCACCTTCTGCACAAGCGAACTAAACGCTTGTGCAAACGTACTCTGGTTCTACCTATTGCAGGTTCTACGTGCGAAGCACTGAGGCTGAGGCACGTTTGTCTGCAGTTGTGCATGGCCATCTATCCATTGTATCAACTGTGTTACGAACAATAAATATACTGTATCCATATTCACTCAAGAATCAGTTTTTCGTTATCGTGATGCAATGGTTAGGGAGAAATAAGGAAGGAAAGGTGGAGATGTTGACCCTGTCAAAATGTAAATTATGTGCAAGCAGGCAGGGTTAATTAGTCTTGAATTAGTGTTGAACACAAAACCAAAGCGTAGCTCCGTTACCCCAATGCGACAGTCAGACGGAAGTCGATATGTATCCGAGTAGAAAACCATCGACAATCAGGTGTGCATATATCTAGAAGAGATCCACGTGACCGAAAAACATTGCTTAAAACAACATATAGCACATGATGACCAGAAGCAAGCCACCAATGGGCCAAGTTCAATTTCCATTCAGTCATTTATCTGGAGTACGTTTCTTCCTGGTTAATACAACTTGATATGAGTTTCTGACCTAGGACTAGAGGTTTTCCATAACCTTTTTGTTCAGTGCAATCTCTAAAGACCCTGTCCTGTATGCACATTACCAGGATGAATTCTGATTGCGAGAGAGACAGAGGAACGTAGACGAAGCGCAGTTCATCACACTTCGAATGTCGCGCTTGCTACCTAAAGCCGATTATCATTACATAAAAATGAAAGGAAGAGAAAGGAAGAGCAGGAGAGAAAAGAGGTGGCGAGGAAATGCAGGAAGGCTAACCAATCACGTGCTCGGTTGGCTACCCTACACTGGGGTAAGCGGAGAGGGGAATAATAGTTACGATAAGGGAAATAAGAGCAAGAAAAATAAACAAGGGGACACTTAGTGAGAACGCACCTAGAAATCCTTGAAGCAGTATCACGGACAGCAAACAGCGGAAGACCACTACGGTGCCTAGAATCACATGTGCGAAATCAGAAATGCGTCCAAATGCACAGGCATTTTCCCAAGCTGGTTGTCCACACTTGCCGCGTTCTCACAATCGACGAGGCAGCATTTTAGCTTTTCTGAGCTCTTGAGTGGTGAAAGTGCGTGCAGAAATTGTCTACCGCAGGGCTTATCAGCACTGCACTGCACCCACTATGTTCGATACGTTCATCAATCGTACTATGCGCACATGTGCCGTGTTGGCTGTTCGGGAGGACACGGACGACCTCGATTATACGACGGCAAATACTCTGTTGACGGAACGTCCCACAAGTGCCACACAACGTCCACGTACGCTGCACATCGGCTACTGCCAGGCAAGTTCAAGCTGCAAGCATTAGCCGCGCTGCACGGACGCCGCACGCAACTCCGATGAGTCAGGGGCTGAGAACACGACGTATACGCGTGAATGCACGCCGACGTGAGGGGCGTTGCTCTATTGTGTCCACTGCCGCGCGAGCCGGCCGGTTGCGCATCGGTGTCTTCTCCGGAGATGGAGCAGCGCGAAGATGGTCGGTCAACTAACTCACACCGCGAGACGGAAGCGAAGCAGAGGTTCGCCCTTCTTTCGTCGCACATCGCGCCGTTTTCTCACGGTCATTAACAGCGACCAGGAAGCTGACATGCTGTCGAGATGGCGCGATTGTGCTCCGCGGATAATGAGCCGCAGTGCTGCTGCGTTTACACGAACACGAGAAAGTCGGACGACCGGCTCGCACCGAAAGCATGTAACCGGATTCGTATGTAGACGACAGAAAGTTTCTGCTGATGGCACGTCTACGTAGGAGCTGGACCGCACGGACAGCTATGGTGTAGACTAGTTAATTGCCTATAGACGTGGTGGAGTGCATGCAAGCGCAGTTCCCGGGCCGGCCCCGGCATGCCTGACTTCAGGTTCGACTCGCTCCTCTTGAGCTCTGGCGAAGAATGGTGAACGCACGCAGCATAAAACGGAAGTGACGTGTTTTGTACCACTGCAGATGGACAGATATATAAAACTTCTCAGTCATTGGTTCTCGGCGGTTGCAATGGCGCCGAGCTCACATTTACAACGTTGTTAGCGGTGATATTTTTACACCATCCGCATCGTACCGCCGAAACAGTTGTGGAATTGGTACCTCAAGTAAATAGGTGGTTCTGTTCGAGGAAGCGGTAACTGCAGCGAGACAAGTTATTTTCACCGGCAGGCTTACGAACGCGTGCACAAAGCGCACATTGTAGAAGGCGTGAGAAAAATGAACGGCCGAAACTCTTTAGGATAACAGTACGATAACACGGAACTGCGAGAAGCGGTTCTGGTTTTCGAAACTATCGAACAGCCTGCACAAAAACAAAAAGAAATGGTGCCGCATCTAATGACAGACTACACGAATTGGGGACCAGCCACAGAACTCTCATACCGGGAAAAAAAAAAAAAGCCGCACGATTACTGCGGATGCAGAGTGTTCTGCGCGACAGAAATCGCACACAAGACGTCCCACCCTACAAAAGACGAGTGCCCTCAGCGAGTACACAGTAAGTGAGGAGGAGAACTTATAAGGCGACCTCGTCCTAAGGGAGTTCGAATTCGAAAATCGAATAGGGGCGGAACGAAAACGCTAGAGCCGACGGCTCGGTTCCTTCTCTTCTGCCAGCAGTATCTCTGTACTGGGAAAATACGCCCGCAGTAGGCTCATTTTTTCTCAGAACACGCAAACCCCCCTTCCCAACATAGTCATCGTGTTTTCCTTTGCTTTCTGCTTTGGGTTCCAGCTCTTCCCCCTTTTCGATGGCGTACGCGTAGATATTTCCCATGGCGATCACAAGCCGGGTGGCATCGCACGCGCATATAAAGCGAAGCACGAAGAGCGTATCGCTGCCATGTATCAAAAAAGAAAAAGAAAGGAGAAAGAAAAAAGAACATCAAAGTCAGGACCTACTAACATGATTGTTGATAAAGGGTGCATTGTCGGAGAGGGTCAGAATGAAGGGACACTCGTGGTCCTTGCGTCCTTGTGCGTCCCACTATACGTATACTGTCCTTAATGACAAGGCTGACGTCACTGTTGTAATATTCGTACAGGGCGTAAATAGACACACGAAAACAAATATGCCAGGCGACAGTGACGCTGCTGCAACAGTTTTTCGTGCCGTTGGCACGAGCTGCACAATCCCAGTGATTCCATTAATTGGATAAATATCCCCCTGCATGAAATCGTAGAAGTCACAGTGAAGTTTGACAACCTCCACTGGCTTTCATGTTCTCTTCTAAACGTTGACCTATTACTCTGATATTCTTTGAACATATTATCAGTTATCCTTTGTCTCTTTATACTGACATTTAGCTCTTGCATTTAGTGTGTATTAGAGAATACCAGTGAAGAAAATGACACTAACGAAGCTATGTGGTGTGAGGTACATGTCGCGTGGTTGTAGTCTGTGTCCCTTGTCCCTGTGCGAAACTTGCAGCGCTAGTTAAGTACGTTGTTTCAACAAGGTGCAGCGTAAGCACCACTTCTGTGGTCTGTTTCCCGCAGAATGTGAAGTCTGTGCCCTGCACATAGTCTATCTGCTCTCCCGGTGTAATGTAGTCTGTTGCCCCGTGGAACGAGGTCCCGCCGGAGGACGCCGTGGTTACGCCGTAATTCCAAAGAACATATAACAGCTGTTTGCTTTTAGAATACAATGTCACTATACGGAAGTTATCTCACCATTGCAGAAGTTGCGAGAACTTCCACAGCCCTCAACGGTACCTCCAAAACGTGCGAGGCTTTTCCACCAAGCAGCTCGTTCACCAAGCCTAAGCAATCTTTGGACAGAGTATACGACGCTCGTACGTACGTAACGCACACATAATGACACTTCCCCCCAGGAATTGGCTCCGCAGTCACGCACCGCGTTCTCAGTGTTACTGGTCACAGGGCACAGATTCAGCGTCTTATACTAAGAGACAGAGAGGGGGAGGGAGACATGGAACTTCATGAGGTAGTGAAGACGTTTGCGCGGCAGCACGTCTAGCATAACGCTCCAAGTGGTTATGATTAACAACGAATGATACCCATTGTCGGACCAGGTACAGGAGACATTAAAACAAGAAAAAAAAACTAAATTATACTCCTGATAACAGGGTATACCTTAGAAAATTCGAAGGTGGTTTCATGCGTGAGATCCGCAGGCAGCACGTGTTTCACTCGAACAGGTAACTGTGTGCCAAGTCAGGAGCAAGTGACAACAGCTCATGCGGTAGATATACCCGCGCGCTTTGATTACGCACAATCAAAACCCTGCGCGTGCCGGAAACGCCACGACACGACCTCAAACGTTCGCCGTGTAAATCAGCGAGCGAAGAGAACGCCGAATTCTCGCACGATTCATGGGACCACTCCTCCGCCTGTCATTTTCGCCCACATTTTTTCTTTTTTTTTACGCGACGCAGCAGCGATTCTTCGCCAGCGGCTTCCCCCCTCCATATCTGCGGTGTGAATTCAATGCGGCGGGAGGGTGCACGCCACCGTTTCATCCATCAACGCCGCGCTGCCGCCGATCGTCGCCTTGTAACCGCCGTTATTTCCATCGCTTCCTCTCCCTCCCTATACACTCAGTCGCACACCCCGAAAACCGCTCGATATACGCCGCCGACGCTTCGGGTTCTTGGCGAGATGTAATGCCACCAGCGGAAGCGCCTGGCATATACGCGCCGCTCGCGGTTATGGTGTACGAAGCGAGAAGGGTGGATCCCGCCAGATCCACCGGTTTCTTTGTAGGCCACGCAGTTGATGGTCGCCCGTTCGCCCATTATCCTCCCGTTTCCTTAGAACCGACACAAAGGCCTTTCATATTTTTTTTTTCATTTTTCTTTTCTCTCTCGCTGTCCTCCTCTCACTTATACGTGTCCCTCTATATGTATCTGATGCAGGTCTACCTCCTCGATGTTTTTTTTTCTTACCGCTTTTATTATTAATTCTTTTGCTGCGGCAAACGCTTTCGCGACGTTGCTTGCATAGGCGACGCGGGCGGAGGCGTTTTAGAGGTCTACGCTACTGATGGCGTCCCATTGGCAAGTGCATTTGTTGCGAAGATTAATTAGTATGAGATCACGAGTGCCTCATTCTCAGACATTGTCACTAGCTGCATCCATTCCCAAATTTTCGTTTTTGTCTTTCCTTTCGCGAAGACTGCATGAATTAGCGTCAGCGCAGAGCAACTTGTAGACGGATCGCGAAAAGAGAAAGTGGGTGGGCATCTAGGCAGTGGCTTCCCTACTCGTTTATTAGCGTAGAGGTCCCAACCAAAAAAAAAAAAAAGTTCTCAAGTGAAAGAACGAAAGGTCAAAGGTGGCCAAAGAGAGACCGCTATAAAGCCTCGGCAATGTTACGGACGTAAACAAAGCTATCTCGGCGATTACATGATAAGTCAGGCGGAGGTTTAGGCGACGAAAAGCGTACCGACCTAGGTAGCGTAGCGGCTAAGGTGTTGATATCAACTCAAGAGAGACTGATACAGCCGAAATTAAATGTTTAAATATTAAAATACTTAAAGCGTCACGACACGTTATAACGGCAGAGACGGTGCGAGTGTTGCTCAGCAACATCCAGTCTTGCCACGTATACGAAGGGATCCCCGATATACCGCTTTTGGAATATGCAGTCCAAAATCAACGGCGAACGTGCCGGCAAGACTAGACCTCTAAATTAAGGATTACTAACCGAACCTGAGCTAATTAGTTTTCCAATCAGCAGGCCATCGCGTTCAACCTGCAGAGTCCGTCAACAAATTACCCGTCATCTCTGCGCTGTAGTGTTTTTGTTTAGTTTATTGTTTCTATATACCTTCCACACTTCCACTGAAATACGACGCGCGAGGGCGAGGACCAGTCGCTTGCCGCAACTTGCACGGCTAAAATGTATAGGTATTTATAAGCTATAGGGCCGGGGCACGCTTAAGCTCCCAAAACCTCCCAGCAAGTCGCCCAGCTCGGTCGTTTATTAAAACCTACGAGGCCTCCCGGCGGATCGATTTCACAGCTGCCGCGGCGATCAATTTGCGCGAACGGCTTGATCAGCGCTAGAAAACCTCTCCGCAAATTACGCGCCGGGAGGCCCGTTCCCACGTGCGACAAGCGAGGCGAGCACGAACTCGCTTGTTTCGGCAAAGCGACGCCACCGGCAACAACTTGGTCTCATTCGTGGTTCTAGCATTGACGTCACCGTACATATATATTTTTGGGGAGACATCGGCAACGCTTAGAGCGACAATTCGCGAGGTACCGTGTTTGCTACGTATATTTAGTTAAAGGGCTAAAAAACAAAACAAAAAAAGAACGACGCGATCAACGAATACAGCAAGCAAGTTCCGCGAGCTGTGACTGGATTTTTTCCGAGGCAACGAGTTGAACATGCAGTGCAGACGAGCAATTTCTAACAATGTACGAACGCTCAGGTGAGGCAACTGCAGGCTATGTGTGCGCCAGGACCACCTGTACATCTGCAACCCCAGTAACACCACTGCGCCTTAGTGAGCATCTTAACAATCGCTTTGGAACGCAATATGAAATTGAGGTAAGGAAATAACGAAATAGTGCAGCAAGAATCTTGAAGCTAGCGTTTCATGGAGGTCAGTCGGCAGCTTCCCAAAAACCTACTCAGCAGCTTGTATAACGGTACAATGTGTAAGGCTAAACAATACGAATTTTACAGTAAGAGTTCTGTTATGCCGAACCGCACATGTTACAGCTGTTAGCAAAATACACAGGAACCCAACCTGAGCCACTCAAGCTGATTCACAGTATGGATAATACCAATTTGGACTGGGAACTGATTCGACTACGTTTTATTTAGGGTCATCGTAGAGGAAAGGATAGTGAAGATAAACAAGAGGCTCGGTCTGTGAGTTCACAGGAGAGCGGATGAAGAGTTGTCGAGTCTGGTATGCTAGTATGCACACCAACAAATTATCCGAAAATAAACAGAAGCCTGGAGGTCACACTCCGATATTTACTTATCAGCTCCCATTCCCATGTGTGCCTGTCCGCCAATGCGTAACTCAATTCAGTATCTCTACTTTGTCCACATAAAGAGTTTTCAAGCAAGTGCACGATAGTCGTGCATGGTTCACGACACACGGTAAGTAAATAACTGAGGCACACGACAGCACATCGGCATCGTATATGAGGGGCTAACACTGACAATACAGTGCAGTACGCTTTTAATGGGAACACCATTGTGTGCCCCCCGCCCTTGCTGGCGTTATGACCGCAAGCGCCGGCTGACCCGACGCAAATGCTGCACTGCGCTTAGTATTCACAAAAGGGAGTGCACCATCAACCGCATTACATCCGCTGCAAAGCCAGGCGATTGTACACTTGTGCATACACTCGCACGTGCTTTGCGCTATGCGTTTCCCTTGAACAACGGGTCGCATTGTAGAACGCGCAGTTTCATTGGAAAGTGTTCGTGCATGACAGTCTACGTCAGTCCGTTTCCGGGTCACAGTCCTGTCTCTCCACCGGCACCGAAGACCTCGCCAATGCCATCACGCCATAGCCGTGACCACATCTCGCCGTGGATGCGCGACCCGCTTGGGCGGCGAAGCTAGAAGAACCATGCCGCTGGGCGTTGCCCCTTTTTACGGGTCCGATTGACACGACTTTACATTGGTTACGCTGCAGAGATCCTGCGTGCGCGTAGGCGGATGCGATTACGGACAAACTAGCCGTGGGAAGTCCGCAACACTTTAGAAACTGTTCGGACAAGGGGTAGACATGCATGCAAGGCACGCAACGTTTGAGTTAGGGGAACGAATGCCGCACCGGGGTGCGCGTGCGCCCACATTTACTGCCGTTACCTGCATCTACGAGCACTCAGACGCACAATGTACGATATTACGGTAATTACTCGCACGAATTAGGCAGAACAACGTAAAGGGTCTTAAATGCTGTTAAGTCAGGCTTCAGCCACTACAACTGCCTTCCCAGGCATATCGGAATTGGGGTCACGTTCTCGTGTTTCCCACCTAAGAGAAGGAGGGCACCGCGTTTACAAGAGGATCTGCGCATGTAAAGAAATTGGCGGACAGCATTGAAAAACTTGGTAGGCACCATACACAAATTACATCACAAAACGTCATCTTACACGTTTGCTCCATTTCCCTCGCCCGTTTCGTTACCCAAGACTCAAAGCGAAGCCCTATAGTCCGTTTCAGAATTTCCGTGCAGCACTGTCGAAGCTACAGCCCTCTTCGGCCAATCCGGAGGGCGAACACATTTTAAACGTGTCCTTCCGCGGCTTGTCACCTGCCAATGGCATTTCGTCTCGCTCCGGAAAAATTCTGCGCTTGATGGCCTCGCAGCCTTGGCTCTGCAGCACGGAACTGCTGAAACAGAGTATACAGAAAACGCGCAACGCAACGCGACTGCCACTGCGCGAAGCAGGAAGCGATGGATATCGACCGCGATCAACGCAAACAGGTTCCACCGCCACACGTCCGGGGCTAGCGGGACAACTGCGGCAGCATCTCCATTCAAACGCGCACGCAGCACGTCGTCTAGCGTGCTAAAACCAGCCTACCAGCAACTCCTTTACATAGATTACAGCGCCGAAAGCGGAAGCAGGTCGCCGTAAAACAAAAGAGGAGAAGCAAAGGCGCGGAGGAACACACATCTTGCGTCTCGGAGTGCGTGAGGAACCGATCGTGCGGGAAGTATGTATATACACAAGCAGGGACGGCGTCGTGAGCAACGGTGGGGTGGGAGCTTTTGGAAACAGTACATGAAAGGTGCGGTTGGACGAACGATGCCATGCTCTTGAGGTGAAAGAGAATCGCTGTCTATGTAGTCAGCGAGAAGCTCGTGATCCAGACACCGCTCCATAAGTGCGTAACATTACGCAACGTCCACGTGAGCGGCGGCCAAGGACCGTGCTGCCGGTATACAGGGGGCTCGTGATGCACGCACGGCTCGCTCGCGTTCGCGGAAATGAGCCGTTTAAAGAGCCGCATCCGCGATCCCTCTTCAGTGCGCCCGGCTCTTGCCGATCGGTGAGAGGTTTTTGCCCTCGTAGCCGGTAAAGCTGTTCGGTCAGCAGAACTCAGAAACCACAGCTGTTTCATAGGGCAAGACAGTAGGAACGCTGTCACTGACTGCAGTCAGTTTCAGGAGTTCCGTGCAGCAGAGCCAAGGCTACGAGGCCATCGAGCGCAGAATTCTTCCGAGGCGAGACCAAATGTCATTGTTCGGACACGCACCTGCGAGCCCACTCTGTCCTCCTCCTGCCACTGCAGCGTCCACCATTGGCAGATCCCATGGTGCGGAGGGATACGTTTAATACGTGTTTGCTCTCGTGATTGACCGAAGGGGCCTGTGGCTTCCGCAGCAGTGCTGCACGAAACTCCTCAAACAGACTATACATTCCTGTTCTGTGCACTAAAGTGCCAGGAAGACCCGGTATAGACTACATATATGTACGCCAACATTCGTGTAAACCTACAAAAATACCACAGAACATTTTCTGCTATTACTGTAAACGAATACTTCATTAATGTTTATTGGCTCCTTTTTGAGTACTCGCGTAGCCTCGACTGAGTTGAAGGCACAGAAAACTCCGGAATTGAATCACTGTGACGTGCCGCACAAACGCCACACACTATGCGTTTGTGAGCAAGGTGCCTGGTGTAGTTCAGTAGTCTGAGTATGTCGCGTGCTTCGTTTGCGTAGTATGCAAAGAAAGCCTAATCTCATACATCATCCTTGCGCGCGGGAGCATGAATGCCAATCTTGTGACTTAATTTTGGTTCGGGCAAGGGAAGGACTATTTTCTGCAGCCCGTTTCGGGAGCACGTCTCAGCGTCCTTGGGGGTAGGGAAAGGGAGCGAAATAGGAGATAGGCGAAAGCCGTAGTGGGGGGCTCCGGGAATTTTGTTCACCTGGGGTTCGTTAACGTGCACTGACGACGCACAGTACACGAACCTGTGGCGTTTCAACCGAGCACCACCATGTCCACTAGGCCACCCCGGTGGACATCTTGTGACTTGATAACATCGAGAGCTGAACGTTTCACTCTCCCTTGCGCGAGCAAACTGGTCTCTCGTATACACCCTCGTATACAGGGAGAAGGAGAACACAACAAATGTAGGGGTGTTAAACAGGCTCGAAGCGCATCACTGCACTACGCATGGAAACCGAAACGTCGTGTTGCTAAACTTCCCAGCAGCAACAGACAGATCTCTGCCATATAGCGATGGTCACGCTGTGGACCGCAGGCATAAATAGTGCAGTGTATCGCAGCAGCTCGGATTAAGATGCTTTATCAATGTAGGCACTAGCCCACAGCGACTGTGTACATGGAGGAATGCACAAAGGAGCCCAGAGAGGCTGTCCAATCGGTTTCCCTCTCCCCGCGCGCTTCTAGAAAGGCGTTACGCAATAGGGTCGTTGCACTCCAGACCTAGTCGAAACGGCGTACGAACGCTCCCCGGTGTAATTGCGACACCGGAGAAGGTCCCAAATGCGCTGTGTGCTGCTTCGAGTAATACACTTCGGAAAGATAGCTTCAGACTTCGCAATATGATTTAAGGAGGGTGGAATGATACACAAAAATAAACTAAGGAATAGACGTAGCAATCTTTCTTTATTCCCAGTAAGCGGGGCAAAAGCAATGATACTTTGTGCATTAGTGAGAAATGTCCTTAAAAAATCGTTCCCACAGTAGATTAAAGGATCCATTCAATCTTCAGACCACCGCCTGCGTTTTCGTCCTTCTCATACAGCGTCCAATCGCAAGCTTTATATTGAAAACCTGCTGGCGCGGGTTTGCGAGTTCAATTATTGTACTATTGGAAGCACGCGTGCCAATGCATAGGATTGATTTAGAGGACAGTATAGAGGTCGATAGGAGCTAATGCGCTGGGAAGGGGGATAGAAACGAATAATAAAGATAATAATAGATGGTTCTTAACACAGCAGCAATCAGTCTTTAGACCACGCGATACTTAGGCCGGTTTAAACACTAAATTGGGTGTCACCGCACTCTCTACAACACTAAGTACTCCTCTGCCTACCACCGCCGTTGCTGCGTACTGTTGCGTCACAAACACATCCCTGAGACCATCGCCTCTCCAGGCGAACTCTGTGCGTTCGCTGGGAGGCTGCAAGGGGACCGTCTCCCTAACATCGGTGCCACCGGGGGACGATTCCGAGAAGCAGACCGGGGCACGAGCTGCTCCAGAGACGGCCTGTGGGAGAGGGTGTCACCGAGCGTCTTCTGAGAAGAGCCCGGGCGCGGACGCCGGATGCCGGACCACCAGCGCGGACGACTGGCGAGGGAGGCCGGACAGTCAGTCGACGACTCGCCGAGCGAGAGGAAAGGAGCAGCCGCGACTCTATCGGGCTGGCTCACAAAGATGACCCAACTCTTGTAATTAGTGTATAAAGTTTTCTTATATACATTCAAGAGAGCGTCGGTCATCCCTTCCTCGGCAGCACCCTGCACAATCGACACCGAAGTCGGCATAACCGCTCGGCCGACGAACGACATCCGCAACAGTGGCTGGCAGCTCATGGGATCGACCTGCGTTGCTGCATCGGTGTGGTGAGTGCTGCGTGTTTACTCTTCTTTTCGCCAGGCTCGCTAGCGCAGACGGTCGGTAGTGGAGTGTGGCGAGATTGGTAATTTGGCTCGCAGACCAAGAACTGGGTGGCTCGTGGGCGAAATTACTTAAGAGGAGAAACACAGGGTGCATTGAGAGATGGACATATTTAATGTCCAAGAACTCCTCGAAATCTGTGAAGAGCTGAACATTTCCGTTGGCTCGACAAGACGGAAAAAGCACATTTTGGAGCTTCTAGAGAACGAGGCAGTTACCTTACAGGAGGCCGATGAGGCCAGAGAGGCAATTCTAGAGAAGAAAGAGGAGCGCGAGCGTTTAGCACGCGAGGAAAGAGAGGCGATTCTAGAGAGGAAAGAGGAGCGCGAGCGTTTAGCACGCGAAGAAAGAGAGGAACGAGAAAGCAGAGAACGCGAGAACAAAGCTCATGAGATCCGGCTTAGAGAACTTGAGCTTCGTATGACTACGGGAACTCCAAATTTACCGGGTGGGGAACCAAAAATTAAGGACCTGATACATACTTTCAGGGTGGGTGAGGACATCGCCATGTACCTCATACACTTCGAGCGGGCATGTGAAAATGCAGGCTTCAACAGGGACGTGTGGGCACAGAAGTTGATATGCCTTCTCCCATGCGAAGTGTCCGATGTAATTGCGCGAATGAGCAAAGAGGACTCCCAGGTGTACGACATGGTAAAGGCTGCCTTGCTGCGAAAATACCGCTTATCGACTGAGGCGTTTCGCCAGCGCTTCAGGTACGCAAAGAAAGGGCACGAATCTCACTCTGACTTTGCATATCAGATTAAGGCCAACTTTGAGGAATGGCTTAAGAGCGCGAAGGTGTATGGCGACCAAGGTAAGGTTACAGAGCTGATGGTGCTGGAGCAGTTTTACCGAGGAATCCCTGAGGAGGTAAGGCTTTGGGTGCAGGATCGCATGAGTGACGTAGACGTCAACAGAGCAGCAGAACTCGCCGAGGATTACTGCTCGCGCCGTAGTACCCGCAGCACGCCGCGAGCTCTAGATAAAAGTGAAAAAATGGGGACTGGTTCCGGTATTCACGGAGGCAAGAAGCTGGTCCGAAATGATTTCAAACAGGACACCCCAAAATTCCGAGGCGCGAATCAGGAAAACGACAGTGAGCAGTCAAAGGCAGCAACAGATTCGAAGACATCTGCTGACATTACGCCCGTACTTGAAGCGCGCAAACCGATTATTTGTTACAACTGTGGGGTTAAAGGCCACATGGCCAGGAGCTGCAGGAAACAAGTGGTATTTGCCACGATTCAAGACTCGGATAAGAACCTAGAGCTCTTGAAGCCATATATGCGGCAGCTCTCAGTGAACGGCCGTATGTGCAGAGTATTAAGAGACTCCGCGGCTACAATGGACGTAGCTCACCCTAGCTGCGTCTCTCCCGACGACTTCACGGGAGAGTGTGCTTGGATTCGGCAAGTGGCCGAACAGCAAAGCGTCTGCTTGCCCGTAGCGAGGGTTGTAATAGAAGGCCCTTTCGGCCAACTGCATACAGAGGCGGCAATTTCAGCCAACCTACCTAAGAACTTCCCTTATCTATTTTCAAATAGGTCTGAGGAAATGTTGAAAAAGCGAGGAGAGTCTTTTTCCACCGAAATAGCTTGCATGGCACTTACCCGTTCGAAGGCACGTCAGCTGACCGAGAAGATGAGCAGCGGACCGCCTGAGGAGCATATTTCGGAGGACAGGGTAGAACCCGAGCCAGCTGCGATGGGGATTGAATCAGATGCGCAAGTAGCCGCAGAAGAAAGGGAAGCGGTTGTCGAGGAAAGTTTGAGTCTCCCGGAAACGGACGAGGGTGAGAGCCTAATTACGGGCTCAGTGTTAGCTCCTGCGTCCGCTAGTTGGTGTCAACTTGCGAGCAATGACAGGGCAGCGCTAGTGGCCAGTCAGAAAGCGGATCTCGCTCTCTCCATGCTGCTAGATAGCGTAAATAAAGAAGGCATCTCGAGGAAGAACGTTTCGTTCTATACCGAAAACGAAGTGTTGTATCGCAGATATGAGGACGCCAAGGGACGCGTTTACAAGCAGTTGGTGGTTCCACTGAAATACCGTGAGCGACTTCTCGATCTGGCACACAGCAACGCTTGGGCGGGCCACTTAGGAATAACGAAGACAAAAGCTAGGCTGACTCAAGAGTTCTATTGGCCCGGGTGCTGGAAGGACGTAGAGATATTTGTTCGGGCCTGCGACACGTGTCAGCGTATAGGTAAATCTACCGACAAGTGGAAGGCACCGATGAGATTAGTGCCACTAATAACAGAGCCATTCCGAAGGCTCGTGATTGACGTCGTAGGGCCTTTGCCTCAATCGCGATCTGGCTGTCGATACGTCCTCACCGCTTTGTGCGTTGCAACTAAGTTTCCGGAGGCAATTGCACTGAAGGAATTGAGTTCCGCGTGCGTTGTGGACGCATTGTTGTCTTTGTTCTCCCGGGTAGGATTTCCCTCAGAGATACAGTGTGACAATGGAACCGTATTTACCAGCTGTCTTACGACTAACTTTTTCGAGCGTTGTGGGATAAGGGTCGCGCATAGCTCTATTCACCACCCACAGTCGAACCCTGTGGAGCGTATGCACTCGGTGATGAAACGCGTTCTTCGAGCCTTGTGCTTTGAGCATGAAAGTGACTGGGAAAGTTGTATACCAGCAGCGATGTTTGCAATGAGGTCGGCTCCACACGAGAGTACGGGTTTTAGTCCGGCAGAACTAGTCTACGGCCGGAACTTGAGAGGTCCGCTGCAGTTAATCCGAGAGTCATGGACTGGGCATGGAGAGGACCCCACTGTCGTTTCCTACGTATTGGAGCTGTTAGAGCAGCTGGGTAGGACCCGCGAAGTGGTAGAGAGCAACATGCGGGCAGCGCAAGCAATTTCTAAGGCCCGTTACGATAAGTCGGCGCGACAGCGGGCCTTTAAAGTAGGGGAGGAGGTTATGCTGCTGTGTCCTTCCAGAAAAAACAAATTAGATGTACAGTGGGAGGGGCCCGCAACAGTAGTGTCAGTTATTTCCGATACCAATTACGAGGTAAAGTGGGGACGGAAACACACTAAAGTGTACCACAGCAATCTCATGAAGCCCTACTTTCGACGGGAAGCAGTGGTAAACCTTGCACTGAATTTTCCTGAAGAAGAGAGCACGGAGATTCCTTGTCTTTCTGCCAGCGCAGCTAGTGGTATAAGTTCAGGCAAGATAGGTACAGGGCACGAGCTAAGTGAAGCTGAGAAGGCGGATTTGGAGCGCGTGGTGAGAGAATATTCAATAGTTTTCTCCGACAGACCGGGCAAGACGGGCTTGATCAAGCATGACATTGAGCTGACAGTTGATAAGCCGGTCCAGTCGAAACCGTATCGGGTGTCACCCAGGCAAAGAGAAGTACTAGAGGCAGAAATTCGTCGCATGAGGGACCTGGGCGTTATCATTGAAGCTGACAGTGATTTCACGTCTCCTTTGATTTTGGTCGAAGTACCTGGTAAGGATCCCAGACCATGCGTGGATTACCGCCGTTTGAACTCGGTGACAGTAGACCAAACATACCCAATACCTAACATCGAAGAGAGGGTGGAGACAGTGTCCAAGGCTAGATACATCTCTACGTTAGATCTCGTTAGGGGATACTGGCAAGTGCCCCTTACAGAGCGCGCAAGTCGCTATGCGGCTTTTATTTCACCACTCGGCACTTTTCGCCCTTTAATGATGAGTTTTGGGCTCAAGAATGCGCCGTATTGCTTTAGTCGACTAATGGACAAAGTTCTCCACGGAATGGAGAAATTCGCGTTGCCCTATCTAGATGATGTGGCGGTATTTTCAGACACATGGGAGCACCATGTTGAGCACCTTCGGGCAGTTCTGGGAAGAATAAAAAGGGCAGGTCTTACTGTCAGGAAAGAAAAGTGCCATTTGGGTTGTGCCGAGGTAAGTTATTTGGGGCACATTGTGGGAAACGGTCGTCGTCGGCCATCCGAGATCAAGGTAGCCGCAGTGGCTGACTACCGCCGTCCGCGCACTAAGACAGAGATGAGAGCCTTCCTCGGCTTGACTGGTTACTACCAGCATTACGTCCCTAATTACTCCGAGATGGCCAGCCCATTGACAGACAGCTTGCGTAAGACTGAACCTGCAAACATTCAGTGGGAAGCTAAGAAAGAGGCTGCCTTCCAGAAGTTGAAGCAGGCATTGATCCACAAGCCCGTTCTGATGGCACCGGATTTTGCCAAACCTTTCACCATTCAATGCGACGCGAGTGAACGTGGATTGGGTGCGGTGCTGTGCCAGGCAGACCAGGGTGGACAAGAGCGACCCGTTTTATTTTTAAGTCGCAAATTGAGTGCTAGGGAGGAGATTTATAGCACATCGGAGAAAGAATGTGCCTGCATTGTTTGGGCAGTACAAAAGCTTGCGTGCTATGTTGCTGGGTCTAAGTTTACAATAGAGACCGATCATTCTCCACTAACCTGGCTACACAATGTGTCGCCCAAGAATGGCCGCCTTCTTAGATGGAGCATAGCGCTGCAGCAGCACAATTTTGATGTGCGCTACAAGAAAGGTAGTCTGCACACAAACGCGGACGGTCTAAGTCGGGCCTTCTGAGCCAATCTAAGGCACAGAATTAGCCTTCGATTATATTTTAATCACGTCTATTTTCTTGATTCATATAATTACTATATAAAGTGTATTGTAATTAAGCGTTGCAGAATTGTGCAAGGACAGATTTCTCACTGTCTCGTTCGTTTATGGAAGCTCTGGAGTTTGTTTGTTTAACTTGATTTTAAAGTCAGCTAGCGTCTAATTTGAACGACGCGTATCAGGAAGTCACTTGGTGAATGTCCAGATTAATGTGCACCTTGTGTTTCCAGGTTCATTTGGTTTAGATAGCGGTGGTCAGTTGTTTTTTTGAAAATTTTGAGCCTGGCGGGGAGAATGGCGTTCACGTGGTGCTTGTCGCATTGTGTGTGGTTGACAAGGGTTACTTCTCGGAGCTTGTCGGCCCGTATCACCGAAGTCATGCGCAGGGGTCTGTCGCTGGGAGAGCCCTCAATGAACAAGAAGCATCACCACGTGAACGAGAGCCCTGGCTTGAGCAGCGTGGACATCGAACCAGCCGAGCTGCTTGAACAACTCGACCTCCCGATGTATCATCTGGCGGCGGGGGTGCTGTTGCGTCACAAACACATCCCTGAGATCATCGCCTCTCCAGGCGAACTCTGTGCGTTCGCTGGGAGGCTGCAAGGGGACCGTCTCCCTAACATCGGTGCCACCGGGGGACGATTCCGAGAAGCAGACCGGGGCACGAGCTGCTCCAGAGACGGCCTGTGGGAGAGGGTGTCACCGAGCGTCTTCTGAGAAGAGCCCGGGCGCGGACACCGGATGCCGGACCACCAGCGCGGACGACTGGCGAGGGAGGCCGGACAGTCAGTCGACGACTCGCCGAGCGAGAGGAAAGGAGCAGCCGCGACTCTATCGGGCTGGCTCACAAAGATGACCCAACTCTTGTAATTAGTGTATAAAGTTTTCTTATATACATTCAAGAGAGCGTCGGTCATCCCTTCCTCGGCAGCACCCTGCACAATCGACACCGAAGTCGGCATAACCGCTCGGCCGACGAACGACGTCCGCAACAGTACGGTGACTTCCAAATGAGTCATGCGGGGAGTTGGAGCGTTTAAGCCCGTTTCTAATAGCGTGGACTGCCGTCGTAACTGGCAGCGAGGTGCCCCGCTTGCGGCCACGAACGCTTGTAAACGGAGGTGGTGTCGCAATTTCTGTGGCAATTTCACAGAGCTGGCGTGCGGCAGGGTTCGGATGAACATCGGTACAAAGAGAGCAATCGCCCTCCTTTTTGCCATCAGTATTCGCCGGAGTCACGCGAGCGTGTTTCTCCTGGTGGAGGCAGTACAAAGATCGCGTGAACGGAAGTTACGCAACCGAACGGCAATGCGCGCGTCAAAAAAATAAAAAAATAAAGGAAAATTGATGATCAACCCGTCGGACGCGCACACAGCAGGCATTAATCATTCGAATTTCAGTGGAGGAACCACCCACTTCCAGCCCAGATGATAACAGTCAAGAGGAGTGGTCAATATCACTGCTCAGTACCTTCTTGCAACCGCCACTCACTGCACAAAACAAGATAAAAAAAGAAAGAGAGAGAGGGGGGGGCACCAGGAATGTACACCATGCACAGATAGGAGTTTTGTCAGCTTCTCTTCGCAAGAAAAATGGACTAAGGGTGCCATTAGTGTTGTTTTATATACGACAGAAGTGATAACAGAAGTCGTGGCTTGCTCTTCACTGGGGCAAGGAGAAAGTGCCAGAGAGTATGAAGGGAAGAACAGAAATCACGAAGGGGGACAAAAGGAAACAATGTCGCCGAGCAAACATGAAGGTGCCGGTAGCGAATACAAGTTTTGACACAGTAACGATAAGGAGGTAGGGGCTCGCATCTTCCCCGACTTGTCCACCCGAGCACAGACAATCCTGGCCGCTTACCGCGGAAGCCACTGACCTTTAAACTCGAAAGTCCCAAACGGCTTTACCACAATGCAAGTATAACATTCTTCTCCACAGCCCGCAAGCTATTACGGCATCGGTGCCCTGACAAGTGACATTGACACCGAAGATCTCGAGTTATAACCTCTCTGTCTTTCGTTTGTCTCGCTCTCGCACTGTGCGGCGACAATGGCTAAATGAAAATAGCCTTGAAATCTGGTGTCTGTTGCCGTGGACTACGCAACAACAGCACCAAGCCACATAAAAAGCAAGGGGAAAGCTGTTCAACTACGCCGGAAACACCGCATGCCAGTGCACGAAGGGTCGTCTAATGAGCCGGCGTACACGCACGCAGCTGCCCCGATGCCCAGGCCACCACCGGATATGCCGCCGATTACTTAGATTAGCCGAAGGACCATGGGGGCGAGGACATCTTTCGGTCTGTGCGAATAAAATCTCGTAGGCGGCTAGGCGGTAGAGCTGAAGCGCCCGTTTGTTGTGACGGTACTGTCGGCCTGCGTAACGTGGTGGTAATGAAAACGTGGGAAGCTAAAGGGAGAGCAGCGATAATGAGAGAGAGGGGGAAGGAACGGTGAGAGAGAGGAGGCGCCTTTGACCAGACGCGCGGGCGTCCCAGCGGCGAGGTCTCGTAGAGGGTTCGTTCCCACGGCGGAGTACTCGCACGACGGCCGGCACACAAAGGACGGCATTGGCGTGGAAGGATGACAAACGTTCGCACGATGCCGGTGCAGCTGGGACAAGCACTCGATGATCTCAGTTTTGTACAAGAATAAGCGACTTCAAGAGGACAACAAGGGGTAGTAGAAAGTGAACCATAGGTTTGTCATGGCAGGTGTACCACCTCATACACACAAACTGGGCACTTTCGCGTTTCACCCATTTCAAAGTGCACCAAGGTCAAGGCCGAAACGTACCTTTGAGCAGTGGAGTGAGGCGCCACAGATGGTTAAATAAGGGGGACAGGAAAACTCGCGGAACATCGAAAGTACTACATGGATAAGCTTAAACGAGATGCGGCCGAGTCAAACGAAATTAATCATTACGTAAGAGCAACAGCGACGTTCAAAATTCCATTAAAGGAATAAGACCTCATTCCCCCTTGTTCCCATCGGTACTAACGTCGACAAAGCCAGCTCGCGCGTTTCATCAAGTCTCGCTCACCTCAACGTGGGCGTCGAAATAGCAGCGAGTGCGAAAAGGGGCGCATTTCAAGAGGAACGTCACAGACATCGTCTCGCACCGGCGCAGAAGGAAAATAGCTCGACGATCCCGCACAGGTGCGCGGACCGGCGCGAAACCACCTCAACGAATCCACTAAAACTAAAGAAGAGAAAGAGCTACGACGACGACAGGTACGCGGGAAACTGGGCTGGGCAACGCTCGGTTCAAGGCACGTTCAAGGCCACGCGGTACAGAGGTGGCGCAACCGGAGCAGAAGAGTCCTGTCCCCCTCCCCCGCTTTCCCTTTCCCCTTCCCACACCGCCAAGCTTTCTTCCTGGCACCTCCCCCCCCCCCCCCCGAGCACACACACACACACAGAACACCATGGCGCCTCTTCTGTGCCCACGCGCGTATCGCCAAAATCCAGCACGACAGGGGCGGGAAGCAGTCAAGGTCCCAGGAGAAGAAGCATCGCGTCAAAAGCGAAAACGAGGCAAAGAGAGAGCCAGGGGCCTCAACAGCCCCTCCTCTCCCACATGCCGCCCTTGACACCACCGGGGGCCTGCCCTGCCACTACTGCAGGTGATCCGGAGTCCGTGTAGGAAAGAGCAAGGTAGTATAGCATAAAGCGAAGCGAGAAAATTAAAAAAAAAAAAGGAAGAAAGAATCGAAGAGCGGATCAAGAGGAAAACGGGAGCGGGCGTATGGAGAAAGCTGAGCACTGCGACCGAGGCAGCGGCAGCAGGTGCGAGCCGGCGCCGGCAGGTTGATTTATCGAGTCTCGTATAAGTATCAGGCCATACAGCACAGCGCCCGGCTCTGGAGGAAAAAAAAAAAAAGATAACGAATGAACAAGTGCGGAGCGTACGTTGTTGGATGGGTGCGGATAGGAGGCACGCCAGCAATCGATTCGCAACCGCAAGTCCCTGATCCAGGTTCTGTTTTCTTTTCGTTCCTCCGCCAGTTGTTCCTCACCGAAACGTCTCTCTTCCTGCTGCTTGCGCGTTCCCCGCGTGTGTCTCAACGCAGTCGCCGATTCATTTCCCATCCTGCCATTTCTATGTGAGAGAAAACCTGTTGCTTTCGCGGTGGGAGGGTGGATTGGCAGAATGTGAACAGGCGTTTGCTGGCATTTATTTTTCTCCATTCAATATAAAAAACATCGGAGCAAAGGAAAAAAAAAAAACAGGAGAATAAGAAGCAAGAAAAGAAAATGGTAACTTAGTCATGTTACTTGCCGCAACTGCACGCAGCTACGGCAGTTGACACGTAGCTGACGCACAACCATGATGATGTGATACGTTTAAGCGTCTGCAGGTGAAGGGGAAAGGGCACAGAGTTTCTCACAATAAGAAACTATGGGAAAGGCAATGAAAACTACAACCTATACTGAGTAGGTTACTAAATTTAAGCGAATTTGCATAAAACTTGCTGTGAAAGGTGCGTTCGCTCGCCTGTAGCTATATATAGATACACTGAAAAGCAGCGATGAAGACGTCGTATAAATCACCGTCAGTTGAAGTAAACAGGAATTTTCGGAAGGGCTGAGGGACAGAACTCGTGCATTCTCATCCGGAGGCGCGTTGTCAGTGCACATTAAAGAACACCAGGTCAAAATTTCCGGAGACAGCTTTTCTCTCCTTTCTATGTCTTTCAGTGAGCTTTCCCTGCCCCTGCGAGCGCTTAGCCATGCTCCCAAAATGGGCTGCAGAAATTAGCGTCCTTTTCTTAACCAAACCACAATCATCATCAAGTTCTGACTAAACAAAACACAACAGCGTCAGGAGTTGGAGCTAAGTAAAGCGGGCCGCAACGTAGTGCGCATAATATATGACGGTAATTTGGTCACCCCCAGGAAAATAATAAACGCCGCCGATTAAAACGGAGAAAACGGGGCGCAGATGAAAGCAGTGGCTGCGCACATTTTGGTTTAGAGACTCGACCGCGCCAACCGGGGCTCGCAAAATGCCTTCGCGTTCACAAGCGGGGCACTAAGCAATGCCGGGAGCAGATTGCGTGCGGGTCCACCACAAGGCACTTCCAAAGGGCAGCCGACTTCAGACAGACCCCCTCGGGAAACAATAAACAAATAACATAAAAAACAACCAGCAGTGAAAGGCGGCAAGGACATCGTGGAAAGGGCGAGGCGTAATTAAGGGCCGCTCGAGAACGCCGCAATGCGAAGCATCTCGAATAATTTGCTGCGTCAAGGCTCTCGAGGCCGAGAGCAGGCGCTATCTGGCGAACCTCCGGTGTTCTCAGTGTCTCTGGATTCCCCGGTTGCCCCACGCCCATAACAGAGTACACCATTCCCAACAGCAGCGCGCTCTTTATACTTGACCCCACCCCCCTTCTTCCGCCCACAGCATAGCTCATAAAAATGCAGCAGATGGGCCGTGTCCCAAATGCCAACAGAATTAAAAACAAAATGCATACATGGGAGAGCGAGGGATACAAGGGCGAGAGACGGGAGAGGGAGGTTACTAAGGAGAAAGTTCTAGACATTGCACTGCAGCGGGTATTTTAGACAATCGTGCTGTATGCCGCCTATTAAGCGACGAAGATAAGAATCAGCCGGTCGGAGACATGTCCTCGACAGCCCCAGTAACGTATACAAACACCAACAAAAACTAAGTGGCACATGCGTTGCGATGCAAATGCTTGCTCGGTACGTAACAATAAAGGTATTTTATAACTACGGAATTGCTGCGGCTGCATACATGTTTTGAGCTGTATTGGTGTGGTTTCACCGTATGCCTGCACTGACCTTTGTATAACACCTACGGATACGAAAGAACGAACGTACGTCAAGAGAGTTTGCGACGTGTGTTCACTACAGAGATGAGGGAATATCAGTATCTACGAATATTGAATCGAACATCGAATACCAAAGCTCAAGTTAGCCTTCAGTGATGAAATATTGTTTAATACGTAATTATGTTAAGAAAATACATTAATAAAGTCTCAAATTGAAATAACCCGACGATACCTTGTCAGGTCGGAACATTGATGAGATTACAGGACAAATGAAGCGATAACAAGCACTGTAATGACCATCATAATGGAACATTACTTGTTCCACATTATCAGGGCTCTTAAATGCATACTGAAAATATCCTGCATGAAGTGCGCGGCTGCGAGTGGCAGGCTTGCAAATTTAGGTTCTCCGTTAAAAGCGTGCAGTACACCGCCACACTTCAAAAGCACCGTCTAGCCAGTAGTTGAGGACGCTTGTAGTAACGTGTGCTGGCGTGCTCCGGGTCGGCCGTAATCGCACCTCAGTGCCCTTGGGATGCTTATCCCCGTGTACAGGCCTCACCCGTCCCAGCACCGTATGTAGGCACGAAAGATCAGTCATTGTCAGCAATAACTGGATCCCACATGCAATCTTTCCGGTTATTTAAATGGCCTCGAATATTCGTACTGCACACCCCTATTGTTCACGCATTAGTGCCACTGCCGCGTGCGAAAATATTGTCTTTCCGTGCTCTGCTACAGGAGCATCAACGTTATCGCAACGAGCACTAAATTTCTAGATTTTCACGTGCCGAAACCACGATATACCTTGTAGAGCGATAAATAATGAAGATGGAAGAATGCGATCACAACAAGCTCGATGACGCGTGCTGTTGCTCGTCAGCACTCTTAATTACATTAATTTCACCTGTATATGGGATGTAAATACATCGAGACTTCTAACATATACACTTCAAACATCCTCTTAACAATATAGTTATCAACGTGCCATAGATGGAGGATTGGGATTAATTTTGACCACACGGAGTGTGCGCCTAACAGGCGCACGAGTTTTTATGCATACCCCCCTCCCCGCGCCTCTCAATATGGCGCCGCCGTGGCCGGGAACCGAACCCGTGTCCTTGAGCTTAGCAGACCACCGTAGCGAGGTACGCTAAGTTGCAATTAAATGCAATTAATTACAGTACATCATGTTACCTCCACGCTAATGCTCTTCTGTTTGCCTCCTTGATCGCGACAACTGCCGAAGATCACTGAGAAAGAAGCGCTAGCACATGATCTCACGCAGCAAAAGCTGGAGAGAGAGAGAGAGAGAGAGAGAGAGAGAGAGAGAGAGAGAGAGAGAGAGAGAGAGAGAGAAATAAGGAAGGGAAGGCAGGGATGTACCCAGTCAGGAGTCCGGCTGGCTACCCTACACTGGGGGATGGGAGAAAGGGAAGAAAAGAGAAGGAAAGAGCGAAAGCTGGAGGGCGGTAATAAATATATCCGCTGTATATGGAAAGTATCACTGGTGGCAGGAGTGTCCCTCTTTCCAGCCACACCTCCTTTCTATAAGGCTCGGACACAAACCGCGAGCTCTGGGCACGTCCCCGATTACGGGTCACGGATCTTGAAAAGGAGCTCCGCATACGGGCAGGAAGGAAGGCGCACAGCTTTATAAAAAGCGGCCGCTTAAAAGCGATTCACCCATTTCACGTCGATACATCCCTGAACGTAGTACACACGCGTACAAACAGCACGCTGAGGTCGTGTGCGCACGTCACTCCTAACATTTTGGGACGCCGTGGCTCTTTATAGAAAGGAGCTCGAGGAGAAAGACAATAATGAAGAAAACGCAAGGTCTTGCTTTAAGATCGCCAAGCTTTCTTTGTGTACGAACGCTATGCCGGAAAGAACGGTGTTTGCCAAGACCCCAACAGCCAGCGCTCTCTATCGCGAGGGCATAAAAAAAAAAAAAGCATGCTCCATAACGTAGATGCGCACAACTTGGAGTACATGACTTTGCACTCTGCCTCATTTCATTCACTTTCACGCGAAGGTCGCACCGGCGCGCTTGTGATCAATGGCGCTAACGCCTACGCTTGCGCCTAAGTGTAACGGTGCTCCGATATGCATAAATGCAGTTCAAGCGAGAATTTCCGGTTCGTGGGCAAGCTGCGCCCGTATACCGCGGAGCAAGCGGAGAGTGCTTTCAACGGATGCGCTTGCGCGTTGCGAAAGTCGGTCACATTCACTTATCGGTATTTCGTCCTTGGGTTATTTTAAGAGGATAGTGACTGCAGGGACGACGGAGAGGAAACGCTATGGAAGAAAACTGACCAATATTATTAAAACCGCTCCCTATAGACATAGAACCCGGAAAATACACTCCTGATAAGCCATCCCGGATAGACAGGACTCCTGACAGGCTCCTGACAGGACTAGCCGCGGCTGCAGGTTTAAGATGATGAATCGCGGTGAAACCGATTAGCAAGGGCAGACAAACGATGAACAGATTATAGTGGAAGTGATGGCAGTCGGTCGCCACGCGAAGCGATCAGTTGAAGGAAGCTACTATTCCTGCTGCCTGGTCCGTCAATGGGGGGATAATCCTGCGTTCCGGCTCATCGAATCCATCTCATCATAACTTCTTGTATGTCTTTTTCGTTAGATTATATTTTGTTTTTGTTTCTTTAGCACTCCCTCATGTAATACCTCAATCTTGGGGCCTATGTGGAAATAAATAAATAAATAAATAAATAAATAAATAAATAAATAAATAAATAAATAAATAAATACTTGAGCACCGGCGCCGTGCCCATCCATATCCAGCGGCAATGGTTACTAGGGGCATGCAGTCTGAACGCTGTAAAATTGAAGGAAAAATCTTAACTTTCTATGCGGCCACATCTTACGCATTTCTCTTGTGTGGTCAGCACTGCCTGTGTGCGTCATCGATAGTTAGTTCGTACCATGTTCGAGGGCGGTAATGTTGCTGCGTGAAGATACCTAGTCGCGTGCTACTTTTTCACATCGCTCCTTCTTAGACGCCTGGAAAAATTAAAACTGCACCTGTCATGCAACTGCAATATCCGGACGCAAACATGCTCAACAACTTCACCATTTAACGATTTGCGCTTAACGAAACAGTTCAAAAGTTCAATAAGCAGTATTAATTATCTGAGATCACCTAAAATTAGTCTGAGATGGTGAAGGCGAGAGTAGATAACACTAAGATGATTGCGTTCTCGTAACTTACGCGTGGACTTCTTATTTCTTTTTAAAGCTTGGCGCTAGTTAATGGGTCGGTACAACACTATTTGAACATGTTATGAAAACCGTTCCAATCAGTCGTGGAGACTCATGTGAACCCGTGAGCCAAATATCGCACGATCCCGAATACAGAAACTTTCGAACCGGCAATCTGGTAGACCTTGCCTTTATCTCACGCGTGTAAACCTTTCCGGCGGACTAAGAGTGCGATAATCGCTCTTGATCCGGTTCACACACATGTGAACACCGGGATGTATCAGAACACGTACGCGACCCGTGATGCAGCCAGACCCATCACATGGGTGCCAAACGGGCGTCAGCTTGAGCAGCCTCGTGCAAGTTCACTCATCTGAATAATTTCATTAACGCGACTTCGATGACGTTAATTTCACGCAGACGTGACGTGCAAACTACTCCTCTCGCAGCAACAACCGCAGATCGGGGGGACAATAGAAAAATTGGCGTACACCCTACGATCTGATCTGCCCATCACCAGCTGTGCTCATGCGTCAGCTGCCGCAGAAGAGAAACGACCACGCTGCAAAGTCACCGAGAAGGAAGAGCCCGAGGACAGCAGAAATAGAAATCTACAGGGAACCGACGCGGAGATGAGAAGGCGTTCGCGCATTGCCCAACAGCCTGTCGCCAGAGCCTTTTCGAGTCAAGCCAGAATCTACAAAAAAGGACGAAGAAGCGAAAAAAGACGCGCGCGTCAAGGCGGAGCAGTCGAGAAAAGTGAGCTGTCACAAGTCGACCATGTGGACGAACCCCCGGAGCGGAAACATCTGCGTGCATTCGCTGGCAACGGCGCGCAGAGATACGCGGTGGAAGGATGGCACTTACGAACAACATCTACAGGCGATGGAGTATAGTAGAGTGGAGACGTGTAAGACGAGAAACGCTAACGGCGGTCGCTGAGAATTACGTCACAATGCGAGTAACAGCAACGGTGCAAGCCTGTGGCAAATTCGCAGCAGCGGCGCACGTGTGATGAAAAGCAAGAAATGACGTGCCATAGTACAATGCATCCCGTGCATTTCCTGGTCGCGCGTGGTTGGTTGTTTAGCGCTACGTCGACAACGGATGTGACTCGTCAGCGAGAAAGAGAAGAACCGTACGTTATACGAGGTTTGCTGCGTAATGGGCGAAGAAATAAACTGTCCGCAGACTCAGCTCTCAGCAGAAACGTGCTTTTCTTCCGAGCCAACACCTGCGTAGTAGTGTACTATATAGCCAGACGTAATTATATGCCAGTTTGCAAGCTCACCTCCATGTGTGACTGCTCATAGCGCCTGGCGGCGCAGTCAGTTGAAGGGAGTACGCCAATTATTTCGCCCCTTCGGGCAATTTAAATGCAGAAGCTGCGGAACAGATAAAAAAGGCGACCGCGAAGACAGCTCGAGAAATATTATATAAAAGACGCCTCACAAAGTTGTACACGGCAGATCGCCGATAACAGGCGGTCGGGTGAGCCCATTAGCGAGCGTGGAATAATGGAAAAAAAAAAAAGTTGTTCAGCTCCTTGTGCAGCTGCAGTATAAAGACCAGAGGGGAAAGAAAGTCAGTACTTCAGGCGCCCAGCATTGAATCTTCCCGATCATGAGGTGACTTGTTCGTTGTTGCACATAATAGTCTGAATCGTTTATTACACGCTGTATAAATCTTTGAACATTAACAACAGGCACCTATCCGACATAAAGTTTGGAAATATTCTTACAAGGAACGTTTCTTTGCGGTCTCGGTCACTGAAGACCATTAGGCAAAACAATTAATGAAATGTCTTCCCAAGCTATAGCGTCTCGAGCATAGTTTCTGCAGTAAGCTTCGATGAAGTTTGTAATATTTGCGATAACGACACCACTTTCTGAGTTCAGTGCCTTTGTTATAGTTAGTTGCATTCACTCACATTCTACGGGACATTGTTATTCTTGGATAATGGTGGCTAATCTTCGCTATCTCTTGGCTACGGTCGTATAATGTCGGCTTATACTGCCTTTCCTATCTTTGTAAAAGCAGCGATCTCTTCATTCAATCTCAATCAAGTGATTAACGTTGAACAAGCAAAGGTTCAAGCACACACTGCTGCTTGCGAGAGTACATCATTACATGCCATAATGCACCGCACAAGCACCTACCACGGACAAACGCCGGTTCCTATAGGCCTGCAAGCGCCGTGAACTCTCAACGTTCGGTCGACACATCGATCAGGCATTGCGTGACGAGGTCTCACCGAGCACAGAGAAATCAAATCAACAAACACACACGGCACGACTGCTCCCCTGTATATGCTGAAGAGAACAAGCACGGCGCAACACGCGAGGCTGACGGTCGCGAGAGCGTTGTTTGCCGAACGGACGCCGCGCTGTCTACGGCGTCGACAGAGCTTAACGACAGGCCGGCACGACTATAGCCACGGGGCTGCGTATGTACGCACACACAATTGACGTGCCCAAGGGACAAGGCATTTCCCGCCGGAAATTCGGTCGGTCGGCCCGGGTGAAGTACGGGAATCGGCTAACGGACGGCGGCGAGACTAGAACACATACCGTTACCGCGGGTCAAAGCTACCGTTTCTCTTTCCGGGAGCCGTTACCCAGCCACCACTTCCGCGCTGCAGGTGAACTGGTGATAGCCGCGTCTCGGAACGGGGCATTGACCAGCGGTCACGTCGGGATCGGCCCCTGCGCCATCAGCAGTGGGGATACAGTCAAATTTTAATGTTACGTCTGCAGACGTGGGGCTAGCAACGGGCCTATATACAGCCTGCTTCTCTAGCTGAGGTGGCGAGCTATGAAACGGAAGAAATGAATGAACATCGATAAATACAAGCTCGGGAGATGCAACAGAACAAAAGCCGACGCCGTAGATCGCAGGGATGCATGCCATGAAGGTCACAGTGTGACGCCGTCAAGATTCAAGACAATGGCGCTGGCGCGCGGGCGCACACACACACACACACACACACACACACACACACACACACACACACACACACAGAGAGAGAGAGAGAGAACATGCTGCTTACGTTCAGAAGCCAAAACGCAACAGCGACCGATCAAAGTTTCACAGCACAAGAGCTCATAACGGGCAGACCTCTGCACTATGTATCATGGAATACCTTCCGGAAACTTTTGCTTTGATGGCCGAGTGCCGTTTAGCCCTGGCGCTCTATAGCCATTATCCTATAACACAATCTCCCTCCCCATAAGGACCACTCGTTACATCATCGCTGAGCAGTGTCCTAAGTAAGGAAGACGTATAGCATTCCCAGCAATCTAAACTAGCGGCTTATACAGTGCCAGCGCCAGGAGCGTCACCAGGGGGACGTAGGCCGTGAACATGGCCATCCGATCATTTGCATCTGTCCAAGAGATATCGGGCACCTCGCCTGCCCAACCTCGGCTACGCGTCGAGGGAGTGCCCCACCCGAAAAGACATCGCTGGCTACTCCACTTGTCGGAGTTCGAAGCGACGTCGCAACGGTACCGCACGCTCTGGTCGTTTTCCGGTGTTGCATAGTTGCAAGATGAAGTCACTTGGTAACTTTGGCGTTGACGACACAGACTTCTCTTTGGCACGAACGTTCGCGCCGTACGTGTCAACATGCGCGCAGTGATCGGATATACCGTTCCTTAAAACCTGCTTCGCTATAGGCTCGCAGGTCAGGCACTCATATATACATCTGAAAGGCAAAGCAGACCGCCAGACATCCGCCTCTAGTTTGCCTCAAACCTTAGCTCGGAAAACCAATACAAAGACACGCGTACAAGGCGGCACCGTTTCATAACCGAACGCGCAGCTTCTTAACGAATGCGTGGGCGGCGGGCCTGTGCATCCGAGCATCACAGGCGCTCGAAGAGGCGTGTTGAAATGCTGTGCACGTTCGTGCTCCGCTCCGAAAAATCGGTCGGTGCTCGGCAAAGGTGCCGCATTGGATACGTATAGCGAGGGTCTTGCCGAGACAAGCCACGCTCACACGGATATCCATGCAAACGTGGTCGATGTGGAGAAGTGCTTCGCGAAACACGCTATTCAAGCGTGAAGTCTTGCTCTTTAGAGGGGAACGACTCATGTAACACACGGGGTTGCGAGAAGTTTGGTTAGGTAAGGCACAAGCTCTCCAAGCTGAATGAACGCCGAACGGACTCTGAATACGCTGTAGGTGGTGAGGTTTGTTATATTTTATTGTGCAATGTTGCTCTTTCCCAATCCGGGTAAGCCGACCTATGCAGACGCTAAGAGGTGATCGCCAACGTCACAAAAGGAAATTTTTGCACAGCTTTCACTATTTTTACTGCCTTACTTCTTTCGTAAAAGCACAAAATTTATCAATTAGAGACAGAGAGAGATGGGAGGGGGTTAAGAAGGGATAGAAAGGTCAGGAGAAAAAGAATGAGGGAGGGCGAAAGACACACACACACACACACACACACACACACACACACACACACACACACACACACACAAAGGCAGAGCAGCTAGCTATAGTTCGTGAACAGGGGCTGGACATGAACACATAGCTTATTCTCTGCCTTACAATTTACAACACTAGATTCATGAACAAATGGACATGCCTTGCGTAACTTCACCGACTACAAGCTCCCTTTATTCCTCACACATGCAGACACAGCGCCAATACAAATATGACGTCTCTAGAAGGACAGGGGCTAAACGGGGAACGATTCAAACGAGCCCATTTACGCATGCGGCACGCATGCTGCTCAGGGAACAACGACACGAAGAGGTCGCCATCGCGATAATGTGGCGGCCGTCACGCCAGCGACAACGGCACACGCGTCACCGTGCGTCGTTGTGTTTGTTACGTTTCGCACACACAAGTTGAAAAACCAACAAACAAACAGATAATGGTGCAAGAACGCTCCTGGAAGAGAGGGGACCACAAAAGAAGCGGAACCACCTAGTTCCGACGAGCCTCGAGCGGGGTGCATTGAAAAAGAGCACAGCGCGGAGCATGAATAATGAAACTAAACCATGAGGCCCACTCTGCTTACCATTCCTTATTTTTCTTTCCTTTTTTTTTTTTCGGCCGATGCAGGCGGAGCGTTAGCACAGACAAATACATCAGTCATTTTGGTCGCGAAATGGTCTAAAAAGGTATAGTTATCGACAGACAAGTTGTGAGCAAGCGAGAAGCGAGAACGGTTCAGTAAGAATTTGTGCGACGTGTGTTGATAGTCGCATCACGAAACTGGCGAGGGCCAAAATACTGCAACAGCTCTACAGCTCGCAAGCGTAATGAAGCGTTGTCACGACTTATGGATAATGATGATGGTAGTATGTCGCTGTCTTTTAAAGAACAAGAACAGTGCCTGGTGATGCTGTTTCAAAGAGAAAACTGAAGACTCTGGCCCATGCATGACGACCCCGTTTCTCTTTCCTTTTTTTCTGAGCGCGCGTAGCGAACGCAAACAATAGATTCTGGGGCGCGTAGCATATGCAAATAAGGTGTGTGCTTTACCCCCACGCATTTCCTCAAACAGGCCGCGGGGCAACGTTTAAATACATCACCGTGTGTGTGTGAAGCAGAAACCAGACAGCCAAAGTAGAAGTTTGCGAAAGGGGCCTACATTCGTTGGAAAAACAAGGAAGTTGATTTTGGTGAGCAGAACGTGTCATATCGATCAGGTTTTAGGAAAAGTAGCGGTTCCTTTTTTACTATTGCTGAAAAGCAAGGGGAGGCCAAACAGACTGTAGCATTAACAATGATCGCCGAGACCGCTGTGATATTGATTTTTGGATAACGGACTACAGCAACACTTAAAACTAGGACATCGTGAAGGACCATGGAAAAAAGTTTGGCTGGCAGCCACACACAGAAAGCTGCCTCAATATATACTACCGTGTCCGATGTAAAACAATCATGCATTTGAGTTATTGATTGATTGATTGATTGATTGATTGATTGATTGATTGATTTGGGGGTTTTACGTCCCAAAACAAGCGTGGTTATAAGAGACGCCGTAGCGGAGGGCTCCGAAAATTATGACCACCTTTGGTTCTTTAACGTGCACTGAAATCGCAGAGTACACGGGCCTCAACATTTCGCCTCCATCGAAATGCAGCCGCCGCGGCAGGGGTTCGATCCCGCGACCCTCGGAGAAACAGCCGAATGCCATAGCCACTAGATCACCGTGGCGGGGCAACAATGGTGCAACAACCACTTAAAAATAACCAGTAATGAATTATTTACGTATTACGCAGAAAATCGAGTCGTAGCACTGTCACGCAACAGAGGGAGAGAGAAGCGGGTAAATTAAGACCAAGGGCTACGGGACAAGCGGCAATATAAACAGTGCGTAGCGAAATAATTTATTAAAATTACAAGAATGCTTGAATCATAGTGCGTACATGCGCGCAATAGGTAACTCCAAGAATAGGGGTACTTGAACACAAGCATAGATAGCTAGACAAGTGTGCATTCGCTAAGGTCAAAGGAAAACTGCGATAAGACAGGAGATCAGTGTATGCACAAAACACGAAACTCAGAACGGAACGGATGCTAAATGTTTTGAAGTTGTCGAGACAGAGAAAATTACCGCAGCATAGCTCGCGTGTTCGCTGTACCTTGCATATATGTGATAACTTCGTGAATAACCATACATGTAGAGGACGTAGGTACGACTACGTCTAAAGCCAAGTTGCCGCACTGTGTGGAATAATGCAAGTCATCCGGAAGCGAAAAGTTGTCTGTGAGAGAACTCGGAACGTTCCGTATGTGTATACACAACGTATTCATTTCTACACACGTTCGGGCCGTATAAGTTACAGCTTACAAATTCCTACAATGAATAGGATAGCGAGAGAACACTAAAACGCCGGGACAAATGCGCACTGAATCCTTTCTTATCACTACAACACATTGGCTATAGCGTTTTAGACCCTTTCGAAATTAACATATTTCAGTCAACTTGGAGTTATGCCAGTGTTCTTTTCTCTCATCGGTGCGAAACCAGGTTCCACGGGCAGCATATCAAACAGACTGACTCTGGTAACTCATACTAAACGTAACAGCGCAAAACAGATAACTAGTAAGAACAAAAGACGAAGAAACTCTTTCGTATTCGTACTAGTTTAGCACCATTAACTTTAGCATAGTTAGGCTGCCCGCCCTCCCGTTTCACTCTACTTGAACGCTAGAACACCCCCACTTTCCTCGAATAACAGTTACTATTTTACAAACTCGACTAGTTAAGCCCGCAAACCAGAATAGCGTTCTCTGTTTTCCTTTCGTACACACAACACACAAGTTTCGAGTACACATACTGTCACCTAAACAATTCCCGAAAAAGAAACAAATAACGGAGCCCGAATAATAAAGGTTTTCCTTATTTACGAAGCACTAGAGGCGCCCATCCAGAACACGTTGGGAATCTTCAACGCCACGCTTAACGCTGCGGTGAATGCTGCGGAAACTGCCTCCAGCTATAACGACAGGCCAGCATAGAGAGCTAGGCACACAAAGAAGCGCCGCGCAGCATTGACGGCAAGCCCTGCTCGAATATGCAAATTAAAGTGCGTCCTCTCTCGTCTACTCGAGATCACGCTTGATTCAGACGGCAGCCAAGCGTACGTGCGCATACACGGAGTGCACGCGAAGGCCTTAGCGTCGCCTTGCGCCGTGCACATTGCATAGACGATTCTGGCCACACACAAAGGAAGAATGTGTATATAGAGTGCTGCATAGAAATTCTTACAAGATCGTCGACTTTCAGTATGCGACCTATATATACACACCTTTCAAGTCTGCAGCCAAGTATGCCGTTGGCCCACAAAAATGTTGGGATGAGTGCCTCGAGTTTCGCGGGCCGTCTCAGGCCCTCATGAAAGGGTGCCCAAGTTTGCGGTTTGAAAAAGAAAAAAAAAGAAAGGAAGAAAAAGAAAAGCATCGAAGGTGAATCGAAAATCTCGCGCCTTACGTGTAAATAGTGATTCGATTGGAAAGCGTGCAATAGTGGGGTAGTTAGGGATTGGTTTTTCCGCCACATTAATTTGTGTTAACGTGCAAATGAATGTAATCCGGTTAATGAAAAGACGCTGTTTTCTACAGCCATCGTCGGGACAACGCGGCAGCGTCCGCGGTGGCTGGGGAAAGGGGATGAAAGAGCAATGGAAAGGAGCGCCAGGGTAGAGGGGCTTCATAAATTTGAACCACCCACGCTCCTTTAACGTACACTGGAAGGAAGGAAGGAAGGAAGGAAGGGGAAAGGAGGAAAGACAGGGGTGTTAGCCAGTGCTGATACCGGCTGGCTACCCTGTGTGTGCGTGCATATATATATATATATATATATATATATATATATATATATATATATATATATATATATATATATGTGTGTGTGTGTGTGTGTGTGTTGGCGCCGTAACGCGTGCTATTTGATCGTTTTATTTTTATCACAGGAAACGCGAACGTACGCGACCAAGGGAACGATCTCAGTAATCAGATCGGGCCGCGCAGCGTCGTGGCTCAACGTCAAGAGCAAACAGCCGCGTGGGCATAGAGAAATATTTTTCCTAGCGAAGGACCCCGCGGCAGCACTGAATTCTCATTGTGTAAACAAATTTTCGCGGCCCGCGCGGCTTATAGAGTCAATCTCAGGAAATGAAATCTAACCGCAGCTATTATTACGAACTTCAGTTATGATTCCCGCGAATGAGAAGACTTCAAGTGCGTACCCTTTCGAGGGTGGCGCGCAGATTTCTCAAAAGGGACAGACTACCGGTTCCAGCTAGGCCTGCGCGAATACCATGACCGAATCGAATACGAATCATATAATGAACAATGCGAATCGAACCAGCTATTTCGTATAATTCCCGAAAATCGAGCAGCCATTTTTACAGCCAAAGGGATCCAGAACCACCCCTCACACTTGGTTTCCAATACGGCTTGGTGTGCAAATACACAGCTGAAAGAATTTTTTAAAGACTTACTGAGAGCGAAGATATTGATACCGGAAAAGCTCCCTTGCCAGTCTTTTTTTTTTTTTTCCCAACTTGGTAGAATATGGCACGCGTGGGCGACTGTAGGGCATGCGCCTGCCAGTGCCTGCCTACCGCGTTACCTGATCAGACTTCAGAGCCATAAGAGCATGGCTGGGCGCACGACTTGGAGGAGCTGCCAGGTGTAGGGTTACTTATGCAGTATAACTATAAACCTGCCGTGAGAAGGGCCCGAGCACAAGTGCGGCGCGGGAGGCCGCGAACGGGCTCAGCTATCGGCCAATAGCAGCAATATGTTCTATGACGAAATGGTGCATCTACATGGAGAACAAGGAGCAGCCTCTCCTTTAAAAAAAAAAAAAAAAAGTCTCCTGAATGGCAACTTTGTGCTCCGCTCGTGGAACGCTGCGTGCCGCGCACGACTGGGGTATTTGGTTGAGATGTTTGTTGCAGCATGCGCTGTCTTTAGAATGTGTCTATATCACCAATCCCGGCGGGGCGTTGTTCACGTTCCTTTTTAGCGCAGATCGATGTATGCCTCGTTATACTCGGAACCCTATACTAGTAAGTGCACTCATGCATCACCTGGAGGAAGTAAACATACCCTTCATGTACACAGAAATGTTCACAAAGCACGAATGCTAATAGTAGTACTAACGAAATCACGCGCCCGGAGCCGAGTGGCCTACCTTACTGCATGCGCTCTCATGTTTCGTATTATAATCATAGCGGAGCGGATGAAGTGTTTCGTGCTTTCGCACCAGTTTTGGGTTGCAGTAAGCGTCTTGAAACAGAATTGGCAAACTATTCGAAATTTATTCGGGCTTACGAATAATTGCAACTCGATTCGGAGATCAAATCCAATAGAACACTATTCGTTTCGATACTTGAAATTTCCTAACATATGCACGCCCCTAGTTCGAGCCGACGGTCACACTCGGCGCCGCTCACAATTCGACCGTGAGCAGCCACCAGGCCGACGAGCGAACGATAGGACACACAACAGGATGAGCCACTTTGCGCCCGACCTCCTCGGGTCTGGATTGATGGCGGCGACGCACACGCAACGCGTATCGACGTTCCATAAGCGCTCTCGTCTGGGACGATTATATTAGCGATTACGCCAACACCTCCAAGCGCTCAACGTCTGGGCTGACTTACAGCGTAACTGGTGCCAAGAGTTGCAGTAACTCGATGCATGAGTGTAGGAGGAGTAAAGAGAGCCTTGGATAAGATGCCCCTGTTTATTGAGTGTGCATATGTTGCTTCCAGAAGAATCAATAGCATTTAGACGACAAAGCCGCCGAACCGCAACGAAGCGCAGCACAAGCTGCGGTGTTCACCATACGGTTGCGGTATGAATAAGAACACGTGCGTGGTTTACAAATGATACCGCATGACTCATACAGACAAATGAATGGGGGGGTTAAAGTAACTGTAGCAAACAGTGACTACTCGACATGTTTTTAAAGAGTGCTGATTCATCCAAAATGATTAAGGGGATTCAAAAAGAAAGTATGCGGCACAGCTTTACTGCTGGCGATGATTCAGCGCAGTAATTCACGACGGTGGCGCACTTACGTCAGCGTTTCGTGAAGGATGCCGAACCTGCATCGTGGAGCTTAGCAATGCCGCCCCTTGGCCTACTACGGTCACCAACACTGCTTCCCCCCCCCCCCAATAATCGGCCTACAAAATTTTAAACCTTGCTCTGCATCACAGGCGACCTCGCCGACGGGGATTCCTAGGAGTCGTACTTCGTGATATGCACGGAAGGGAACGTCCCCTATTCTTCGTTAGGAAAATGACAACGGGATCCGAGAGGTTTCGCAAGGACACCCCAGTACACGTGTAGGCGTGCGCAGTGCAGTCACGTCCTTGAAATGGGGCAGGGTTGGTAAACAACCTCTACGCGTATTCGTCTCGGTAACAACGGTGGATCACAAAGGAGTCACTCCGTCTTCTTCGACAGGAGGAGACAAAGGTCGACGGCGAATCGCACGCGATGCATGTCGTAAGACGCACGGGCACCGGAGCGCGTCGAGCACGACGGCAAGCGAGACACATATCGATCTCATACGCCCCACAGTCGCAACAAACACGCACCACTTACATTGCGAACACGCCTAATGCATGACACTCGAGTACATGAAAACTACGTGCACGATATTCCGTTCAATACGTACGAAATCGTTTCCACCGTACTATAACAGTAATATACTGTCTCAATAAGGTTCTTTTAATGTAAAAGAACCGTATCGGTGTCTTTAATGTTTAATAATTGGAGGTCCCGACACTAACCTTGAGACTTAATAGGCTACATCTAAACTGAAGCTATAAGTACTTAAATCCCGAACGGCATCTTCCTTTTTCTTTTTAAAAGCGAATTCAACTGCACGTGGATCGTAGCTGCAAGTCACTTTCTTACTTCCACTACGTTCATATGCTACTCATTGCGGTTTCAGGTGCGACCCGAAAATTTCCACTGCCGTAAGTGCTCAGAAAACCACGGCACCCGTGACATTCAAAATAGGCCTCAACACTATACTTACACATGATCAAAAAGGCATCAGCCAATGAACAGGTATTATCGTGGAATCCAGCACCAACGTTACTAAAGCCAATGATTAGGCAGAACGTTGACCAGCACCGTCTTCAACGGCATGTCAGGGAGTGGCTGCACTAACACCCCTGTCACACGAGGCGACTTAAGTGCACTTTGATCGAGTGCACTTACGCTCACAGAGTGCACTTACTCACGCGGCTGCTACACGAGAAAGAGAAGTGTGCTTTGGAAATGTGCACTCCCCTAGGGACATTGCCGCAAACTGCCCGAGGGTGAGAATAGCGAGTTTTTTTGTTTGCTTTTTTTTTTGAAATACGATGTTTAAATACATAGCAACATTTCTAATAACGAAAACAATGCTTTCAATATGCTACTGGCGCCGCGTTATGCATTAGCGTATTTCGTTGCAAGCCACTGCTACCGAGGCTACACACTTCGTCACCATGAAGTGAGTTCGGCGAACGCACTCGCCTGCAAGTGCAGTACAACCTGCAAGCTTCAAGGCCTCACTTCAGTCTCCGAACGTTTATACCGTGGCGTAAAACGCGGCATAGCACCGCATTCGCTATGTTTGTCGACTACCACAGCCTCCTGAGCATGTTTGCGGAATGGTCGTCGAAATAGCGATCCGGGCAGTGCGCTTGCGGGTACCCCGAACAACCAAAGTAGGTCGAAATCCGTACGCTCTCCCCCATCGGCGCAAGAAAAAGATATTCCCATCACAAGATGAAGAAAAAGCGAGTACGGGAAATAGAAAAAAAGAAAGCAGGACGAGAAGTGCGGCGCTGTGGTGCGTTATGAAACCGCAGCTCCATCGGCAAATAATCACAAGAAAAGCCGATAGACGGTGCAACGATGAAGACTCAATAACGGCAAGGCGCGCAAGAGGTCGACGAGACAAAAGAACGCTTGCGCAAGCGGCGCCGAAGCACCGAGACGTTTCTCCGCCCATCACAACCGACAGACCTGCGAGAGGACGCTCGTTCCGCTTCATCTAACGGTGCTCACACGCTTTGGCTCCCTTTTGCTCATTACACGTACGAAAGACAAGAGGAAGGAGACCCCGCGAACAGTGCGCGGAGTCACGCCGATTTCGACACGCTCCTGCACCCACGAACGCGCGCGCCGATGTCATCGTACCCGTCGACGACGGCGTGTAGAAGGAAGACCCCATTCCCAGCGCAGGCATAGCAGGCAGGCGTGCTGCGTGTCGCAAGTAAAGCACACGCGCCTGTTGCGAAGCCATGCACACGCAGCTGAGGTGCGTGTATGTGCACTGCCCGCCCCCATGCTGCGGCTTGTAAGGTATGCGAGCACGTCCGAGAACACCGAGCACGGGATCGTGCGCCTCCCCATTGCGTGAAAAGCAAGCGCGCAAGCGGCGTAAACCGCTTTCGTATGAAAATTACGCGGCATTACGTGTCAAAATTGTCGAATAATTATGAAGCACGCTGTAGCAGAGACTCCGGATTAACTGACTACCTAGGGTTCTTAACGTGGTCAGAAATTTAAGTGGACGAAATATTTTTGCATTTCGTCTAGATCAGAAATGTAGCCGCCGTGGCCAGGAATCGAAGCAGCGTCTCGGCAAATGTTTTAATCAGTCGGCTATACCACAGCATGTCAACTCGCTTTGCAGAATGGTTTCTCGTTACCTTGACAGGCATTTTCCATATTTGAGATAACTCCCATTAGTCGCTGATCTTGCCCTGAATACTTTATGCACCACCTGTATACATATTCTGGCACGCCGTCAAGTTGCCTGCGTACAGTAGTAGCCATGCGGGGAGATTCGGAACTTTCGAATATTAAGTCGAATAGAGCCCTCTTCGACTCTGTCTTAGCGCTATTTGTAGATACGAATATTTTGGGGCTAGCTTACGAATGCCCTTGGTAATTTCTACTGAACCCACACGTGAGTTCTGGGCAAAAGTACTCTAAATTGCATCGCCGAGGACAGCATATGCGTAGACTACCCGTGCTTGCGTTTACCACAGCACGGTATGCCTCACTCTTGGAGCCAGTCTATCGGTTAACAACGATTATTCGAACATTCAAATGTTACATTGATGATTGATTTGTGGGGTTTAACGTCCCAAAACCAGCTCTGATTATGAGAGACGCCGTAGTGGAGGTCTCCGGAAATTTTGACCACCTGGGGTTCTTTAACGTGCACTGACATCGCACAGCACACGGGCCTCAACATTTCGCCTCCATCGAAATGCAGCCGCCGCGGCCGGGATTCGATCCCGCGACCCTCGGATCAGCAGCCGAGTACCGTAGCCACTAGACCACCGTGGCGGGGCTTCAAATGTTACATTTATGTGCATGATTAAGTACTTGCATGTTTGCTCCTGAGGGCCCATTTGGCCTCTCATAAAATTATGAACACCAGGAAGTGAACATCTATTTCGCTAACGATACAAATTAACGCACCTTTAATGTTCTAAAAGCATTCGATATTCGATTCGATTTGCTCGTAGCGCTGTTTGTTACACATTCCATTCCGTCTCAAAAATTACTATTCGCGCACGCCTAACATACACGTATATCAACTGCGAATGCATTCAGCTTACTGACCGAGCCCTATTTCCACCATCGGAAGTATTTTAGCGCCCTCCTTGGCCTTCAAACAACAACACCAACGAGCACTTTTCAAGATAACGCGCGCAACGACGTCCGATAGCCATGTATGAACGTATCGAAGACAATCTTGCACAGGAGAAGTGTAAGTAGGCATGGTGCATGATGCTATCATGCTCAGAACAATTCGAATGTCGGAAAAGGCTTTGCCAGAGGACTGGGCTGCAGAGGCGTGACTGTCAGAGTACACTACGAGCTATAGCATATTATGCGATGAGTGGGAACGTGCCCTAATTACCGCTTAGCTTTCCGGTATCGGTAATACATCACGCCAGATATAATCGATCACGAAACGGGTCATCCGCCCTTCCATTCGGGCACAGACGAATTGCCTTATTCGTATAAGTGGTCGATCGCTGTTCTTTTCTTTTCCCTTCGTTTTCTGTATCTCGTCGTATAAATGGTATACCGATAGCGCCTGCCCGGCAAGCGAAACAGGTCGAAGACAGAAAACATCCGAACGCAAGAGATACGCGAAGACATAAAACACATACGGAACACTGGAGCGAGGAAACGTGAAAATCACGCTAGAGAAAAAAAAAAGATGTAAGGAAACGTATAGGAATTCAGCTGCGCTGAGAAACGCATTTCTTCCGTTGCATTCCGCGCGAGACCGTTTGTCACCACACACGCAGAAATGTAGGCACACACACCTTGAGACTGGGTGTCCGGAAACTTTGCAATTCGAAGAAACCGAGTGGAAGAAAGAAAAAGAAAGAAAATTCAGCGCATACTTCTGAAACGCCCCGAATAAAAGAATAAAAAAAGAAAGGAGCGCGCGTTTTTCTCCAGCTCTAAGTGATGAGATAGCGTCCTATTGGGCGACGTCTCTGGCACTTCCGTCACCGCTGGGATGAATCTGCCGAGAAAGTGCGAGAGACAGTCGGAAGAGGCTGCCCGTATATATAAGATGCGAGAGCGTTTCACGCCGAGGACCGGTGCACACACAAACACCTCTGAGAAGACCTGTTTCTCGCGCTTACAGAAAAAAGAAGCACTCAGCTCCTCACGGCTCGCGCGCCAGGTTCGATTTCATCTCTGCAAGCAGCACGAAGACCAATCTTTAGAAAAAAAAAATTTTTTTTTAAATCGGCTCGCCCAGAGCGGAGCGCCATCGGACAGACATAAGAGGAGAACACGATTCGACGGCTGCCAGTTCCAGCGCGCCAAATCCCTTATCTCGCGCACCGGGAGAAAATTTGCTTTTGAGCCGAGGCGTGCGATTCGGACATTGCAGTTGTATACGCGAATAGCTGTTAGGTATATGCGGATTCAAACCGGACTGAATGCCGTGCCGGATGCACGAACTACGTTTCGAGCGTAGCGCATGAGGTGACTCACATGCATGCACTAAATCACGGCCTTGAGTAAGTATGCCGAGAGTTCAAACATTTCTCAGCCAGTTCGTTGTGTCATGAAAGCGGAGGCTAACAACTAATGTGTTTACGGTCGCTGCCCATGCTATGCATATGGCAATGGCTTGTGACGCCTCATGTCAAGGCTTGTTACACAGAAGGAGAGGAATATGCGCGACTACCGGACGTAGGTGTTTATTTTTTACTGAATTTCTATGCAGTGCCACCGATAACAGGGTAAGAGTCGGCGTGCTATTGAGCAAGTCTATATACCTGTTGTACTGCGTGCTCAGGTAGAGGTCGCGGCCGGATCCCTTTCAATGCAATTTCAGTAGGACCGCGGGTTCTTACCTGCAAAAGAAAACAAAAAGAGAAACAAAACCGTGTTAACAAACAGTTTTTCTTTTTCATAGCACGGAGCAAGTATGTGTATGTCCTTGTGATCACTTGATCACCGAAAGCAATGTTTTCAGACTGCGTTAAAGGCAAACACCGGCAATTTATCGAGAAGACAATAATATTCGTTCGGTGCGCTCCTTGCCTCACTTCCATCATTTATTCAAGATTACTGGCTCGAGAGATGCGCATATTGCTTGCAATTCAATTTTTATTGTACCACAAGCCGCCCACCTATCTTCCTACAATTACTGGCCACACTGTGTTGACGTCATCATCGGCAAGCGACAGAAGCGAACGTGTACCATACCATAGCCTTCGAGATCTGCGCGCGCCGCCAACTTTTGCGACATTACCGTCAGGGGAAAAGTGCATGCGCTGTCGCGCCGTACAAAAGGCGGGTTAAATGATTTGACGTCACTGTTAGGTTGGATTTCAGTTTCGGTATCCTGTATTTTTTTTTTTGCTCATTAAAATTATCTTCACATCTCCTGAGAACTTTGCTATCAGGAGCGTGACAGGAGCGATTCAGGAACATAGAACAACCATCACCTTAAATTGCTGGAAAAAATCGCCAGAGTTGGCCTTTCAACCTACGAGACCACATACAATTTTAGGAGCAAAAGGTACTTGGACCATGCATCAACGCATCGTAGGCCAACAGAACTACCTTCCTCGTTTCTACTCTCTTCCTCGTTTCTTTATGCGCCTGAACATGTTTAGCAAGCTAAGTCACCAACTAGCCCAGAAACAAGTGCTTGAGAACGACGCCGAGAATGGTTACTCTTCGTAAATTTCACTGAGCAGAGTAATTACAGGCGTGCAATGCACAATAACATGTCCACCCTCATGCCACTTCCTTTTTCATGTCTCTCATCACTTTATCACTTTCCCAAGAGTAGGTTAGAAAAGCGAACGAGCATCTGGCTAAGCGCCATGCCCTTCCTTTCTTCCTAGTCCTCTCCTTTCTCTACGCGTGTGGCCAGAAGAACAACCTACACGTACGTGTGTCCGTTATTTTCTTGCCTGGGGCTTTAGGCACCATTCAAGAGAAAAACTGCATTTGATTTATGTCACGTATTTTGTGAGCATTTCGAACGAGAAAAAGAAGGGAAAGCTAAACACGGGCGGTCACTCGGTGCTTCGTCAATCCAGACGCGATGAGCGTAAATAAATTGCATCGGAAGAAATGAGGACAGCAAGGAGGTTTACCGGGAGAGATGCTTCTTGTTTGTTTACGTAAAATAAGGAAAACTTTCAGCAAAAAAACGGAGGGGAGGTAGGGGGGAGGAGGGGGGGGGGGGCCGTAGGATTATCTGTACTGGGCTGAGTCCTCATGATTATCAGCCCCTTTGTAGCTTACACGGATATAAAATTTTCACTAAAGAAAGCAAACACGTCGGTGCGGTTGAAAGCTTTAACAAAATCATTGTGTTATATCTTGAACCCGCTGATTACCTGTGGTGCTTGTAAAGCCTTGACTACTCGATATATATATATTATATACACGTGACGCCTCCCGGCAACAAGTGTTCCACACTCGCCGCTATGACTACGGGTGGCGCTGCCTGGCACTCCCAGGATTACATACATAAATGCCCAATTGGGTGGACGGGGGTGATGGCCGCCTTCGTGGCTCAGCGGTGGAGCATCGGACGCGTTATCCGAGGGTCGTGGGTTCGGTTCCCACCGAGGGCAAGTTTGTCTTTTCATCCACTTTGCTTGTTCCAAAATAGCAACGCCAAAATTGGGAACTTGAATGGCTTCTCCTGTGCTTTCCTAGGCATCAGCGTTTGTTGGTTTATTGATTATATATATATATATATATTATATATATATATATATATATATATATATATATATATATATATATATATATGTATGTATGTATGTATATAAGGGAACTCATAGTACTTTTCACACTTTCCCTGGGTGCCTATCGATACGTAAGACAACTTTTCTGCTTCAACTGATTCACCAGCATCATTAAGGCTATAGTTAATTTTTCAGCAAAACAGCAGCAAACGGGTATCCAACTAGGACGCCCATTTAGCGGGATCAGCTGCTTCATGTTCCCGTGAAGTCTCGACCGTTCGGCGAGACTCATTTTATCAGTAGGTTACGATGTAAAAGCTGGTACCAGACAGGAATGCTTGGAGCGAACTCTCACATATCCACCTCTCTCTTTGTTTCGTAGGAACATGCCCTGACACTATTAACATATATACTTCGCATAAACCCATCACTAAATACAATGTGACGAAATTGGCCATTTACAAAAATCCGTACGTTGGCTTTCCTGCAAGGACACTTTCTGACCAAAAACTTTTCCACAGAATGCTTCGCTGCTCTAAGCGCGTTCAAACATGCGCATTCCAGCGAATGTGCAGGAACACCCACAAAAGCTTTTCAAATATTTTCCAGGGAGTGTGCCGGCCGTCTCACAGCGAGTTCTACGTACAAAGAGACGAGTAGGAGCGAGAGAAAGCAAAGGCGGGGACGGTGCTGAGCAGCGTGAATGGTGGGGTGAACGTGCAGGTGCGTACGCGCTTAGAGCAGAAAATCAATCCGTGAACGAGCGTTCTTGGTTGGAAAGCAACCTTGCAGGAAAGCCACCTTACAGAATTTTGCAAATGGTCTTACAATCAGTGCGCAAAAATTTCGCGACCACCTCGCAAATTAACGCGGGATTAATGAAGACTGTCGAGGCAGGAAACGGAATCGAGCGTCACGTGTAAGGCAGCGCGTGAGGCACGGGCACAACGCCGGGGGCTCAAACTGGGACCACGCGATCCCTTGCGAACTGTCACTCAAGCGAGCTAAACGTTCGCGGTACCCGAATGCGAAGAGGCACGCGCACAAGGGCCCCAGGCTGCTTGTCCCCCTGTCACGCCAATCAGTACTGCATGCTTCCGCAGTAATTAGACCGACCACTGCGCATGGCATTCCGGGAAAAGGCATGGGAGGAGGGACAGGAGAAACGGCTGACCCTCGCTCGCCGCTTCGAATGCCCACGGCCGACGACTTGACTGCACCCCCCCCCCCCCCGCCCCTGCTTCCCGGAGACCTATCTCCCCTGCGGGGCTCTCTCCTCCCAGCGGTGGAGAGTTGAGTACGTCTATGGTAAGCCCGACACACGAATTCGCTTCGCAGTGGGGAAAGTTCGTGCGGAGGTTCAGCTCAAGACTGCAGCCTTAGGGTAGAAGGAGGGAGGAGTTGGAAGGAGGATGGAGTGAGGAAAGCGGAGAGGGAGTCCCATGGAGCAGGCGCCACATGTGGCCGGTGCCAGTTTGCCGAAAAACTGCGCTGACCGGTCGCGCCGGCGGCCAGACTTCATTAATCTAATGAGGCGTGGACGACGCGCGCGCACCCGAGAAAGCGTGCCAACCGGCCGCCCCGGCGTTTACGTGCACACAACGAGAGGAGTGAGTGAAGCCGGCTATGTATGCCTCCGAGGAAGCGGGGCCACTGTCCCTTCCATCGTCGTCAAAGTGTTCCGTGGGGACGAACGAAGTGGCAGGCATGGCGCTGCCCGTTTCTGAACACCGGTTCGTAAATGTGGCCCCAGCCGAGCGCAGTACGTGGTAGCAGCGAAGTCTTCTTCAACGAGCCAGCGAGCGCGGTCGGTCGCCGTCTCAGTGGCGCGTAGTCTGAAGTACAAGCCGGGAGACGCGTCGACCGTATTCGGCGCTCTCGTGGAGTAATAGCGGCCGCCGTAAAATTATTCACGTCGCCCGAGGGAGGGACGCGCGTACGTCGTTGAATGCAAGAGCCCGAGGCCGCAGCGCCAAGAGGAGGAAGACGTGGCTCGACTGTGAAATTGGTGAAGTTAGAGCCTGTACGGAGAGCGGGGGCGGGAGGGGGGGGAGGGGGGCTTCAGAGTGCGAGATTTTATGGGAACCTTTCCGCGGAATAGCTCGGGCTGCTTTCCTCTGTGCTTGGGGTGTACGGGAGAGCTCGTCCCCAGAAAATGGAAGTTCAAGAGGTGAGGGGCGCGAGAAGAGGCCCATCTATGTATGGGGAGGATGGCCACAGAGGAGACAATTTTGATAAGCTTTGTTTTCGAAAACCAAAGAAAGGAGGAAGGCAGGGAGGAAGGAAATAGAAGGGAAGGGCAGGGAGGTCAATAAGTTCAGAACTACCCTGTGCTACCCTACACAGGCCTACATAAAATAAAAAGCCAAAATAGCCGATACAATGCAAAGGCCACGTAGATTTAAATATTCCAAATCGTTATCTTGTAATATAGACTATTTTACCTATGCTTCATGGGCGGCGCTGTCCTGGGCTGTTACATGAATGATTTGACGCCTAGGCCTCAAATAAACAACGTCACGCCGCGTCGTAGAATGCGTACGTACATTAGTTTTCACGCGTGTTAGTATATTCTAGTATCATCCATCTAGTTGCTACCCATGCAAAACGGCAACATCATCAGCCCAAGATGGTGATACTTGAACGCACACGTAAAGTGTTCTGTCGGTGAGTAAGCGAAGGTGCGGGCCAATAAACAGCGCTCTGGATTGAATACGGCCATATGTGCTTATAAACGCGACCTGCGTTGCAAGAAATTCATCTTGTGCCTCAAAAAATAAAAGTGCAATGTTTCCCGTGTGACGACACATTCCCGTCCGCATCCATCGGACCAAACACCGCCATCGCTGACGAACACCATCGCATTAACATGTCTTAGCGTGTGTTCTCGATTGAATTGCACTTGGGAAGGAAGCAACGACTGAATATTTAGATTTTCTCAAAGCCTTGTTGTTTTGTGGGGTTTAACGTCCCAAAACCAGCTCTGATTATGAGGGACGCCGTAGTGGAGGGCTCCGGAAATTTCGACCCCCTGGGGTTCTTTAACGTGCACTGACATCGCACAGCACACGGGCCTCAACATTTCGCCTCCATCGAAATGCAGCCGCCGCAGCCGGGATTCGATCCCGCGACCCTCGGATCAGCAGCCGAGTACCACAGCCACTAGACCACCGTCGCGGGGCCTCGCCTCGCCAACCAGAATAAGGGGAGGAAAATGTACACAACAGCACTTGGAATACAAAGGCACAAAATAACTTAAGAATGGAACTATGACGCTCACATATCTCCTATGTAAGTGTTGTATACCTCGGTACTATAGGGTATTCAGTCTGGAAACAAGATTTTTTAGTATCTTAAACTGACTCAGTGTTTGCATTTAGATTCGTCTTAAGCGTGTATAGGCCGGCTGTGCGTGAATGCTTTTAGATTAATGAGCAGAAAAGCATTATAGCTGCTGGAAAAGGAAAAATAAAAAAAGCACATGGCTCACATCGGAAACGCAGACGACGAGCGCAACTGTTTACAGTCAGTAGGATCAGCACCGAACAGATATCGTGAAAACGCAGCTAATGAATAACCATATTACACATTCGTTAAAACTTCGTGACACGGCCGTTGTATACCCAGCCGTGCTAGTGACAAAGTCAGAACAACGGTGCAAGCATGTATAATTAGACTTCCGAGATTATCGATTTTTTTCGGGGCGCAGCGGCAACAACGAACAAAGCAAACTAAGAAAAATAAAATGATTTATGTCGAAAGCGTTTCTACGAATAATGCAGACTACGAAATAGGAACCCGCTTCTGTATAAGCAGATCCGAGTCCCTGCAAATACTTCGAAGAAAAGCTACGCGCAGAATGGACATAAGAAGCACATAATGCTCTTGCTGGCTATTTAGCAAACCCTATTACGAGCTACACAAATCGTCCATGTTCAGTCTTCTTGGAACTCAAACACAGTAGAAAACGAAATGATGTACATATATATATATATATATATATATATATATATATATATATATATATATATATATATATATATATATATGTGTGTGTGTGTGTGTGTGTGTGTGTGTGTGTGTGTGTGTGCGTGTGTGTGTGTGCGTGTGTGTGCGTGTGTATACACGTGATATAGCGTCCTCAGAATCTCTCGAATCATTCACTACCAATCTTGAAAAGTTTTTGGATCAGTAAGTTGCAGCGTTGTAGAATAATGGGGCAACTTCTCATGGAATGTACGTATTTGATTCGTACGCCACTCGATGTTTCAATTCTCAGACCTGTGTCTAATATGTACTCCCCTGCTAGCAATGGTGTTTTTATTCTCTTATTTCTTGGTTCTTCGACCAGATGCATAGTTGCAAACTGTAATTATGTAGAGTAGTCTGTACTGTACTTTTTATTTTTTTTTCCTTTTTTGTATTGTTTATTATTTTTTGTTCTGTGGTCTAATGTGAAGATGTCAATCTATCATTTTTTCCCACTCCTGTAAGAGCCTGTTAAGGCTTACAGTATCAATAATATATATATATATATATATATATATATATATATATATATATATATATATATATATATATATATGCACGCTGCGAAATGAGATCGGTGAACCAGAGGCAATTAATAATATGAGTGCCAGCAAACTGCCTTACAAATGGGGGACAGGGATATAAACAATAAAAGTGAAAGGAATAAAAGAGTATTTAGTGCTGAATGCTTTCAAAGAGAATTTCAGTTCGACGCATGGCGCGAAGCATTAAAAGCGTCGACAGGGGCCGCAGTATAGAGCGCAGCACAACACTAAATATGCACTGACCTCTCGTAGTGACAGTACATTGCTGGTTCGCCAGCCACCTTATAACAGCGAAACTTCATACGTGCGCAATGGTGTGAGAGGCATGGTGCGTGATAGCAAAACAACAAGATTAGTTCGATATGCAGAATAAAGGCGTAAGTACGTTTACATCAATGACTACGAGCCCTGTACACCACTGAAAAACTTCAGAACGTATCAAACCGCGAAGAGATTGTACCACAGGAAAAAAAAAAAGTGAATATCGTTAAGTGAGCGCGAAGAAAACCCAAGATCCTTATCGCAGCGCTGTGCAGACACCTTTCCGTTTTCTTGAATCGTGCCAGCAAGCTCAGTCAACGTGACGTCGCGGTAGACCCTCTCCGCACCGCGCTCTGATTTATCTCTCGAGCGCGGTGCGTAGGGGGTCCGCCGCGACATCACGCTGACAGAGCGGCACCATTGGCTGGAGGGGGGCACTCTGACAGGCAGAAGCCGCTGCAGACCCGAGACAGTTGGTTAGAACATACAGTAACTTAAGCCACTTCCACCCTTGTGAAACTTAGTAAACAGGGAGACTGGTGAAGGGGGGCGGGGGGGGGGGGGTCTGTGTCCGCCCTTGTGATATTTTTTGCTTATTTCTGTTTTGTTTTCTTGCGTTTTTGTTCTTTCCTTGTGATTGCCCGTTCCAACATGTAGCAGTGGTCTGACGGCAAGGGTGTGGGTAGTAGGGATCCGCTAGTCCTTTCTCTAACACTGGAGACTGAGTAGCATTCAATTCCATTCATTCATTCATTCATTCATTCATTCATTCATTCATTCATTCATTCATTCATTCATTCATTCAACATTGCCCTTCGCATCTTGCCTATAATGTAGCAGGGCTGAAACTCAAGAGCATGGGCAGTGCGTTGACGGCAGGAGAGAGTCGGCTTCTCCCACTCGCGTGACAGCCAACGAACGTCGGTGACGGACACTGCAGCCCCCTAAACATGTCCGCTAATAAAAGTAAAGAACATAGGGAACACCAGGACACAAGAGCAGCATGACAACGACGACAAAACAGAGAGGAGACGGCATAGAGAAGAAAGCCACGGACTGCGGATGTCGAAATGCCGCAGAACAAAAGCTCGCGAAAGGATAAGAAAATAGGGGGGTTGACAGAGAAGAAAAGGCGGCGCGACACACGTCAGAGGCAGCTGCGGGAGACAGCCTAGGTCGAACAGTGGGCCGGCCGCGGTCGAACCGGTGCGGCTTCCACGACGACAAGAACAGCGGTGGCTTATGTCGCCCAGTTTGCCATTCTCCGTCACGGGAATCGCGGGATGGAAGACCAGATTTGTTAACTGACTGGCGTTTTGCGTGCCACAGCCACAATATGAACTATTTAACAATGCCAAGTGCACCACTCTAAGAGCGAGAAGGCGCTCGGTAAGCGAGAAAACTCGCAGAAGGGGTAGGTTGCCGCGCCATCTCTCTATGACGCCATTGATTTGGAAAGCTTCTGCTTGGACCCACATAATTATTCGACGATAATAATGAACCACACTGTGTGTTCTTAGGTGGCCAGAGAGTTAACATAACTAGTTTCATGAAATTCCATTGAGCCAATGTGGACAAAATACCAAGAAAGACAAATCCGTGACGTCATGCTTGCGTTGTCCGCAGGTTTCGGCACAAAATTAAAAGAAAAAATCTATCTATGACCATGATTTTCTCCTTTAATATTGAGCCCACGATGACAAAATCAACGCCAGTAGAGTTATGAAAGAACAGTCTACAAGTATGAACTGATTTACTGTTTCACTTTAGTCTCCCTTTAACGTATGCTGTTAATTTCGTTCGAACATCCCGCGGAAAGCGGCGAGCGGCCGCTTCGACGACGACTAAAAAGTGGACAGGCGTGCGGGAGCTTTACTGTTGCAAAATTTATAATTGATTCAGGACGGTTGTATTCATCAATTCGTAATGTTTACTCTTAAATTCATCCTGGTCATTCTACTCTGATCAGCGTTCCGCAGTACTTCTGCGGCAACCCTTCGTACTTATCGCATCTTGGTCGATCCTGCAATGTGGGCATGTGCAAGAGTCGACGACGACGACGACGACAACGAGGACGACAACGAGGACGACAACGAGGACGACAACGACAAGTGGCACGTACAGGGCTATTTGTGTTTTTTGTGGGACTGCATAGTAACACACTCTTTAAAAACATGGATGCACGGTTTTGCGTCCTCAATGGGCACAACTAAAAGTTCAGGCGCGGTATAAATCTAAGTACGGGAGTGCTTCTTGCAGTTCGCCCCCAGCAAAATGCGGCCGACGTGGCCGGCACTCGAGCCCGCGGCCTCGACCTGTGCAGGCCAACACCTTATGGCCGCTTAAGCTACCACGGCTGGTATACGAACGAACAGATTTGTTCGCGGGCCGCCGAAGGAAACAGGAAAAAGATTCAGCTGCGGTCGCTGATTGAGGAAAAGATGCGTCGTAGCTCATGCGATGAGAGACGAGAGAGTGAGAGAGAAAGAACGACCAGAGCCGTAAGAGATGAACAACAGGAACCGTTCCGTTTCCTTCCGCAAATGATTAACAAAACAAACGCACAAAGTAACAGTATAGCGGAAGAGGTGGCGGAAAAAAATATAGGTACACAAATGTACGGAAGACGATAGCGACGACATTTCAAGCATCCTGCCTTGAGCTACTATCTGACAAGTTTAATTTCCTGTCGCCAGCTCGCGACGCCAAAGGAGCGTTTAGATGTGCGACAACTTTTTTTTTTTTTCTGAAGAGATTTTAATATGCAAGACGATCTTCTGTAGCAACCCACATGTCGACGCTCGTCCCTGTATTAAATCCAAGACATGCGAGTCCCAGCACAGCATTGCAACTGCATGTATTCTACTAGTTCTGCATATGTGTATGCGGGTATATTGACCATATTGCAGTTTGATCGAGGCGGTAAACTTTCAAAAAGGCGCATTATGCCCATTATTTCTCGATCGAAGTAATATTTAACTTTATTTAGGGGGGGGGGGGGGGCACACTAATCAACTGCGCTGCTGTGGCTATATTTAAGAATGGAGAAGGAGTCATCGCAGCGCGCAAGCAAGGAGGGAGATGGAGTTTTGTATATTTATCCTCGTTGAAAACAGTACCCACTGACGAATATTTCCTAACATTTATTCTCTCAGTAGCCTCAAGTAGGATTAGAAAGAAGGTTGGCTGGATTCAAGCCAAGCAGGCTAAACGGTGCTGCGCCCTAAAGTAGAATGACCATCATAAGAGGCAAGAGCGCATCGGAGGCCGCCAATGAAGTTCCGGCCGAGAGCTGACCCCGTTGGCTGCGGTTCAAGGGAGACCACGATCGAGCCGCAGTGGCATTAAGCGTGCGTAAGCCGAATGCAAAGCCTTCAAGGCCAGATGCCGGCGAAGCCCACGCATTCATTTACATTAACCGGTCTTGCGTGTGGTATGCGTGTACACACCCGGAAAACGTGCGACATACAGGGCTGTCTGATCCCGCATGGATTCGCCCGAGTGTCTCGTATACTTGCTGCAGAGTATAAGTTTTGCACAGATTATGCTGGTGTGTCACAGACTGCCCTTACACAAACCGTAACCTTTTATTTAGTGTACGCAGTAAACGAATGAGGAAGCGACGCATGAACGCGCTCGACTTGCTTGACCCAGCTCGAAGGATGCAGGTCACCCTCAAGCTTCTTGCGAAAAAATTCGCAACGTTTATGCACCTTCACAAGCTTAACTATATTGTAGTGGATGTTAGTATTCATGCACGCGTGCAGTCGCTGGGAATCTTCGAAAAACTCGGAAGCATGTACCGTACTACGGGATAGTACTATACAGTTCCTCGATTGGTAAATCCTGCCTGTCAAGGCAGCATTGACTAATCAAGGAGGACCAGCATGGCAAACACCCCTCGTTCGTCTCGATTGTGCTTTACGACGACGACGACGACGCTGACAACGAAGACGCTGACGACGAAGCCGACCACTACGACGACCACTACGACGACGCTGACAACGAAGCCGACCACTACGACGACCACTACGACGACGCCGACCACTACGACGGCGACAACGACGGCGACAACGACGGCGACAACGACGCCGACCACTACGACGCCGACCACTACGACGGCGACAACGACGGCGACAACGACGGCGACAACGACGGCGACAACAGGGACGACAGAAACAACATGTTGAGCTGTGTCATCCTTGGCGGCTCCGGTTGCATCACACTAAATGCGCCCCAAACACGCAGTGCCCAGAATAAAACGTCTAACGGTTTCTAAAGAAAAGGCGGAAATCCTGCATCGCTGTATAGACGAGAAAAAAAGAAAAATCAGAAGTCAAGCGAGAGCCAAAGCGCTGTGTCTGTATAACATAACCACGCAATAAAATATCAAGCTCTACTTGAGGTATTGGGCCCATACACACAGAAATATATATACAGCTGAGTGGCCATCGACGCTGATATCGATCGATCGAATGGCAATGAAGGGAGGGGCGGGAAGGAGGGAGTGAGAGAGAATAGCGGCCAAACAGCACCGGCGAACAACGAGTTTTCCAGGTCACTCGGACCACTTCCACGTAAATTGGATTGGATGGCATCGACAGGGACACGGCCGAGGCCAATCAGTTGACCCCGGGAGAATCTACGCAAACGCCAGAGTATCGGTGGCGTCGGTTCATCGTGCACGCCAGCGAGACAAAAAAAAAAAAAAAAAAGAAAGGAAGAAAAAGAAAAAGAAACGAGTTCAAGTGCGAGCGAATGGCTTTAATCAGACCCTCATTGCATTGTGTAGATGGCGCTTGTGCTTGCGGTTAATCACCTCCAGCGAACTCAATGCGGCACACGATCAATCAATCATTACAGCCGGTTGAGACGCGGACGACGTAAAAACGATGCGAGAGCATGCACGATTACCGGGAGACAGCATAGAAACAAATATATAGGAGGCAGACCACCGTAAGCTTTCGTGGTCCCATAAGTAACAAAACCACCACAAGTTATGACACTCAAAGCGACGAGAGCTCGCAGCGCGAGCTCTTACTTTTGACGTATAGGTCTTGTCTTCATTTCAGGCTGTGTGTGCGTGTGTGTGCTTTTTTTTTTCCTGGTGTCTTCCGCACCAGAAGAATTGTATGAATAAAAAGCGCGCCGTGCACAGGAAGACACACCGAATTGTATACAATGATCTGAGGCTCTTCGATAATTATGATTGTGGTTCGGTTAAGGAAATGACGCTAATTTCTGCAGCTCACGTAGTGGGCGCTGCTAAGCGTCTGTGGGGGTAGGGGAAAGGGACTGAAAGAGATAGAAATGAGAGAAAAGCCGTAGTGGAGGTCTCCGGAAATTTTGACCACCTGGGGTCCTTCAACGCGCACTGACAACGCACAGTACACAGGCCTCTGGCATTTTGCCCTTCAACCTTAGACGGTAGTTTCTGCATATCGCTCCTATTCAGGTGGAACTTCCCCTATTCAGGTGGAACTTCTGTGGCCACGCAGGATTGCCTTCTGAAGGCACCAGGAAGGAAATCTTACAATATACTTGCTCATTCATTCCTTAACGAGTTGGGCGCCTCACTCCACCAGAGACAGCCGGCCGCTGCATAGTGCCTGCGTCAAAATTTATTTAGAAAATAGGCTATTACTTGCTTAAACGGTGAACAGATCGCTAAAAATGATGTCTAACAGGGAATGTCGCAGGAGACAACGTTTCGACCAAGTTGACTTGTCTTCGTCAGGACGGGGACTCCTGACGCCGTCCTGACAAAGACAAGTCCACTTGTCGAAACGTTGGCTCCAGCGACATTCCCTGTTATGCATCGCTTTTAGCGATCTGTTCATCGATTCAAGCCTCCATCTTCCCCTAAGCTCCTCTTCTAGTTTGGATTGCTTAAATGGAGTCATTCCGCTGCTGGGAGGACGGCAACAGGAAGGAAACCACGGCGCACTCGAGCCCGAGGGGACGGTGTCATCCGCCGAAAGTAGCTGTCAGTGCGTGTTGCTTTCCCTGACGACCTCTTCGACGACGAGTTCGCTGCCACCGCGACACATGCCTGTACTTCACCGACACCGTGCCCGTCGCGAGGTCACCACGTCGCCGCAGTCCGGTTTCGCGGACGCTTTTTTTCCCGGTGTGACGACCTCGTACGTGCGCTCGTGTCACCGTAATCGCGAAGAGAGACGCCGAGCAGGGGCGTCAATGTCTTGCATGGAATGAGTGCGGTGGTGAGGGTCGCAGATCGTGGTGCACAATTAGGCAGACTCAACCACGACCTGTTTTGTGGGTGAAGTAATCTTCTGCGGCGTGCGCGGCCGCAGTCGCGTTTTCCGTCAGCGTGCGCACACTCCCGCGTTAAACTCATCGCTCTATTTGGTGCGGAGCTGTATTTTGTACGGGGTGGACATTAAGAGCTTAGACCGCCAGACGGAATGTATAAAGACATCTAAGGAACTTCTTAGGTAGGCGTGAACAAATTCGATTACATAAAATATACTTTGTGGTTGTGTCTGATAGTGGCGTATATCTTTAGGGTGTTTTGAGGGGTGTTACACGATGCGGTGAGTCAATATGGGGGGTAAGGAGGTCGAAAGTAGGGGGAGAGGGTGGTTTCGCAGCCCTCTAAAATTTATGGGGAGGGCGGGGGGCGACACTAAAACATCACCCCCCCTCTTCTGGCTACAACACTTGTCCGGAGTGACTAAGCAGATGGTTACCGCAAGTGGATTTCATTGGTTAAGTTGCAGGTAGAAGCTCTTGAATTCGAGAGAGAATGAATGAATGAATGAATGAATGAATGAATGAATGAATGAATGAATGAATGAATGAATGAATGAATGAATGAATGAATGAAAAGCTTATTTCAAGGAAAGGAACCACTGCTATTCAGTATTAAGTAAGAAACGTGTCAATAGGTATAAATAGGGGGGCTTGATAAGCGAGGAGCCGCTTTATATCGCGCTACGGGCTAGAAGGGGCTATTCTATTTCGGTGCGGTACATCTTGCGGGAGCGCCTGGTAACACGAAGTAAAGAAGAAGCCACCTACAACCGCCTTGTACACACACACGTAACAAGCTTGGCACCGTACGCATACCCAAGTTATGCGACATCCTGTTGCGCAGTTATCTTCTCGATGCAGTTCTACACGTACACACGTTGGTATAGAATGTAATCGCACCGTTATTTCCTGTGTGGCGGATCTTGCGTGGTAGGTATACAGGCAGGGTGAATCGCTGAAACACGCAAGCATAAATCCGCCCACGTTACCAGACAGCGAGCCTCTTGTCATGGTTGCTTATTTCACCACAACCGCATCCTGAATGGGCAGCCTCGAGTGAACGCAGCTATTCGACGTCAGGAAAAAAATGCTGATTGCTGCAACCAATGCACGGCTCAATGTCGTGGGCGTTGTGGAATAGCTTAGAGAGATTTTTCTTTTTTCGAAAGGGTAGGAAATTCGGTTCGGAATGAATTTGAAGTAATCGAAACACTCACAGGAGTAGCGGAGTGAAAGAAGACAGCGGAGATGCCACCTTCTCGAGGCACGTATAGAGACATGAAGAGAGAGAGAATAAACTTTTATTCCTAAATTTACAGATCTCCGTCATTGGCTGCGGCCCTCAATCCAGGGCTCCATTGCCTTGCGGTGCCCTGCGAGCCCGCTGGACCCGCTGCTGCTGTTCCTGCCGGAAGTTACCCAGGCCACCGAGCGCCAAGTGAGGGCACCTCCCTCCCCGTTAGAAAAAGCGGTGGGTGTCCGGCATCACTAGGAATCGAACCCATACGACACATTTCACACCGGGAACGGATGCTCTAGATCTGAGCTCGAAAGGTAGCCTAAAGACAAGAGGAGACAGTATTTCACGACGGGCGTACTCAATAGATCCATGATAGATGTAGGGGTACCCCCTATCCTGATTAGAAAAACGGATGTGGTGCCCAGCGGCACTGAAAATTGAGCCGAGTACATCCGCATTGGAGGCGGACGTTTCCCGCTATACAGTGTCTGCAGTGAAGCTCCAGGGTTGTCATTAAGTCTACAAGAAAACAACTAGCGTTCACACGCCTTGATAGTCTACAGAATGTGACTGGTCAAGCGCCTACTCGCGGAAGCGTGAAAGCTCCATAGACTCAGAAACGGTAAACGAGTCGATGATGATATTTGGTTTATACTGGCGCAAGGGCCAGATGTGGCCACAGAGCGCCATTAAAGGTAAAATGATGTCAGCAATGATCAGTGTAAGATGCAGGATGCAGAGTGGCTGTAAAAGGGGCCTAAAACCAAATCGATGTATGGTAGCTTAAAATATATTCGTATAATAATATGGCAGTGAAATGTGGGCTGGTCTATGATTAACAAAACGTACGACTGGTGATAATGGTGAACGAGTCGAGGATGTTCCCGAGGGCTCGGCTCACACCAGCCGGGCGCCTCGACGTATAAGTGTGTACGAGTCACTGCATACAGCGCATACGGCGCTTTCGGAATATATACGTACACCCGGAAGTGAGACTGTGTGTACGTTCTCCGCATAAACAAACGGCCGGCGAAGTGCTTTAAATCCATTTGCGAGAGCAAACTGCTCCACAGTGTGACATATCTCTAGCTCACGCTCCTGTAAGCCTATGTTTCTTTTATGGTACGCACTGGGGTGGGCGTACTGCATCTCGGTGTAGGCGAACTCGAGAGAAATTGCAGAAAAAACACGGGACAAGTGGCTGCTTCTCGCCAGAGCGAGCTTCCAGCAACTCCTTTTGAGGTGATAGCGTTCGGTTAAGTCTTCTGAACAAGAAAATCTACACTTAGAAAGGTAGTATCGAGAAGAACGTGACAAGCAATACAAAATAACGAAACAAACGTATCAAATAAATAGACGACCACGCAAATCATTTCATGACACCAATACCTTAAACGTTTGGTAACAAAGTAACGAAACAAAGCGAAAAAGTGAAAAGACCGGGTTCGGCCAAGCTACGGCACAATGAGCTTTCAACACTACGCTTGTTGCAAAATCGTTGGGCAAAACGAGCTCGCAGGCGAGAGCCGCGAACGAAGGAGAAGGACTCTTACAAGGATGTACTTTATACATCCCTAGTTGCAAACAAAAGGGAGGTGCGCGCAGGCGAGAGAAAGCTGTCGCCGCTCTGGTCCAAATATGCCCCTTCCTCGATGGGCGACGAGGACGATAGGGCCTTGAAAAATGGATGCCGATCAAAAGGAACGACGCCGCCAAACGGCGTGTGTATAGGACCATCGCGGCTGCTCGAAGCACTGCCGCGCCGTTCCGCCCCATTCCACGAGGAGAGAAACGCTGTGCGCACACACATAGCGACCCACTTCACTCGGGGCGCTTCTCGAGAGTCGACTCTAAAGAGCCTCTTATAAAACATTTCCTTTTTATGTGAACTACGTTGTTCCATCTGATTTTCATTTTTTTTTCATAATACCCTTGCGGGTTGGCGCGCTTCCGAGATGAGAGCCACGGTGTAACTTGCCGGAAGAATGTGCTACGATCAAAATAAAGGGAGCGCAATCGGAAAGCCCTATGAAAAAGGATGCTTGGACGTGCTCTATAAGCATTTTTTTTCTTTATAGTCGCATGAAAGTATATTACTGAAATCAGGCTCATAGCCGAAAGGGGGGTGGGGAGGGGGTTGTCCTAGGGGCCCGGCTCTCTCGCGAAGCTTTGGTTGGGGGATAGTGTTGACGACATAGTGAAGTGCTAATAACGTACAATTTGGCCATTAATTACGTTGCATTTTAAACAAAAACCACTTATTGTACATACCGCGATTTCTACCGCAAATAAATAATGAAAATATATATATATTTTTTTTGTTTCAAAGAGTGAAGGCCTTCAGTAAGTACCGCTTCTAAATTCGTCGCCCACATGTCACCACACGAGCCATCCGCAGCAAATCACTCCCACGTGCCCAAACTACTCATTTCGTGATCACGCGTTCAAAATTTGGACCGAGAACACACCTCCACTAGAAATCCACAGAAGCGTGGTCCAACGAAGTGATTACATGGGCCGAAGAAAGAGGGCCGACGAGTACCCGAGGAGAAAGGCAAAATGAAGGAACTTGAGTTGGGGGAAGGGGGGGGGGGGGGCAAAGAATTTGAATGGTTCGATTCCAGCACACTCGAGAACAAACTAGTCCACATTCCAAGCCAACTACAGCGCGATTCACCTGTCAAGTTGGCAACGCCACAAGGTCGCATATACGTGAAACCAGCAAACGTCGACCCCGAGCACGCAAATTACTGCAATTATCGCTTCCTCAAAGGAAAATGCCACGAGTCGAAACATTCCGTACACGATGTTCTGACAGCCCGTCAACAATGGCTGGTCATGTTTAATACACACTCCTTTATTTTTCTTTTGTTCAAGAATGAAGTCACGAACTGTTTCTTAGAACTCGTGGTGGGCCACCGAAAAGCACGTAGAATGCGCACTTGTGACGATAAAGCAGAGATGATTACGCGCGTAAACGTTCAACTGCGGTTCGGTATATTACACAACGCGGTGCGCACCTCCGCCCCGACATCGCTCACTTTGCGTACGGCACACCCACGACGATGAAGAGGCATACGAGAACAAACGCACGCCGCAGGATAAACTCACGACCGCTCGCAACGTTACGAAATTCACCTCTAGCCGACGCCTGCGGTATGTATACACGCGAACACGAAATGAAGGCGGCCCCGAAGAAGGCGCCGGGATGCGAAACGCATGCACGCCGCGCGGGATGTCCCGCCGGGTTCCGCCTGTTTCGCTTCAAGCTCTCGGAAGACCGGAGCCTAAATGCGGGCGCAAACTGGCACGTACTGTACACGTCGAGGCACCAGATTATCCACGGTGCGGAATGGGGCACGCCTGTGTAAGGAGCCACTCGGACAGCGGCGCTCGTGACCTACGCCTTTCCGACGGACAGTGCCGCGTGGCCTTTCACGTGTTCCTTTTTTTAATTTTTTGCATTTGTTTCGCTATACCGAGAGTTTCGTTATACCAGCGCTTCCGCAAAACCGGACGCTCGGCGCGGCACTGCGCGACCCCCGCCGTGCCATTTACTTCCGCCTTGACCCCTCCTGCTCGAAAAGAAGACGCGCACGTTGCCAATTACCCTGAAACCTTATAAAGGATGACAAAAAAAAAAGTGGAGAGAATTTATGGAAAGAAAAGTCGAACGAAGACAGAGGTTACGCAAGGCGAAGGAAACGCACCTGCTGCTCCGAGAACGGCGGGTAATTTGGTTCCGCGAAAAAAGGATCATCTTGCGGGCGCCTTTGCTCACTGGCCGGACGTAATCATCTCTTCGCGACGGACGTGGGGGCGGCTTTCCGCAAGCGCGCACGGTATACGCGACTACAGCTGACGGTACTCCGCACCTTCCACCTCCCCTCAATCCATATCACAGCTTTTCTTGAAAGTGCACTACCTTGGTTTCATAGGAGCGCAGATGAATAGCACACCAGTAGAGGCACACTGGGTGAAAAAAGACAGAGTGAAATCGTGTTTGTAAGACACCGACGTTCGTTTACCACGAAACGGCTTTCTTACTGCATGATGAGAGTGGAGAGAAACAAATGCAAACTAAGCAAGGGAAAGTGGCCTTTTCAGGAAGTATACATTGCGTATGTCGTACGCCTTTCCGGAAACCTTTAATAGACGTCGCGCCCGTTTGAACGTATTAACTACTAAGTAACAAACGAGAGAATGGACCTTGGATGAGAAGGCGAGGATGAGCAATTAAAAAAGAAACCCTTGGAGAAAGAAACGGCTCCGCTAACGTCCCAACTATGAAAGGGTACCAGCTAATGTCTGGAGGAGTACGGAAAAGGAAAAAAAAAAAAAATAGCATGGCACGACACGGTCATCACCAGCGAGTTTGAGGGAAAATAGAAGTTGAGTGCAGTGGCACTGCAAGCTCTTTTACAGCGCAAATCACCGTAGTAAAGCGGCAATTCGTAAGTCGCCATCTTAATGTCGCTATAAGCAGTAGCAGCAAAAGAACCTATCCTAACCTCGCGAGATGGCGTGGCGCAGAATAAAAAACAAAAGATAATTTGGTCACTGAATTGATACTTAATGGAGAAGATGTGATAGCCGATCTGCCAACGGAAAGCCAACACAATCTATAGCCAACTGAGGCAAAACTAGCCATTATTGGCTCATTCTACTGACACTGAATGATAATAGTAATCGATGGAGTTTTACGTGCAAAAACCACGCCACGACTATGCGGCACACCGTATTGGAAGGCACCGAAAATTTTTACCAACCGGTCTTTTTTTTTTTTTTTTTAACATGCGTACAGTGAAAACGCACGGTACTCGGGCCTCTACCATTTTCGACTCCATCGACAATGCGATCGGCAAAGCCAGGATGGAGACCGCATAATTCGGGTCAGAGATTTATAACCACCTCCCAATCGAAATTCTGGATAAACCCTTGCTTCGGGTCAGCAGTCAAGCACTGCAATGGCAAGACCACTGCGTCGGGCGACTGAGAATGAATGAAGATTTACCGTTACAACATTTTTAGCCGTAACTGCACAACACAAGCAAACAGCAAACATCAGTCGTCGTTGGTAGAACGCGAGAAAATACGGTAATTCGGCCAGCGGTGACTGCTGACATGCGCATCCTACCAGGTATCAGAAAGTGGCCGAAAGCAGTGGTCTTCCAGAAGGGTCGGGAAAGGCCAGCTACGGCTGTTTGACACGGCCTTTTTCCAGTTGCCACAGTATAAGCCCCGCACTTGTGACCAGCTCTCGTAGCTGGCTTTGATAAAACCCAATAACTGGAGAGGGGGGGGGATGTCTTCGAAAACCTAGGACCAAGGAAAGCGCCACACCTGAACACAGTAACTGAACGCTTTGTTGAACGGATTTACGAGAGCTCGAGCACGCCCTGTAGTCGTTGGTCACCTGGAGGAGTCGTGAACGTCGATGCTTGATCACATCGACCTTTCGGATCACGTGAGATGCGACAGACTTGAGATGTGGACGAGTAACCGGAAATTACTTCGGTGAAACACTGGAACCACGGGACCTCGAACACGGCGACTACTCAAGAGCTCATCGCCGTTCCTTTAGCCCGAAACTCATTTTTACGAATAAAACAAAATGAAAGAAGAAAAAAAAAAAAACAGAACGAGGCAGCCGTGGGAAAAAGGGACATTTTCTTGTTGGGTCGAGTGACGGTGAAGCGCCGATTTATCTGCGGACGTTCTACATCGCACAGGTGAGTATATAGCAATGAGACGACCCCCTCCCACTTTGCTGCAGAGAGAAGCGACCGACGGCAGCCACGATCTCGATGCCAGTCACGTTTTTCGGTCCGAAGAGCAGCAAGAGACTCGGCTTCCATGCGCGCGTGACCCCTTCCGATGGTCTTTCCCGACCCCCACCCCGCGGCAAACGGCTGCCAAAGAAATCAAGCAGCATCTAGAAAAGAAAGAAAGAAAGAAAGAAAGAAAGAAAGAAAGAAAGAAAGAAAGAAAGAAAGAAAGAAAGAAAGAAAGGGAAGGGTTGTTCGTCGTCCGCCACTTTCTCCTTGATGGCTCGGCAGAACGCTTTCATCACGAGCGGCCACACCTAGATCCGGGCTCGCACATAGAAAGCGACGTGCTGCGCTGTAAGTATATATGAAAGTGCGCTATCGGTGCGCATGCGCTACAAGGAAATGAGAGACACCAAGGTAAAACGAGAAGACTGCGATAAACGTTGCTGGCAGATTCTCCTCACGACCGATTCCGGAGGTGGAGATGTTTCTATTTGCAGCGTTGAAGCTTTCGTTAGTGGCGAATGCCGGAACCATATTCATTCTTTGTTTTTGTTTTCTCCTTCCTTTGGATAGCGGAGGCGTGATGGATTATGTCTGGAGTGGGTGTCGCGAGGGTTTCGGAGAGAAATGACAAAGCGCGACGCGCGAAGATTCATTCGCTTTGCTGAACACGTGTGTATGCGCGTGTACATGCACAACCCGATCAACGGATCTAGTCAAGCTTTTTCAGGCTTTTTGTCCGTGCACCAAACATCTGGCAGATATTGAATAAAATTGAATTGAATTGAACCCAGTACTTCCTTCGCTTCATGGGATTGGGCCGAGTTTCAACCTCTCCTAGCTGGACGCGGTCAGTGTAGAGGGTTTAAAGTCGTCTATCATTTACTCAGCACAGTTATGAGGGGCGCCTCACCGCGCGCCATAAATCGGCTCTCCGCACCCGCCCCTCCCCAACCCCTATTTCTTTTTCCTGAAAACACAACTATGTTCTGTATGCCTAAGTGCCGAGAAAATTAATAATAATAATAATAATAATAATAATAATAATAATAATAATAATAATAATAATAATAATAATAATAATAATTACCGGGGTGTTGCCTGTCATAACCACGACATGATTATGGGGCACGCCATAGCGGGGGCCTCGGAACAATTTCGACAACCCGGTGCTCTTTTGCAAAGAAACAGCACAGTATCCGGGCCGGGTCTCTTGCATTTCGCCTCGATCCAGACCCACGCCTCTCAGGTCAGCCATCCAAACACCGTAAATAGCAAATAAACAACTCACGGCCGCTCTATGTGAGATGACATCCAGAGACCATGAAAGAAGAAATTTATTTGTTCTTATTTACTTTTTGGGCATGCGGGGTTTCCTTATGTGGCTGGGGTCGCGCACTCCGACGTATGTTACTTTACAAGCCCCATAAATAATCTACATTGCACAAAACAGCCTTAAACTCCCGCACGCACACACACGAAATTGTCCACCGGGCTTGCTTTTGTGTTTGTCTCCAAGCTTCGCGCTACGTAGTACGCGGGAAGGAAGAAAAAATAGGGCACAATGAAACCTATGAAACGCATGACTGAAGAAGAAGCTACGACAACAAAAGTTCAAAAGAAACACACGCGCGAGCAACGAGATCTTCGGCGCAGATAAGAGCTCACGGTTGAACGAGGGAAGCACAGACTAGCCGAGGGGGGCCCTGAGGCGACAGCGCGGGAAAAAAGAGAAGACGGCTGCTGCCCGCTCGGCTCGTAGAGAAGCACGGCACCCCGCAATCATCTCTTCGCGTTCAAGGTTGGCCGCCATGAGCGATGCGCCGCTATTAAGGAGCACTGAATCGGGGACCCGCCCGCCGCACGGCCAGAGGGCACCCAGGGTCGACACGATGTCTCCGCCACAACTCCTTGAAGAACGCGGTTATGCACTTCAGAGAAGTGCACGAAGCAAACAGTGACACAATGCGCAGAGACATGCCGAGGTACAGCCCGCGCTTTCTAGAAGCGAGCCCATTGGGGGCAGTGAAAAGGCCTCTCGAAACAATCGCGGGCCACCTACGTCATGCGTGTAATGGCTAGGAGCGAGGGTAGATTCGAGAAATCAAGAAAGCTGGGAGTGCATTAGGCTGGATCGGCGTTGTCAGGACAGCCGTTACTTGCTTGAAGCACACTGGGGTGGTTAAGCGGAGAGACGTTTTTGACGTAATTACTGGTTAGATAAATTAGCCAAGCAGTTTCCGTAGTCGGCGAAAACTGTGCCCTCATCTAGGAGACGTAGCAGTATGGTCTTCTGAACCACGGATACCCGTACTGATGCCAAGAAATTAAGGAACTATACATGCCCAGCGACCATCGAACGGCGAGATGTTGGGTGCAGTAAGGAGGGACATGAAGTAAAATATGTTGGGAAGTAAATGTTTTTCATCGAAAGACGTCTGTTAAAGGAAAACACTCCTTCGAAGGGCTACATCTACACATTTGTTCCAAGGGCAACCACACCGTAGTACCTCGTAGAGGAAAATAATGCCGAGAATGGCTCCCAGACACAGTACTAGTCTAAACTTTTCAGGTCCTTCCTCCACCTCAACATTCCTGCCATTCTCTAACCTTTATAAACAAACCAAACACTTATTCGCTTACTTTGATGAAGAAGAAAATATGCAGCGCCGCAACGTGTTTTGCTAACCGAACCACCAAGAGACTGTTGGTTGGGTCGACACAAGAACCAAGTAGATTCCAGCACCGAGAAGTTCGCTTCTGCTTTCCGCTCTTCTCTCGTTCCTTCCCATCCTTGCCAGGAAGCTGACCCAGCTGAGACATGCAGAAAGTAGCGCCTTTTCCTGAGCTAAACCACATCTCCAGGCACCCGCGACCTTTCTTCCCATCGAATGAAAAGGCAAATTAGCGGGAAAGGACGCTCCGCCAAGTCTGCAGCCCTAGAGTCAGTAGAGTATCCAGTAACTCCATGCAGCACTATGAAGGAACCGAAGGATCCGCATCGGTGGTCCGCGTCAGAAGCGGGAGGTTCTTGGTTCAATCCGGTGCTGCCGGACAGCCACCAGTTTTTCTAATGGGGTAGGAGGCAGCCGCCTGTAACTCGAGCTGGGCTGTGTGGGCAACGTTCTGTCTCGAGGAAGTGGCCTCTCCTTTCCACTCCCTTTCCCCTGTGAGTGTTCCGGTTCAGGTGTACCTCAGTCGAGACTCGAGACAGTTACCATGCGCTCCCAACCGAACTTCCTTTGCAAAGAATCGCTCTCGCGAAAGGCATGTGCAAGTGCGCATAGACAAAAAAAGAAAAAAGATCTTTCGCATTTCTTGTATTCATGTCTAACGGACGGCCCCTGCAGTGCAAAACAACGTTGGGGGGGGGGGGGGGGGGGGGGCGAAGCTGCATGCTATGTTTCAATGGTTCCCTGCAGTAGAGCCAAAGCAACGAGTCCATGCAGCGCAGAGTTCTTGCGAAGCGAAACTTAGTGCCTTATTCAGAGATGCACTTCAATACCGAATAGAAGGTTCACCTCCCCCTGCTTCCAAGGCTGCCACTGCGGCGCTCACCATTGGCAGACGACATGGCGCGGAAGGACACGTTTAATATGTGTTCGCCTTCTGACTGGCCGAACACGCTTCCACAGTGCTGCACAGAAAAGTGCGAAGGACGAAAGAACGAAGAAATCTTCCTATACTAATGGCAACTACATGAAATCGTTCCCATAACTTAACCGTATGTGTGTCACAGTATGCTGACAAGCTTTTTGTTACCAGGAAGCGTTAACAGATGCGTCAGGATCCTGCACACTCATAATCTTGACCTTGACAGTACAAGGCTTGTTCCCCCTTATGACTCTTTCTTGTCACTCGATATTATCGCTAAACTTGACCGCTGAAGCGTGTTTCGCCTGCAAGCCATTATATCCATATGTGATCGCCGCAAAGATCACGAGCAAGAAGGGGACAAAAAAAGATACAAGCAAACGAAAGCGACCCCTCCTTAGAGTTTAGCCCCTTTACATGAGAGACAGCGAGGGAAAAAAAAAAAAGCATCGGCTGCGGAATCGCTGACAAACGCGAACCAGACCGACCAGGGTACGTACGCCTCCCTAACCACGCGCTGACATTGTGAGGAAATCGCAGAAGATCGCCTGCAGAGCATGACTTTCCCTAAGAAAATAAATTGCAAGCGATTAGCCAGGTTCCAGGATTTCTTCAAGTCGTCCGTGGCAAACATGGGCCGCGGAACCACACGACCCCAGTAGACACGCAGTGGGAGCGGCGGACGAGGAGATAACAAGAGGAGACATGCTGCCTTGTCAGTCACGCACCTTGGCAACTCCCACACACTCGGAAACTGAAAGCTTTTCTGAAACCACAGCTGTGTGTACCGCGAAGCCTATCCCGTCTTGTAGTGCTCGTGTGTACGGGCGCTTCAACGCTGCAGTATGTGGCTTAGCAAAAAGGAACTCGCCCCAGCAACACGCCCCTCTGCAGTATTTATGTCGCTTTGCTCACGCTGTTCAGTTTAACCATGCTTCACCAGGCTTCAATGGGGTTGTCAACTAGCAGCAACGACAAAAGAAAATGCAGAAACATAAAACATGCATAAAGACCGCGGGAAAGGTTGGTGCCCCCGAGCCATTGTGTCTCTGTGGCTTATGGTCTGCCTGATGGATCCTTGTTGGCTACGCAGTGAAAGCAAAGCCTAATGGAGTAACAGGCGAAGGGGACATGTGGAGACCTGCTCAACGAGACGGGCCACGTGGCCACCAGGCACACCGATCACCTGCCTTCATTTTAAGACGGGGTCAGCGAAAGCATGCGGCGGTGAAACTTTCACTACAGCCACGTGCTCCAACAAAAGAAATCTGCAAAGATCGAAAGGGTTCACTGAACCCTCGTTGAAACACGTTGCAGGAGACGCTAGATAGGAACACGCCTAACCTCACGCTGATCTCGACGATACAGCGACATGTTTGGTATTTTCTTTATTTTCTTGTACCGCGCGAGTCCGTTGGTTCCTTCAAAGGTGTCTGCATTTGTCGAAATTCAGCTGAACAAAGGAATTCCTCGTGGGTGTTAAATTAGCATGTTTGGATGCTTGCTACCACAAGCATGAGGCATGCTCGGTACCTGTACTTTTTCAGATGATGTACTATCTATCGCACAATGTTTCTTTCACTTCTATTTACAAATGTTGATTTTGCACTGACATGCGTGTCTGCTGTATCTCCTCTGCATAATGAAGGCGATACACCGGTAATGTTTGTATGACCACGCCTGTATGAGCCTTTTATGACTTACAGTATTGATCAATAAATAGATAAATAAATAAAATAAATCATCGAATTTAGACGACCACACTGGCGGCGAGCGCCATCACTCTCGCGGTGGCAGCTAAAGCTTAATTTGTAGACCTACCACGCAACAAGCCGTTAAAACAAATTCATGATTAAACAGCAACAGCTATGGGAAACAAATTAAAGCAGGTGCCTAGTCTCCCAGTAACAATTTCGCGACTAAAGAGCTACGGTTATTGGAAAGAAATTAAAACAGATGCCTGGTCGTCCAGGCCGGTAGTCAGGAATTTTTTTTCGAGAGGGGGGCCACGTGCTGAAGGCCTTGACTATTTGAGAAAAAAGTCTATTTTAATTTATTTTCGGTAAAAAATCGCATTATGTACATTCAGTGGCTTTTTAAATGCAGCATTATTAATACACCAAAATTTTACGTTATTAGCGCTACACCTGAGTTAACACTACCCCTCAACCAAAATTTCGGGAGATGCCTGAGCCCCTAGGGCACACCCCCTGGCTAAGGGCCTGCTCCCCCGCCCCCTGCTTTTCGTCACGCCCAATCTCTCCTGTCCTCGTTTTGTTATGTAATATCACTGGTGTAAATGATAAAATGCGCCTCCTGTTATCAATTACAAACTATTACGGCTAAGTATCCGCGCGAATTTATTTGATTAAAGCGCGGTGCTGGATACATTTCGTTCACGATCAAGACACGGGGTTGTCACCCAAACCGTAATACGTATTTTGATGCAGTAAATGATACGTGAATTTTTTTTTTCTTGCGAGGAAGCGTAACTTCCATTTGCATAGAAGCCAAGACTTCCATTGAGGAAACATATGCTGTCGTTTGACGATTGTAAGAAGCAAGCAAATGCAGGCGTAGTTGAGCTCAAAGACAGCATGAAAGCTCCAGGCTTATTGTATTCAATGAACATGTATGCAGCGCGGCCCTGAAACACAAATTAAATACGTTCAATAACGCTGAATAAGACTAGGTCATATGATAGCGCTAGCAATACAGCCGTCTTCATTTCTCTCAGACAAAGTTCGAGTTCTCTCAAAATGAAAGTATTCCGTATGCCGTAAGAATTCTGTATACCGTAAGAATTCTGTATATCGCAACATTACGTTCCCCATCTCAGGCGGAACGCGCAAAAATACACCTAGTTCGGGCGCTACTGTTTCGGAAATTCTTTCTTTTGATATTGGCAATATGCTACCGTGCAGGTTTAAAAAAGTTTCAGGTCGTTTACAGTTATGTTAAGTACGGATAAAGGGGTAATGGGCGATAAAACGCGTTCGTCTCATTCTCTTTGACACAAGCTACGCCCCCCAAAAAATCCGGGCGCGCACAAGATTGAGGCGCCGCGCTTTCTGCAAGTTCACGCGTACAAGAAACGCAGCGCTCTGCACCGGGCCACTCTACAGGTTACCGTCCCGGCGGGAGATGCACCACGCACTGCCGAGCCCCCTGAACCGGCGGGCCGCCGCTTCGGCGGGGTCCCGGTCAGCAACCGCCCCATTCCGGCAAATTTGAATAACCATCCACGACGGCGTCGCGCGGCGTCGCCGCACGCTTTTTTGGCCGTTCAGGCTCGAACTAAAGTTAAATGTTCTGTCGACTGACCTGTTACGACGAGCAGAAAGGCCACCAGGACGGTCTGAAGTAAATCCATAGTGCCGCAGTGGTGATGTATGTGTAGCACGGGAGGGTAGGAGCACGGGGAGTCTGGCGTGGGTCTGTCGGCGTTATTCCCCCAGGACAGTGGCGAGCATACGCAGCACACAAGCAGTAGTGGAAGCACACACCAAGCACACACGCACGATCACGCGCGCGATCGAGGCAGGAGGATGGAGCACACGGGAGAGTGATCCTCAAGCCAGCCCACACACTGCAAACAGAGAGCGCCTTGCTCGCACGGTCCGGCCCGATGCGCCTCCGTTTTCGTATGTTCCTGCGCGCGCCGCTTTGCTACTGCGCTTTGCTGGGACGCGCAAACCGGCCGCAGAGGCAGCGTCCCGCCGCGGCCGGGAGCCGCGTTACACACGCGCGCGCGCCGAGATAGAGTGCGCCGTGTATGGCGCCGCTTTAGCGTTTGAAATCGCGCAGGAGCTACGCGCAAATTACACAGGATTAACGGTAATGTGGTAATTTAGCTGCTTCTCCGTAGCTAGTAAAACAGCTACAGTTCTATTGGCCGTCAAAAGAGGTTTGACGGGTGCGGCAAACTTTGAATCGCCGGCGGGACAACATGAGAGGTCGGCGTAGGGTGACTCGCTTAGTGTGATCGAAATGCCATGTTTATTTATTCCTCGCAGATGCAAAGGGTGCTGTAGAGTGTAAATAGAAGGACGTCCCCATGCGTATTCCAATAAAAACGACCAGAGCAGCGTCGACAAGAACCGGCAGCAACCTGCCACACGTTCCCCCGCAGTGCATTTTGACAGCGCTCGAACGCGCGCCTCCCGTTTTGCGAGTGCCGCGCTGCCTGGGGAGTGTTTGGAGAAGCAACACCAAAATTGAGAGCGCCGCCTCCGAGACGCATCGTTATTCTACGGAGCGGCCGCGCTGCCCTTGCTGTTGACCGTATCCCAGAAGGTATCGGGCTGTGAACGTCGCTGCAAAATTATTTTGACAAAAAATACAACAGAATATGCATATCAAGTTGAGCCTATCGCACAGACAGCATCCTATATAAATATGTTGTAATATAGACGAAATGAGAATTGTGATTTTCTGAATGTTTATTGCAACAAACACAAACGCCGTCGGCATGACCCGACTCAATTAGCGACGAGTAAAATAAATTCAAAGGCCAGCTCACCTTAACTAAAATCCCTTCCATCAAAGTCATAGGCAGATAGGGCCACATAACCTGCCTACGCCCTTGAACTCCCTCGTCTCACGAATCCTGATTACTCTGAAAACTGGCTGCTTGTATCGATTTCCATGGCTTAATCATCGCAAGCATTCCCTCTTTTCTAAACAGCGAGCCTTTAAAGTTGCGCTGGAAAGTCTATACCTCAACTGCGCATGTGGGTGCCCCGCACGCCCTGGACGAAGATTTTTCGTAATGTTGTGATGCTGTTACGTCGTAGATCTGCGACGTTGTAATTACGTTCTCGGAACCAACAAATCTGAATCTCAACTAGCAGGATCCCTTTCGTTAGGGCACATGTTAGTTTAGGCGCGCCGAATATATGCGTCGCGCTTTGAATTGTATGTACACCGGTATGGCCAATCAACGTCACCGAAACGCCCCATAGCATCGCATGTTAGCGGAGTACTATGCCTGCAACAGATCTAGGTCTTAATGCACGGTCCGCCCAAGCACAGTTGGAATTGCTGCTGCTATTTTCTGCTATTTTGCAGTGGACTTACCCTGATCCGAGATTCGAGAATTCAGATTTCTCTCGCACCCCCCCCCCCCCATGCCCCTCCTAGGAGGGGTAGGGGGAGAAGCAACAGCAATTAAGCAATCAAATAATAATGGGAGGAGTTGGTGATGATGATGCTATTTGTTTCTCCGACCTTTTATCCAAAGTTATTGAGGGGGCAAGAACGAAAGGGAAGGGGTCAAGGGCTCGTTCTTTATTTGTTAGAAACAACTTAATGAGCAAACAGACAATGAAGCCTAGGAAAGCATAGGGGAAGTTACTTGTATTGTAATTGTGGAGAAAGTAGAAAGGAATTAAAGTGGACGAAAAGACAAACCTGCCTTCGGTGGGACCCGAACCGACAACCTTCGGATGTCGCGTCCGATGCTCTACCAACTGAGCTACAAAGGCGGTCGTCCCCCCGTCCACTTTATTGTGTATGTACGGAATATACTGGGAGTGTTAGGCAGCGCCACTCGTGGCCAAGGCGGCGTGTGTAGAACACACTTTCTTGCCAGGAGGCGTCACGTAGAGCGTGAACTTAGATGAGATGGCTGCTGCCCAATAAGCCCTCGCATGCTGCTTAAGGCACCAAGTCTGCCGCAACGAGGCCCACGCTATGAAATAACGAAAGGGAAGGGGTCAAGGGCTCGTTCTTTATTTGTTAGAAACAACTTAATGAGCAAACAGACAATGAAGCCTAGGAAAGCATAGGGGAAGTTACTTGTGGTATTGTAATTGTGGAGAAAGTAGAAAGGAATTAAAGTGGACGAAAAGACAAACCTGCCTTCGGTGGGACCCGAACCCACGACCCTCGGATGTCGCGTCCGATGCTCTACCAACTGAGCTACAAAGGCGGTCGTCCCCCCGTCCACTTTATTGTGTATGTACGGAATATCCTGGGAGTGTTAGGCAGCGCCTAACAGCTGTTCAGCAAAACAGTGCGCGTAGAAAATAAACGTCAAATTGATAAACCAATGCGTAATTAGTTCTCAACGCGGTTCTTCGGCCCTCTTACTTTAGCCATTTTGGTTTCCCCCGTGCAGTGATAAGGGTGCAGACATGCCGGCCGCTTTGCGATGGCGTGAGGCCGCCAGCAAAACTCTCCAGCTAACTGTGTTCTAGGTTGTCGGAGCGGAACTTATGTTTCCTCCGTGTCTTGCCAAGCGATAAAAATTAAAGGCACCTGCTGAAATGCAATGACAACCTCAACAGAGTCCTTATGGCACACGCTGAAATTCCAGTTAAAATGACATTGGGGTGTGACGAAGCGGGAGGGGTGGGAGGGCTATATTACCTGGTAACCCCTCCCCCCCCCCTCCCCCCGGCCATTTTTGGTGCGCCAGGAAGCGTATAATAAATAATCGCATAAAAGCCTACATTAAGGCTACCGCCAATCCTTGACCAGTTTGGTTTCTCGACACAGTGAGATTGGGCTGGGCAATTTAAGACAATGGAAATAAAACGACGACGCAGTTGGAATTACCAGAACGGTGTGCGTGATTTCTAATGCTGAGCGTGTGCTGCACACGTAGAAAGCAGGTACCGTTGCAAGGTGCCATATTCATGGCATTCACACTACGCCAACTAATCTGCGGTCGTCCCATAAAAGTTGCTACCCGTGCTGGATGCTTTAAAGGGGCACTAAGGTGAAACAGTAAATAAGTTTATACTGATAGAGCGTTCTTTAAGAATTCTACATGGTTTGGTTTCGTCGTGGTGGGTTCAGTACTAGGAGAAAATGAAGGTCAAAGCTTGATTTTTGAATTTCGAGCCGAAACTTCTGGACGTCAACGCAAGCATGACGTCGCGGATTTCAAAGCCAATTACTAGTATTTTGCCCATATTGGGTCAATGTCATTTCATGAAACTTACTATGTTAACTCCCTGGCCATCTATGGACACAGTGCTGTCCAATTTTAGTGATGAATAATTACGTGTGCCCAGCAGGCGCCTTCAAAACTTATGACGTCACAGCAAGTTGGCGCGGAAACCTAAAGGCGGCGTTGCTACCTGTAATTTCCCTTTGCGCACTCTCTCGCTTACCAAGAGCGTTCTCGCTCTGACAGGGGTGGTTTCGGCATCGTTAAAAAGTGGTTTATTGTTAGGACAAAAATCGTTTTGCTTTTCAGCGTCCCTTTAACTGTGCGGAGATAACTATATACTGACATAAAGTTGGCAGAAAAAAGATGAAGCTTCCGGGAGAAGCTTTGATTTGTTCACTGAATAATCTCATCGGCCTCTCTCTAACTCATTCCGATATCCCAAGCATGACGCTTCGAGCAGGAAACGAATGCCACCCGAGATTGCCGACCAAGGCAGATGCCGACTGTATGCTCAGTTACCCGTTGGAGCTTGTCCAAATGACTGACCTTCAACGCTGTCGATTCGATGAGCGCGAAATAGAATGCCCTGCAATAGCATCGAGGAAAAAAAAATAAATGCTAGTGACCATTTATCTTAAGGAAAGGAGCTCATGGCCGTTTCCGCGTGTTGAATTGTAGATTCTTTCTGTGCAGTATTCGTAAGCACGGCGCTGGTCTCGCAAATTACTGACGGGCGCCTAAGGATTGTGTGGAATATGAATGCCAGTTAACTGCTGGCGTTAATGCGATATCACTGATTGCCTAGGTGTTTATGGAAGGGCGACCAAATTTATATATATATATATATATATATATATATATGTGTGTGTGTGTGTGTGTGTGTGTGTTAATGACACAACAAACATTGAAGCCTGAAAGCATAAGGGAAGTTATTCCAATTCGTAATTATGATACTGTATTTTTGGGGTAAATAGCAAGGAATTAAAGTGGACGGAAATACAAACCTGCCTTCGGTGGGAACCGAACCCAGGACCTTCGGATAACGCTTCCGATGCTCTACCGCTGAGCTACGAAAGCAGTCGTCCCTCCGTCCACTTTATTTGGTATTTATGTATATGTAATACTGGGAGTGTTAGGCAGCGCCACTCGTAGCCATATGGCGGCGAGTGTGGCACACTCTTTCGGTTCCTATACTGAAGCAGGTCTTTCCTACGCTTCAATGTTCGTTGTTTCTTTAAGTTATATATATATATATATATATATATATATATATATATATATATATATATATATAGAGAGAGAGAGAGAGAGAGAGAGAGAGAGAGCAACAACTAGAAGAATGAGAGGAAGCACAGCTACGCGGTCACCTTTTATTGCCAACGGTTGCAGTCGAGAGCCCCGTCTCCTCAATATAGGAAAAGGTGAGGAGCACTGCACACGTGAAACACCATGCTTGACAATCTTTATGAAATAAGGAAAAGGAGAGCGCAATATTAACCAAAAGCATATTCTGTCGTTCTGCGGATGAGCGCTATTAGCGTCAGGGAGGAGGGAAATGCTCAGGTGCTTAGCGAAAAAATGAGGGAAAGAAAAAAACGGGGGAAGTGAATGAAACTGCACTATTTCGCAAGTTAACTGCCTTGGCCAGACATAATTATCATCGTTATCATTACGGCTCCGTGAAATGTACTTAGCCTAGGGCCACGAAATGTTATCCGGCAGTGGCCTCCTCAGTGATTTAGAACGCCGGAAAGGCGGAGCTACACTTGGCAGAGATGGATAACGAAATGAGTAAAGGCTTGCAGACACAGACGCAAATGAAGGAGACAACAGAAACACCGCTTGTGTTGCCCGCTTCATAACCCAACCTAACCTAACCTAATCTAACCGTGTTCACGCGCCCCTTCCGTCATTGTATGGAGGGATGTTTGTGCACATGCATGTGATAGACATTCGATAGGGCGACGTTTATAGCGGCTAGGTGTTGGCTTGCGAAGCTCGAAGTCCTGGGATCGAATCCTGGCCCCCGCCGTCGCATTTTGTTGGGGGCTAATAAATGAAACCGTGCTTAGATTTAGCTGCACGTAAAATTACCCCAGCTGGTAAAAACTATAGTCTCCGGAACCCTCCACTACAGGGCGTGGCTCGCAATCATAGCTGGTGTTGGCAAGTAAAACACCATCACTTATTATTATTATTATTATTATTATTATTATTATTATTATTATTATTATTATTATTATTATTATTATTATTATTATTATTATTATTATTATTATTATTATTATTGTGAAGGCCGGTGTGGGTGCGCGGTTCCGCCATGTGCGTCCCTGAAATCGCCGCCTGCGCATTCGCGTAAGGCGGCATCGCGGCAATTTTTCTGACACCCTTCACTCACGGGAATCGTGCCCCATCTCCGCTTGCCTGTGAGCGCCTGCGTCTCTCCTCTCGCGCCACTCGGTCCGCTGGAAAATCCTTCGCATGTGGCTTCCTTCGCTGAGGCAGCTCGTTTCCTTTTTCCGGTTCCGCCACGCGTCTTTATTGTACCGCTTACTTCTTCCTATACCCATCCCATCCATTTTCTTGCTTTTTTATTGCTGTCGTTCGGAAGGATGGAAACGTCCTCCTCGGAGAACTGTACTTTGGCTGTCATGTTACGCCAAGCCGAAGCTTCTTTAACTGCATCTAATACAAGCGAAGCGGCGTGATAAAGGGGATAAAAAAAAAGCAAATTTTCGTAGAGAGCGCTTGATCAAACGGTAGGAAAACGAGACAAGGCGAACAAGAGAAATCGCATCATTTGTCGTAAAAAGAAAGAAAACAGATAAAAAAAGAAGAGGAGGAGGAGCATCCGAGTTTACAGTCGGGCGAACTCGGGTGCAGTTTCGAAGAAGGGATGAACTGTTGTGCGTCGCTGAGCTTTCAGTCCGGCACTCGCGATAGGAAGCTGCTCCCGGTGACTGCTGGCCGAGCGTTGGGGCTCGCACGGCTGGTACGGCGGAGAGCGAGCGCCCGAAAATTGCAGGCAGCGAGCGGGCTATACGCATGGTTTGATCGGCGCTGCCGTGTAGCGGCGAACTAATACTTTAACTGATCGCCGAACCATGGAAACGAGGGGGGCGAGTCGCCGAAATGTGTGTCGGCGTCTGTCGCCGAGATGAACGCTGGAAATAGCGGGGCCGCGGCATTGGACACCCTGGCGGCAGCCGGAAGTGGTGCCATGTGTAATGAACGGACGTTGATTACGGAATGCGTCCTATACGTTGCGAGAGGAGTGTTAAAGAAAAAATGAAATGTTGACGAAAATAAAGAGCGAGGCGTGATTGATTGGACAGGACGAGGCATAGATATGCGGTACGTATACTGGTACTTGTTGGAGGAGGTACATATATGGGTGACAACAGGAAAACAAAGAAAAAAGGAGCGTGCAGAGACCAGGTTTCGTATTCGAGGAAAAGAAATCGCGCCACGGCTGTTGAACGATGACGACAGCGTAGGCCTCAAACGCCCCTATGACTGCTATATCGCAATGAACGTTGCAATGTGACTGAACACGTGAGACTAGGGGAATACAACGGGAAGCACGCTTGTCCTATTGCGCAATAATTTAATTTCGGCGCACTTATGCAACGAAATCGTGTAATTGAAACCAGTACGTCGCAAGGCAAACATTGATTATTCCTGGGCCGAAATGCGGCTTTAAGTGCGTACGTTACGAAACAGTGTGCCTTTCTTCGCTGTTTTATTGGACGGTGAGCAACGAAGGCTGTGATGTGCTCGTGTTTTGATGATTGAAAACATTGTTAGTGACCACCGATGCACGCAAATCTGGTCTAACCTATTGGTCACGTTCTTACCGTCCTGAAGTACAGAAATAAGGGAAAGAGATAAACAGAACAGATAAGGTTCAAGCCTGGATAATTGAAAAAAAAAAAAAACAATGTTGTTACCAATGTTTTCCGTATGCAAGCGAACCCAGATCAGTGCAAGTAATGATAAGCAAGTAAACAAATGAATAAAGGGCAAAAGTATGTATTTAAGGCTACCTTGGTTAATTTTATGCTATCGAGAAATGATAGCTGAGGAAGTAGTAATGAAGAAATACAAAAATAAAAGGAAGTCACATAAAGTGATTATATGTGCGCGCGTAAACGTGCATGGAAAAAAAATGAGATCGTGAAAATTAAAGGGTGCCTCAATAAATGTAAAATAGATATGCACGCGCACATGCAGAAAGACAAACTAAATGCATAGAAAGCTGAAGCGGTCTGTGTCACCACACACAGATCGAGTCACCGGTTTCCTTTATAAATTTATGTACCGTAAGGTAAGAGAGTTTTGGTGTCCACTGTAAAAGAAAAAATGGTAGACACCTCCATAACTGGATTGAGGTGAAAAGAATGGAATGTTTTATTTAAAAGGAGGGTCTTCTTGAAATGCTGACGGATACCGTGTTTCCTTCTCTGTCTTTTCTTGCTTTATTGTGACGTATTCCTGTTATTGATTAATAATTTTTGCTTCCTTTGTGTTTATTTGCTTTGTTTTATGATCATGTACTTCAGTCAGAGATATTCCCGTCACCCGGGTAAAGAATGCGGATGAAAGAAGACCAGAGCGTCGTCTTAAAGTAAAAAGAAAAAGAAGATAGAACAGCGGTGATGGTTGACACCTGTTACAGTCAGTTCGCAGAGAGAAACACTAGACAAACACGGAAGTAAGTTCAGAAAATCCCTTTCGCTGAAGACCGGACAGCCTCTGTCAAGTTTCCCGGTCACGTCTTCTTAACTTAGCAAAACTCCCAAGATCACAAAGCATGTCGAAGCTGAGCAAGAAGAGCAGCAAGAGTTTCGATCTCGGGCAGTGGTTATTCCATTACGTCCTATCTTAGTGACCCTCGGTTTACGTGTTCAGCCACTTCGATCCAAGTTCCAGTCCAGTCACGCATGAAGAAACTAAGGATGACAAGACGGTCAGTGCCTTGAATTTCTCCGATGAAACCGATAGGGTTCGCCTCATTTACTAAAGGGATAATTATCCTCCGTATCAATATCGATCATTATCGGCGAAAAAAAAAGAAAGTTAATAACATTCCTCTACGTACCAATTTACTCCTCTTTCTTTCAGCCGTGTTAGATAGTACTTAATCAGAAAGAAGAAATTACGCACGAATTCAAGATTTTTCGCACTGGCAAATGCACTGACAGGCGCTGGCATGCCTTTGCTTGAAAATTTCATTGCATTCGCGTATGATTTATTTTCACTGAAATGACTATAAAAGAGCAGCAGTTACCGACGCCTTCTGGCGGCGACTACCCTTTTCTTATAGTAACACATGTTGTTGGGCTAGTAGGTTCGTACTGCGCAAAAAGGTAAAGGCGCAGCGCAAGCAGAGGAAACGAGAGTTGCATGATAGAATCATTTTTTCACTTGCATGGTTTAACGATTCCCGCGTTTTGTCGTTTATATTATTAAATTGGACAAGCTGTGTCTATCGTATAAGGTGAGCACACGTGCCAACCCAGGAAGCACGCACTCCTGCACCACTATGGAAGTAGTATGATCTGCTTAGTTGAGAACTCATATTTGACAATACAGATCACCCCTAAAACAATCAAATAGTCTACTTCACTGCACCGCATCAGAACCAACTCCGCATATATGCGGGCTTGGTTCTTTCATTCTGGGTGATACGCTTCCTGCGGGTTTAGTTAGTTTATTTATTTACGACACTGCTAACTCCAATGATAGGGGTTCTGGTGGGATGGTAAAAAACAAAACAAAATATAACAAGATCGTTAGCCCACATCATAACGTCAGGCAATGTAAAGTAGTACAGCAGTTAATAACAACGTGATATATCAAACGTTTTACACAGTAAAGCAGCACAAACGCAGGCCTTTAGAGATGCAAAATAACAACGGAGCTGCGCTTCGAGAAGAATCTGAAATTCGTCGATGTCATCTTCCATGAATATGTGTACGTCGAGGTTATTTTGCTCGGTTACAATGCGGGGAAAAAAAAGAATATTTAAAAATGTTATTCTTCGATTGAAATGCAACCTACCAATCAGGTATGCTTGCAGTCTAAGTTGAAAAAAAAAAAAGTCGAGGAGCTCTCTCGCTGTCGCGTAAATGGGGGCAGGAGAAGCTTAATTGGCGTGTGCGTGCCTTTTCTTTCTTTCTTGCTGTCTCCTTTCCCTCTTTCTTTCTGTTTCTTCAAGTTGTTCATCTTTCTTTCTTTCTTTCTTTCTTTCTTTCTTTCTTTCTTTCTTTCTTTCTTTCTTTCTTTCTTTCTTTCTTTCTTTCTTTCTTTCTTTCTTTGGTAGAAAATCCAAACGATGTGGCTCAGGTATGTGCACATCTTCGTTTGCCGAGCGTGCATTGAAGATCGTGCACATCATGCATATGGGCGCGTGCCTTGCGTTACCCGTCTACTGCTTCGTGCATATAAAACACCGCTGCAAAGTAGGCGTACAATGAACCGACACTGGATAAATCGGTTAGCGTCCTGGTTAGGGTGGCTATCCTGGTCTCGCAAACTGGCCGTTGTTTGGTTTGAATCCGTAGCCGATCCACTTTTTTTTACTTTCGCGCCGCTTGAGACGGCACGATGACGCAGGTGAGCCTCTTAGCTTCAAATAGCGATAGCCCCCAGACCCCAAAAGAGCGAATGATTTTTGCGTGATGGCGCCATGTTCCCCGAAGTGGCCGTGGCAATGTAGGGAAGAGAGTTCAGCGAGCGTCAATCGCATTTCTTGCAGCGAGACAGAAAGCTGATCATAAAGGGACAGAAAGCTGAGCGAGTTGGTATAAGAGTTCACAAGGCAAGGAAAAAAATTCACAGCATATCCACGGAGTGAATGATGATGAGTGGGCGAAGCTCCGGATGTTCATCGTAGATCGTGCCGAGTTCCGGATTAATTTAGTTAACGCGCACGCTACGAATCCTTATGGTTCAACTACGCACAAGTGAAATCTCCCACCGGCACTTCATTGCAAGTAAAGATCCTGTGCCTATATATATATATGTATGGGTGGCCGGTGGCAGTCGGTATTTTTCAATCAAGAAACTCGCTAGAAGACGCTGCCTGCATGCGTCAAGCTTGTCCCTCGCAGGTGATGGCGCGTTCTCCTTCTTTGCGAGCTGGTAGAGCGTTCATCGAAGAAAGAGCGTTTCCATAGTCAACGCACGCCTTTCGCTTTCTCTCTCTCTCTCACAAGACAGCAGATGGAAGAGTGAGAAAGGTAGCGCGCCGGGAGGCACGCGCCGAGCGCGAGCGCGAGCCCCCAGGCGCGCGAGCTCTCGAGCGCGAGCCTCCCGGCGGCGCGAGGCGGCTACATACATACATACATACATACTACTACTACTACTACTACTACTACTACTACTACTACTACTACTACGACTACTACTACTACTACTAATACTGCAGAGGAGGGAACGACCCACACCCTAAGGAGCTTCGCCCCTAAAAGGCGTGCAGGACACGGATACAGGGGAAGGGGAGTGGACAACATGAACGCCTACTATCAACTTAAGAAGCGCAGTGAGGCGAAAAAGAAAGAAGATACGCATCTCACGAGATGGTCGGGCGGAACAGTTTCCCACTATCGATGTGGAACTGTCCCCGCCTGCAGCATCACCAGCACCGCCCACAACGGCGGAACAGACGACGACAGAACTGACTCGCTATATGCCAAAACGCTCTTTTAGACTTAGGTGAAGAGCTTATATTGCTTTATTTCTTTCTCTTTTCTTTCCTTCTTGTTTTCTTTTTAGAAATCATGCACGGGGAATATGTATTAGTAAATATATTTTGACTGTGTTACATTTCTTGCCGCTTCTGCGACCAAGATACGAGCCAAGCTATCACGCCGTATAATACAAAGCCCATTATGCGCCTAAAGAAAAAAGAAGAAAGAACTAGATCAAGTAGCCTAAGAAAACAACAATAATTTCACTTTGTGAATGTGGATAACCAGCGAAGCTGTGCCACATCCATGGTTGGACAAGCTAGAAGAAAAGCTAGGGGAAGACGCTTGAATCGAAGAACAGATCGCTAAAAATGATGGAGAACAGGGAATGTCGCTGGAGCCAACGTTGCCGTACTGGCGAAGAGAAGTCCACTTGTCGAAACGTTGGCTCCAACGACATTCCGTGTTCTCCGCTGTTTTTAGCGACTACTTCATCGACGAGGTTACTTGCATTCACTTCCATTATTTGACAGTGGTATAGTGAGAGTAACCTTGTTACTGCTGCGATGTGCACCTACCGCGCTTGGTTGCAACCTTAGATTCTCGGCAAAATTTAAGTCTACACGCGACTCTTGTTGAGTGACTTTGATTTTGGTGGCACTTTGTGATGGAATTGCTCCAGGTTTCGAAGCCGGTGTCGCTTGCGACGAGGAAGTGGTCGGTAGGCTACTGGTAACCTGGGTCAACCCACGGGACTGTTGGCCGCAGCAGCAGCCCTTACGCTGCAGCGCCTGCTTCGGCAGCCACGGCAGCCGGTAGGCCGCGGTAGTCAGACAGCATCTGGGTTTGACGACACTGGTGGCTGAAGTGACAGCGCCTGTAGCAAGGCTGTCGCTGCAGTGGCTGAGAACACGGCCACTTCGTCTGGCTCCCTGGACCGGTCAAGGACCGGTCAAGGACCGGTCCAGGGAGCCAGACCACGGGCCCTTGAGGTTGCCTGCACCGGTTCCTCAGCTCGCCTGGCTCCCTGGACCCGTTGCCCAGCAGGGACGCAGGTCCTTGGCGATGCAGTACGCTGTAGCGGTCGTTCTCAGATTCTCTGGACCGGACGTCCAGCGAGAATCAGCTGGCTTCCAAGCCGCGAACCACGAACCACAGCACGCACAGCCCGCACCACGCACCACACGAGCACACTTCATCGTCATCGCCCCCGCATGGCGAACACTCACCTGTTTAAATTTCGCGCCACTTTCATGACACACTTCGTACCACTCTTCTGAGTGAACCATTCCTTGTCTGGTACTGTTACGATTATTATTATTATTATTATTATTATTATTATTATTATTATTATTATTATTATTATTATTATTATCATCATCGAGGCGCTGAAAGCCTGGAGCGTTATGCCCCTAATACGGTTTTACACTGTGGGCAGAGCATAGACGGACTGCACTCGAATGCAGAGTACAGGGTGGCCGACACGACCCATGCTCCGGTTGACCCATATGCTATCTCTCACAGTTTATTTAATTTTCTCTCTTCTTCGTCTTCGTCCTTTCTGTTTTTTTTTTCTCGTTAGCGATTCCTTGGGACACCTCACGACGAGAATCACATGACGGAGCCGCAGTGCAACACTTATAGCATCGCGACTTATCGCACGGAAAGGACAGTACCGTGCGCCACGCACCTTCGAAGTTCCAATATTGGCATCGACATACACTGTCTCATAGGACACTGGTGGCTGAAGTGACAGCGCCTGTAGCAAGGCTGTCGCTGCAGTGGCTGAGAACAAGGCGTCGAAAGTAGCTTGCTGTAATACACGCTGGTTTATAGTGTGCAAACTTTACAAAAGTAAAAGCGGAAAGGGAGACAGTAACAGACAGAGAAAAAGAGTACGAACCCAGAGAATCACCAAAGCAATGAGTATAACCCAACATTTTGGGCAACCAGACGAAAGCTATCAGAGAATTTGTTAGCGCGCTTTGTTGGTGGTCAGGAAATTGCCATATCGTTCACGGGCGCCATCAGGATAATGCACCTAATGGAAACCGAAGACACCAGAGCCCTCATATACAGCCTGCTGCCTAGCACAGCAGGTCTACTTGGCGCCTACGCCTATCGGCGGTGGCATTTCTCTGAGAGGAAATGCTCGATACGGAAGCCAAGCGCACTTTATTTAGACAAAAAATACGTGAAAGACAGGGATGGAGCCGGGAAGGGGGGGGGGAGGGGGGGCACAGTAAAGTGCAGATGCACAGTGCGAGATGCACAGTAAAGTTCTTCTTCGTCATTCGTCAAGCAGTCATTGTCTGATCGGAAGCGCATAAGGAAGATTCTCTCGTCGCGAGGCAACGGAGATGAGGCGGGAGGGGGATGAGAGGCATCAATGTCCCCTCGCTCCCAAGCTCCCGAAATCAGTGGCCGGCACACATTTCCGACTCAGTGGCCTCCGTTTCTTGGCGCAACGACGCCGCGGGGATGCATTTAGGCGACGGGGGCAGCAGCACTCTAGTCGCCTAGCTCATGCTGCTACACTGCCATAAAGTAGGAAATGCGTAAAGAAAAAAAAAGAAAGAAAAAGAAAAAGGTGTGGGGGGGGAGGCGGTTCTCTCGCCGTTATACAACTGCAATAGCGCCATACTGTACTGAAGGGAGGCCCGTGTTGCTCGCATTATGAACACTCCGACTCCTCGAGATTGCTCGACGCAGAGGGAGAGAGAGATGACGTTGAGCTGTGGAGATTGCTAGGCCTCGTGGGCGCTAACCCCTCGGCCAACTCTCTCGCAGCGTCTCTGCAATCCTCTCGCAGTGACCGCTGCCGCCTCTATACGCGTGGCATCACTTCACTCCCGAATCGGCGAGACAAAAAAAAATAAAAAAAGGAGGAAAGACTCCCGCAGCAGCTATATAAGCTCGTTTCGTGCCACACGCAGTCGGCTTCCTTCGTTATATTGGCTTAATGTCCTGAGAGCCGTTATACTGTTGCTCTAATCTCGCCTGTAGCGTCCCTCGCTGGAAGCTCCCTCGCAGTGCCCAGAAGAGATGGTCGAGTCTGTGGAGACCTATTAGAGACCGGCGATTCGGGAGAGAGAGAAAAAAAAATGGCTGAAACTAAAACGATCCCAAGTGATTTACCAGGAAACGAAAGTGCTGTCTTTCTTTCCTCTTTTTTTTTTTTTTGTTTCCTTGCCAATTTGAAACTTCCTATCGTTTGGTATTCAGCTGTGTTTGGCAGCTGGTAACAGAACTTCCTGTTCCCTAATCAGCGAATTTTGGGCGAGATGGGCCAGTCATTTGCGTGTCACGCTTAAACTGTCTAGATCGAAGAGTCAGCGGGTCCAATATAAGTACTTATCATAGAACTGCCTCGCACGGCAGATAGGAGAATCAGGGGAGGAAGCTAGATATTGACCCCGAATACAGTATATGTTGGTGCAAGCCCGAGGACCGCCTGCTGACTCACTGCGCCGATGCGTCACGGCTACGGCTTTGCTTTTGATCAATGCCGCCGTGAAAAGACGATGTTCGATTACTCCGACGTAAATGAGATGTCTCACTTGGACTGCCTGTGTTATTCGGTAACCTAAGTACATTGCAGCGACATTGACAAATTGAGTTTTTATAAAAATAATAAGATTATATAAGCGCAAAGTCGCAAACTATTCAGGTTCCGATTCCCTGGACTAAACGGTTATCGCCATATTTACAGATATGTTATGCGAAACCTGCCATGAGGAACTGTAATATAAACAAGAAAAAAAAATACAGGTACGATTGCAGGCTGAGGGCTTCAGGTGCAAAGCGATTCAAGCGCCAAAACCTCTGCTATATCGTTGAAGCATGCACGCATAGTACAGGAGGCTGCGAATCCGTTGTGAGAACCAGGTGTTCCTTAATATGGACCACTTTTCTAAGGTCTTTTCTAAGGTCATTTGCAGTGCGCCTTCTTGACGAAGCACGACCGCGGCACACCAAGCCCGTTATCAAACCTGCGACCTCGTGCACATTGACCCGATGCGACAGTATACCCACTGACTCACCCCGAAGCGTATAATTCAGGGTAAACTAAAAGGAAGGAGGGAGGTAGGGGGCGTTGCGGACATAACTGCTAATGTACTGACAGCTCATGTATGTGTACGCCCCAGTGGAGCAGTGGTTATGGCGCTCGGCTGCAGCCCAAGTACCACGGTTCCGATCCCGGCAGCGGCGGTCGAATTTTCGATGGAAGCGAAAATGCTGGGAGGCCCGTGTACTGTGCTTTGTCAGTGCACGCTAAAGAACCGCAGCTGGTCGAAATTTGCGGAGCGCTTTACTGCAGCTTTTCTTTCCTTTCTATCTTTATAAGTAGCCCTTCCCAAGCCCAACGGACGCTGAGCCAAACTCCCGACATGGGCTGCAGAAAATAGCGTCCTTTCATTAACCGAACCACAATCATCATCATCATCATCATCATCATCATCACGTATGACTCGACAACGTTAGCATCATTTATTTACGAACGTGATACCGACGCAGTTGCGGCTAGGCATGGCGTGGCTACTATACAAGGACACGATGTTTCTGCAACTATATCTAACTTTGAGACGCCTACATAAACATTCTATTTGTGTTCGTCGTTCTATTGTCGTTGGCAACTGCGACACGCGGGCCGACGTGCAACTATAGCACAGTAAGATCACTTCCTACAACGCCAAGAAATTAAAAAAGACAAAATAAAATAAAAATGGCGTTCTGTTTCACAGATACGAAAGGGTCCCCTTCATAAGCATACGTGCCATCAAGACGGGAGAATGCTCTGTAAATCCGAGGAAAACAAGAGCCGGTAAACGTAGCTTAACTAAAGGCCGTATACTGTGAGGCCTTCCGGCATCCGATGGTAAAATTAGGGTATGGTTGGGATAGCGGCCGGAAATACGATTAGTGCAACGCAGACCACGGCGCCAGCGTATAGTACACACGCTATGTATATGGAAATTCTTATGGAGACCCTTCCCACGCATTAACGCCAGTGGTGCGGCCGCGAGCGAGAACGCGTGGAGGCTGTGCCGATGCAAACCAATTAATTACCGCCCTCTGTGCGCGGTGCGAAAACCCAAACCTTCTGTTTTCTCCAGATTCAATTACGAGAGAGCCGTTTTACGAACGTACACTATAGCTCGGATTACTCTATGTAGCCATGCAAAACTAATTAAAACGTTAACGCAAGACTGTAAAGAATAAAAGAAATAAATAAAGAAGGCTATTATTTTTCGCGGGCATGGGTCTAAGATGGCGCGAAAATCGAAAGCGGCTGAGGTGACAGCAAACCAGCTAACGACTGATCGTCGGCCGTAGTTCAAGCTGTACAAGGGCGAAACATCGAGTATGAGAAAGGAAGATTATGCGTATAGGGCTGCGTTGCTTTTTGAAGCGCTTAGAATTTTTAGACAAGAGAATGCTACGCACGGCACCATTTTGCGTCGCGACCCACCGGTTGCCAGTTGAACCTGACGTTTCCGCGCTTAGCAACAGCACAATGCCACAGCTCAGCCCGCTATAGGTGCCGCTAGCCAGAATTCTATTCATAGGAGGGGGGAGGACGGGTCGTACTACTGCTACTACTACTACTACTACTATACCACCACCACCACCACTACCAATAATAATAATAATAATAATAATAATAATAATAATAATAATAATAATAATAATAATAATAATAATAATAATAATAATAATAATAATAATAATAATAATAATAAACTGATGGGGTTTTACGCGCCAAAAGCACCCATCGAAAGGCGCTGGGGGAAGGGTCTGCCGCTTCATTAAGTACCTGCGCGTGTGTGTGTCCGTCTACATATATGCATTGTGTCTTTTTCTTTTTTTTCGAAAGCGTGTTTGTGCGTCTTCATTTATATTCAAAGAATCTTTAAATGTCCCTTACTCTCTACCCCCTCTCTGGCGTATGTGCGCTTGTTTATTTCCTAATTCAATGCAAGATGCGAAGTACACCAGATAGCTTTACAAAGGCGTAAAATTCTTTGTGAAGCACTTTAAAAGTCGACTCAGCAAGAAAGGAGATCAATTAATTGACAATTTCTGGACGTGCCAGGACCGCGATATGGCTACGACGCACACCGCACTGGTGGATCATGTATTAATTATGAGTATTTAGGTTCCTTAAAGGGACATGAAAGTGAAACAGCACGAAAGTTTTTACTGACAACTTACTATTCGGATGTTCTATTGTCCTATAATTTCGTGTTATGTTCAATATTAGGAGAGAAAGATCAAAAGCAATGTTTCATATTTGGATTACGAGCCTAAACATTGAGGAGATGAACTCGTGCGATCAGCGCAGTCAAATTGCTTAAAACATGCCATGGTAAGTCTCTAGACTCCTTGAAACGCAGTATATGTGTCTGTTTTGCCCATATATAATTATGTAGGCCTTTGTATAGACGCTGTGAAAGATTATGTGACGTCGCGTTTATTAGTGCGGGGATCTCCGAGCAGGCGTCGCTTCTTGTATTTTATTTTTGCTCATTTTCTAGCTTAGCAAGCGTCTTCTCCGCGCGAGAGTAACGTATTTGATAATGTGAAAAGGTGATTTACTGATACTAGAAAAATCGGTTTTCAATTCAGTGTCCGTTTACCGTGCACTTGAATTGAACTACAAAGGTGTTCCTACATTTCAGCCCCCGTCGATATGCGGTAGCAGTGGCCCGGAATCGAAGTTAGCGTCGAGCTTAGCAGCGCGGCACTTTATGCTTTAAGCTACCACGGGGGGTTAAAAGGAAAGTGTCATCGATTGGCCCGAAAGAGCTTCAAGAGATAATACTCCTATCTGCAAGCTACCAGTATTGAAAGATATAAAGACTAGTTTAAGCTGATGAGATGTATTCACAAACCAGCCATATATTTATCTCTCGTTTTCCTTGTCATTTTTGTGCCCTTAACCTAGGGGTCGGCACGATTTCTGTGACTTACTCAGACCGAAAAAAAAAAAAAAAACATTGCTTTGAGCTAACTCGAACTCATACTCACTAGATTTTTGCTAAGCCCCAACAAAATGGCGCTGCCGTAACGGGTATGCGATCCGCTATCTCGTGCGAAACAACCAAACGATGCGGAGTCGCGGTCATCAGATACTCAGTAAGCACTGTGTCAGACCTCTAGACCGATAAGGAGGACAAACAACAGCGCACTTTCAAATGAATTTATTCCACGGCTAAACCGCATATAGTATATAGACACACCACGTGACATGCCCGACCTTCCGGCCGAGAGGCATATATAGGTATGAAAGGCAGGGAGGTTAACAAGATATTAGTGTCCGGTTTGCTGCCCTACACTGGGGAAGCAACCAACTAGTACATGTGGGTAAAGACCAAATGATAAACTACGTGCCAACGCAACCGAGCTAATACACGTGGGTAAAAACAAAATGACAAATTAGAAAAAGAAAAAAAAAAGAATCAAAAGGCCAAGAAAAGGACAAATGGCAAGGGGGATCTGGCGGCTACATAACCACATTCCAACAAAGAAACTTCTTTATCAAGCAACGCGACGGAGGGGTGGCTAACCCACCCCTCCGTCGCGTTGAAAGTGCGCTGTTGTTTGTCTTCTTTCTTGGTCTAGTGTCTTACTGCGCCACATCAAATATGAATATGTACCAACTAGCCCAAAGTTCTTTATTACTTACTACATGGGATTTCAGGGATCCCGTTTCACATTATCTGGTGCCAACGTTCTGTGGGCGCCGTACATCCACACGTAAATATAATCACCTCAATTCTGACGTCATTGTAATGGCGCACCTTCAAGAGCTCGCCAGCACTGGTCGCCTTCCAGTAACCGTAATTTTCAGAAAAATATATGTTTCTTCTAAAAATGAGCAACGCATGATCGCAGCGATTGTTGAGTTGAGCATTCTGTACGCGACATCGAAAAGGAAAAAAAGAAAAAGAAAAATTGAAGGACGCTCAAGCTTAGCCTTTAAGTGTGGAACGCGGAAACGTTGTAATGTTCCACTCGCATCGCAACGCTATCTCGTTAAAACGCACAGAGAACATTCATTAAAACCAGCGCCTTATTCATAACCCCTATGTACCTTTCCGCACGGCGTGTCGTAGAGTTACCGTACATGCTACCTGCGGTAGCATATACAGTAACTCTAGCGTGTCGAGCAGGAGAGCGCCATCTGGATGATGTTTACCTAGTAGGTAGCCTATCCGGGAACCGCCTCCTCTACATAGGAGGCACTGCTGATTTCTTTTTTTTTTTTTCCACCACGGAAGCCGGCGAGCTCCGAAAAGGGCAACTCCGGCGATTTTTCAGTGTCAAATGATCTCACTGAAATTTTCACTATATATTCTCCTCCGTACTGTATTAATATTTGCCAAGTCAGATGGTTGTAACACATTTAGTTTTCTTGTAAATGAATTAAAAAAAATTCTTTAGCGGATTCCCGCTCGAGTTACCTTGTGTTTTTTGAAGTAATCACCTTCAACGCTCTCTATACCCACGCCAGCGGGCCGTCAAAAGCAAAACGGCGATACTTCAGCGCGGAAATCGTCGCCGTCAAGTTCAGAAACACTGGCAGTCCTCAATACATCGTCGAATGACCTCGCCATTGGCGTTTTTCTGACACCAGCTCTATATTTCTGATGGCGGGGAGGCTGTGACGTCATCGCATACGCTGCATGAAGCACCTACCCGTGTCGCTTTCGTTTCGAACATGCCTTTCACTTGGTTACTCTAAATTATTGGTGCGTTTCTGAGCAAACTGAGCTACCTTGGCTGCTACAGCACTATGGGTAACATTGATATCAGAAGAGATGGTGAAAAAACCGCCGGACTTGCCCTTTAACACGCGTTAAGAAAGAGAAAACGATAATGAAAAAAAAAATACATACAGATAAAGCTGCCACCTGAGCACAGGCCTGAGTCATAGCATGTATGGTGTAGCTCCCATAACAAAGCACTGAACGGAACAAGCGTACGCCTTGGAATGCAAGAAGTTGCTTTCCCGTTGCCTCTAACAAATGAACGCTGTTGCGTGGGGCACGTGTGTTTAGTGACTATGGCATCGCAAAGGCATTATTGGTGCTCGCTTTCCTACTACTAGATGGAGCGCACGCCGCGACTGGTGTTCACACCGGACGTACTCTCCTTCGTGAAAAATGAACTCCGAGGCTGTCCGGGTCCTGCCGAGCGACCCCGCATCGAGGGCTTCAGAAGATGTGTCGCTAGGCTTCGAGCAGAGAGTGGGATCCAATAAGGCGTTGGTTCATTCAGTCAGCCTCACATGCAGGCTGGGGCAGCTCCTGACGGAATGCCGGCGACCCTGCCAACCCCAGACTCGAGGCGCATCGCAGCCTCGCCGCGTAGGCTGCGTACTAACGGCCTCTTTCCTTACCGAGCGCTCCTTCACGCTGCCAAATTAGGTTCAGCGCTCCCACTACCAGTGTCGCTGATCAATCTTCACCTCCCGAGGATCGCAGTGTGAACCATCCGGTAGCGACGGTCTCGCTTGGAAGCACGAAAAATGGGCCTGTCCGCCATTGTTTTTGTACAACGTAATGTCGCCGGGAGCGAAGTGAAGCGAATTGAAGGGGCCACATATTGGCGACAGCACTGATGGATGGGCAGAAAAGAAAAAAACGTCAAACAGCGAGGTCGAATGTAACGTTACCTCGGCATGATCTTGAGCTGCAATTTAGACATTCCTTCACTGGCCTTGCCCGTTTTGTGAAACCTGATCGACACAAAAGCCTTATAAAAATTATCGCTGGTGTACTTGGGAGAACCTCAGACAAAGAAATATTGCACAGAAAGCAATGGCAACATGTATGGCAGCGCAACGCAGCATCACTCACTCACTCACTCACTCACTCACTCACTCACTCACTCACTCACTCACTCACTCACTCACTCACTCACTCACTCACTCACTCACTCACTCACTCAATCAATCAATCAATCAATCAATCAATCAATCAATCAATCAATCAATCAATCAATCAATCAATCAATCACTATGCGTTGGTCGGCTGAGCAGGCGATCAAATACTTCTGCAGCTGAAACACATGTCGTGAGATCCCAGCTGCCTAAAGAAGGTTGTTTCTTGTTTCGTGTTACACAATATTTCATACGCCGTTTTTGAATAAACTGAATCATACGCAAAGTCGATTCAAGAAAGACAAGCAATTTCGTACCTGTGCTAAGAAACACTGGTATTATACTCTTCACAGTGAAAAAAAAAAACAAAACAACGCGGGAAAAAACGCCCTCTGAGACAGTGAATTACTTCTTTCCTGTACCGCGTCAGCAGCGCGTGCACGCGCGCATTTGGATCTTGTATAGTACCTGCCGCGTTGTTCTCACTTCGCGAGAAAGCGGGAGCAAGAAGCAATGAGATAGTATACTTTGAGGACTGCAAACACAGAAATTCCTGCAATCCATAAATGCGAGTCATTCTTCTTAAGAATAGCATCGATGGAAAGAAGGAGAGTGAAGAATAGTCGTAGTGGTGGTTGTTTATTCGTTGATTGCATATATAAAACTCGGTACTAGGAGAAAAGTTATTACTGGAGACCACAATAACCGTAGCTACAGCTGACGCCTGAACCGTGGTCGCCAGTAAGTGGGGAGGAAGGTGGAATTAAAGGATAAGGATAGGGAGAGAGCGGGATAACAGAGAGGAATCAGCTATCTGCATGTGTACACAAAAAGTCTCAAAGTTCGCTTTCAATTCGGCCTCCTCAAGGGCGTTGTCACCAGGCCCCGCACACCGGCACTGCGATGTCATGGAGAGCAGCCTCCTGGCGACGCCGGGCTGATCGAGGAAGACGTATATAAAGCTTGTGGGCCGCCTCTCGCGCACACCACGTGACCAAAGGAGCGCCATAGCGCTATCGGCCGGCAGCCCGTGCTCGCGGAAGCAGCTCAAGAGTTCCTCCCGAGGTGCTGCAAAAGCGCTGCACCGCTGAAGCAGGGGTTCCAGAGTCTCTTCTCCTCCACAGTGCTGGCAGCTGTGTGCAGGAGCGAGCCCCAGGTATTGACGGTGCGCTTGCGTAGGAAACGCCTCGGGCTCCCCCTTCGGAGCGAACGCGATACCACCTTTCGAGACGACTGTGCATACCATACAGTGCACTGCCACGGCTGCTACATAGAAGTTCTATGTACCGGCAGTAGTAATCCAGTATTCTAGTACGCTGTACCCGTTGACTACCGAGCGCCACTTCGCGGCGGTGAAAAAAGCGGTCGGTGCCCGACGGCACTGCGGACTCCGAAACCAGTAGGAGGCGGACGCGGATGCTCTTACACCATTTCTTTCCATGCATAACAAGCGCGAGAAAGTATATATATATATATATATATATATATATATATAATATATATAATATATATATATATATATATATATATATATATTATATATATATATATATATATATATATATATATATATATATATATATTCCAGATCTCGCGAAACAACCACCGCTATGTTGACGATCAAGAGTTATAATGGTCACTCCATCGACAACGGCAATGACGTAAGTGGAAGGCAAAACGTCCGCTCTATGTTTTGCTGAGATATTTCCAGGGTGTAATTTTTCCTCCTACGTTTGGCGAACGGTCCAATGGCCTCACATATACCGGCATCGTAAAACCAATGCAGCAAACTTTATAAAAAGAAACAGAAAACCCAGGTGGACACTTTGGCAATACGGCTCTTTTCTTCCACAGAGTGCGATCAAATGTATGGCACTCAAATGTTGGCACTCAAATGTATACGGCAATAACAAACTGTCGGACCTTCCCGCTCACCGAGAAATGACCCGACCCGGGCTCTTATGCTTCCCGGTCTCATCCTCGAAGGGCCGCATTCTGTGAAAGGAGTGCGATACCGCGGTTTAGACCTTTACGATCGCAAACCGCGGCGACCGGCCCCAACGGCCGTCATTGAGGCGGCGGACGAAGGCTTTCTCATCTGCGATTCTCAACGATGTGAGGAACTCGGGGTTCTTCGAAAAGAGCGTTGTAAGTTCGAAAGGACCCGCGAGGCTATACGCCTTGAGAATGCCGCTTTCTTTCTTCCGCAGTGAAGTTCGTGGGAAGCCCGCAGAAGCAACGTAAATAATGCCGCAAGATGCCTATGAATCGTAAGAGGAATTTAAACTTTCCAACCGGGGGCAGTTCACTCGCGTTCGCTTTCATTTCTATAATATGCCTCCATATTATCCCTTCCGTGGTTTATCCCTTAAATAACGTATTCAGCCGCCTTATATATATGCCATCATTGATGCATTAAATCAACTATAACACGATGTGACGGAACTCAATCTGTTCTAGAGCATCGTGGTCATCAAGAAAGAACTTCTTGCTAACTTTTCACCGCTTTCCTCTTTCCTCGGTAGGGTAGCCATTCGAGACCCGTATTAGTTAACCTTCCTATTGTTTGCACGGAAAATCGAAAGCCCCTTATTGCTCATAACAAACCTTTGTACACCAGAACGCTGTAAATCCAATATTCAAGAGAAACGGGTGTTAGCTAGCCTGAACCTCTAGCACTTGCTAAGGAACAACTTTACACGGCGATTCTGTCCAGATTTTAAGCGTATCAGCCGAAAGGAACGTCAGCGCCGCGTGGCTAAACCAAGGAAACAGCAAACGCGAAGAAGGAGCAGCATTGCACGCGAATTTTTCAGGGACCACAAAGGCGGCGCGGCTTAAAAGAACAACACACGGTACGGGGCTGCGCGATATTGCTTCATTCCGTCCTGCGCAGAACGTACGACGCCAGGGCCGTGTCCAAGGGGAGAAAAAAGTAAATAAATAAAACGCACCGAGCGGCAAGCGGTCACGTCTAAAGCGCAATTTAATCAAGACTTGATCCATTACTCTCGCAAAGGCATGGTCAACATCATGGCTGCCTAGGGAAAGAGGAGAGTGTAGGGAGGAGGGGGTGGAAGGAAGGAGAGGCACGGTTCGTCGGCCATAAGCTGTCGTCCCGACGCCCCGCCGCGGCCAGTCGCTTACAACGACCACAGGGCCACCAAGCCTCCATCAGCGGTGCGCCGAGCATAAATAAGCCGCCCGCTGGGCAGCCGCCGCTATAACGCACGCGACCAAGAATTAGTTTACGCCGCCATACACGAACGAAGACCACATAGTTGTGCGGCCGCGTTCACACGAAGGGAGAAAGGGCCCCGGAAGGAAGCCTGGAGAAAGTATTGCCCGAAGGCACAGATGCGGCAAGCGTCGTTGCTCGAGTTCTTTCTCTCCTCCTTTTCTTTCCTTTAGTACTTTCTTGAGGACGTGGATATGTTCCTTGGCGTTTACTTGGCCGTGCCTCGCGCGAGCGATTCGAAAGAAGGGCTCGACGTAGTCTCCTCGTCCACGGTTTACGACTGGCCCCACCGTAAAAAGGAGAGACGGAAGCAGAGCGATCTCCATGGCCTGTTGGCAGCTGCCGTGGTCCTATAGGCCTGTTGAGCACGCTCAGTCCCGTCTAAGCTGATCATGTACGAAGTGGGGTACCGGCAAAGCAGAGTTGGCTTACGTTGTGACGCATGTACGCGTTCACGGGTGATTACGTGCTTCTGAAGTCAGCTCGTCGTGGACTACAGGAGCTAACTTCCAGCGCTTCGTTGAGAGCAACGCAGTGCCTAAACTTGGTTGGTTTACGGTTAACGCAGGCACGTTTACAGTGGGTTACGTGCGTCTGGTGCGAGGTCGTTGTTGACTTTGTGGGCTAACCTGTGATGTTGCCAGGAAAGATGCATGCGGTGAAGGTAATTGGGTCAATGAGTGAATGTGTCGCAATGAACCGAGAGTAGGTGTGTTTTATAAGAGTTAACATGAACGCGCGGATGAGACGAAGATAAGCAGGGAATGTAGATGAGAAGAGGAACCATGTGGTACTCTGCATTATGAAACGGTCACGCTATTTAAACGCAGTAATTATGGTTGCTGTCGAAGAGTAAAAGCAGTGAACCTACTTCATTCTTTGCCTCGGTGTTTGATTTTCGCAGCAAAGGTTGTTGTAAAGGACTTCCGAAATCGATCTTATACGACTGATTGAATGCCGTAGAAGTAACATACCCAATGTTTGGCAGAAGGCCAATGACTTACTGTAAAAATTAATTTCGCCACATAAGGGAGAATAAAACAATAAACGAATGTAACCAATGTGTTTGTTTAGAAACCAGAGCAATAAAGCTTTTGCCAGCATTACAGTTAATTGCATGTTAATAAATGGCCCGCGAAATCGAAACGACGCCACTCTAAGGCCGAAACGGAAAACTAATTATGTGATAATAGATATCTCCGTGAAATCGAAAATTGTCGCGACGGAAAAATGACCACAGTGGTATAAATAAATAAATAAATAAATAAATAAATAAATAAATAAATAAATAAATACCCTCCGCATGCGATGCACGTGCGCGACCTTAATGTCGACCTTATTGTGACAAAAGCTTACGAATCTTTTCTTCCGCTTTAGCACAAGCGAAAATAACCAAAGACTATATGCGATGATGTTTCTGCAAGGAGCGGGAGAATAAGGAAAAAAAAAAAAAAAAGAAATACGGAGAAACTTACTGATTCCAGGCCTAGCTAACAGGCTTATATTGCACGAGGACACGAATAATATTTTTTGTTCTATGAAAAGTGTAGCCATGGAAACGATGATATTGACGGATAATTCCCATTACGTCTGTCCCTGAGGTCACGTGTTCGGACACGCGTGGACGAGACGGTATAAGTCAATGCACATAAGGGATAAGCCTTACAATCGCTAATAAGCACTGCCACAGTGAATAGCAAGCCGCTGACAAAAAGATAACTTCACAATATTTGCGTAGTAATAGATTATTTCGAATTATCTTCACTGTGATTATGTGACGCCCCGAGAGGCGTTGGCTGGCCGATACACGGGAACGCGGGGAGCGGGAATATTTGGCTTTCTGTATTCCCGTTTTTCGGCTGCCGCGGCGGTCAGAGTATCGCCGGGGCTTTGGTTATCCGTGAGTTTGCAGAAAGCGCGCTTCGACGGGAGAGCCGATGCTTCCACGGTGTCCCCATCATATGAGCGCGAACATTAGGCGGCGAGTCTGGGGAGAACAGAATGCCGACGTTTTTATAAGGACGCCCCGCGCGCCCCTAAGTGCGCTCGAATAAAAAAAGCCAGCGGAGCTTATTCGGCGTGTTTCAGTCGTCATGAAATGCAGTAAGAAGATCGGCGTCTCGTACGCGCACACCTGACCGACCACAAAATGAGACTGCCGACAGGCGCGTCTTGTCACCGGGCACTTCCAGCGTGATGGCGCTTTGTATCGGTCGTTCATTGATGAGTCTTTTGCCATGTTAATTCCTGTGTTACACTATGCGTTTACTTCGCTCCTTGTTTGCCTTGCATCATTACGTTGTCTACTAATTGCTAATTGCACACCTTGATCATTTCGTATATTACATTTCATGTTTTGTTAGCTTAAGAAACCCTAATGCCTCTTTTCTTCCCGATCCCAGCACGAATCCGTTTTGTATGGTCGGTGGTTGAGATGTGTGGCCAAAGGGGGATGAGCGAGGTTAGTTGTGGTAGTTTGTAAGGGGGGCGACGGTGGTTGTGGTAATTGTGAAGTGTTGTGCGTAGAACCGCCTCCTCCGTTGCGCGTGGTTGGGACGTCTCAGTTACACGAACAGATGCAATTTGCGACAGAATTAATGTAGAAAAAAAGCGGACTACGAACCAATAAAGAATTTGTTATTTCGTGTAATAAACCTTGCAGAAGTTAGGAGTTTTTCTTTTTTCAATAAAGTATGTAAAAGACATTATGATTCCCATCCTTATACGTGCTCATTTAAACGTTCGCTCGGTAAGAATGAAGGGGAAGTTCAAACTGCATGATCAGTAGCTCTATGTACGTATAAAATACAGACTTGCTCGAAAAAAGTATTTCGCAATTCTCAACACCTGCCACCGCACAGTTGCCAATCGAGGTGGTCACATGAGGCATCTTCGTATTAGGTAATCATGAAAATAAAAAATAAATAAAAATAACGCATGGTTGTGTTCATCTTTAATTCGCTTGGTGCGTTTGGCTTCATAGTGTATACTCGTTTTGACCAAATCCTAAGCTGAAGTCTACAAAATACTTTTACCAAAGAGGCAAGTCCTATCATCATACTGTAAATGTGAAGCAGCGCACTTTTAAAGAAAACAAAGGAGGGAAGCACGAAAGCAACGAGATCTTCTCCACTCGAACTAATTTTATTTTCAGGAACGCTACTTTATATACGTGCATGTGTGTGCACATCCCCGAATGATACGGATAGGAAGTAACAGATAGGCTATTCCGTACCTGTGTCGCCCGGGACAGCGCTGGTGCGTACAGGCATACGAAGTATTGTTTCTAGAAAATAATATTATTGTCTTGCATTGTGCGTTTCCCTTCTGACCTCCGTCAAATGAGCGCTGATTCAGCTATTACGGTATGATGCGCAATCACGAAACTCGTCCTGCTTTCAACCTTATTCCGGCGAAGCTTGTACAGTCTCGCTTGAGTCGGTGTGCCTAGTCGGCGTTGCGGTTGTCACGCCTAAACTCCCAGAAAATGGAACTCCTGGCGTTTTCTAAAAAAAAAAAAAAATGTTACCGGCGCTAGCATTTGAACACGGGACCCTACATTAACCGCTTGACTACACAGCCTCTTTTTTCTTTCGTTCTTTATTGAAATTGGACATTCATACATAATACGTAGGAATTGGTATCCCGACACACACACACACACACACACACACACACACACACACACACACACACACACACACACACACACACACACACACACACACACACACACATATATATATATATATATATATATATATATATATATATGTGTGTATGTTAAAAAAATAAACGTTACATATTACAGGTATCAGCCCACCATAGCATGACCATAGTAAATTAGAAAGATTTCATGTGCCACACAGGTTCTACACGAGGTACCTATTAAGGTACACAGGGTAGCGCTTTTTGTACTTCAAAAAAGTTAGCACATCCTCATGGAAATACCCTCGGACACGTTTCACATCAACATCATTATGACTTGCAGCTATTCTATATCTCCATATGCCATGAAGGCCCAGCAACATATACATAAGAATGCCAAGTGGTACACCGTCATCGTCTGCCACTGGCAAGAACCTTAAACCATGGGATTTATCGGAAATTCTTTCTAGGAGTATGTTCCTGAAGAATACCGCGTCCCAACATTATATGAAAACATGTTCAATTGTCTTTAGGTTTTTCACAAAGTGAGCAATCCTACCCCACGCCCGAGAGAAGCGAACCTATCTGAACCGTATGCATGTTTTTTTTTTTTTTTACCAACACGATTACGACTTTCGAAGTGCAACAAATAAAGAGCGCCGGGAAAGAAAACGACGATCGGGAAAGATAAAGAAGGAATTATATAAACTTATTGTTCTGCCGAGCGTGTGGCTGATAACGGTAGTTTTGGACATGATTGCACGGCCACCACGCGTGACTAAGTTCACCTAATGCCCCGGAGTCAACGAAAGCTCACGCAACTGCAAGTGTGGAAGGACAAGTAGAGTCGGGTGCACTCGAGACAGGCTTCGCTTGCTCTTCATTTTCTCGACCGCGATTCTTTCGAAATACAAATACACTTGGTCCCTGGTTCCAGCATCGCTAATTTAATGCACTGTTGCCGCTAAATAGACACACAATGCAGGAACGAAACACAAACACGGTGACGCAGGCAGTACTTTCAACCTCGACATTAGTTCAAATTATCGGAACCGCCCGACGGCGACATTGCATGTGCAACGATTTAACAAAAATGACTGGCACGATGTCACTATGTATGCACAACGACCGCCTGTAATGGAACAAAGTACGTAGGTGGTTAAAACGGCCTGTATGCTAGGAGCCACGATCATCGTGTCGCTTCGTGAAGGTGTGCGGCCGAGGAGTCTAGGAGGAATGGTTCGCTTGAAGTTAACAAAGTGCTCCGCAGTGTGTTAAGTCCTTACATAACGACAGTAGACGGGAACCAATCCGCGTGCGCGCGCGCGCGCCCGCGCACACACACACACACACACACACACACACACACACACACACACACACACACACACACACACACACACACACACACACACACACACACACACACACACACACACAAAGAAAAGAAGAACTCTTCCTACATATTTGTTTGTAACAGGATTTTGAACTAATACTGGCCCTGATAATAGCACTATTGCATAATAATAATTTCTGGGGGTATACGGCAGTGGAGGTCGTGGTGGGACATCGTATAGCTGACTCCGGAAGTTCCGACAACATGGGGTTCTTTAACGTGCACTGACATCCCACGGTACACGGGTCTCAAGGACTTCGCCTCCATCGAAGTACGGGATTCGATTCCGCTACCATCAGGTCAGCAGTCGAGATCCATTGCCACTATAGACCACCGTGGCGAGGCATACCACTGCTGAAGGAAACCATCAAATCGCAAAGAGCACCTATGGCTAAGACCCCTGCAAATACGGGGTCATGGTGCCTGTATAACAATGCTGATATTCGATTCACGTTTTTTGAAGAAAAGTAGTCAGTCGCAACAGACAAATGGAGCTGATGAGCAGCCGATGGCGCAATAAATAAATAAATAAATAAATAAATAAATAAATAAATAAATAAATAAATAAATCAATATCATTAAAGGCTTCGTGAATTCTGCCTCGTCAACGTGAAGGTACTTCTGAAACTCATCTTATGGACGCTTTCTGCGCAGTCAGTGCAAATCCCATAAAGGAAAAACAGCAGGAAGCAAGTTAAACGATTTGTGTAAATAATTAGGTGCACTTAGAGATATCAAAGGGGTCTTCTTTCACACAGAATTCTTACGCTAGAACTTCTGCAGCTTTCAAATTTGTGCCAATTCCGACACTGCAATTATGATTAGCGAATGCAGATGGCTAGGGACCAGGAACAAGTTAATTCGCCCGATAAAATTGACGTGAAACGATTGACAAACCTGTATCGCGATATGGTTTTGAATATAAAACCATTGCTTTAGAAAACACCTGGCGTCTTTCGTTAAGCAGCTGGCGTCTTTTCGTTTTGCTTTAGAAACATCTGGCGTCTTTTCGTTTTGCTTTTAGAAAACATCTGGCGTCTTTCGTTGGTTTATTTCATCAATCAACGGCGTTTTGAACAAAATTTTTATTGTTTAATCACGCACAGGAGAAATCTCACCAGGCACTACCTTGGAGGTAAACAATGGCTGCTACTGGGAATGAGAGACAGCAGAAGTCGGCTTTTAACACTTCTACTTCTACTAACGTTTCCTACTGGAACATGCCAATGGCTGCTAAAGGGGAATGAGAGACAGAAGAATTCGGCTTTTAGTTAACGCGCACGCTGCGAATTTTTTTTATTGTTCAACAACGCACAGGAGAAATCTCCCACCGGCACCACCTTGGAGGTCAAAGCGTAAGACTGGTTACGCACTACGACTACGACGACGAGGGACGAACGGGTGCCGCTTTAAGGAGCTTCGCCCCTAATATAGCGAGGATGGGGGAGGAACGTGGGAAAATCGTGTTGTAACGGAGAGGCTTATGCTACGTACCTCTAGCTTCACAGTCGATGCTCGAGTCAATAGCAGGAATGAACGTTGGCGGCGCCTTGTAGCAATGAAAGGGATACTCGTTCATTCTGGGTTAATAACGCTTTCATAAAGCTGCGGTTCAGCTGGCTTCTCATAGAGGCCTTTCAAGCACGGAGTCATTTTTTTTTCCCGGGTTGCCTGACGCAATCTGTTCAGCCCTCGCTGTACAACGGGGAGTTTGTGAGACCCGGGTAAACAATCGCCAAAGGCACTCGCGTTATTTGGCGAAAGCGTTGCATCACAGAGCGTTCGTTAAAAAGCAAGGAACGACGCGGACAAGCCTCGCCGCAATCTTCCATTTTACCTCTACTCTTGCCTGCCTTTCCGCAGCGGCATCTACCATAAGGGCGCAGACATTGCGTTGTGGCAAGACCGGCACAGCAACGTGAACGTCAAGAGAAAGGCCGAAAGAATTTGGGGGGAGGCGACATCGTCATGCCAGACGCATTTATTGTCGACACTGGCAGGGGCAGTGGTTCGCTCGACAGAGGCCGAGACAGCGCTGGGGCCAGCCGTGGTCTGGCTAAGCCAGCCGCAGCGCCTCCCGTCGAATTGCGAGCGCGTTGTTGCGAATCAGCGGGCATCCATCACGGACGCAGGCCGTTGGCGCCGGCTCACGCAACCGTGCAACGCGCACGTCAGCGGGCAGTGCGCTCGGCGTTGTCGGCACAACTCGGCCGCGTCCCCGCTTTGCACATACGCCTCGCCAACTGCGTGCAGCGCAGGGAAAGTTGTGAACCGCGTCAGCCCGTGAGGAGGCGGAGCGAAAAAAATAACGGCAAAGTATAATACCCCTCATTGACTGTGATATTCGACCGAGTGGATCAGTGATGGACAGGTGGAGAGACCTTGTCTCTTTGGCAGGCGCCCTTACTGTTCATTGTATTGTTTGTGTAGTTTGCGGCCTGTAAAAAGGACAAACTCGAGAAACTACGGAGCACGCGCAGTGCGCCTTAAAAAGGAGGTTGATAAGCTTGATTGATTGATTGATTTGTGGGGTTTAACGTCCCAAAACCAGCTCTGATTATGAGAGACGCCGTAGTGGAGGGCTCCGGAAATTTCGGCCACCTGGGGTTCTTTAACGTGCACTGACATCGCACAGCACACGGGCCTCAACATTTCGCCTCCATCGAAATGCAGCCGCCGCGGCCGGGATTCGATCCCGCGACCATCGGATCAGCAGCCGAGTGCCATAACCACTAGACCACCGTGGCGGGGCTTGATAAGCTTAATGCTAGGTAAAGACAGAAAGGGAAAAGAAAGGAAGGAGGAAAAGCGTCTGGTTGGCTAGGAAGGGAAAGAGATAGATAGATAGATAGATAGATAGATAGATAGATAGATAGATAGATAGATAGATAGATAGATAGATAGATAGATAGATAGATAGATAGAAAGCGGCAGTGTGTGTACGTGTGCGGATAGCATCACTCAATGAGAGACAAGAAAGAACCAGTCGTTTTTCAAAACTGAAAGGAACACTAAAGTGAAAAAGAATTTTTTTCGCTTTAGTGGATTAGCGTTTCACAATACCAAAAAACATCAAGCTTGCGAGGAGAAGACCCTCGGTATGCTAGAAAATACGCAAGAAACCCATGCATCTCCACGAAGTGAATCATGACGAGTGGGCGAAGCACTGGGGATCGTTCGGTGCTACCGCAAATCACCCGTGACATGGCCCACACGCGCATGTAAATGAGTGGCAACGCGTGTGTATTCACGCTCCTGGTTTTTATAGAATTCCTGCGCTCCCACGTCGTAGATCGCGCCGAGTTCCGGATTACTTTTAGTTAACGCTCACGCTGCGAATCCTTGCGGTTCAACTACGCACAAGAGAAATCTCCCACCGGCACTACATTGCAGGTCATGATCCAGTGCCTATATATATGGGGTGGCCGGTAAACGGTTGTGCAGCGCGAGCAGTCGGTTTTTTTTTCAATCAAGAAACTCGCTACAAGACGCTGCCTGCCTCGGCGTTGTCTCTCGCGGGCGAGGGCGCGTTCTCGTTCCTTGTGAACTGATACAGATGATGATGACGACTGTGGTACGGTTGAGGATCTGGATTTTGTAGTGCAGCGCTCCATGGCGTATTCTTTGTATCATGCATTGTGCTATCCTATACTTTACTGATTTACACATAAAGTTGTTTTTTACACAGGTGTTTTCGTTTTTCGTTGTGCAGGTGTTCTGTTTCGGTTTCGGTTTCGTGTAGCGTGACGGACGCGGACGACGACAAGGCTAGACCAGGCTAAGGAGGTTCGCCCCTAAAAGAAAGTACTGCTGGCGACGCCGCTTTGAAATTCCAGTACTAGTACACATGACGCCGCAGCTAGATCTTTCATGGCGTCTACTAAAGACTAATCGGTAAGAGAGACCTATACAATGTGTTCTCATGAAGCCAGAGACTTAACACGGGGAGTTTCAGAACACTTGATGGGCGAATTTGGCGAGAGTACGCTAAAAGGAAATTGGCCTTTTGACGTCACGAGGCCGTAGTTCCTGCGCGAATTTCAAAACTAAAAGGTCGTCGTTCATTTTCTATTTTAATATCGAACATAAAATTCGAAAATAAACGGCATTAAAGCTCTCGACATATAACTTATTCTAAACCACTCAACATGTTCGCTAAGTGTCCCATTAAAGGGGCCTTTCCAACCCGCAGGCCATATACTCGGTGGGGACAGTGTCTTAGTACAGTGTTCTAACTGTCATTGGATAATCACGTAGCCGGCGCGATGGAGTGGGCATTTATTGCGATTTCATGTCAAATCGAGAACTATGGCACAGTGGGCGTGGTGCGCGCTCCATGATGGGGCATTCATACAGTACGTATTTCGAAACCCACTAAGTTTTGAACGACGTCTTGAAACATCAGTTCGAAACACGACAGCACGAAACGAATATATGCAGTGGCGTCGCTTTCGCGAATAACGTGTGAAATTGGCTGCTGAGGGTAAAGTTGTCTAGACCACGTAATGCATTGAACAAGTAGTAGGCTTGTGGTCTAATATTTAGAAAATGTGTGCTGTGAGGAAGACAGCACTGCCCGGGCTGCGGCGCTGGATCCGAGTGGTAGAGCAACAAGGAAGAGAAAGACGAAGGGCAGAATAGAACAGCCGGCCTGCAGCTAAGGCGCTTTGTCTACGTCTCTCTTTATTACAGTGCCTATGGAAGATAGAAAGCAGATGAGGAGGGCAGGCGATTTCGGTAACGCGTTGACATCGCGCACTATGCACGTGTGTAGTATGGAGCTGGCTAATGCCAGACATAGTTGTTGATGACTAGTGGAGGATGTCCAAAATGTTATAAGGATTAAAAAAAATTCAATATGGAAAGGCAAAGTTGAGCTGCTTTCACTGTGCACCCTTGCATGAAAAAGAGTGCAGAATGATACAAAAAAAAAATGAGAGTGAATCAGCAGGAAGAATTTGGCGTGACAAAAATCAGTAGAAACCAAATGGAGAATATAGAACGGGCACAAAGCGCACTATAGTGACAACTCTTCGTGACGTATGCGAATTTCGCGCTCCGAAAGGCCGGCATCGTATTCGCAATTGCACACTCATTAAAGTTAACGCACATGTATATTGCTCGTACACATGTCACTGCGAATAAAGCATAGACCGAACGTCTAGCGAATACATTTTTAAAATGTAGGAAAGGCTGGAGTTATCAGATGCAGTGGAAACCGTGCATGTTCCAACAGAAAATTATCGATGGCGGTTACCACAGACACGGAAAAATGACGCAACATCCTGCTTAATGCCACTTCGTACAAGTACTCCAGTCGATCCATGAAAAAATAACATTTGTACAAAGCCCATTAACATGAAATCGGTAACGTCGGCACAAAGTGCAACCACACGAACACGAAATATGTCGATCTAAAACGCTACAGGTAAGTAGGTGGTCCTACCACACAACACGACACGAAGGTTGATATAGAGCCCAAAAAACTTCTATAGAAAGCGTAACACGTAGTCGATACTAGTATAGGGTTCCAAAGACTTCTATAGAAGGCGTAACAACGCGTAGTCGATACCGGTATAGAGCTCCAAGGACTTCTATAGGAAACGTAACAACATATAGTCGATACTGGTATAGAGTTCCAAAGACTTCTATAGAAAGTGTAACAACACGTAGTCGATACCGCCGCTCAGTCCGCTGACGGCAGGCGCACTTTGCTCTCGCTCTACTGTACAGAGTCGGTAACCTGCGCCACCGATCGACACGCTAGGCGCGGATTCGACGGCAGGCCGAACACTGCACGTGTGTGCATATACAACGGCCCTGCTAACGTGAGGCGGTCGATCATGCGCGCTCGTTGCGCTAATTCACTCAACCTGTCACTGAGCTGCGACGACGGTTGGGTAATCGGTGCCCGAAGCTGCTATACAGCAGAACGCGCACGTTTGCCGTCCCTTGTTTGTAGGCAAGCACGAGTGTATTTAGCGTACTGGGTACAAGCTTTCCGTTTAGTCCATCACGGAGTGGAGATCTCAGTTTCTGTGTTTGGCTGTGTTGCGAAATGGGTCGCTACCACGTCGACACGAATGCAATCACGTCTTCTATAGTACGCGGCAGCTACGGCGAATTCTAATTAGTTTTGTCCATACAGCTAGGATAACTGCGTGTATAGAGGAGCCGAGAGACAGAATGTTGGATCGAGCTATTTGGTATTGGTTCGTGAGTGAAAACTTTTGGGGCGCGAAATGGACGAGGACGAAAAACACACAGAATTTTTATGTTTTTGGTCCTCCCTCATTTCGCGCGCGAAGGCTTTCAGCTTTGAGCCGGGAGGCCTTGCAAAACTGTTTACAACGTAACACTGATAAAGCCCTGCCAACGTTTTGAAATGTTCTGAAGCAGAAAGAGCACATTAATACGTGTGCACTGCGAACGCTGTTTAAACATCGGATAGTGAAACAGCTCGGACTGCCCACACACAGAAATAAACAGGCGAATGGGGCAGGCACTAACTTGCAGCTTAGTTTTTCTACGTCAAAACGAACAACAACAACAACAAGAAGACTGGACAAACAAACAAAACTCCGGGCGCTACACGCACACGAAGTCAACGAAAACAAGTGGGCCCCATTAAAAAACGCCACGTCTATTGGAACAACGTACTAAATCGCCCACATTTCCCTTCTTTTCATTTTATGAATATCCCGTTTCGTAACTGAATAATTTAAGTGAGTTAAGTGTACCGTCCTGAAACCGTAAATCTCAAGAGTGCTATGTATTCTAGAGTGTTAAAAAAAGCAGCACTAAATGTACGAAGATCCAAACTCGGAAAGTATGTCGTTGTAACGGCTGGTGAATAATTGAATATTTACGCGAAACTGAAAAAAATACGCTGTTTATAATTATCTCGGGATAGAAGGGATAGAAATGAACCATAACCAAATGGTAAGATGCTTAATTTGAGCTGATTATGGTGTTGTTCGAGCAGTGAACTCACATTGGCATTAATACGCCAATACCCCCCCTCCCCCCCCCCCCCCCCATTTTCTTTTTCTTTTTAATGAAAACAGAGAGAAAGCACGCAATAAAGGAGCTCATATTTGACGTTGTCGCATGTGACGATTGCGTCACTACTACTACTACTGCTACTACTACTACTACTACTACTACTACTACTACTACTACTACTACTACTACTACTACTACTAATAATAATAATAATAATAATAGTAATAATAACTGGTGGAGTTTTACACTCCAAAACGAGCTATGATTATGAGTCATGTCCCGTAGTGGGTGGCACCGGAGTAGTTTTGACCACCTGGAGTTCTTTAAAGGGCAGTTAAATCTAAGTACACGGGGTTCTTTTTTTTTTTTTTCATCTCGCTCCAGTCGAAATGCGGCCGCCAAGACCGGGATTCAATACCACGATCTAGCGTCACTATACATACACTCATTCAACTTCAAACTACAGCGTTGTCGCTTCATATAGCTATGTCCCAAGTTTTCGTAAGCAAAGGACCCAATATTTTGTTTCAAAACAAAATTGACCAATACCGCAGTAACGTAGCGTTTCCCTTTTATGTTCTATCGAAGCTCGAAAGGTTAGCTCACTGCCTTTCGCAAGCTGCAGTGTTTATGAGTTCGCCGGGGCCAACCTATGGTTTCGAGACACGCTGGCGGATACCAATTTCCGAGAAGCGGCCAGTATATAGCAGTGACTCGCCGCAGCTCAATTGCTCCGGTGGCGCAAGGCTCTTTTACGCTGGCTTTTCAAAAGCATGACGACTATAGTTATTTACTGGGAAAGATTCCCCCGCGGACATGCTCGACAACGGTGGTGTCGAAATATATGTTATTCGATGGTTGCGAGGTTCACTGCTCCCCAAACGGCTCCCCCTTCAATCTGCTAACCGGACGGATGCTATTTACCCCGAAATATACTATACAGTTCGCTCGTATTTCCACATCGATCCCACCGCAAATGTCTGGGTCAATACGGCTTCGAGATGAGGACACTGGTACGATCATCTTCAACTTGATTGACTGCGTTCAACCATCGCTAGAATAATATTGCCATTGTGACGAACGTCTATACACATACAAGTATTAACGGTAACGGTATCGTTATTATTATTGTTCTTTTTCATGGTGTTTCAGAATTGATCGGGCAGCGTCGGGAACCTAGCAGGCTATGTTAGATTTGTTTGTGATGGCGCAGATGACAATCAATCGCAGTGTCAGGAAGAGGACAAAGAAGAGAAAGATGTTTTACTAGGGCTTTGGCTTGTTACCAATCCCCGCGGTGCAAGGAAACAAGAGAGGCGAGGATTAAGAGAGAGAAACACTAGAAATTGGCTGCGGTACGCTTCAGAAAGGGAGAATGCAAAGAAAAAGAAGCGAGAGAGGGAAAGAGAGAGGGAATATAAAAGATACACGGGCATATGTTCTCAGAAAGCGCAAAACCATATGTTCTCAGAAATTATGTTCTCAGAAAGCGCAAAAATGTCTCCATTTTCCCTGAACTGATGACCGGTGACGACGGTATTCTGGGACTATCTGATCGTTCAGAGGACGATCTTGTAGTTTCTTGAACGAGCTCCTCGGAGGAGAAGTGCCTGACAAGTGACTATATGATTGTAGTAGACTGAGTTACTGTACATAGGTTGTCCAATGCGTGAACGAGCAGCACTGGTGCACCACGCGTATAATTGATCGATGATTGATTTCTAGGGGTTTTTGCGTCCCAAAACCACCATATGGTTATAAGAGAGGCCGCAGTGAAGGGCTTCGGGAATTTCGACCGCATGGGGTTCTTTGACGTGCACTGACCCCGCACAGTAAACGGGCCTCAACATTTCGCCCCCATCGAAACGCAGCTGCCGCGGCAGAGATTCAATCCCGCGACCTTCGGATCATCAGCCGAGTGACATGGCCACCGGATAGCCGTGGCGGAACGGACAGCGAACATAGTCTTAAATCGCGTACGTTGTAGGAACGAGCACTTCTCAGAATGTCATAAACAGATGGTGAAGGAAGGGAAGGATGAATGAAATGCAAGCAGGTTAACTAGGACTGAGTCTGCCAAGGCTACCCTCCACTAAGAAAAGGGAAAAGGAGCATGCGATTGAGTGAAGAAGGGAAAGTCCGCTGTTGCTGCCGCCGACGTCGCAACGACTCTGGGCTCTTTATCACAGGCGATATCATACTCACGCACATTGCTCTTCACAGTACCGACTGCAGTTGTGAAGCGTGCGTTTCACACACGAAATTTATTTCCAAACGTGTCGATCGCGCGACACGCGCACTTTCTGAAGCCCCACCACGGGGGTCTAGTGGCTATGACACTGGGCTGCTGATACAAGGGTCGCGAGATCTAACCCTGGCCGCGGCGGCCGCGTTTCGATGGAGACGAAATGTTGAGGCCCGTGTGCTGCGCGATGTCAGTGCGCGTTAAAGAACCCCAGCTGACCGAAATTTACGGAGCCCTCCACCACGGTGTCTCTCATAATGATATGGCGGTTTTGGGACATAAAACTGCCGGAATCAAATCATCATAAACTTGCTGAAGCGTTTCACATTCAGGCGAGGGAATGCGACACGTCAGTCGCCGGCCATTTGTGGAAAAGACGATCCGCTCGGTAACAAAATGGTCTAGGAAAAAAGATTTAAAAAAAAGGGAAGGGATAAGGGTGCGCGTATTGGCCTGCCTTAGGGCTTAGTAATGGTGCGCATGCGCGGCGTGTACGCATGCCCTCGTTGGATATACATGTGCTTAACGAGGATTTCTGGCGACGATAACACTGGCGCCCCTCGCCTTTCAGGCTCGCGTGTGAGTTTGTGCTTCAATTTTTAGTGATGCGCAGATCAGCTCACGTCTTTCCATTTTAATGTGTTTTGTCATTAAACCTGCCTCCTCTGTCTTTCTCTCTCTTTTTACTCTTTATTGCCTTTCTGAACTGGATTACCTTAATAGAGCACGTGCTTTCAATGAGCAGTAGTTTGGTCTTCTTTCTGCTTTTTTACCTTGCATTTCCCTTTTGAACACTGCTGATGTACGCGCATTTCTGAAGAAAAGTTCAATTGTAAGTCAGCGCTGTGTTCATCTGTCTTGTTATAGTCTCTGCCTTTGCTTGCGCTGTACTTTATCGTGCATCGCTAGCTCGCCCAAACTTTCATGTTTGTCTTCTATTAATCGTGAAGGGTAGCAAACTAAACATTTCACTTCCGCTTATGCTTGCCGCCTTCCGCATATCATCTCTCTATCTGTCTCATTTAATATTTGCATTGTCCAAATGTGACGATTATTCGCAGAGCAGTGTCCCTTCTATTATATTAGCTTACGGCAATTCAACGGGATATGTAGAGGAACGCCGAAACTGTCACATCGTAACGCCTCGTATACATTAAAGCCTGAATGGCGAGAAAAAAGTTCTGAGGCCACTCGTCCATGGGCTTTCGCAGTCAGGGGCGTACATAGCACGTCCCGGCCGCATCCATCGGCGAAGATCCCCTATCGGGGCACAAAATTATGGACGTGCCCCGCAGCGATGCTGGCACGGTTGCCCCACTTGATGCAGTATAAGACATGAATGGGACACGGGGGGCGAGGAAGAAAGATACACCTCGCAACCCGCCCACCCTTTCTCTCGCACAGTCCGTATAGATGACTGCGTGTATAGGATGGCGTCTCAAGATGGAAGTAAAGCCATGGACCGGACAACACGCTGGGAGGTCCGCAGCGACCGTGCACTAATAAATTGCCGCCGGAGGCGCAAGCAGTAGCAGTATAAGACGCGACGCATCTCACGCCTCGGTTTCGTGAGATGGGGCCGCCATAGCGTCATTTTCTTGCCGTCTCATCGAGCGGAGATGAGCTGGCAGGAAAAACAAGGACGGATGAAACAGTTTCGCCTCTGGGCCCCTCGCATCTATCACTATGGCGAAGTCACTTTGGGTGCCTTTCAGTGGATGCGACGGGTGTTCGTGTTGTTTTTACTTGCAGTTCTTGCTGTCGTCATTGCTGCCTCATTTCGTCTCTTTCGTGTGGGAGCGCTTGGCTTGAGTGATACGCGTCTCCGCTCTGGTGGTGGTGGTGCCCATCTCCTGAATGCTACGTGACGCGCGAGTATTGGGGATATATGACGGATGAATGGCTATTCCGAAGTTGCGAGCGTGCGGGAATGTGACGGCAATGTATACGAGACGCCGTCCTAGAGAAATAAGTCAAAGTAGGCTTACTTAAGGTCTAAATCGTTCTCATGTGTACTACAGAAAAATAATTTTCAGGTGAACTTTACACCGACGCACTATATGATCGGTACACGGCGGTTATGCCAATCGTCTGAAAGCTTTTGTCCCGTGGAGCTTAGCCAAGCCTCTTACGGCCGCTGCCAAGCAATATCACTGTAATGGAACTGTCTGTCGAAGAGGGCCGATTGCATTGTCAGGCGAGAGGTTATTCACTTTCCTTGCAGCGATTGCGGCACTCGTCTCTTGCCCTGAGAATGTCCTACATATTTTTTTGGCCGTTTCTGCTCTACCTTACGGGCCTTGAAAGGGTTGTTCAATTAAGAAGTTATCCGTTTATACAGATAGTGCCATAGTAATGACGGAGGCATCTTGTCTGATTAGTTTTACGGGTTCGGAGTTCTTGCGCTCCGAGAAGCAGTGCAATCTATTCATTTAGAGCCATCTCATAGCTGTACACCATCCTGCAGAAGAGACCACTGTAGAGTACGGAAAGTTCAATGAAACGCGGTTCTCATGAGCAACTTACCTCAGAAACGGGACATTCGCACAATTGAACGACAGTACCGGGAGACGATACACTTTATAACCGGCTGCCGAGACGTTATGATAACAGCAGTAATCATCTTACCTGAATCGAGCTACTGCTGGAATGAAAACATTTGCGCACAGTAAGGCGTAGGCTCTGTGCATGACATGCAGTAGCAAATACTTATCTTTATTCGAAACAGCGTACTTCACTCCTAGGGAAGTGATTTTACATAGCCATTCGGAGTTTTACGAGTAGTCGTTATCATCAGTGATCATCATCCGTGACAATTACGCCTAAAACATTCGTGACCAAGGTACTGAAGGAGCTTTGTTGCACGCTGCTTGTTGTAGCGATCAGCAGGTCATACTCTATCATAACTGAATGCACCAGTAGATCTGCGTGTGACGCTCACGGCCATGAAAACTGAACCTCGCTTTTTATGGGAGACACGACACGTTATGGTACGAGGGAGCAAACGCTGTTTACCGATTTACGGGCGTTCATCTCCCTTCTATCTCTTTCATTCCCTTTCCTCTACCCTCACGGACACTGAGCCGTGCTCCCGACATGGGATACATAAAATAGCGTCCTTTCCGTAACCGAACCACAATTAGACACAGCAACAGCCGACCACTCCCAGAGCATGAATATACTTCCAGAGGTCCCAACGGGTATATGCTTGAAAGGCCAAAGTACTAGATTCCTTTATGCTGTCAAACGAATTGTGAAGTACGCAGTGACACCTTCAAATTTCGCACGTGAAGCTTTATATAGAGTAATGAAACGTTGCAAACAAAACTTGGGCTAACGCCTGTGCATTTCCTTTGTCCATATTTCTTATTTTTGAGAATTGCAGGCACGACCGCTTTAATTAAAGGGTTTAAGGGGAAACGAATAATTGATGCTCTGCTGAACTGGTCCACTAATTAAAAAAAGAAGCGTTGACAATTATAACTAAGGCTTGCGGCCTATCAACTGCAAGTCTCACATGTCTAAGGATGAATAAGGCTGCACAAAGAAAAGAACGATAATATATTTTGGTTTATGTAAACCAAACAAAGGAAACGAAAGCACTAGAGTGTAGCAAATTTCCTTGTGCAGAAGTTAACCGCATCAGAAATCAGCAGAAGAGGTTAAGTCATTTCAAGGGAGGTCCGCAGATGAGTTTCTCTTAGAAGAAGGCGTACCCGTCAAAATACGGCCACCAACGCAGCACTCTCGAAATGCTCGCCGCGCACAGTTTCAACGAAGAGAGCTCGCCTGGGACAAGGGCTGCCTTAATTCGCTATCTCCAGACCCACACACGCAGCGCCCACCATGGTTCCTAATCAACATTAAAGCGCCTCTTTCTTTAATTAAGTCCCGGCCATTTCCCCACCCCCGCCCGAACAGCGGTTCGCCTTAGCGCTCGGCAAATTGCCGCGCCGACAAGACGCAAGAGGTTTCAGTGAGAAAGATACAAAGGAAGACAGCGTAATGTACGCGAATTCGCTCTCAACCACTACATACGCCCTCCCGTCCCGATAAATTTCATGCGTCGGCGTGATGCGTTGCAATGTGCAGGGACCGAAGAATAAAAGAGAGATAAAGAAAGATAACAGTGGAGCGAGAAGGCGGGGAAGTTAACCGGAGCTTGTTCCGCTCGGCTGCCTTGCACTGGCTGGAGGGAATAGCAGCGACACACGAAGCAAGAGAAACAGCGTAAGGTGGGCTTTCCCTGCCGTGTTTGCACATGGAGGGGAAGCGCCCCCAACAGTCACAGTCTATTGCGCAGGCCCGGTGACCTCGACAGGACGGAGTAGGGCAACCGGAAGAACGATCGCGGGGAGTGAAACCTGCGCGAAAAAAAAAATAATAAGAGCATCTCTAAGCCGGCCCTCTACCGCTATACATTTATATGAATGGGCCGCTGTCGCTGCTTGATGCACTGTGCGTTGAACAGTGCCTGACGCTCATCGCGATAAGCTGCTATAAATTAGTCGTGCGTGATGTCAACGTCGTCGTTGGAACCCTTCGGGACACTTTAGTATGTTAGCGCCGCTGTACTATTTAGTACGCACTGAAGATAAACGACCGTCGGTGTAATTATAGTGAGTTTAGGGTGACCTTGCGCGTCAACCACGATTAAGCGCATTCTGTTCCCTTGAGTAATGAATGGGTTGCTGGTACCGATGTTGAAGTGACACGACAGATCAGAGCTGACCCGCCTCGACTCTCGGTTGTAAAGGTATACAGTTGTGGGAATGCCGCCATGGTAACGGGGCGTATGGACATGTTGCCCGCGATCACGTCTCTCGTATCTCGATGCACATTGCGGTGAATCGATGTATCACGACCACCAGTCGTGTCGAAGCACAATGACTGGAAGAGGCACGCAATGGTCCACGGCTAGAGCCGTTAGAACACCCATACACATCAGCGCAAGGGTAGATATATTTACCGTCTCACCCCTCAGCTTCATTAAGTACTGTCTGCATCTAAGTAAACATGGCGCACTGCGCGACCGAATGCATTACATGCGGCAGCTGTGAGCCGCTATCGCGATCATTTGTCCTCCTGAAGCCGCGATGCAAACGACGTCAACGTTGACGTCATCCAACGTTATGACCAATGGCCATCTTTCCTGTGGCCGGCTGTCGATATGCGCTACCAAGAAAAAAGTAAAGAAAGGGTCCCATCATGCCGTTGCGCCATTACCGGGTCAAAGAAATCCTTTGAGGTGGTCAATGAATCGATAAAGCCAATCTACATCGGCAAAGTCCGGTCACATCCGGGCTCTTTACGTCGACCTCTCGTTGAAGCAACGCTATATGCATCAAGTGAAAGAAGCAAACAAACAGAGTTGTTAATAGCATTCAGAAGGTGGGCCTCATGGCCCGGAGTATATCGACTTGTGTTCATCGCGTAGTGGCCACGGAAGCGTATAATGAACAAGGTCAAATCTGCGAGGAGCATGCTATGCACTATACACTTAGTTCGAGACAATCTACCATGTTAGAGAGGCAGACCTCTACAAGAAATAGTGGACGGTCTGAAGAGACACAAAGACGGGATAATAAATGAGGGACATACGCACCTAGTAATAGGAAAGCAACGTATGCATGTAAATACTCATGTAGTAAGTATGTGGTATGTCTTAATTAAATGAACGGTACCGTTGATCTGATCAGCAAAGTCGTTTCCTTTCCAGATTGAAGAACTTCCATTACACGTCCATGAAAACGAAAGCATAGCATATACGCAGCTCAGTGGTAATGTATACAAGAATTCAAGCAAGTAGAAAGTGTGTCGGACGCTTTTAATAAAACGAACGTTATCTTTTGTTCGATAAATGAACTACTTTTTTGGTACCTGATGAAGAACTTACATTTCGCGTCCCTTGAAAACGTGAAAACAACGCATCCATCCCCACCCCAATTTAACGTACAGAGAGAGAACTAGAAAGAGCAACATTGTGGAAGTTTAGAAATTACAATAGAAGATACGAAAGAATACAGTAAACGTCATGTTAAAGGAATTAACATACAAATAGGAAATATATATCGACTCTGTTATTGGAAATACGGAACGACACTAAAATGTCCACAAGGCCAAATTCAACATGATAGAATGGTGCCAGGCGGTCGCGTTTGGTTACGCCACTGCGCTTCATCTCTTTAGTCTGTTATGAAGCGAACCTACAGTGGCCTACAATGCGGGATGCTACTAGATGTACTTCGACAGCTTTGACCCTACTATCTATCTATCTATCTATCTATCTATCTATCTATCTATCTATCTATCTATCTATCTATCTATCTATCTATCTATCTATCTATCTATCTATCTATCTATCTATCTATCTATCCGCCTACGTCTCGATGCTTTTCTGGTCGTCTCGTTCACTTGGTATCCACCAAAACTGGCATGGCAGGGTATGGATGACGTACATTAATGATCGACCTTCACATCACTAATATGAAAAGTACACTTGTCTCACACAGACCACGATTAACGATAATACGTTTCCATAACCGACGTCAACGTTCCGCGAGGTATGGGGCTGGAGTCGAATCTGGGCCCTCGCAGCGCGAAGCGAGCGCACTACCACTCGTCAGTGGTAGGCTGTTTGGATGCGGTTGTGGTTTGTGTTAAGCAATCTTATAGCAACGTGACGAATAACACGTATGCATTACTATCACTCAGCAGACTATTGTCCGGCTTTGCCCCATCCCGTAGGAATGCTCCAACGAACGACCTTTATGACATGCACATCAGCTCACCGCAGAGTGCATTTCTCTGGAAAAAAAAAAAAAGGAATGAACAGGCGTCTGTACCTTAACGTGCACATATAGGGCAGTGCACCAGCTGTGTTGTGCCACTGTGCTGCTGACGAACCGGGTAAGCCCGCGTTACGTACACAACAAGTTCGCACAGACCTTGATGCCCCCACTCCTAACACTTCACTCAATTCCAAACAATGCGGCATAGGCACCTTCCTCAATGACTACTTCGCATCACATCGATTCCCACAATGCGTGCGATCTGTCGGATCCTCAAGCTTACGTCCTGCTCACAGCTCCTGTGAAGACGAGTCTGAGCTTTCACAGCTGTTCTATCGCTGCGTGTTCAAAAGGTTCTGTCAGTTACTGCTTACTGCTCGCATTCGTAAAATCATGATGTTCCAGATGTAAAGCCCCTACAAAGCAAGACACGAAACATTAAAACCTTATATGTACTATACATTCAAACCATGATGTCCAGGTGCAATATATACGTCAAACGTAATCATGAAAGCATCACGTGCAATGTTGGCCAGTTTCTTTGGCCCGCACGCTGCACGTGCATGATAAAGGTACCGCTTCACAACAAGGCGATGAGTGTCGAACTCTACGTCTCGGAAGGGGAGTGTCAGTGGATTTTAAAACAAACTGTGGTGAGCGGAAGGACAAGAGAAATTTAACGTCATGAAATTCACCGCATAACATTCAAGATGAAGGGATAAAAGAGCCCATAACTAAGTGGCAATAACTCTCGCGTCAATGAGGGATGCTGAAGGGGCAAGAAGAAAAAGTACTTTTGGCTGGCAACGGCAAGAACAGGCAATGAAGCCAATGGTGAGATAAACGGCTGAAAACAACAGAGAGAAAGAAAGAACGATATCGTGAGACAGCGTCCCGGTTAATCCGGATCGCTGGGCGCGGGACACGCGCGGAATGGCGGTGCAGGTCGTCCGAAAGCAGGGGGGGAGGGAGGGGGGAGGAGAGGCCGTGGCGGGAAATAGCCGCCTGTGCCTGCAGGACCGCCATAGTGCGCGCTGTGAGAAACGTTGCGCTGGGAAGATCAGCACGTAAGTGCGGTCGGCGCATTATGGCGAAAGAAAGAAAAAAAGAAAGAAAGAAACAAAGAAAGAAAGAAAGAAAGAAAGAAACGAAAACTGAAGAAAGGAATCCTGGGGAAAGAACGGACAACGGGGACGGGAAAAGGGTGGAGACGAAGAAATGGGGAAAATAGGAACTAAAGAGGTAAGGAAAGAAGTTTTGAAGGGCACAAGAAAAGGTTCAGTTCTAGAAGGGGTGAAGTAAAGAAAGAAGTGTGAGGCATGAAGCAAGCAACAAACGAATGAAGAAGTTATAAATAAAACAAACACATTAAGAGGAATGAATAGACAGAGGAGGTAAGCAATACATATTAACAGAGTGAAAATATGATGAAAAATACCAGCAACAGAAAACAAGGCGGACGAAATCTCAAGGGAAGAAATTTAAAAATGAAGGAAGATCAGACGAAGGGAAAGAAGGATGACAACACCAAAGGAAGGCGGGAAGGAAAACGAAGGAATGGAAGAAGGGTGATAGAGACACAGCCCGGAAATACGGAACAAAGTGAAGAAGAGCAGAAATAGATTGAAACGAAAGAAAACGGGGAGACACTGAAGAAAGAAAGAAGAGAAAAACGAGCAAATAAAACAGAGGTAAACTGCGCATAAAGGGGCATAATAGAGGTAATGATAATAAACGAGGTGGCAAGTGAGAGCAGCAGAAACCGCCCCACATGAATCTCGCAGGGTTACGTCGTGGTAGTGCTATGGGTCTCTGTCATATCTCCTGGCCAGACTGCGTCCGCGATACGTCGTGCTTAACAAGGGGTCTTCTTGTCGGCGAACCGCGGGGTGCTGAGAGTGCGGAAGGCAGAGCAGCCGTCAAGGAAGGAAGCCCGCATTGCTCCATCAAGACGAGGGTGCGAAGGGCAAGGTTAATTAATATTCGCGCGAGAAATATGAGACGCGGCTGCGGGGGATACGAGGCAGCTAGGATGGATGAATATGTGGTCGAGCAGCATCGAGACGTATATGGCAGCGGGGACTTAAACAGGCAGGGACAACGGTCTGGTCTATTTCAAGTTGCATTGGAAGAGCAGCATTATATTGGCGAATGCTTTAAATTTGCTAGTCTGCGATGAAAAATAGAGTAGGAGCAAGGTGTTATAACGCAGTGTAATGGAAGTGGGCCACTGAGAAGACGGAGAAGAACGCGCGCTGACTGCTAACTGAACGCTCATTCAGAAAAATTTGCACCTTATATGTGGAATGCACATACCAGAAACTTATGACGACGGCGACTGGAACAACAACAACAACGACATAACAGGAAAGAACACATGCGCACCTCGTGTTATTATACCGAAATGACCAGAAAAGTGCAAAACCTCCGTGATAACAAGCAGTCGCATCTCATATTGCGTCAGTGACACGTCTAGTTGTATTATTCAGAAATGTGCCTTATCCGAAGGATGTTATCAAAACCAGCTCTGATTATGAGAGACGCCGTAGTGGAGGTCTCCGGAAATTTCGACCACCTGGGGTTCTTTAACGTGCACTGACATCGCACAGCGCACGGGCCTCAACAATTCGCCTCCATCGAAATGCAGCCGCCGCAGTCGAGATTCGATCCCGCGACCTTCGGATCAGTAGCCGAGTGCCTTAGCCGCTATACCACCGTCGCGGGGCGAGGATGTTATCATGGCCATGTCGTTCTGTGCGTCACCTTAGCTGTCTGCGCAAGGGCAAACGTTTCTTTTCCTGCATCGTTTGAGTCTCTCGTTAAATGCTTGGCAGTTGGCGCTTACTGGGCCAACTGCACTTACTGTTGACATCCAGTATCGTTGCTATCAGCTGCCAACGAATGTGTTAGATAGGCCGTAAAATGTTCCCAGACTTCGCGAAATTTCAGCCCCGGTTTCTCAGAACTGTCAAGCCAGAGTTTTTCTCTTTTTTACGTATATTTCCGTTTGATTACTTCTGCTCGAAGGTAGATCAGAATTAAAAAGAAAAGAAAGAACGTGATTTCCACTTCCATTCAGTCAAGCGCAGTGATCATTGTATGAACATTTTACAGAAAAAAAAAACTTTCTCAGTACCAATTGAGCCCTTTCTATTCGGGCTTTTGAGCAGCTCTTGCAAGATTTCATGGATACCGGACACTGATTGAAACGCGCACAACTTCTGCGAACGGCACCATTCGAGAATTAGAAATAACAACGTCAAACTGGCTCTTTAGGTATAGGAGAAATAGGTTTGTTTATTTTTTTTTTAGCTGTAGAACTTGAGCATGACGCAGAAAGAAAGCAATTCGAAGGATCAGTCAACAAGGTAAGGGCTCTGAGAAACACGAGGGGCCAAGATTGATGTCCACCAACTTTTGGACCCAGTCGTCGCTCACCTTCAAAGCGGGGAACAAGTTGCGTCTACATTGGAGTAAGCCTGAGGGTTCCCCGCTTCGCCCCCACCCCCTCAAAAAAAAATATGTAAAAATAATCTCAGCAGTTGCCAAATACAGAACAAAAAAAGCAGCATTTGTGGTAATATCGATGGAAAGTTCGAAATCACGTGACCTTTAGTGACGGCGCTGCGGAATTCGCGTGAACATAAGTGGAGATAGATACATCTAGATGGCAAAGCCGCGGACTAAGGAAGAAAGAAAGAAAGAAAGAGAGAAAGAAAGAAAGAAAGAAAGATAGAAAGAAAGAAAGAAGGAAAGGAAGGAAGAAAGAAAGGAAGAAGTAATTGCGAAATAAGAGAGATGGCTGTCGTTCCATCACTGTGCTAAAAAATCCATTTGAAGCTGCAGTAGGTATACAGAAAGAATGAAAAAAGGCACGAGCTCTAACAAAAAGAAGTGATGCAAGCCAACGAGTAAAACAAAGAAGTATTGAGGGACCCCGGTAAGACCCAAGAGCAGGCTGTGGAGATGACAACAGTATCCTCTTATAGGAGTTCAAAGCATCTTAGGATCGTTTTTTGGTACGATTTCCTTCCCGTCTATTCGTCGTACATTCTGATGCCGCACGTAGCTTGAAGGCATCGACCCGAAACAACAGGTGTCTCTTTTCGTTCTGCGGTGGCGAGACGGACAGGGTGACGCTTCGACGCCGCTCACTTCCTTGACTCTCGTGCCCTTATCTGAAAACCGGCGAAAGAGCTTTCGACGTTTCAGGGTTTCAGCCACCGCCCACACTAAAGGCCAGACACGCAAGCGAACGAAGCACGAAGGAACATGAGACAACTACGAAAGTGACAACAACTTCGGGGACGAAACCTGTGGCCGAGAAGTTAGGGGGACAGTGAGCGAAAGGAGAGCCGCATGCGAGACGCCCACTCCATCACGCCACCACTTCCGAAAGTTTACGAGGCGCTTCAGTCTCGTCATGTCAAGCGGCCTCCCGCTGAGCCCACTTATATGCGGTCTTCTTTTTCTTGGTGTTTTCTCGCCATCACTGAAACCGGATGCTAACGCTGCAGGTGTATGACTTCCGGCGTTCCGGCGCGGATCGGTGAAAGGATTGAAAGCGTGGCGAGAGTGTGGTTTGATGGTGTAACGTGTCTCCTCTCCAAGTACCGAAATAATATAGCCGGTAGCGATGTTGCAAGGTTGTGCTCTTGCATTTTTACTCGATGCAAGATTTAACAAGACAAAATAGGTGCCTACTTTGGTTGCCTGAAAATAGCGAATACAGACCATTTGTTTAAATTTTAGTTTATTGTTGCTGTCAGTTTTAGATACAGGCGAGTGTTGTGCTCAGCGCAAGCATATAGCTCCTGCTCGCTGACCAAGCAGTTGGCGAAGTGTTGCAAACAGCGAAGGTACATACAACTTGCAAAACTATTTTCTCGAGATACACTGTGCTATTTTTGTTTTTTGCTTATACTCATCATCACGCGCAATAACCATACCCCCCACCCCCCTTTCCATCTTTTAATCTGAGCATCATCTCATGCTCGAAGGGCCATATTGACTTGCGAACTTGGTTCTATTTAGTAAGCTACTTTTCACAAAAATGTCGAACATGTTGAGAGAAAAATCTTGTTGTAACAGTTTGAGCTATGTCGTTTCTGAAAAGTTAAGCGAAACAAACTGACCACACCAGAGGCTGTGCTCATGAACGGAGGTTCCGCTTTGAGAGCTACGACTTTATAAACGCGGTTCAACGCTTGTATTGCCATTGACATTTTACATTTAAATTCGGGACTACGTTACAAAGCAAGCAAGTCATTTGTGGGTTACGTGGCTGAAACGGAGGTGTGAATCCAGCTACATGAATATTCTCAAATCTTTGAAATCTTTTGCCACCATTCTAGAACTGTTTCTCTATAATGTTCATATCGAAGTGTGAACCTGTGAGCTGGTCTATTTGAAACAAATCCAGCTTGACAATTCTGTGCGCGAAAAAGATAAAAGAATCAGAAAGCACAATGACGAAGATGAAAGACCTGAGCATAAGAAATTATAAGACAGAAAAATTTTAGAAAGATAGCGCATTTGAAAGGTTTTGAAGCGGCATAAGGAAATATAAAACAAGAAAGCTTTGAGAAGTCGTAAGCAAAGCCAGCACTTCAATGTAATTCGTATCCTCGCACAAAAAAGAAAGGGAAAAAGTGCATGAGTGCATCCTTGTAAGTTACATCGCGGTTACTGATGCGCCCAATATCAGGATCGACGGAAATATGCTCTCACGAACATATTTAGGTTAAGCGGTTTGTGTGAATACGGTTCCGGGAGGCAAGTTCACATGAATGAACTTACGTAAACGCCGTTTCCGAAGGATCACGCAAGTTCAAGCCATTCCCATGTCGTGGAAACAATAGGAACAGCAAAGCGTAATGAAGGTGGGCAACCAATGGTAAGGAACACCCGCGGGGCCGCGAGTGAGAAATTTTGTGAGTTCGGGCCGTGGGGCCGAATTAAAGAAACTTAAGTTGTCAGACGACACTTTTATTTTTCTTCTTTCACTCGTCCCTTGAATTTATAGACGCTTTCTTAAACTGTGGACGATTCAGGGATTAACATTCTTCGGAGAAAGAAACACAGGAAGCAAGGATACCAGAGCGAGTGAGTTGAAAAGAATGAAGAAGACACCAGAAGAAAAAGAAACATAAAGAAGTTGCTAAGAAAGAAAAGTGAACATAGAAACAAATACTAAAGGAAAACACAGCACGAATGTTAATCTGGCTTGGCCAGTTCTTCTTGAAGCGAAGCTCGATTAGACGCAGCTTTAATTAAAGAAAGATGTGCCTATTCGTTTATGCGACAAGCAACGATATTCAGAAACTTTCGACCGTGCTCTTCCAGTTCTCCGACGTCAATTCGAGGCTGCAGACTTGCTCAGACAGCAGCGCTGGCGCGCGCTTCGCCGAGACAAGGCGTCCCCGAAGGCCAGCACAAAAGACGGCGCACCAACGACGGGAAGTAGAGCCAAGACATCGGAGGCACGTCAAGGAGCGCCGATGGAAACCGGGGAGAAGAAAGCGAGAGAGAGAGAGAGGTTTCGTCATGGCGACCGCGTCGCAGAGCAACAGGATGGGGGGCGAGAGGCGAGGGGTAGCGGCCGCCCGGAGACGAAGCTCTCTCCGTCCGCTGTTGCCGCCGTCTCCGTTACCGGGGCAACCGCATCCAGCGTGGGATGGGACGAAGTGACCGATCCAGTACGCTAGCACGAGTTGAGCAAGACGGAGAAGGCTTAAGGAAAAGGGCCTAAAGTATTCTACTACATACACCGCTATGTGTGTAATAATAATAATAATAATAATAATAATAATAATAATAATAATAATAATAATAATAATAATAATAATAATAATAATAATAATAATAATAATAATAATTTCCATTTGTGTATTAATTACTGCACTACAGTTAAAAACTACAAATAATTTGCCATATGCCTTCCTTGGCCTTGTGGTTCGTGTCATCAAGGGGCACGTCGCGGTGTTAAGGGTTGGATTCAGCCTCGCGCTCTAAGTATAGGAGCGTTTGCGCTGTAGCTACAATCCCAGGCATTAGGTTGTGCCTAACAAAATCAAATAAATAAAAATTAAAAAGACGAGTCGTTCATATATTCCCCTTTCGTTGTGAATTCACCTGGGCACTTCATAGAGATCCCTGTTACGTAAGGCCGAAGCAGTTCGGCCTTTGAACTGTTTTGCGAATGCGAGTCTTGTCAATGCATGACTGTCTTGCGCGAGATCTGCCAGAGTGGTGTTGACGATTAATGACGTCAACAACGCCGTCACAAACGGTGCTCAACCGATGTGGAGCTCTCTCAGAATAACACCTCTCCTAGGAATTGCGTGCCACTCGTGGTTGATTTTATTAGACTATGCTCTTCACTCTCGGAAGGTGTAGGCGCCCATGCATTGTAAACAGGCGGACATCACTCGAGCACCGCTGTTCCGTTTTCACACGGCATTCAAGCGCAGATAGAATCAATCCCTGAAGGTCTCGGATGTCCTCGATACTCTTCAGCTGTGACGCTCGTGTTTTTATGTAACTCCTACGGCCGGGACAGCTCCAATATGAGGTAATAAGCCTGAGGAGGCGAGCCAAAGTGCGCTGCGGTCAAAGTATTGTGAACTCACTAGTGTACTAATGCTGACGATGATAACATTGTATACAGCTTCAGGTCATTCGCGTGACTTTGATAAACAGTTGTTGCACCGCGGGAGAATTAAACAGGACCCCGGTTCGACAGATAACGGCCAGCCCTACTCTATACATGGCCTGGATAAAGCACGCACGCCAGCTTCGTTGGTTGGTATACTTGAAAACATTATAGAGCAATTCGCTCTACGGAATCGGTCATGAGCCGGACGATGTGCTGTATTTCTCAGAAAAGCTGTAATTGCTGCTCACATTCTTCACTTGGTTCTCCTCTATTGCCCATGTCACCATTAGCCGTGGAAATATGTAAGCTATATGACGATTGATCACAAGTATGACGGAGAATTTTGTCTGGATTTAGTTCATATAAATGTCATGTTGGCAACGAGCACTCTGCAGTAAAGTATCCTCCCTAACTCCTCCCGTCCCGTTACCACAGAAATTCGCAGAAACTGAGTTAAGAAAGAGCACGTGGAGAAATAATTGATAAGCTGAACTGAAATACTTATTTTCGCACTACTTTACGAGGAGTTGATCTATTTCTGCTTGTGATCGTGACCGACAAGATCTTGAGCGCCTTAGACCCCTTCTTTCTTTCCGCTTCTGGATCCCAGTATAACACATTGTGTAAAGAGCGAACGTTCAATCCGGTAGCTCGCAGACCGCGGTCGGTTAGCCAAACGTAAGCGGATTACAGTAACAACCGCAATCGAAGAGGCATCGCAAAGCCGACAGCTTACTGTTCGTGCACGCACTGCCCAAACTGCGCCTTCTTCTTCCTATAGCAGAGAAAGTAAATAAACAAGGACAGCGCGAAGAAAAAGGCGTCTCAAAGAAGGCAAGCGAGCCGCGAAAAGGAGGCGGCCAAATGGAGCCGTCAATCGAGGCGAGCCTCAATGGCTGCCGCTGTACATCTGCGGCCGCACACTGGCCGGCAAGGCCCTCTCGATGAGGCGAGAGAGCAGCGGGGGCCCCCTTTTATTTACGCGAGAAGGCGGCTGCGACACGGACGATGACGCCGCTCACGCCAGCCCCTTCGTGCACCCTTTATTTTTTCTCGACTGCGATCGATATCGGCGTTGCGACGGCGGCACCACCACCGCACAAACACCCGCCAGCACGCTCGGCGGTGGCCTCGGACCGCGTTCGCTCTCGTTGCTGAGTGAGAGACCGGTGACACAAAAGGGAAGGCGAGCGACGATCCAGCTCTATATACGGTACTCGAAATAAGGAGCGTACTTACTGGGGTACTTCCTCACTCCTCCGGAACCTGACGCTGTTGTAGCAGCCGCTGCTGTGTCATCAAGGGGCACGTCGTGGTGTTAAGGGTTGGATACAGCCTCGCGCTCTAAGTATAGGAACGTTTGCGCTGTCGCTACAATCCCAGGAGCGATTCGCGATGGCGGGAGCTTCCTCACAAGGTGCCCCCCCCCCCCCCTTTCTCTTTTCTTCTGGGCTCACACCGTCATGCCTGTGTGGGCCACATAAAATGACGGTTATGTTCGGATGCGTTGGAGCTCTTGCGCTTGCCGCAAACAAGAGATCCCTGATGGGAGAAACCAACACGATGACCGGGAGCGCCTTTGTGGAGTCAATGGGCACCGTTGAGTGGCCGGACGCGAAGCACGTATGCGGGAAGAACTATATCTTTGATGCCCGGCTCGCTTTGGTGAGTGGGACGGTACGTAGTTACGAAACTGTACTGAGCGTTCATTCTTGCTGGCATTCGTTTCGTATATACGGTCCGCACAGAGTGCAATAAGTGCGAAAGCAGAGTGTTCCTACAGATAGGCACCATATTGAACACTATCTCGACGCTTTACAAGTATAGTTGTCAGTGAAGGGAATGTTCTGGGGAGCGCGATCGTGTGAGTATTTGTACTGTCCATACAATGGCGGATATGCAGTTTCCTTTTTACTGAGCCAAAACCTCCACTTCGAATCTTTGCACAAGGCAGGGTGTGCCGGCCGGAACTACTTCAGTTTTTCTTAAAGGTTTTGTTTCCTGAACATATTCGGAAGGTATTTGCCTTAACGCTTTCCTCTAATTCATCGGGGAAGTTTGTTTCTTCATTTGCCTTATACAACACGGCCCGAGAAAAGGCGAAGTCTTCTCAGACTATCATCAAAAAAAAAAAAAAAGCTCTAAGCCGCCCGTGTCCAAGGGCTCGAGGCCGTCAGCTAGGCTGTGGTGCTTGTGGCCCTACCCCGACCAAATCGCCGGACCTATTTGTTGATTGAAGTTTTTTTTTCTCTCTCTCTCTCTCTCTAAGCGTCATCAGACCTGCAATCCGAGTTACGTGCCCTGTGGTGACTGCGCGTGCCCAACACAATTAAGGTTCCTATTCAGTGCGTATACTTAGTGCTGCCGATGTCGCTTGCATATCACGCTTATAGATTAGAGCAGCAAACAACTTGCGCGCACCATTTCATAATATCACCTATTCAGGACGCGCTGCATACATCTGATCAGTGCCTGTTGGGTTCGAAATAATGAGAGGACGTGGCCCTGTTCTATAATACGCAACGGAGTGCTCACAATAATTTCCTTTGCACGGGCGGCGCGAACTGTCACTGTTATTATCCCAGTGATTAATCAGTTCAGTTTATTTACCTCAAAGACCTCCCGAAGGAGGCATTATACAGAAGGGGTGGGTTAGCAAAATTGTACATGACTTGCATACTAGCTCATTTCAAAGTGATCAATTGGCCCGTTGTTGGAGCAAGGACAGACAGATTAGTAGCGAAAAAGCCACCAGGAAGACGGCTCCAGTCTTTGACAATTCTCCGGAAGAACGATGCGTACAAATGAGTGGTTCGAGCACATGGGCGTGCGAATTGCTGCGGATGACTGGTGTGGTGGGAAATGCGTAGTATAAGCATATATACACTGTCATGTAAATATGACTTAAACAACTACACGAAGATAATGGTAAGTGAGAGAGAGTTGTTCCCTGATGGGCCGGGACATCGCAGCCAAGTTGGTAATAACACAGATGAAAATAAATACTTTTTGTAGGGACGAAAGCTTTCACTAAGACGGTCGCCCGTTCGAGGACTGAACGGAAGAATAAAGCGAACACAGGAAGCGTTAAATTAACAATAGCAAAACGAGACAGAAGAGATACAAGAAAAACAGTGATGTGAAGAACAAAAAAAAATGATATATGCATAAATTCAAAACAACAAGATATTATGAAATTGTCTATGTTACGGAATAAGCGATATCCATTTATTGAATAGTAAGAGTTATTGCACCAGGGTATCCTCTCCTTTAGTGTGCTCACTTGTATTGTTCCCTGACCTTTGAAAGCAGCCGGAGCTATTTTTTAAAGCGCTTTCTGCCAAAAGGGTTTCTTGGGTAACTTGGGGCCAGAAGATTACGCTGAACCATTGAGACATAATGAACGCTAATGGAGCAGAGCGTCACTGTCACAATTCAAGCCACCCGATCGCTTTCTCAGTGTAATCGAAGGAATGGTTTCAAAAGTGGGTGCGACCTCCTCTCCTTTTAGTGAACGTCTTTTGAAGCACAGAGATGGACTTCCGCTAGAACAAAGGGAGCGATAGTGATGTCAAAAAGATCTGGCTATGATTTATGCTCTGTTCCTTTTGTTCTGGTTCCGTAACTAACAATGAAGCCCTCTAGATCCCCGAGACGCCTTTTGCTAAGTGTGATTTGAGGAGAGCACTTTGAGATCACCGCACAAATCATAATCAGACTTTGAATTCGGAAGAAGTCGCTAGGAAGTCGCTCATTTCCATTGATTTAGGTAACTTAGAAGAAACACATCAGCAAGGGCTAAGACAAAAGAGAAAAAGCGTCCGATTTAGGAGCTCTATCAATTAAGCTGGCTCCTCTATTTCTTTATCAAAAAACTATAATTTCATAAAAATGAAGCTTATGTCATCGGGACGTCAAACGCTGTGCTGTGTTCAGTTCCGGTCGAAGGGGCTCACAGGCACTTTCGAGCACCTTGCAAAGTCATTTTCACCAGAACGACCCTAAGTGTTATTCGAAGTAGACGATCGATTGATTGATTGATTTCTAGTTTTGTGACAATGACCACAGCTCACCATCCGGAGTAATATATCCACGTTTTTCAACGATGGATCACTGAAGGATCAAAGCACTTGACAGGACACGGGGAACCTGAAAGAATCTGAAACACACGAGCAAATCCAGAACACTTATTTTCACCCAGCTGAAGTGTACTAATGCCGCGCTTTCAGTACGAACTTCGGCTTGGCTGAGTTATTCACGACGCCACCGGCGTTGCTGTATTAAGCTTATATAGAAGTGGCACTCTACTTCCTTCGGCTTTCCTTCTGTACACTTGCCCTAGCCCATCAAGGCTACCCAAGCACGTCCTTTGTTACCCGCTCGGCTTTTCCGCCCTGTTTATCGTTCTTTCTTCGTCAACTACATAATACAGAGGACGATCGTTCTCTGAATGAAGAGGTAATTCAAGTGTGTTGCTGCTACCTGCAAATTGCATTTTTATATGAATATTTGTATTATTTTTTGTATGGATCCAAGCTAGCTTAATGATAAGGATCCACATGTTTTTTCATGTATTGACTGATGTATCATTCTGGAAAATAAAATTCCATTCAATTCAATTCAATCTCAGAAAATCGTCCTCACCGATCAACGGTTCACTAGGCAATGAAGGCATTGTTGGGCTTTCTGAGAGATTCTGGCTTAAACGAGCGCCGTCGACACTGCAGGACTGTCCATATGTTTTACATCCCTCCCTTCTCTCTTCTTCTCTCCTTCCCCAGTGTGGGGCAGCCAGCCGGACTCCTGACTGGTTAGCACGCCTGCTTTCCTTCATTATCTCTCTCTCTCTCTCTACATAACGCCAACACTTCCGGAAGAAATTGACCTGCAACTGAAGGCCAGTCCTGGACGCAATCAAGTAATCAAACATGGTGCCGCATGTGCGCTGCTGCTGCAGGCAGTTTATCAGGCGAGTAAAGCCGCGCTGCCCACATTCAACGAAAAGAAAAAGGAAGCTTGTTAAGCGTGAAGAACTATGAGGAGACGCCATGCAGTGAGCCTTGGGCTTACTCCAGGTGCTTCTGAGAAATCGCTCTCAAGCACTCTATTTCTCCTTGCAGTCATTGCAACGTGGCAACAGGTGAAAACGTACTCTGAAGATTGCTAAAACGGTATAGCTAACGAGCTTTTGTTAACTCAAGGAAGGCATTCATTCATTACAAACAACAAAGCGTTCTCGCATAAGCGACAGCGTTGATTTCCTGTAAAACAACACGACCGGAGCTCACAGCAGCCGCAAAACGAAAGCTCGGCGCGGACATCCACGCAAACGCGGGGCGGGTCACAAGTTAGACTCGCTATGAAAAAGCAACAACGCGCAGTCTCTCGGTGGCGGATACAGCGTGTAATTCCCAGCAGGGGTAATTTTTTTAACCGCGCTGTCGCCACGCGAAACGAGCGCTGGCAAAGTCCAAGCACAGCGTCAGCACCAGTGCCTATAGTGCCGGGGTGACTGGGCACGTTGCAAAACAACGCCGTGCGGCGCAGGCAAACGAGCACGCGTCGCACTTTATACCACTTCTAATGACTCGCGCGTGCTGGCGCCGCGCCGTAACTGCTGTGCCTTAGCCCAGAACAAAGCACACAGAGAGAGGAAATGAGGCGGTAGACAGCGTACGGAGGGCGTGAGTTAGCACGACTGCCCGGTCCGGCCAGTCACTTCTCTTACCCGTTTTGCCACCGTGTGCGACGCTGACGCCATAAGCGGCAACGACCGCGTAAACGTCGCTAGCTTGCTGGCCTGCCACCGTGTACGGGACGGCCGTCGTACGGCGAGGGCGCGGTCAGCGAACCAGGCAGTGGAACGCTGCGCCTGAAAGGGTATCACATGGCTTCGCCTTTTTACTGCTTCTGATGTAGTCGCGTAGTGATGGGCGGCACCGGGTGGCGACGGCACCTAGAGGTTAAACGATGTCGCGGCCTTTTGATCACGGTGTTTTATGCAGGTAACCGGGAGAGTGGTAGTTTTACGTGAAGACAACGCTGCGCGAAAGAAATTATCTCGCGGTGGCACTTTCTTTTTTCGTATTGGTTAACGAAATGTCTGTCTGCAAGAAAAATTGTAAGAAAGCATCGGCTACCGCTTCCTTCTATATAGAATGCAATGAGAAACTGTACTACCCCGGGATTATATTTGTTTATCTTTTAACTTCTGGCATATATGGAAGTACATGCCAAATGCGAACATTGAGCAGGTGCCAGGTGAAGTCTGTGTCTTACGTACGAGACCAATATCAAAACCAGAAGCTCGGTGGCCCTGCTTTATCTCCGTGGACAATGTCAGATACCCAGAAGTAATGCGTGAAGTGGCATTGGCCGAGAATTGCTTGCACGTGTCGACTGTACGCGTCATCTCTCCAAAATTGCAAGCCTCTTTAAGAGGAAATCGATGTGCGCGTGCGCGTGCATGTTTCATTGATATCAATATTTTGCGTCAAATGTCGTGGATATCTACGCTTTCCACCTAGGACACAATTACAAGACCTTCATTTTTTGTTTTGTTTATGCGTTCGTCTGCCAATATGCTCCTGCACAGAACTTTATTCGCTCTTTTCCACTCTCAGCACAGCAGCAAGTAAGCGAATATAAAATGGCCAATTACCCTGCTTTTCAATAAACACCTCTCTCTTTCTCATTCTCTCGCGATAAATGTCTCGAACGTACGTGCTAGTACTCGTGTGTGAGCTAGACAGATATGAAGAAAAAAAGAAATAAACAGCAACACAGGAACGTTAAACGAGGACGGCAGGCCCGGTTGCTACTCCGTACTCTCTCTAGCGTAGGTGGTGGAAGAGGCGCAAAGAGGTCGATAGAAGGAGAAGAGGATGCTTGGAAAGCTGCCACCATCGTCGAGTGGTACGATTTCATGTCTGCTACAAGGCTTTCAACGTCATGTGTGTGAAGAGGCCATGCGTGGTATGTATTAATCGATTTGTGGGGTTTAACGTCCCAAAACCAGCTCTGATTATGAGAGACGCCGTGGTGGAGGTCTCCGGAAATTTCGACCACCTGGGGTTCCTTAACGTGCACTGACATCGTACAGCACACGGGCCTCAACATTTCGCCTCCATCGAAATGCAGCCGCCGCGGCCGGGATTCGATCCCGCGACCTTCGGATCTGCTGCCGAGTGCCATAACCACTAGACCACCGTTGCGGGGCTTGCATGGAATGTAGACACACATTCGGACACAAATGTGTGCAGCAGAGTATCCGGTGAACGTTGGGCTCTATATATCGGAGTGATCGGTTGAGTCATCGCCATTGTAGTTTTTTTTTGAAGGGAAGGGAAGTGCTTTTCCTTTTTTTTCTCTTTTTTTGTTCATACACATCGAGCTGTTCTACAGAAGCGCACTAGTGAAATCACTCATGCTTGCAACGTCCCGCACTTCGGCCGACAGGAATTCGTCGAAACTGCATGCCGCGGATGATAAGCTGTTCTCACTGAGTTGGTGTAACAGTATCGACTCCCGCTCGCACCATTCTGTCTTGGTTTAGGCAACCCGCGTTAGAATACACAAAATAGTTCTTTCATTGGTCGTGTAAGACTGAAATTTACTTTAACATGGCCCATGTGGTTTTTAAATTGCTCTCTCACTGTTCCTTTTTTCTGTTTTTTTTAATTTTTACTTTCATGCCAGTCTGCAAGTCTCGGATTTCTGAATTTCCGCAATGAAAGCGATGAATGAAGTCGATGTCGAATTTACTCATATCGTAACCATCTTTACCGACGGGTATACAGGAAATCGGTAATAAAAACAAACAGAGAGCCTCGTGAGCTCGGCTGGGACCGTATTCGTAAGGGCGTGCTACGGTTTAAATGTTCATAAGAGAGAATTTTAGCCATTCCCTATGGTGAACATATGTTTAGCAAAGTAGGTAGGCTAGTGGAAAATGACGCCAACAAAAGGCCTTGAGAATTCGGATTCTGGGGCCGCGTTCTCAAAACCTCTTTCGTAAATTCTTTTTAGCACCGACTCGTCGGATTCCCTAATGATGCATCCAACGTCGTGATCGGATGAAATATTCTGCCAAGAACACATTTATCTAAACTTGTTTTTATTAATACGGGTTCAACGTCTCAGCGCACGGTCATACAGGCGACCTTAAGAACGACTCGGTCAGTCGTCACCGAAGGCATCGAGCGCGGATTAAACTTCGTTTCATTATAGAAATATGCATATAAAGATCACAGCGTGTCCAACAAAAGAGACTAAGCACAAACTTGGACAACTACCGTGGCATTTAATTGCTCAGGAACGGCAAACATACTCGCCGGACGCTTTGGCGACGACGTCTCGCGAACCGTACTCGCTCGAAAGGACGCGACGCCAAGCGCGAACCCGTCCATTTCCATTCCCGCTACGTCAAAGTTTAAGCCGTCGCCTGTTTGGCGGGCCACGCTAATGAGGCTGCCGACACGTCTCAGAGACCTTTCCTCCCGGCAGGGAATCCCACGCATCGCCCACGCATCGACGCTAATGACTTGGCACCCACCGTTGCAAATTGCCACCCTGCGTGCGCGCGAAAGGGCTTGCTGCACCGGACGCCGCCGCGTTTCTGCGAGACTTCACCGCTGCCGTCGCCTCGGCCCCCTGGGCGCCGATACGAGGATCGACGCCAAAGCCCCAGTTTGAGAGCCGTGCTTTGAGAAAGCCTCTTGCCTGCGGGGCACTGTTCGTCTAAACTTGGCGCTCGGGATGAGTCTGTTTAACGATCTCTCCGGGCAAGTCGGTCCCGTTATCCGCGATCATCAAACGGCGCAGGACACAGTAGACGAAGATAGCCGGATCGGACAACTTATTCCAATGCAGCTGTCACAAAGCGCTGCAAAGTATACTAAATGACATGAAACAAAGAATAAGCAAAGAAACAAACTCACGTATGCAAGCTGCCGTCGTCTCTTAAATGGAAACCTCTAACGCGTCACTCAACTTTCTGGCGTGTCGCCTGACTAGATAAACGTGTTCGCAGAAACGCTTAACGCATAATTAACAGCTGTTACTAATGTATGTATGTATGTATGTATGTATGTATGTATGTATGTATGTATGTATGTATGTATGTATGTATGTATGTATGTATGTATGTATGTATGTATGTATGTATGTGCCTTAACATACATATGACTGCTATGGTCTGCGCTTGTACCTCGCTCACTTTTTACTCTGCCGTGACGTACTATGTATGTATGCGAAATACACATTACGGTTTCCGGTGCATAATGTAATACGCACAGAGAAGCTACGGTAATGCTTTTCGCGAGTGTCAGTAAGCGGCCTTGAGTGATATTTTTACATCTCCTGTAACCTTCGCTACTACAGACGAGCCAGCCTTTGAGGATGATTTACATGAGGATGATTTACAGCACCCCGTGCAGAGAGTACACGACAAAAATATCTGAACAAGTGAGCTCGAGCTTCACAAAAATTCAACACGCTGATGGACGTAACCGCGAGAAATTAAGGAAAAAAAGCACCGTCTTCCGGCGTTATTTGACGAAATGATTTCCCAAACATTCGTTTCATCTGCTACTTTATACATTGCCGACATCGCATCAGAAGTAGGTAAACGAGTTATTAAGATTTTACAGGGGAGTCACTACTTGTATACACCCATCAGCAACCAGCTCCTTGAGACCTCTTTTCTTTTTCGCACGCAAGCTTTACTTTTGCGCCATTCCTTCCGTCGCACCTTCGCAATTTCCTTTCTATCCAATTTCGGTTAGCAGATCGTAAGCTACACTTACGGTTGACCTCCTTATATTATTCTAACCTCTCTCCTTTTTTTCCCTTCTACAACTTCCCAAAGGATGTCTCATTTGGTAACCCCGAAAACGTGAAGTGCAGAGAGACCAATGGCAAAGTAACGACGATGCTTGACTGGGGTAATTGACACGCAGTGGCTCGGCAAACTCTTGCTGAGTGCCTTTCCATGCCGAACGTGAGGTCCAAATTAGCGGGGAACACAAAGAACCAGTGACTTTGCGATCCCTCAAGGCTCAAGAACCAGCCAAACAAAGGAAAAAAAAAAATTGAAGAGAGATATACTTCATTAAACGTAAAAAAGAAAGTGAAATGCTGACCATTTTTTCTTTTTCTCTGAGCCTTCCTCTTCTTGGACTGCCCCATAGAATTAGTCCTTGTGTTTTCACAGCCTTTTATATAACGAAATTGCCCAACTGTCTTTCGCAATCGAAGAACGGGACAGAGAACGCGATTCAGACAAATATGAAACTCGCACTCGCTAGCGGTACGCGAAAATACCGGCCAGTAAAGAAAAAAAGAAAAGAAGGGTATCTCTCTGCCCTATACGTGACCGATCTGGCTGAAGACGAGTTCGAACACGCGCACGTGACTGCTATCCGCGTCAGAAGCAGCTAGCAAGGAAGGTGACGTCCCCACAAGCAGACGGAAATGGGGGACGTCATCATTACTGTGAAAGAGAAAGGGCGAAAGGAAAGATAGAAAGAGTTTGCCTCCGTTTTTGCTTAGTTCATCGACAGCAGCTTCGGACGTGTCGTCCTTACATACACCACCACGTTTCTCGGTTCTTCAAGATGACGGCGTGCCAAAGGATGATTGCTGGGACGGAGGAAGCGGGGGAACTAACGGGATGCGAGACTTCCAGAGATGTTCACTATGGCGTAGACGGTAATCGTTTCGAGGTGCCGAGGGAATCCCTTGCCATTTAGGCGTATCAAAATATAAAAATGGCAGCAGCCCCGACAGAGTGAAAAAAAAAGAAAAAAAAGAAAATATAATGTGCTCACAAGAAGGGGAAGTCTAGTATTGCAAGGGGCGAAGCGTGCGCGTAAAGCTGTTACGAAGGAGAGCACAATTAGATGTTGGGCTAGTGGGAGTTGCTAGCCTTTTTTTTTTTTTTTTCCTCGTCATTCTTGAGCACGAAGATAAGTTCGATAACGTTACCAGCGGGTGCTGTATGCGTTACTCGTTTAAGAAGAGATGGAGGAGGCCATTTATGACGGCTGCTCAGAGAACTCGGGGCGTACGTGAAATGAAGGAGTACCGAGGAGCGAAAACGAATTGCTCCTCCGTGTTTCCCCCGCCTCTGTTCGCTAAGGGCCGAGGAAGCTGTCCAGCTTTTTCTTTATCCAACTCCGGCAGTATAAGCGTCTGTAAAGGTGATCTTTCGTTTTGAAGTCTATTGAAGAAATCTTCTTACGGTGAAGCGTAGAAAAAAAGAACAAGAAAAAAAAAAGAAGGGGAGGGGGGGGCAAGGAACCACGCTGCGCTAAGTGAACAACGGCGTTGGCATCATAGGCGCTGAGGTTGGGCGAAATATTTTCATTGTTATATTCGGTGCAGGGCGCGCATAAAAGCGTCGAAGAAAGTTATGCCGATGTGTTGCTTTATACACATAGAGGGCACGCAAACGGATGCCTGGAACACTGCCTGAACAACCGCCTGCCTTGTGTGAGGAATGAACGCTTCCTAGCCAACGCTACACCTATAAATGTTTGTTTTATATCTCTTTACAAACAATACGGGTGTCAATGAGAGGTGCAGTATGTAGGTGCCAAAGTGGCAAACGTTTCGTCAATTTATGTTGTCTGCCATTAACCGGACAAGTTCGATAACAAAGTGTCTTACAAGCCGATCGCTTGGCATATGTTTTGGTGGGTATGAAAAATAAAGGCAAAGGCTTGAATCGTACGCAAATTAAACACAATATAGTTACGACACGAAGTACCAGTTAATCAGGTTGTGGTCATTTAACCCTATATATTGCATCCACGAGTCCGCCTAGGGCTGTTGGTTGTGCCCGCACTAATTTGACGCGCACACATTGTACATGAGTGCACTTGCATCTTGCTCCCGTCAGAATGCGTCCCCAGTGATAGGGCTAGAACATACGCCTTTCAAACTCGGGTTTGAAACACAACGCGTAGTCACAGAACTAGCGCCAGCGAAGTGCAAACACTGTCGGAAGTGTAGGAACGCTTCTGTGCATGCCGGTCCAAGTATCGAACGCTGCTCGTCAGAGAAGGTGACCGAGCTCCTTTGTTTGCCGATGGCAACTGATAACACAATAGAAAGGAGGTATTCTTTGAAAGTGAAATTTGAGTTACATTACAGTGTTAGACATACCGTTACCAGATCCTGGGGGCTTAGATGGCCTGACGTACAGAAGAACCCAAACAAGTAGGAAAAAGAAAGAAAACATGACGTAGCGCACTGAGTGTGCAATGACCCTTTGTGTTGACCAAACACGGAAAATCTAAAACTCTCCAACTCGCACAACTCGCACAGCTTAACGGTGACGCTCTTGCAGGCATCTACACGGCTGTTTACTTTCCGCGCTCTAGTGTCGAGACCACGGCGGAGGATCAAATGCACGAAGCCGCGCTTCAGCAACAACGACAATGGAAATAAAATACGAAGAAGTCCCTATAGGCAAGTGCACAGACCCGAGATCCGGTTACAATGTCCACAAAAAAAAAAAAACAGAAAAAAAACCCAGAAAGCGACGACCGCAACGCTGAAACGAATCCCGACAGAAGATTGCTCCCACCGAGGCGGCAGATTACCCGAGTGGCCGAACCACCAGGAATCGCTCTTTTGTTTATCGAACCAACCACGCGGTAACAAAGTTAGCAACCCCAGAGAGACCGACCGATCCTCCGGTCCGCAGAGCGCGGCGCAGACGCTTCTTCCACTAGATCCAAGCTCGGGTCAAGCATGTAAACTGCAGCGCTGGTAAAAAAACAAAGCAAGCGCTTTTTTGTTTGTTTGTTTGTTCGTTGAGTCTCAAGGCAAACACCAAGAAACAAAAATACCAACAAGAAGGCGGCTGACGGTGCTGTTCAGCAAGCGTGGTCCAATTGTCCTTCTTCACCCGCCTAGTCTTAATAGAAATAATACACGGTACTCATCTACCTGCCAACAGATATATTACTCAAGTAGTAAATGTCAATGGAAACCCGACGGTATCCACATTGCGACTTTTTTGAGGGCTGCGGTTTCCCGTCAAAATGCAAGTCACCAGCTGTCAATGGAAACTCGGCCTTATCCGCATAGTGGTTTACATAAGGGCTACGTTTTCCCATCTAGTATGCTTGGCGAGGAGGTTAAAGAGCCTGCATCTGTGACTCACCATAAATAACGTCTCTCTTTGCGCATCTGAAGAACGGGTACTTGGGTAATGGGCTTCCTGTGTGACTACAGCAACCCTTAAAACTGCCCACTTGAACGCAATGATTTTTCAAGAGATCGGTTATCCTTGGCTAAACCGGTCCTATTGAAAATATTTTAGAGAAATTAGTGCTATCGCAGATTTAAAACAGACGTGGAGCTTTCCACACAAAATGAATACGAGAACTTAAGTGTGGTTTTCAGTTTTTTTATTAGGAGCAACTCAATAATAGCAAAAAAAAAAAAAAAAAGGAGAATAGAATTCTGAAGATGTACTCTTAGAGTTCATCACTGATTTATGATTGCTGTTAACTTCTGCTGCTGACCCGATGGACGCGGAATAGATCCGTGCCTTTACGGTCGCATTTTCTCTGGAGGTGAAAAGCGAGGGGCCCGTGTACCGTTCGTCATCATTGCACGTTGAGGAGCCCCGGGTAGTCAAATTTTTTGGAGCCCTTCATTATGGTGCGCCTGATAATCATATCACAATTTCGACTCGTAAAACCACAGTAATTATTATTTATTACCAGCTACTAACGTTACGTATAGCACAACCGCCGCCCTCTTGTTTCTTTTAGGTCACATGAAGCGCAATGTCACTAATTAAGTTTACCACTCCGGAAATTTAATTAGTTACATTAATTAATGACTTAATTAGTGACATTAGCGAGTTCTTAACTCGTGCCTTAAGAGACGTAAAAGGTGAAAGCCAGGATCATTCGTAGTCGAACCCGGGACCTAGGTGTTCGAACCCAGAGCCTTTGGCAGCCGAATGTATTGTGAGTGCAACATGGCAAATGCTGTGAAAGCTAAGATTCAATAACGTGTGGTACATAACCGCATACCCAAAGCGAGTATACGCTGCGCTGCAGCGAGTATACGCTATTGTTAATCGTGACTTGACTGACTAGCGTGTCATGCTATTTACGTCACAACCTATGTCAGTCATGTTAATCACATATTCTTGCTGTTCCACGCCAATTTTACTCTATACCAAGTAACGAGACACGAGCCATGTCTATTGCACCATATAGTTTCCTTCCCGCTTTTTTTTTTTTTAAGGTCACCTTCGAGTGAGACAAGCAAGGCTTTCGCCTTGACAAACAGAACGCAACATGCACTTTCTTTACTAGCCTGGAGCACAGATTCGTGCACTGGAAATTGAATATTATTTACAGAGCTGCCTCCACTATGCCTAAGAAGTGAGGCAGTTGTCATAGCGCCCGTCTTCTCACTATGCCTTCTTTGTTTATTTATATAAAATTCTCATTAAGAGTTATCCGATGGCCCGTGCTCCTATCACTTTTCTCTACGTACCTTGAGCGAGTTCGAGGTCAGTGGCTAACTTCACGAAGCGTGCGTATCAAGGTGAGGCACGTGGTACTATCAACAATGCTGTGAAATGCAGATAAGGGGCTACTGGAAATTCCTTGGAAGTGTTTGCATTCCGATTTCTGCGTGGTAGGAGGAAATCTTTTTCAGTACTTAGTCCGCCCTGTTTTTCTTCACACGAAGAACCATGGCTCTGTAGTGGATTGGCCAATCCCCGTGCAGTGGATTGGCTAAGAATAAAACGGACGAGTGAGGATTATAAAAGTTGAAAATAGGGCAAGTTAGAGATAGAAAAAAAAGCGAATTGTGCTCAATAGTGTTCCTCCTCTACTTCTGCTAGATCGTGCACCTTCACCTGCTCGCTGTAACACCCAACACCACCACCACCGTCATCATCATCTTCATTTAAACACCTTTCCCACCTGCGGGAAGACATACCCGCTGGCTATTATGTTACACTTAACGACAGAAATTACGCCCCATGTAGTCTGACCTACTTACGCATGCACGCTCGCTTCGCTTTCTTCATTGGTTTGCTTGAAGTGAACAAACAAGGACACCCTATAAATAACGCATGACGCTGGTCATGGGCAACATGAATCTCTGAGAAACACGGGAACAACATAAATGAGAAGCGACCTTAGGAAAACAAGGGAGCAGATATATTGATTTAGAGATCGATGATTGAGAATGCAAAAATAGAACGAAGCAAGATAGTGAAAGCAGGGCGGCGGGAGAGCGCGTCGACGTCGATACCGTATCCGACACGAAGAGGAAGCACGTCTCAAAAGCTTCCGCTTGAGCGGAAATCAAAAGATTAGGGAAATTGCCGAAGAGAAAACGTGGAAAGCTTAGAATACCTTACGCAGCTTAAGTATATGTATTTCTCCTCGCAAGCGTGGCAGCGTTTATACGATGTTCTCGAAATTGATCTCACGCGTCCGGTCGTCAAATTTATCTCGGCGTAGCAACGGGCCTGCCACCGTCGCCTGCAGCCGGAAGAACGATATGCGTAGAGTTGAAAATGGAGGTGGCCCTGCGGTGTTTGTTCAAGCACGGAACGGAACGTGTGTAATATCGATTTCCACGCGATGAACGCCGGGAGATTGGAAAATGGAATTCTATTTACCAAAGGGCTCTTCAGCGCGAGGGCAGCCAAATTCGGGCGATACCACTGACGGTTCCGTAAAATCCGAAGGTATTCCTCCGCTGCACAAAATAAATAAATAAATAAATAAATAAATAAATAAATAAATAAATAAATAAATAAATAAATAAAAGGGCAGAAACAAAACAAAGGGACGAGGGCTTTTGTCACAGGGCACGGAGCTTGGGCTGAGGAGTCTCCTCTCTCTCTCTCTCACACACACACACACGCACGCGCACGTGTGCGTATTTACAGAGATACATATCCATGCACATATACATATTTACAGATATACATATCCATGCGGAGTCTAGATGGCTCTATGGCGGAAGTCCTGAACAGCACAGCGCTTCCACATGTATGAACTGCGTCAAGCTCCGTGCCCTGTGAAAATATATTCAGACATGATTTGCGTGGTCATAAAATAATGTCTCTAATGTCTCTAATGTCTCTATGCTGCACCCGTCGAAAGAAAGACAGTGCATGTGTTATATACTCCATTACGCCTACGTGTAATGAAAGTTTCCTTCATATCTTTATCGTTGTGAACGACGACAAACAAATCGGCACAATGGCTGCGACCATCGCACACTGTCAGATCGAACCAATCGGCATGGTGGCCCCAGATGTTTGCCACTAGCGGTATATGTGTATTTCTGGACTATAGCATATGTTGAACTATCGGTGTGTATATTAGGGTGATTTTTTAAGCAAGCAGCGAGGGAGTCATAATGTGGTGGTGATAGAGTAATATCTTGAGGCGAATCTGTAATAGGTGGCAGAAACGACTGGCCATCACGCTATCCGTAAACCGCCGGGAGAAGACGAGCGCGTCCGGCGCAAGGAGTTACCACGTGGGTTTCGTGCAAGAAGTGGCACATTTCTGCAATACACAGTGACACGCACTTCATTCTCAGTCGACTGCCCTCAATCGACGTTATTTCGCTTGAAGAGCCAACACAACAGCCGTGGATAAAAGAGGGGCATGCAAGCGATGTACGAGGCAATCACCAGTAGTGTATACTAGAGGCGCGACATATGGTGTTGATACCAACTGACAGCACAAGTGTTGCCGCCGTCATTGTAAGGGCCCAACGTTGCCGCGTCGCGCGTTTCTCGTCTACCAGTCACCAGCATCTGTGCTACAGGAATGTAGCACAGACGCGATGGCCACTGTTCCGGTGCGCCAGCCCGAAATAACGATATTCATCAGCGAAGTTTCTTCACGCGAGTCAAACGTGCTATGCATACGGAGGCAGCAGTAGTATGTATAGCCAGTTATATAAGTAGGTCATATAATAAGAAAGAAAGAAAGCAAAAAGCTTAACTGTGCGACGCGATGCGACGAGCTCAAGGTATGGTCGCCACCGAGGAGGTTTAAAAACACCTTTACTTTAACCGGACGACAATTAAATGTAACTTGGAAGGTGCTGTAGTGAACATATAAAGCCCATGTGTCCTCCATATGAGCTATGTGGTGGTGGTGTATCGCTAGAGCTTCAAGCTTCTTTCGCCAAATCCCGGGTGAAGGTGCGTTCGAGTCCGCCTGGGCGGAACTCTTTCATTGCGAATGCGTGTTAATTTTTTCAGAGATCCACTTCCGTTACGGAAGTACCTCACCGATTCCTTGGTAGACCCCGGCATAAAACACTTTCGTGTTAAAATGATTGCTGGAGCGGAGACCGTACACCAAAGGTGAAGCTGGTGTCCGCCAGTCTTACACTATAATAATCGATTAATAGCACGCACATAGCTGAAAGCAACAAGCATTTTCCCTCGCACTTCTAGCACGTTTAACGTGGCGAGCTTGGGAGGACGAGGTGCTGCCATCTTGCCAATGAATGCGTGCCTTGTGGCGCACTTTAGTGTCTGCTGAACCCAAATAAAGGTATAGCTCTTTAACACCGGAGCTGTTACTGGTCGACAGCGCTGTGCCGGTGTTGTGGGACGGGCTTGGCGCCACGCAAGAGGCAAAGGACGGCCCACTCACGGCTCCAGTCCGCACATGGTTGTGGTTATGCTAAGTCCAACGCGCGAAGTTCGAGCGCACCTTTAACGCGATAGCGTTAGAGAGCTCGTTTCGCAGAAATACCGCCGTCGGTGTCGGCGTCGCATGTGAGCGAAAAATCGTCCGTGACCGAAAAATCGAGAAAGATGCAAATAAAATCAGAATAAAAATTTTCGGTCTCATTGAGGATCGAACCCGGGCCGTTAGCGTGGCAAGCAGGTGTCCTACCACAAAGCCATGATGTTACCTGCAACTGCTTCGGAAAGAAACACTACATAAAAAATATCATGTAGTGGAAGAAGTCTCCTTAACGCATTTTGTTCGGCAGGTGTCACGACGAAAATGAGCCTATTCGGCGATTTGTAGGCTCATTCGGCGATTTGTAGGAGGAATAAACTTTACTGACGCAGCATTGTAGACTGGAACGGCCTTCCCTACGTCATCGTTGCCATCACCAACACAGAAGCTTTCATTGAAGCTGTAAGAGCTCATTTCTCATCCTGAATGGTCAAGTGTCATGCATCATTATTGTACTCCCCCCCCTTATGTAATGCCCCACTTGGGGCCTTTAAGGAAATAAAGTGAAGTGAAGCGTAGGTCTAGCATAACTGATAAGCCATGAAATCAACAACTTGATACCCTTCCCAGTTACGCCAAGAATAACGATAAAAAAAAAAACCTTCGCCGTACCGGCGGTTTTCACGACGTGGAAGTAGCTTTTCCTGCATTTTTTTTTCAATTTGGATAGGTTACTACACTTTATTGTCATTTGTACATTTACCAAGCGCGCAGGATATATGTTAAACTACCACGCGTGAAAAGCGACATGTATGTATCTGTCTAGATCGCATACTAGTGCACCGTATGACGCGGGCCATCAGCAGCGACCAACGCTCTCTTCTTGCTCGGCCACAGTAATTCAAGCTGGCGCGAAGCTTTCTCGTGACTATGCTTTGCGCAAGGCGGCGTCACGAGTGAGGAGCGCGCAAGCACGAAAATCATGTACGCCTCACTGCCTGTGGCGCAATGCAACTGAGCACCTCTTGAAGCGTATGTGTCGACGAGCAGAAATGTGAGCGTTGTTGTGTCTGCTACGGTTAACCAGACAAGGAGACCCGCGGGTGTTCGCTTTTGAATCTGTGTCTGGCACGTGCTCTGGTGTGTGTGCAAGTCCAACAGGAGCCCAAGAGATATATGGTGTCGTGCTATTGTGATCAAAGTCTCATGACGGGCGTGCGTTCGCTGATTGAAAGGTTAAAACAAAAAGACGCTGAGACTGACATAGTAGGTTAACAGGAAGGAGGGCTTTTTTTTTTTTTGTACGCATAAAGCATCTTAAGCCATGGGCTTACCAAGTGGACATGAACGAAAACTAGCCCCTGTGATAGCTTTAGCGATGTGAGCATGAGCACCGATGTGCGGCCACATTTCAGTGGTGACGAAATGCAAAATACACCCGTATACTCACGCACGTCGAAGAGCCCAAGGTAATCAAGGTTAAGCCAGAGTACAGTACTTTGACATGTACCATAATCATATCGTGGTCACGTGAGGAAAGGTCTCATAATGAAATCAGTTTTAATTCAAGCCCATCAGCTGACTTCGCGGCAAGCGGCTCGTAAATCGCCAAGGCGATCGCACTTAGGAATTTGTTATGTAACGGTGTCGATGCGTTCGCTGCTGCTACCTATGAAGCCTCTCAGTCAGAGTTGCAGCACGCGGTTCTGAATTTAGTCCGGCGCGCGGCAAAGGCCCGTCGAGCCCTGTACTGGGGTTTCCACCCATCAGCCTCTTATTTATCCCCTTCACAATTTTTTTTTCAGTAACTGAGCCTCTAATTGGGTCTCTTCCTTCGAAGCACAGCTGCTTGCTACGTTTTCGTAATAAGGTAATTCATTCATTCATTCATTCATTCATTCATTCATTCATTCATTCATTCATTCATTCATTCATTCATTCATTCATTCATTCATTGTCACCTGTTCGAGAGAAGACACCGCATCGCATAACAACGGAAATCGCAGCTGGAATCGTCTGCGCCTAAGCTGTGAAACAATGAGAGCTGCGGCTCTCATTGCGAAAGCATATCCTAGAGAAGTTGCGGTTGCACTGAGTACGTTAGTATTAACGTGCTCTTCCAAAGCACTTTTTAATTAATAAGGCGGTAATGGGATTATTTCGGAAAAACAATGAAGGCCAAAATTATACTTCCGAGATTTCATGTCGAATACTCATCAGCAATAACTCCTTGTTAATGGACATCTTTGTTGAGATAAATGTGACTAACTGAAAGGTATCAAAAGAAGTTAAGCACAGTTTTTAATGCCTTCAGACTACATTGTAGTCTAACACTTCTAACAGAGAGAGATAGAGAGAGCTTGGCTAAAGCAGAGTTCCAGAAACCTATGACATCATTAGCAGTTGGTGCGACATCCTTACGACCTTGCCTGCAATTAGTTTCTTGCGTATTTAAGCCCTCTTTCTCTCCTCTTTTGTTAAGAGGCTCACACAAATAATGGCCTGTCGGGCGCTTAAGGATGGTAATTTACCAATAAACACCAACATTGCTTTCCTCGTAGAGTCCCTTTAGAAGGGCATTGCAACTATTTTTTTGAAATAGTCAGAAAACGTGCTAATCAGTCGTGGAGGCTCCCATGAACATATGAGAAAAATGTCATTTCATTGCACGCGCCAGAGAATTTGCAATTTGATTACAAACAAAGCTGGAAAGCCCTAACTCTTCTTTCAACAAATGACGTCAGTGGGGGAACCAACTGCGTCGTCTGACGTCGCTCTTTAAGATATTTGATTGATTGATGTGGGGTATAACGACCCAAAGCCAGGTCTGATTGTATATGAGAGACGCCGTAGAGGAGGTCTCCGGAAATTTCGACCACCTGGGGTTCTTTAACGTGCACTGACATCGCACAGCACACGGGCCTCAACATTTCGCCTCCATCGAAATGCAGCCGCCGCAACCGGGATTCGATCCCGCGACCTTCGGATCTGCAGCCGAGTGTCACAACCACTAGACCACCGTGGCGGGGCCGCTCTTTAAGAGATGCACACATCTTTTGTATTTTTTGAATTCAAAACGAAGAAATAAAGCAGAGTAAATTATCTTTCCGTGGTCATGGAAATCAGCCAACGTGATTTTTTTTTTCAATTCAATTCAGTTGTATTCAATTTAGTTTCCTTGAATAGAACGTCACATCGTTAGTGGTATGTATTACATACGGAGGTCATGAGAACTGACGGGGAGGACATCCTAATACTAAAACACGTGTATGTTAAGTGTCAAGTGCGGCATGAGACAAAATAATACATTCAAAAAGAAGCTTGCAGAGTGAGCTATCACGCAAACGTCAAAAAATGGAAGCAAAAAGAATGATTGAAAAATGAAAGAAACAAACAGAAAAAAAAACTGGCATGGTATGTAAATCTATGATTATGCAATAGTTAGTATAAGCTGCGAAAAAAAAGTTCCAGTGAGAAATCTTTATGATGCAGGCGTCATGAGTTCATCAAAACAAAATGAATACAATAACAGTGAACGCAAGAGCAATATACAAAACAATGGATACAAAACAAGATACAAATTGCGGCTACGAAACGGAAGCAAGATAAATTCGTGTGGAAGAAATAACATGAAATATTCAATAACAAAATAATTAATCATTTCTGCCCGAACCGACGTAGCTTGTTCCCCCAGCGATATCAATTGTTGAAAGAAGAGCGGACGGTTTTCAACGGTGTGTGAAAGCAAAATTTAAAGTTGCCTGGAATGTGCAGTACAATAATATTTGTATCGCACGTGTCGGCACCATCTTCTGACTTTGTTCAAAAAGTATTGCAGGGACCCTTTAAAGGACAACTCCGGTGATTTTTCGAGGCCAGTGGATCCCCATGAAATTCGCTGGGTAGTACGCTCCTTGGCCCACTCCCGTCGTTTGTGCAAGACTGCAGGCTCGAAAGGGGAGCAGATTGCTCACAAATCAGTTTTTTTTTTTACTGATTACGTCAAGCCGCACACCTGGCTTATTAGAAATATTGGCCACGTTTCATGTTGACGTCACCGTAGGCGAAGCGATGGAAGTGACGGAAGCACAAGGGTACCATATAAGATAACCCCTGAGGTTTACGCGCTGCGTGAACTCTCGGAGGCTATGGCCGCGCAAAGTGCTTCGCGACTTTGCCGCCAGGGGAAGGGCGCATGCGCGGTCCCACCATGCAAAAAAAGAAAAAAGAAGAAATAAGGTTGGCTTGTTTGACGTCAGTGCGTGGATGGATTTCGGTTTCGCGCTTTTTCTGCTTAATAAAAATTATTCCAATTTGCTGAGCTATTTCTATACTATCAGACGCCTGACGGCAACGCCTCGAGAACAAAGATTCGTCATTACCTTGACATGGTCGAAATAATCGCCGGAGTTGCCCTTTGTGAGCTCATTTTGTTCAGTCAGGTGATGTAACGTATTTACCGATTCAGCGCGAATATTGCGCTTACAAAAGTAACAATACCCGACAACGTTAACTACCAACCGCTGAGTTCTGTTAATACGCCCTCACTTCATACCGCAGAGCGTGTTACGTGAGGTTTATTTTACTTCGCAAACATTCCTCGAAGTTAGTGGATGGAAAGTTCGACACTTCGGCTGTACGGAACGCTTATCGAGGAGGCCAAATGGATGTCACGACGAAGGGGGCGACGAAATGCTACGCCACGGATGACGCCCACTCGGGCACGCTAAATGACGACCGATGACCTCCCTCGATCGGTGAACCGCAAAGATTGCTGGAGCATTCCGCTTGACAGATAAGAAAGTTCGCCAACTGCGTTCGAGCACGGGAGGTTGGAGCGTGCTCTCACGCGGCGCGCTTGCTTGTCTCCGTTTCTTCTGCTTATTTAGAGCGTGTGTGTTTGTGTTTGGCAACACCAGTTAGGTGATTCGGATGGAAGCCCCTAATGACATCCTTTCTGCGCGTGAAGATGATTTACCGTACACCCGAAAACGGATACGGAGACGCTAGAGGAAACATTAGCGGGGTCTGCTGAACCTCGTGCCTCGCTAGCGACGCACAATATAGAGCGCCCGGCGCTTGGACGCTGAAATGCTTCGACAGGATGCTCATACTTTGTAGTCTGGCCAAGGACACACCGGAGTTTACTTACAATATTGCGGAGAGCTGTCTAAATCGCGCATAACGATATAGCCAGATTATACTTAGAGTAATGCTGGAATACTCGGCGACGTCTCGCAAAGAGCCCAAGAGCCTCTGGTCATGCAGTACACACTGTCTAACCCGCCAGAGTGCAGTAAGTGAATATTTAGAACTAAGTTGTTTCTGCTACTGCTGATGTTGTTGACTGATGCGATCTTTATTTGTTAGCACAGATTAATGTTGCATAGTAATAATTGCTGCGTTCCTACGTGCCAAATCCACGGTATGATTATAAGGCACGCACTCCAGCAGACTAATTTGGACCCGCTTGCCTACTTTGACGCACAGGTAAATCTTAGAATGCGGGTGTTTTCTGCATTTCGCTCTCACCGAAATGCGGCCGCTGTGGCCGGGATTGCATCCTGCGACCTCGAGCTTAGCAAGCCAATGCCTAATCGCCAAGATATCATGACGGTTCTCGTCCTGTTCTGATTCCATCTTTACACGTTGCTTTCTATATTAACAGGGAAGTGCTGCTTCTGATGAAATCTACATGCTGCTTCAAAGTTGTTGCCGGGAGTTGTCTTGGGAAATGTTGCCGGGAAATCTGTCGAGGGAGAGGTGGATGTTGTTTCTCCTCCTTGGCTATGTCCAAACGCCGCGTTTGAAGAGTAAAACAAAAGATGAATAGAGAGGCCCAGCGTTTATTGCGTCGTTTAGGACCTACGTTACATGCAGCTGCACAGATAAAGCGGGCCAATAGCTACCACTTGATCAGAACCATATATGCACGCTGAGTATGAAGTAATCAGCTCCTGCAATTTTGTTATCACGGTGCAGAAAATCGCCGCGCGATAAATGGTCGCTGACCATAAAAGGGCACTGCAAGGCTTCTTGAACGTAACCAGAAAATGGTACCGGTCATCGTGGAGGCTGCTGTGAACATGTGATTCAAATACTATTGGGAGCGAGGACATACCGTGGCGCCGCCACGCGGGAGAACCGGTGTGACGCGCAAAGTTGGATTGCTCCGACAGCACTGCCTTGCTCAGCCCGGAGCTGGTTTGCGCGTCGCCTTTTTATTGTTGTTGCCGTTTATTTCAGCTAGACGATATCTGTAAAATACTGTTGTGGCTACGTTATTGATTCTTCAACAAGGTAATTAACTCTTCCGGAAAAAGAATAGGTTCATTACAAAGCTTTAGACACCGCGTCGACTGCTGTTGTCGTCTGCTATGGTCACCGGCGAGGATACCGCGCGTGCGGAGTCCGCTGGTTTTTTTAGGTGAGATAGCATTTTGATGAATGAAAATGAATGAAAGGTAAGCATCAGATGGTTTTAGCGCGTGGTTGCGGTAAATACACATTGCTTTTGGCCGCAAGAAAGGCCTGCGACGTGTTTCTCGTGCAATTCATTCATTGTATGTTTGCATCAACAAAGGGACCGCCGTTGACAAGAAGAAATCGAATTAGCAAATTCGTATTCATGCTGAACACGCATACCCCTATGCAGCGCGATGCGAGTGGTTCCTTCATGTTTGCGGAAAGCAGCAGGCATAGAGCTGCATTCAATTGCGACGTCGACCTTTCTCACATGATTTAAGGTGTACACACGACATACGCACATGCGCGCCTCATTAAACCTTGTTATTTTTGAACAGGGGGTTCACCTTAGGACGCTGTGGCTTGATCACAATTTAAATTCTCGCCAGTATGACCCCAAGGACACTAGCCTGGAGCACAGTTGTCCGTTGCTTCTCTTTCTGTTGCTTATTTTTCCCGCGTATTCAAGACGGTCGTCACACGGCGATTTTCGATCGCGGTCGAGCCACTTCATGGCTGCATTTTTCGACGAATGACTCCCGTCCGTATTTTGCACGAAGGGGCCAATAGCGATCGAAAATACAGCGTAAGACCGGACGTATTAGTTTACTCATTTGAATGCACTAGCAGAGACTCCGGAACGAGGGGGGGGGGGGGGGCGGTCGCCCCCCTACCACTTTTCTAGAGGGGGCTCGGCCCCGCCCCCTCCCACTTTCCAACCGTTTCCGCGGAAATAAAAATTTTTGACAAGAATTTTCAATCTGGTGGTAGTTAAGAAAACCCCAGGTGGTCGAAATTTCTGGATTCCTCCAACACGGCGTCTCTCATAATCAAAGCTGGTTTTGGGACGTACGTTAAACCCCACAAATCAGTCAATCAATTAAGCTGGTGGTTCTGTGGTGCAGTGCTTTCCAAAACACTGGATCACACAACCACGTGGGTTGCGCGGTGTGCCGCAGGTTTTCAGTACTTCCGAAAGTCCTAAACATTTTGAAATGTATACCAATGTGAAATAAGCGATGATGCAAATATGTAAAATATTAAACGGCTAAAATGAATTAAAACAATAATTGATTTCATTAATATTATAGTAAATAATAATACATAATATGCATTTTAAGTAAATTAGAATCGACAAATACTGAGAACAAAAATAATCAACACAACATGCAAAGACGACAATAAATGCCCCCCCCCCCCCCCGCACACACACACTCCGAAAAACGTTCCGGAGTCCCTTTGCACTATTACGCTGCAAGGTGTAACTTATTGTGTTCTAAATGATTCAGTGAAACTATCAGTGTCCAGCATCTACACCTTCATCGATAAGCCGTATGACACCCAGCAGCTGCTGATAGAAGGAGAATCTATGTTTGAAGCTGGCCACGTCGTCGCCTGCAGTGTAAAAGGGGGGGGAGAGAGAGAGAGAATATTTTATTGGTGAATCCGGAGATGTTAGCCTGGTTAATGGCCTGGGTGTAAAAGGGGAGAAGTGATACTGGCTGGGTTCATTTTGCAAACGACGTTTTTTAGAAAATACCAAGTTTCCAATAACTCCGAGCGCACTTTTCAGCTTTTGTGGTCGCTAGGTGTCCGCAAACGTGAAATAAACGCGAATCGACGATGTTTGTAGATAAAAACGCTGGCAAATGGCTGTTGAAGCGCGCGTGAAATGCGTGAACCGTCCGCTTCGGAGGAGGCTCGGCGCGAGGTGGGATCGTGGGGTCACGTGATCCAACTTTGCACGTCAGAACGACCGCAGCGCCAGCCCCTCCAGTGGTGGCCCTCGCGCCCAATACCACTATACGCACCGGAAACTTCGCAAATGGGTTTCAAACGCAGCTGGAAACCGCCCGCTGTTCTTAACGTCCCCTGAGGCAGAACCGGCACGGGTTATTTCATGATCGCGGACACACGCTCAGTAATGACTTATTCGTTCGTCTCGAGTTCAACAAATAAAGAAATACACGCAGCTTTCTTAATGAGCACCAAAAAAAAAAAAAAAAAGAGCGACGTAGTCGGTGCCCTTTATAACGTCATTGAAGGGAACAGCAGCAGGCGATCTTCTGCTTCGTTTGATACGTAATTGCAAATTTCTTCGTGCATACAGTAGAATTGTATTTGACTTAGATATTCATGGGATTCTTAGCGACTGAATGGCACCGATTTCTAACTATATATAAAAAGAAAACCCGTCGCAGGGACACTTTAAGACGTTTCATAAATAAAATATTTGAAGCTGCTGCTGATTCGAACGAACGGGTCTGTGGTAAACGTTAGGAAAACTACTTAAGTAGACCACTCGCTGGTAAAATGCCGTAATCTGAGCATATTCAAGGGCTCTTAGTGCACGTGGCCGCATGCAAAATCACGATGTCTTGTGCGCACTTTGCCGCTACCACATAAAATCTGCAAAGTGCTATCCTAAACGATGTCTCTGTTTTTATGGAAAGGAGAGCAATCTTCTTTGTGCGCCCCGACTGGCAATCCACTGTGCAGAAAATCAAACACCACGTGTGACGCGCATCCAGCTATGGCTATGAAGCTCATTCTTGAATTTGCATTTCGGGCAGACACTCCGGTGAAATCCGGCCGAGAAAGGCAAGGCTTTCCACGTGCGGACATTGCGAAATCTTGTGCTTCCTGGGTCTTTCCGTGTGGTTCCGGTAACGTATTATGCCGCATCGGAGGAAATGAAAGAGGAACAAGTTAGAGAAAAAAAGAAACTGTTGCAGTTGCATCCGTGTAGTGTGGTTTCTATGTAGTTAACGATGACACGCCTGTTTTTGTTTGACTTCGGTTAACACTAGAATTTTTTTTTTCAGAACTGATACTTGAGAACACAGCGATACTTGACAACACGGTGACAACACAATGGCTTACGCGACACAAGAGAACAACGGAAGACCTTATAATATGCAGTGATCAAGGTACAATTATCCGTGAGATTAAGTTCAATTTGACGTGGATAAATACCAAGGCTACGTACGATACACACGACTATTCATGAACACACATAAGCGAGTGTGTTGCTTCGAAAGTAGCTCGCCTAGAGCTAGCCTTTCACTTGAAGCTTTGAATATAATTTTAGCGGCAACGTACGATAAGTGGCTTCTGGCTCGCAGGCGCTTCATCAGAATTAGTCAGAAGAGTTGTAGAACGAAAATGAAGAGGTATGAAATGTTAATTACAAATGATAAACAGAGCTTCTTTTCAACGACAGGTTCTCATGACGAAAACGTGCATGTTGGGGTGAACACTACACGAGCCCTCGAGGCATATAATATGTAAGATAGTGGCTGCTCCTTTAAGATAGACATCACTAGGGAAGTTCTTGTTCTAAACCTGCAGAATTTTTCGATAATTGTTGCATTCGCTTTTATTGCAGCATATTCATTTGAAGCCGGGATGCAGATTATTATTATTATTATTATTATTATTATTATTATTACTATTTGCTGCGTAAACATATACGCACATGGACATGAAGGAAATAGGGAGAACATACAAGTGTAGCAGCTTGGGCTAGTTGGTTTGCGTTCATGATGGCGAGCTTTACAGCGCGCGAACATAGGAAAAATACGAGAGAGAAGAAAGAGCCCTGACTTCCAGTTGGAAGCGCGCTGTAAAACTCGCCATTAGGGAGAGCAGGCTCACAACTGCCACCAAGGGGGGCACGACGCCTCCCTAAACTCTTTTGAGAGAAGGGGAAATAAATAGGGGAGAGGTGGACACGAAAGAAAGAGGAAAGAAAATAGAAAGGAAACAGAGACAAATACACGGACAAAAACAAAGACAAAACAAAGCAACATATGTCTATAAACGGGAGGTCAAGTCGGTAGCTTCCAGAAACGTTAATAGCACTCGATGGGCCTGGTCTCGCCAGGCAGCACTCCCCTTTGGGGACAGGTAATCGACAAGGAGTGCGCACTGTGGTCTGAGACGTCTGCACTGCTTAATTAGCTGTGCACGCTGCGTAACGCGCGCGGGACCACTATAAGATAAGATGTCCAAGCGTCCCACAGGATCCACAGGACGGGCATGATGGACTGTCCACACGGCCTTGATGGTGTAAACGTTCGCACACCAGGACATAACCAACCCTCAACTTACACAGCAGTGCTCTCGCGCGATGAGGTAAGCCAGGACCACGAACACGGGAAAGGAATGATCTGCTTTCAACACGATGGTCTGGGTGCTTCCTGACTAGGTGTCTGCGAATCAGCACACGAGCGTTGTCAAGCTTGCAAGAAATGTCAGGACGGTCACGCTCATTGTGGGCGCAGCTTGAAGCGAGGCGATCAGCCTCTTGGTTTTCAGCAATACCCACGCGCGAGGGTATCCATTCTGTAATGAGGGACACGTCACGCATAGTAATTTTGCAGGCAGATTCCAGGATGCTGCTTAGAAACTGGGGTGTCGGCATCACTTCTCAACAGTCTGCTGATAGCAGCATGAGAGTCTGTGGGAATCACGACCTTCGATGCGCTTAATTCTTCCTGTGATTACTTCAGAGCAACATCAATCGCTGTCAGTTCTGCAGTTGTCGATTAGGTTGGATGTACTTGTAAACAACCGTCTGATGTCAGTCGAAGGGCAGAAAGAAGCCGCAGAAGCACCTTGGATGACGTTGCGCACAGACGCGTCGATAAATATCTTCACACGATCCCCAAAATTTTCGAATAGGTGACGCTGGACCAACTGGAATAGTGCTAAAATAATGGAGAACCAATCACTGCACCTATGGCCAAATGTTTGGAGCACAATCGGTGTATAGCCGAATCTTCCTCAGCTCTGCGTAGCGATTGTATTGTTGCAAACCTCAAATTTCTACATATGTTTGCTAATAAACGTCATGCACTATTCCTTTTTAGAACTGCAGCGAATTAAGATACCTTGCATATACACACAACAGAGAGAAAAAAAGACAGAAATGACGGACATCGTGCATTGCCTCCTCTAGAACTCTAAGAAACAGTGTGTGTTTCTGTGCATCTTTTCACAGCAAATTTATTGTTCTTCCAGTCTTTGCCTTTTTCTTTTTTCGTCTACGATAGTTGCTACAGATGAACCATGTACGTAGTCAGGTTAGCTTTCAAACGCGGTGTATACGCGCTTAACATAGTCCAACGTGACATTACCCTCGAAACCAAGGATGTTTCTCGAAACCAATACTATAATTCGCTAATGTTTATATTTTTTCGTTATTGTCATTGTTACAGCCGCTGTAGCCGCCTGTTGTCATTAGCACCTCCGCTTCTGCAGTCCTCATTACCGCTGTTGGTACTGCCACTCATGTTGCAGATAAGGAAGCACAACTACTGCGTATAGAGCCCCTTGGCGTGAGGTGGTACATCGCCTTTTTGTAGTAACTCTTATGGTTACTCATTTGTTACGCTAAGGTATGACTTGATCGTCGGCAGGCACGTTTATCAAGCCGCTTAGCTTTTAACCTTCTTTTTTTCACATTTAAGAGATGATTGATTGATGTGAAAATTAGCCGCGATGTGGATATTCAGAAGCAACACGCAATGCTACGTAATTGTACAGCCACTTGCTTCTTGTTTTTTTTTTCTGAGGGCTTTGATTAATATAATATTACCTTCGCAGGATGGCAGTTGTTGATGTCAACCCTTAACCTGTTGTCTCGTTTTAACCCAAGCTGCAACGATTTGGAAGGGCGCAATCTCCAAATGAACCAGGCTGTGGACAAACTGTACCAGTACCACTCAATTTACCGAAACGGAGAGGACAGGGCTTTCTGTTTAGGTCAAAGCGAAGCCGCAATCACGAAATTAGCCGAGAACTCGCGAATTGCGTTCATTCGTCGACGCCATGCGACTCACGCCCTGTAATTACAGCGCAGGCGGCCACACTGGCGCCCACGATGGCAGCTCGCAGACTACGGCTGGCGTCATTTACGGGTTTACCCCGGTATATGCGGTCGCTGCGGCTAATCGACCGGCAACCGCAAGAAACTCGCTGCCGAAAGCGTTGCCGAGCGATGACGCAAGATTCCTGCGCGTGGCACGAGCGGCCCGACAACATCGTTCAGATCATTTATCTTAGTTATCGAAGGACGCGAACGAACTGTGGAAATAGGAGAGCACAAACGTCTTGGGATATACTTGGTAGAACGACGAGAGGGATAGGAAGAGGGAGTGGATTGCAATAGATCGGGCGGTCTTTCTTAACTCTTTAGCACCATTTAATGCTATCACGCATACTTTAGTCTTCAACCAATATACTCAGCAGGCAACTTCACCGCATATCTTTCTCACACTTGCCCCATCGCCCTGCCTTTTTCGTTTCTTCTACGCAGTTAAACGGGGTATGTCGAGGTGTTAGGTACATTAGGTACCAGCTAATGAAAACATATAGCGAATGTCGTGCGGCCTGCGGACTAACCCAGCTAAATATAGCGAGAACAGTACTCTGTCTAACAGCGCCTGCTAGCACGGAATACGCGCGAACTTCGCCCATTTGTCAAAGTTACAGCGAATGTGGAGTGCCATTGCGAACTTCAGATATCTGTGCTCTGCGCGCCCTCGGTTAAGGCGAAACTCAATTTCGTATTGTGAGTAATGATATGCCTGTTTGGTAACTGCGGTTGTATATGGAATAGATCTCGCGGTAAAGTTTGGCGCATTTGCGTCTTGCCCAGCACACATATACGCTGGGTATTTGGTGTTTGAATACCGCAGGACCGATATGCAGGGTAAGAACCAGCGCCTGTAAACTAGAAAGGACGGGCAGCGCAAAAGCAAGGAGCGTAGTGTTTGTAGCAAGAGAGCTGTTTCAGAAAACGCCTAATGACAGAGACGTTCTTTCTCTCCTTTTTTTTTTTCTTGGAATAAAAACTGGTGGATGTGCATCGCTGGGTATATTTGACGGCGCCGAAGAAAGGGCGCAGAGCATGTGTAACCCCCCCCCCCCTCCCCCTTTCCTTTAGTCTGCCACCCTTGCCAACAACCAGCAGATGAACCCTTTTGACAAAACCATTCCAGCTTGGCTTTTAGATACTGCGCACGAGGTGACTGTTTTAGTCGGTGGATGACGTTTGTATTCTGGCTGCTTTAGCTTAGAGGAGAAAGATAATGTCAACTTTTATGAGATAAGCCGTGTTCGTATAACTGGCCATTGATTTAAGAAGACACAGATGTTTCCTATTTCAGGTAGACTGAATCGAAATATTGAGAAACGCAACAAAGCGCATCAAGCGGTCTTCACTGCTATCTTCACTGCATGTGTTGTCACAGACTTCGGACTCTAGGTATACATATACCTCAACTGATAAGCGATGCTCCGGCGGATACATTGCCGGCAAATTTCGTGAGTCTGCCCTTCGCTTCCTTCTCTTCCTCCCAGTGCCGCTACTCCTGGGACTCTTTACCGGCTAGCGGATGCACAGTCATAACAATACCATACGAGGAGTGTCTATACTTCCGCAAAGGGTGTCTATCGTACGCATAGTTCGCGCGGTTGCTCGCCCCTCGTTCACACGCGCTTCTCTTACGTTGAATGCGAAACAACAACGCCAACAACGAAGTGCTGCCGCTGCCGAGGACTGGCAGCACGCAACAATTTGTCGTAATTGGCGTCGCGCGGCAGTGGCCTTATGAGCTAGCTTCTTCGTACGTAGTAGTACAAGCACTTTGTCCGCGCCTTCACCTCCTTCACTCTGACGCCCCCTTAGCTCAGACAACAGGCCAAATTTCTGCCGAGGAGAGAGAGAGAGAGAGAGAGAGAGAGAGAGAGAGAGAGAGAAGGACACGTACAAGAACAAGAGAAGTGGAGAGGGGTTTGGCGTTAATTACGAGACTCCGTCGTCCTCTGCTCTCCTAACGCATTCCCGACGCGGACAACGACCGGAGCGGCGTCGGCGGCGACGCGATGACGACGTGCCGCAAACTGCCGTTCTTTGCCGACGTACTGCGTCCGCTGCGAGATTTCTCATTTTGTTGCCTCGCAGCGTACGTTCGCGTATGCAGCGGCGTCGTTGGCGTACTCTAGCTCCTTGGACTTTGTAGCGCCACGACGCCCCGTCGCGACTCAAGTGGAGTGAGAGCGGTGTGCCAGCGCACTGGACGGCGTAACTGCTTCGCCCTTCATATATCCGATTACGGGGACGACGCACGGGCGAAGGTCGCCGTGACAAATTGCTTCCCGAGGTCGAGCACTGCTACACAGTGAAGAAAGGAACGTTGTTCGCTGGCAGCAAGGCGCGCGCTCTTGGAATGAACATGGATCCTTTGTGTTGGCATCGTCGGGTGCTGCATCACACTGCATCACCTCACGATATTTGCGTGGGAATGGTTCGGCGCGAGAGCTCACTGGTGACAATACTTATTAGAAGAACGAGAGAAATCCGTGTTGGACATGTATTTAGCGCGATTTTCTTTCATTGCCAATAATGTAACTATGCAGGGCAGTCATGATGACGTCCAATTCGTGTAGGATGACGTGAAAAGTAACAGGCCGGGGTCCATTTAGTGAAAGAGTGGACCATAAATTCTGATGAAATTCAGCACAGGCGCGCGAGGTGTGGCAAGTGAGCGAGAGGAACTGGCGTTCTATTTCCGCGCTTCCGTTCGGAGCGGCACACTAAGTGATGACGGTTACTTTGTCATGAATTAAATTTACGGCGGAACATTGCAGAGGAACATTTAAACTAACTCCAGTGCCTGCCTAGGTCTTAAACTACTTTTTTTTTTCTTGGAACCTTCTCTTTCACAGTGTTGTCTGAACATTTTGTATGTAGACCGCTGTGCACCGCAGTGTTATTGCACAGACGTAGATTGGCGCAATGAAGACGCTACCTCTAAATGTTTATGATGTTGTAATAATTAATGAATTATTGCATGTAAACTTTTCTCAGACAACCAGTTCACATGCAAGTGTGTGCGCACGCACGCACGCACGCACACACACACACACACACACACACACACACACACACACACACACACACACACACACACACACACACACACACACACACACACACACACACACACGGGCAGTTCCGATATATATATATTGGAGGGCATCCGCTGCCTTTAAACTGTTTCAAACATTTGGAAACACCCTGCTCGACGAACTGATGGAAAAGAGAGCGTGTTAAATACTCAATTTCTAAATCACAGAATGTCCGCCTCGCACAGCTGCAGACTGTGCAGTGACACCGGTTCCAATATATCGCGAGGACTTTACCGGTTTCGTTCGTTCTCGCAACGAAATGGTTCTTCGTGTAGCATAAGCGTATTTTAATATCGAAGAATCTCTTGAGCGTTGTCAGCGGCAGCGCATCACGCACACCCCAGCTTGACGACCATGTAACGCCTCATAGGCCTCGCGCGTTCCGGCTCGGTGGAGTAGCACCGATGCGAAAAGACGGGGCTCACTCCGCTCGAGTGCCTGGCAATTGCACTCGCAGTGTGCGTGTTCTTTTAACGGGGCCTTCCGAGTTCGATAGGAATCACGCCTCGCAGCAGCTGTCAGCGAGTGTCTTGTCACCACGCCCGGAAAATCAATAGAAACGTACACGACTCCCATGTTGCACGTAGAATGACAACTGCAGGGTTGCTGTGCTCTTGAGCTTTATATATATATAAAAAAAATGAAACGACAGAGAAAAACGGGCAAGTGAGCAAAGAGTACAGCGCAGCAATCAGTCAACCGAAGGGACACTCTGGCTATTGCCGAATTGGTTAAGCGCTGTGGTAGCTAAATATTGCATGCTGCTGCTGCTGCGCGGAAGGTCGAGGGCTCGACTGCCTGCCACGGCGATCACATTCTTTTGGAAAAGAAATGACGATACGCTCGTTGACTCGCACGTATGTTTAAAAGGCCACAGAAATTTTGAGCTAATCAGGAGCCCTAAATATTACGCCTGCCGCAGCTCCAGGTCTCGCTTGGACACGTAACATAAATAAATAAATAAATAAATAAATAAATAAATAAATAAATAAATAAATAAATAAATAAATAAACACGTAGAACGAAATATAAATGGCTTCTCTTTCAGAATGAATGTTAAAGGCCAATAAAACTGAGTTTGTTTGGACCACGTATAAGGATCATTTCAGATGTACTGGAGATATTGAACAGCATTGGAGCATGGGCTTTATGTGTTGATTTTATTTTGTGCGCTGTATCATATATGTGATATGTTACATTGCCTTGTCTGTGAAGAGGAATAGCCGGCATTTTATGAAAGTCCCAAACTCGCTTACACAAAGCATAATAATAAAAACAGGATTAGAGCAACACCGGCAAAACTTTCTGACACAGAAAGTGTACAAAAACACTCAGTTATAGATAGCAGGCCGTGCCGTTGTACTCATACATAAAGCTCACCTATACGGATTCTCGGCATGAATCCTGAGGCTGTCGGTAGCGCCGAGAGAGCGCGCCAGAAAATCTCGGACGAAACTTAGTGGGAAGTACCTCCCAGTCCCTAATCACCAGTGAGAGCTTCATTCATTTAAAGTGCTATTTAAATTCTGTTACAGATGATTATGCCACCCCCTTGCAGGTTGGGCACGTTTGCTTCAATACCGCTCAGCACCCACTTGTAACGACACGGAAAAAAACAGTAAATATAGGCTGAACTGTGTCTTCAAGACTGACAGGTTCGCGTCTACAACGCGCGCGCGCGCGCACACGCACGCACGCACACACACACACACGCACACACACACACACACACACACACACACACACACACACACACACACACACACACACACACACACACACACACACACACACACACACACACACACACACACACACACACACACACACACGTGAAAATGCGACATCATAAACGCCGCATAAAAGCCAGGACCACATTTATCGGTGTAACAGACGTTGCGGCTATTGTTGAACCTGCTTACAAAAGCAGTTGCACCGTGTAGAAAACGTGGTGTTGGCTCCGGATAACTTGATCTAGGTAAGTGCAACCCCAACACGGTGATCTAGTGGCTATGGCACACGGCTGCTGATCCGAAGGTCGCGGGATCGAATCCCTGCCGTGGCGGCTGCATTTCGATGGAGGCGAAATGCTGAAGATCGTGTACTGTGCGACGTCAGTGCACATTAAGATACCCCAAGTGGTCGAAATTTCCGGAGCCTTCCACTACAACGTCTCTCATAACGAGATCGTGGTTTTGAGACGTAAAACGCCAGAAATCATTAATCAAGTAAGTGCAGTGGTGGCCGAGGAAAACGATTTTTCGCTTACAGAGGGGAGCTCTTTTGCTAGGAAAGCATTGCCTTGGCAACGAATAGTCACCCCTGAGGGAAGAACCGAACTGGCCCAGAAACATCGGGAAACCTTCAAAACTGCGGCTGAAGAGATATCGACTTCAGTCGATTTTACAGTCCAGACAGATGTCTGTTGAAATATTTACGTTTGGAGTTTAAGCGTACTTTTGACAATGGCACGGATGTTCGGTTTCCTTCCTTCTTTGCAATATTGTGCCTAAGTTGTCTTTGCAAAATTCCTGCATGTGTTATGTTTTTTTACGTCGCACCATGACGTTTATAATTTCGACGCATAGTTTCCACTCTTTCCAAATTATTTAGGGCATTTTTACGTTGTAGTAGGCCATTGGTAATCGATAGAAACTATTACAAGGAGCTTGTGACTTACAGTAACGGACGGCGAACCTATGGCGCTTCTTGATTGTCACGACTGAAAGAGCTCCACACTTGCAACAAAAGTTATGTATTTGGTAGCTTATTATATTCTACGGTGGATCCATACACATAAGAAACTGATGATGCCGCGAGATATCAAAGAACATGCAGCGGTTATCGCTCGAAAACGCGGCCGTCACCGAAACAATGGCGCAACCCGATACTCAAGGAGCGGGTTGGCGACCAACGCGTGCGTCGCGAGGCCACGCAGACAGCTAAAACGATGTTTAGTCTGGTGCGGCTCGGCTCATCCGAGGCACGTGCGGGGGAGTTACAGTGGAGAGTTCGAACACGACTGTAACCGGAACGGCGAGAATGTGCTATGAGAACTATGAACATGTTGCGCTCTGCCGTGTGCGCAGCTGCTCGAGAGATAAGAGGAAAAAGGAGTACAGAGACGAAGAGTGAGAGGGAATGAAGAAAATGCAAGGCCATGTACGAGGAGGTTAACTGAAGATAGTGTTGCACGGCTGGTTTGTTCTGTACTCTCGGGCTATAGACGACAAAATAAAACGGTAACTCGCTTATTCCGTGTAATAATGGCGACGTTCTTGAGTGCGATTTCGTAGAAGCATTCCATGAACAAGACTAAGAAAGTGTGTCAGTGACACTGCTGTCATGCTGCGCAACAGTGCATGAACTTGTTTTTTTGGAAGGTTGGTCTAACACTCGTGTACATGGTAAAATGACCTTTAATACGTGATGTAGTCTGCGCCACTTCCTCGCTTATTCACGTATGTGAGCTGTGTGATTGAATTAAATTTGCGCGTTAGCGCTTGACCTGCGTCTTCTTCGCCCAATCGTATAAGCTGTGGGCAGCGCTGTTCGGCAATGGTTAACTATGACTATAGACTCTGTGTAGTTCGATCTATACATGCGGTGAGAAGATAGGGGGTGTCACGCGTGCCTTCTTGAGGAATCCGCTCTGTTACGTTGGTGGCCAATTTCTTGACGGGTACGAGTGTGTCGATTTCTTGAATGGCTGCAGCTCCTTTTCGTAAGGCTTGAGACAAGGCAGCTGGCGTCCGCTCTTACATTCAAGTAATTACTTCGAGTCTAGGAGGATCTTCTTGTTTTGGAATCGGTCATTTACTAATACATAATCATTCATCACATTCCCGATTAGCGGCGTCATCGGGCCATTCAGCCTGGCCTGTGCAATTTCTTCTTGCGTCTCCCTCTCGAAGAGTTTCACGTGAACACCTTACATGCGTAATTATGCTGGTGATGTGACAAGGGATGTTCCCGGATGAATGCGACCTCAAAAACATGCCTCAAATACAAAACTTTATACGGAAGCGTGGGCAAGTTGTTTGAACAACGACGCTGCGTGATTTGGCACAACTTCCCTTTTTTATACTCTGACATTTAGTCGTAAGGGCGTCGATGACATCTATACAGTTTTGGGACTTTTACGTTAGGAGTTTCAAACTGAGCAAAGCAACATGTGTGGTCTCGGTGGAGCCGAGGCAAGGTAGAGGAGAAGTAATCTATAGTGGAGAGTTATGGAATAGCAAACGATGTCAATTGAAGCGCGATAACCTGAAAATGAATAAAGTAATTAAATTAAGGTAAATAAATGGTATTGCGAGGTTAGCAAGAGAGATAACCTTATTCTTAATGAAATAAATTCAGGATATATTAATTATAAGAAAAATGAATGGAATGCATTTAAAAATAGCGCAGCTGTCCTGAGGTACCGAGGTAATCAGCTGTGATTGCACGAAAATACAGGTAATTGAACGGAAACACACAAAAGTCGAGATTATCTTCAATCCCCGGAAGTTTAAGAAAATATTTGAAGAGCGCACTTATACTGAGCACTCCGCATGCTCGCCATGTCAACCCGGAGCTGATAAGCCTTTTCTGGCTACCCCATGCGTCTAATTCGGAACTCGTGAACAGAAGAGTGACAAAACTACGGTTGAAAACGCAGTGCAGAAGTCACAGACACTAGTGTCTGTTTTCTATATAATGAACGCTAGCATCCGTTTGAAAGCTACTCGACTTGTGCAGGCTGACTGCCCATGCCGCTTGCTAGTTTCACTCGTAGAGGACCTGTTAAAGCAGGTACGCATCGGGGAACATGTCCTTGACGAGAGAAAAACTATAGAAGTAGCAAGACGATCTGACAGCACCAAATGTGCGCTGCCTGAGAAGATTAGGCAACTGACAAGCGCACTGCGCGCATTACGTTGCAGCGACCATGTCTGCCAAATAATTACATCGCTGCGAGCGGCACAAAAGAGCACGAATTTCAAGCTTGAAGTTGTTTGCGCCGCTCCTCGCGGGCACAGCGCTCCAACATGAAGCGGTGCGTCCCGTCACTCATAGTAGGACGGGACAAGTTGTCGATCGCGAGGAGACCTGCCAAAACCAATAAGGAGGCGCCGCTTCCGTCAGCTCTCTCCTCGAAGGGCTACGTGGTTTGTTACCCGGCTACATGGCTACCTGACCATCTATACTGCGAGCCCAACAGCGCGCGCTTCGCACTGCAGCAGCGGCAAGTGGATATACGGCAAAGGGACTGAAAGAGGTAGAAAGAAGAGGAACACCGTAGTGGAGGGCTTCGAAAATTTTGGCCACCTGAAGCTTTTTAACGTACATTGACAACGCTCAGTACACGAGCCTTTGGCATTTTCGCCTCCATCGAAAATGCGACCGCCGCGGCTGGGATCGAACCCACGTTTTTTTGGGTGGCAGCCGAGCACCACAACCACTACACCACCGCGGCGGACGGAATGGGAATGATGATGACGAGGATTGTAGTTAGGTTAAGGAAAGGACGCTAATCCAAGGAGCACGGCTAAGCGTCCGTAGGGGAAGGGGAAATGGACTGAAAGAGATGGAAGAGGAACGCCGTGGAGGGCACCGGAAAGTTTGACCACCTGGGGTTCTTTAACGTGCAGTGCGGGGAACGGTCAGTGCGGTGTGACTTCACTCTCTCCTCCCCCGTCTAGAAAAGAAAAAAATCAAGAAATGAAAATCAGAACTTCGCGCACGCTCGCATGCGTGTGCTCGCATGTATTGATTGAGTCCCCGTGTGTTTGGGCTACAGTTCTGTTCAAAAATGCCAGTTTCTACTTTTTATAGGGTCAGTGCCATGTGTGCTGTGTTTACCGTACGGCTCTTGCGATGTCATCGTAGACATTCGAAGTAGCCACTACACATTTCGTCTCTATTTTTGAGGCGTCGCTTTTTGGTTATTTCATATTGTCGATGAGCTTCCATCCGAATTGAACCAAGGTTATAAAAAGCGCTAGAGTTCCCCTTTAATGGTCAAGTCTTCCCTAGTCTTTTATTCCTGAAGTTCGCTCGGCGATTTCCTTCACATCCCACATCTCTTCCACTGCATTTCTTCAGTGTGCTACTACGCCAGAGCTCAGCCGGACTCATTCATTTGGTGCGGAAGACATTCCTGCTTTTAATAACCCCACAACCCTCCCTATTCATTTGATTGTGGTTAGGTCAAGGAAAAGACGCAAATTTCTACAGCCCATGTTGGGATGATGATGATGATGATGATGATGATGATGATTAAGATGGTGGAGATAGAAAGGAGAGATAGAAAGGAGAGCCCTCATGCCCCCCTCCCGGAAAAAAAAAAAGAAAAGAATACGCGGGTTCGATCCCGGCCGCGGCGACCTCATTTTCGGTGGATGGCCAGAGGCCCGTGTGCTGTGCGTTGTCAGTGCACGCTAGATAAAACCAGGTGGTCTAAATTTGCGGAGCTCTCCCACTACGGCTTTTCCCTCTCTTTTCTATCTCTTTCAGCCCCTTTCCCCTACCCCCACGGAAGCTTAGCCGTGCTCCCGATATGGCCGGCAGAAATCAGCGTCCGTTCCTTAACCAAACCACGATCATCATCATCACTCATTGAAGAAAACTACAGATAATAAAGCGCCGCCACGACATGCTCCGATTCCCAACACATGCGTGAAGAAAGAAAGGAAATAGCAATAGTAGAAAACTTTATTCTCTGTTTTAGCGATGGTCCGAGCAGGCGGAACCCTCAGTCCAGGGCCCAATTTGCTGCTGCAAAGCGGCTGAGGAAATAGCAAGGGCCTCTCAGCGCATGTGTAAAAACAGTGTAAGATCTCATAACCATTATTATTATTATTATTATTATTATTATTATTATTATTATTATTATTATTATTATTATTATTATTATTATTATTATTATTATTATTATTATTTCACAGCCCCCCCCCCGCCCCACATTTGTTGGAAGGCATGCGCCGGCACAGAGGCATCGCAGGAAACATGAGCCGCTGACCTTTCTTTCCGCCAAGCACCTCGAGTTCTGGACAAGAGAACTAAGCGCCCCATACAGCATCGAGATCATGCTTCTCAGAGCAAAATAACAATGTAAACGCGGCGCAGCTAGGCCACATGGGGCAAAACTCATTGCTATGGCCAGCGCATTTGCGCGCGCCGAGAGCGCAGACAGGGGGCGCCGAAAGGCACGCCGGCGCACAGACAGACGCGCGCATGTTCTCACAAACGCTCGCGGTCAGCGAGACAGCGGGGGATCGTTTTGCATGCGGCAACGCGTCGCTTTCCCGCCGATGTTTATGCTTTCGCCTCACCAACCCTCTCCGTCCTCGCCGCTGATCACAGAGCTCCTCCTCCCACCGATCCCGCGGACGTGCCTTCCCTGCACGAACAGCCATTTGCCCTTCGTTCATTTGCCTATCTGCCGCCAGTGTCGGGCCTGCTCCCAACTCTAACCTCTTCGTCAACAACGGCCGGCAGCCCTTGCAGCACCGTTATCTGCGTCCTTCTCAATGTGCGAGCGGCGAGCAAATGCCTCCCTCCTCTCGTCACCGAAATGGGACGGCAGCGACATGTCGATGGCCCCTAAGACCCATTAGGGAAACCTTTTCATTCCTGCTTCTGGGCCCGCGTGATCTGTGCGTGGCATTTTCGCTCCTGCACGCCATCCCCCGACGAAACTGCTTCTTTCTTTCGTCGGGCTCTGGCAAGGCTTGTGCCCCGAAAGCAAACATCACCGCAGGAAGCGAGAGCGTAGCAGGAAAGCAGGCATTCGGGAATCCTCTCGAGAACCGGGGATTCACTGCGGATAATGTATGTCTGTGTGCTCTTGTGTGGACAGCAAGAGAGGCTGCGTGATACCGCCTACGCCGCAATTCCGATGTGCCGCATCGAGCGTTGCGAGTTGTCGTGAGGCGTATACTTGAAAGGAGGAGCTTAACAGGATCACTAACTCTATACGCACAATTACTGGGGCGGCGACGGAACACAGCACGGCGATATGCGCTAAATTATGAGTAAGATAGCTGAAGATTTTTTCGGCGGACACACTCGTAGGGCAAGTTACAAGAAGCCAGACCCTCGTAAGAAAGAAAGAAAGAAAGAAAGAAAGAAAGAAAGAAAGAAAGAAAGAAAGAAAGAAAGAAAGTACTCACGTGTGGCTTATGCCCGCATTGGATGTGTGGCTATGAGCTCGTCGTGGCTGACACGGAGGTCTTGAACTCCCGAGTTTCTTTAAAAGTAACTCGGTGGTTTTCTCGGCATATTCCACATCGCGGTTTTTCAGTGGCACTGATGGTCCTGTAGCAGTCAGGATGGTTCAGTTTGCTCAGAAACTCACCAATACGTTTAAATAACCAAGTGAGCGATGTGTTGACAGCGAAACGGACAGACGCTTTTTGCAGCGTATGCAATGGCGTCGCAGCCTTCCCGCCATCAGAAATATGGAGCTGGCGCCAGAAAGAGTAAACTTGGCGATGTCATCTGACGATGCATCGAGTTGTGCCAGCTATTCAAAACTTGACAGACACGACCTGAGCGCTGAAATATCAGCGCTTCTCTTTCGACCGCCTTCCCGCTCGGCCTGGCAGCGACGTAGGAAATGACGTCAGAAACACGGACTGGATGGCATTCAAAAGCATGAGAATCCGCTGAAAGTCTTTAGAATTATATTCAGGAAAACCTAATGACTTGCAGTAATCTGGCTTGGCATACATCATTACACAGTACGAAGGAGATATTCAAGATTGAGACCAGTGGACATCGAAAAAGCGTCGGGGTTGTCCTTTAACGTATAGCGATTGTTTTGGTTCCTGCAAATATCGAAATCTGTCTGTCAGCGCGGGCGATAGAAGGCGCGACCTATTGTGGAGCACAGCAAGGGAATATTCAATAAGCTGCCAGTGCAGGAAGACCGAGTTTGACTGAGGGTAGAAACATGCAGCATCTGTTTCTATTTTCAAATGTATGCGTACTAAGCCGCTAAGAGTGATGGATATTAGCATAAATACATTCCTTCACACAAAAAAAAAGCGAGAAAATGAAAGTACGAAATAATGGATGACATTACGCCATAGATAAGTCCGAGGTTAAAAAAGCGAACTAGAGTAAACAAACCATGTGCAGTTGCACAGCAAAAGCAAAGTCTAATTCAAGGTAGTGCGTATGTTATTATTTTAAAAGAAAGCTTGAAGTAAAAAGAAAAATACATAAAGGTTCAGCGAAGCACATAATGGTCACGTAATGTCCTTAGATGAGTGTAATTGAAGAAGTTCCCAAAAAGTGCTCAGGACTCCCTAATGTTCTAAAGTTGACACGTAGTTCACAGCTCGACTAATCATGAAACGGACTTGTTAGCCATCCCCGCCAGATGTGTTTATTCAGATAACCACACACACACTACATGATGTTGATTCAGAGCCTCATATTTTACTCGGGAGGTGGTTGCGGAAGGTCACTTCTTGCCGACGTCGACTCTTCCTACGTCTTTCGGGCAGCTAGCGGAACTTGAATATTACTGACGTAACGGAGAAATATTACGAATAAACGGACAATCAAGTCATTTTTGTCGAAGTTTACAATGACTACATCTCATTCGGAGTGGAAGAAAAAGGGGTGTAGGGCCTAGAAATGAGATCATTTCCAATTAATGGCGGCATCTCTTCACAGAATGCTATTACTATTTGGCTTTCTGGCAAAATCTGTTGAACAGCCCACTTCGGTGGTGTGACGCGGCAGGTCTTTCGTAACAAACAAAGAAATGGAGAAGGTCGTATAGGGGCTGTCTGTGCAGGCTACTTGTGAATGGCGCCCTGGATGACGGAAATAACGTTGTGGTGGGAGCAAGAGATGTGGGGCATGAAAATTCGAGCTGCAATATTGCTTTTGAGAGAGCACGCTCAAACCAGACAGCGCTAGTGCGGAAAGAACCGGAAGAAGCGGATGCATACGGAGCACCAGGTGATGTCCGTACATCTCCCTAAGTTCGGAGATTACTGCTAGGCACTGTAAGATGGACTTACGCTGCTGGCTGCGTTTTAACAGCGCGGCTGTTTAAGCTTGGCCGATTTCGGGCTGTGTTCAATTCCGCGGGTCAGCACAATTTATAATACCAGCAAGAATCCATAATAAGAAGAATTCATGATAACAGCAACTAGATGAATACGTGCATAGTTACTGATATTACGCGCAGTTGTGGGTTATTATACTTGCATAGTCTCTGACATAGCAGGGAGTCGTACATTTGACGTCTTCGTTACATGCACAAAACTACGAGTAAAAAGAAACCGCTCTGGCCTTCCATCGCCACTCTAGACAGTCCGGGAAACACCCTCTCACACAACCGCCCTAGTTCGAATTCGCTGTCCGAATTCTGGAAGACACTCAAATGTGCACGTCAGGCATGCAGAGTTTCAAGGACGGTCAACACGGTTGCCGAAGCGACATGCAAGATAAACGCTGCCTGCGCTGCGCGTAACAGAAAGTGATGACGGCACTGGCCGCAAACAACAAGCGCGCGTGTCACAGGGAAGTGATAAGGGCTTTCCACTTAAACAAGACAAAACAACCGTACGTGTCAATATCAATCAATGCAGGCGAACGTGCCAAGGCTTCTTGGCACAACAAAGGAGCATCGAATGGTAACGCCTGGGACGATGGGTGTATAAATAAAGAGACCGGTGAACAAAAGGCGAGGAGTCCTTGACACGGGATGCCAAAGATAAGTAGAAGCGAGAGGACCGGAAAAGAACCAACACTGCGGAGCCACGGTCGTGGGCCAAGACTCCTTGCGAGGCGCTTATACGCGGTAAGGCCCAAGCGAAGGGCTGTAGCAAGTAAGCAACGAGGACAGCTTTACCTCGAGGCAGCCGGGCCCCAAAAGCGAAATGCGCAGGCCCGGCTCTCGAGACCAGGGTGCGAAGCAAGGCGTAACACTGCGGCAGCTGCGGCAGGAACTTCCGTAGGCCTTCCGGACGGCGAAGGAACGTGGCTTAGTAAAAGGCGCGCGGATCCCGCCAAGAACCGGGAGAGGAAGAGAACGACGAACACGGTCAACGTGACGGGCCTGCCGATTCGCGGCTCTCCACAGAGCTCGCCCACACGGCGAAACGCCGTGCGCAATGCTGCTCGCGGAGGCGCATGCTTGTACGTCGACCGCAGTGCCTCCGGGAAATGCCGGTCAGGAAACGAGAACCTTGTTCTCTCGGCCGACTCTGGAAGTGTGGCAACGCGGCAGGAGTGGAACGGACGTGAAATATTGTTCAACGCGTACAACCATAGCCTTCCTTACTCGTCGTTAAAGGCGTACGCATTTTTTCCAAGTCGTGATTGAATGGAAAGCGTTGAAAGTTAGACACGCCAGACTTGCCGCCTGATAGACTTGGCGGACGTGCTCTAATAGGACCAAGTAGTTCTTCACGCGAAACGTTGCATACAGATGGCTGTATAACTTTTTAAAATGCAGGTACGCTGAAATATCCCCAAAAATCAATAATACTTACGTTGGTGTTTGAAGATGGCACGCTGTATTCTCACATTAGTTAACGCTTTATCAAGATCGTAATGCAGCTAAACAGCTGAAGACACGTGCACAGAAGGAAGGCATAAATAGCTAAAGGAGACCTTGTGCTGTGCCCACATTGAGTTTTTCGACGCTATGTTTTCTTTAGGCTTGCGGTTATGAAGTGCAACAGATGCACATGTTTATTATTGATTCAATTGAGCGATGTCAATGGCGCTGCAAAATATCAAGGTGCAATTCCTGTTTTGGAACGTACGACTTCTGGTAAAATACACTAGTGTGATAACAATCACATCAGGAATGTCTTGCAAACTAGACTGGCTTATTCTCAATTTCTCAGTTCTAACAATCTATCTTGACTGCTAATTCACGGTAGTTTTTTTTTAGAAAGCTGCTGCTCTTCATTAATCGTTAGCATATTGTTATGACTGCCATTGCGATGGTGATGATGATTGTCACCTTACATCAGCATAGCAATCATCGCCATGGTAATCGTGATGAAGATTATGACGACCATCCCCACCTTCGTCTTCATCATAAACATCCTAATTGCCTGCTCCACATCTCGAAGACATCGTGAGGACGCGGACAGAGCGACAGTTAACTGCGGGACGAGCAGAGATATTTAACGAGAAAAGAAGCTTAAGGTTTGCCACCCTGCACTAACATGAATGGAATGGAGGCGAATCCTAAATACCCGAACACTAGTTAAACGCTTGGTGATGCCACATCGTTATGGCTACAAACTTTTTAGTTTCGTCACAATACGTATTTGCTCTGCCTTTTCCCGAGTAAGTCGTCATTATATTTAACTGACAGGTGGACGCTTATCTGCCGTACGTGTTACATGTTTATGCCAAAATAAATTCTTTTAATAAGAACTAGAATGCCGGCTATACCTCCACCGAATCTTAACGTTACGCCCCTCACTTCTTATTCCATCCCTTAATGCGCTGTCTTGAATTCGTGGTGCAAGCCTCCCGGTACCTTTAGATTGTAGAAAAAAAAGCATTGTCTCATACTAGCGTCGTTTCGTGCCGTTGGCGTGAAACTGCCGGAATCATCGCAACACACGTCTCTCTTTATGCTAGCCTCACTTTGTTTCTCTCCCATTCTAATGTTTCGCTTTCACCGAAGTCCCGTGAGGAAACTACGCTAATAAAAAAAAAGTAATTTCCTGCAGATGTCATTTCTTGCTTTACAAAAGTGCGGCTGCTTCGAAGCACGCGCAATGGAACAGTGTGTAATACAAAGCGCCCGAGAAAGGCAAGCAGGATTTTAACTTTGCGAGTTTTACGGCTCCTTCATACTACTCGCGGGCATGTACAACGTCGCACGGCTCTCGGCATGTGAATCCACCGCTGTGGATACGGACGTGTCCTGAATAAGGAACACGGTCCGTGCGCTCGCAACATCGTTGAAAAACACAAGGCTTGTTGTGGCGGCCGTCGAAACGGCTCCAAAATGTTAGCGGAGCAGAATTTCGGAGTATAAGCGTGCCAAGCTGGGGTATACATTTAGGTGCTCCGAATCATCACGTAAGCAGACGCTGAATATGGCCTTCGCTTAGATGGTGCACAAGCATGTTTTGCCTTAGAGTGCGCCGGCCGACAACAGTGAGGGGCGCCGCATTTTAAATAAACATCATAGCATTTGGCCGCTTAGTAGAAATCCTTTTATTTTGCCAGTAGACGTGCTTCTTCGGTCTTCCTTTGTTCCCTTTTCTCCCTCCTGATTATTTTCTCCTGTTGAATTCACGGTACGGGTTCGTGTATAGTACTGATGTATGTGAACTTCTTGAGTACTTGTGTGTCTACTTCAGTCGATACCAGCTAGTTATTTTTGTAGGAATTTTCTTAAGTATTCGCTGCACTTCGTTGTGCCCATGCAGAATCGAAACGCAAGCGTGACGGTTACTTTTGTGTATAAATTCCTCCGCACCCCCCTCCTCCATCATTTATAGCCTTGCTGTCTGCGCTATTGAACGTTTCTCACTGCTGTCCACATCCTTCTATATAAAGACTTCAGTGACATTGAAAGTGTCTAAATAAATTGGTCCTTCCACGAATACACTGTGTAGCACCGCTTCCTTTTTAAACTAGAAGAGAAGGTCAGGGGAAGATGTAGGCTTGAATCGATGAACAGATCGCTACAAACGATTTCGAACAGGGAATATATATATATTCCCTGACAGTACACATATATGCACGGCATGCACGACCACTAGTCGCCGTCTTCAGACCTATATGCATGCACATGTGTGTGTAGCGCAGTGGTGCTACCAAACGCAGTTACAATGGTGACTTCATTGCCGCGTCGTTAGTTTGACGGACGGTCATGTTCGATTCTCCAAGCGCTGTGTGAGGCGCCTTTAGATTCGTTGTGAGCTGGCGGACTGTGCAGGCCTCAGAATAGAAAAATTTCGACCATACCTATAGAATTTCTCCGGCTGCGCACAGCAGTAATCAATATGGTGCAGACGCAAGCAAAGTCGGAGGTATACGGGACAACACAAGAAGACTGGACAGCACGAAACCTCATGCTCATTCACCAGCACGCTAGATGCAAGAACAGATAAAAATAAAATAAAAGCAGGCATCAGTAATAGTTTCCTTGCGTTGAAAAGCGCTGCCCGAACCAAACAAGACCCATTTTGAGCAGCGCAGAAAAAATAACCAAACATGAAAGTGCGCTCCGTAATGCCTGCCGGTGTCGTCCTCGCAGTGACAGCAGCAGCAGTAACGGATCGATGACGAAGCGACAGTACACATAGACCTTATTATTAATTTATTTGTATTTGCACTGCTCCCCACTTTGCGGGAGAACATGTATGTGATTCAAATAGACCTTGGAAATGCATGCTTCGATATCGACAATGTTATTGATGCATAGTCGAGACCCGGCGTCTGAGAGGGTTTAGCACAGCATTCTTCCCCATTGTTCGATCGTGCAGTTTTGTAGAGTAGCAGCACGTGGCGAAAAGACTTTCGCATATTTAGAAGTTCTCTTTCGGTTATACCGGTGTGTTCATGCTTCTACAGCTTTTTAAACATAAATTTAGTGTAATACCACGTCAACTAAGATTTGGTGATTTCCCCTTTTTTTTTCATGTATCCGATGCATTACTTGCCGTGTTTGCCTCTCGAAATCCACAATGAAAAGTTCAAGGAAATTTCACTCACCGTGCCATCTTTCATTTCAACCATCTAAGGACGTTATAGTTACGGCCTATGATTTACTTTCTATCTCAAATACAGATCATACCGGCGTCTGGGCAACGTGGACTGTATGCGCATTGATTGTACTTCAGCATAATGATCGCCTCACCGAGCCGCGCATGTTCAAAATTCTCACTTAAATGTGCACGGGAAGCAACTGACATCCCCGGGTACACAAAAGATGTGTTTTTGGTAGCTCAACAGCTATTGGCTAACTCAGCTAACACAAACAATGGTTCACTCTGCGCATTTTTCTCTCCACCTCTAGCTTTAGATAGCCTAACACAATGGCGCCTAACAAAACAGTTTGACGATCAAGACTCGGAATAAAGACAGCTAAACACAGGTGTCACGCTGGAACACTGCCCTTCGGTCAGTCCTCGTTTACAAACTCTAGTGGCCAATGACTGATATCCACTTGAGACAGAGAAGAAAGGCCTTGAGACGAGAGACTTTTTCAAATCCACGTTTTGTTATTATCGTTGGGAACGTGAAAAGCGTAAGGCTTGCTCAAAGCGCCACTTATGCTACGCATGTATATGTACGGGAAAAGCGAACCGGGAGAGAACAGAACTGCAACTTAAGCAGAACACTTCGATGCAAAAGTACTCCAGACCATTGTTGCCTGGAGGGTTCCACAACGGACAGCGCACACTTGGAATGGAGGTTTCTATGCCACTTTTATTTTGGCTCTTATTGTTGCTCTTGTTCTTCTACATGCCTCTGGGCTATCAGACAAGGAGAGTGACGAGCTGGGCTGGTTGGTTCATGATCAATTCGACGAAAAGCCAGCACTGCAGGACACGGACAAGAGAGAACACACGCATACGCACCAACGCCGGACTAACAACCAAAATTTATTGAAGCAACCACGAGCTTTTATACATACATGCTGCGCAAGCACCTGAGCTATGACATGGAGACTAGACTACCTGATAGTCAGGTACCGATAAAAAAGCGCCACTCTTTTTCAGTGATAGCCACAGAAGGTTCGCTGATGCAGGTCTGGCCATTCGTTTTGATAAAAAACGCCTCGAGCAGTTCGCGTGCAATTCTTGTGCTTCCTCTGTCTAGAATGCTGGTCTGGCGGAATAAAGGCATGCAATCAGACAAGTAACGTGGCATTATGTTGCTTACAAAACGCCTAGACCTAGAAATAGCCGGCAAACTTTGTGTATGCCCGTCAAGGGCTTTGCCATGGTTTTTTGCGTCGGAAGGGGTCCGACCTTCTTACGTGTATGTGCGGGTGTGTGACGGTATGCGCACGCGTACGTGTACTGCTGCTACAGATTAACCGCGCTCTACAACATCGCCTGAGCGCTTCCAACAAGCTGCGCCACAGATGTCGCCGGTTTTCTTCTACGGTATGTGATTTCATGAGTATAACGCGGAACTTGACGAAAACCGCTTGTGTACCGTGGCCGGATGTTCTTTTTAAAAGGCATCGCAACATCTTACAGCCCTGTGCAACAAAGCACAAACTGTCTTCGTCGCAGCATGCGCAAACAAATGGCTTCACGGAGCGTCTGAGTCGCACTCTTATAAACATGCTTGCCGAAGTATGGCTCTTCTGACCACGCACAATGAAGACCTTGCCCTACCACAAGTCACATTTGCCTACAGGTCTTGGGGCCATGACTGCCACTTATTTCCCGTTTTACATTTAGTTCGACGAATAACCAGCATCGCCATAGACACGCCCACAGCGTCCACAGCTGTTCTCGCAGCACCCAGCAGCGACGTCAGCAGGCGACGCTTGACACCGGCGCTTGACGTCAGAAGCCGGATCCCATTCTGACCTCCCAAGAGGGCCAACGCCTTTTGTAGGGTGGACGACACCGAGCCGGGCAATTCTCTTGCCTGCTTTTCTGGTGCTACCGTTTTCTCCGTACTGTCGGCCTCTCGGAAGAACTGTTGCTTCAGTACAAATGCCAACACCGAGTGATTCGTGCCGTGACCCCGTGACTTACGAAGTCGCCAACATCGCTCTAGGCGGCTTCATCTGTCATGCAATCGATTCGCACGATTAAATATTTGTCCCCGTCCCAGTGATATCGACAATTAGAGGCGACGAGACGACATTTCTGCCACCGGGGATCATCCTATACATGCATGCTGCATTCGGCCGGTTGGAGAGACGTGGAGAGGAAGAATTACTGACTTGTCTCGGGGCAATGCACTTAACCAGTAACTGCTGCAACCGCTCTTGCAAATGTAGCACGTAATTTGTTGCTAGTGCCATTTCCACGTTATTCGCGTGACTATATGAACACCAAATGCCAAAGGATTAACCGTGGTGGGAGTAGAATTCACCCTCCTTCTTCTGTCCACGCCTATGGCGCCTGTGTATCAGAAAGCAAAATATGAACCTTTAGCGACGGCAGCAGAATAAACTAACATGGTCACATGGACCCTGTTAAGTAGTGATGCTCTACGGAGACATTCCACAGAAGCTACGGAAGTACTTGGCCAACATACACATGACTTCTGTATGAGAGCTCTATATTCGAGCGGAAGGCATATCATACATCTCATACCTTTTGAAACGACGAGGAAAAGGAAACAATAAAAAGGAAACACAAATTTCATAACAGGATTTCACAATTGCACACCTTCCTCTTCGCTTATGCACATCAAATGTTCACGTCTCTTCGATATAATTTCATTTATACGTAGAGGTGCCGTTAAGTTTGATATCTTTGTATTTCATTCGACATTCACGATCGCGCTGCGGAAGTTACTTCCACATTCCCCGGGATCGCCATGCAGTCGCAGAAAGACGGGATTCGGCGGAGCTCATCTTTTCCATTATTCAACGTAAAACCGCTTCGCCGTATAGCAATGGCTCCTAGGAAGACACATCAAAGGGCGCGCCCGGAGGGAGCACTCCGAGTCAATTGAATAACTCAGAACCAGACTACGTGCAAAAAGAAGCAGCTCAGCCGAAATGCGGAGCGACAGCAAAGAAGAGCTATATAATAAGCTCACGTGGCGAGAGCTTCGTTACGCACTCCGTACGTCGAACGAACATAAGAACCAACTCGCACGCACGGGACGAGGAGGCGCATTAAGGGAAAGCACCCGCCTGGTAGTAAAAAAACTCCCGCCCTTATAGAGTATATACGATAGCGGCGTAGATATCTTGCGAGTAAGAGGCCCGTAGGCAACAAATGGACCGGCAGAAAGAATGATTCCTCCAACCTTATACTTTCCATACAGAAGCGTTCATTCTTCATCTACGGGAGAAAAAAAAAATGCTACCCAAGCTGACGTACAGACAAAGTAACGTCACTTTACTTTCACTTCCGCCTATGTGTGTGTATGTACCGCTGCGTTGTCGCCAGCGCAAGGTGCCCGTTCCGTGCCAGCTCCCACAGAAACATCAAAGGTCTATAAATTACGGCTCAAAGCAAAAGCGGCGACAAAAGGGTGGAGAAGCGATGCACAATTCAAAAGACCTCCCCTTCCCTCCTCTCGCCCCACTCAGAGGACGAGATAAGCGGGCCCAGTGCAGCGGCCGCTGTCAGGGGCTCAAATGCCAACTCATGAATCATTACCGAGAGAGATCGCCTCCGCCGTTGCTGCCGTTCGTGGGGTGAATCAATTTCCGCGCACGGCGCGAACGCCCTGTCGCACAGGCGCGCCTGCGGCCGCGCTTCGTCCCGCGGAAGCTGCTTCCTGCGAGCCGCTGCCGTCTATACGTCGACGGTATACTGAGTATATAACTGCAGGCTGCAGCAGCAATTCGTGCGGATCGCCAGTCACAGCCGGGCAACGGAGGGGCATAACTTATATAGCCGAGGCAACGACGCGTCCATAATGGCGATACTCGGCGACGTGGCATATGCATCGACGACACGCAGAGGAGGCGATATAAGAGATGCTTGCCTTTACTCGCGTTTGCTGCATATACTATAGAGGGCGCGCAAAACTGTTCTGCGCCTCTTTGAGCTAGAATGTGCCGAAGGAGAAAGCTCCTAGCTTTGAGGTCTCCCGGGCAGCAGGGCCGATATGATACAGTCAGAACTCGCGAGTGAGATAAGAATGAACCGAGCGTGCTGGCTGCCAGAGCTTCCTTATTCGCGAGAACAGCGCATAAGGAACGCCAACGGAAGGGATGCTTGAGGGGGAGCGTCGACGAAACGCAACTGCGAACAACTGCGGAGGTTAAGAACGTGAGAGCGCCTGATATAAGACAGCATCTGCGGCTAGCAAGTTACAAAGCGTGCTACAAAGTCAGATGGTGCTACGCACGCTCCGTAGTAGCCTGTTATTATACAGCGGGAAACATTGTGTTCAGATCTGAGTCGGCACTGCCTGCCGCTCCAGGCGACAACTTTTCGTTGATTTCCTTGCAAAGAGAATTTGTCGCCCCAATGTTCACGCTCTCCACTGCTAGAATGACTTTTTAGTTGGCGCTAATCACGGGCACCATTAACAAGAGAGACAAGCAAGTGCTTGTCAACCAGCCTCAAGGCGAGTTCTTGTGTAACCACAGTGTTTCTCCCCATTCAACACATGCCACTATTTAACTATACGATTATTATTATTTTCTTTGTGCCACGTTCTCGTCAAAGGGTCTGTCTGACTCTGTGCGGGTTGAGGTGGAGTGTTGGGTGAGAAGAAAAAGACAAGAACAATGTTGTAGGTCAGGGGAATGAGCCTATGCATCCCGTTGTGCTGATCGATAGTTGATTCAGCTCGTTTGTACTGCCAAAATGAGCTGCATAACGCGTGAAATACAAAGAAGGCAATGTGCTTCAAAACCTCTTCAGACGATTAAGGCTGAGAAGGAAAGGTGCTCCGAAACTTATTCAGATCATTACGGCTGATATTAGAAAGCTTATAGATTTGACTTCTGGGGTTTTACGTCCCAAATCCAGCTGTAATTATGAGAGACGTTGTAGTGGAGGGCTCCAGAAATTTCGACCACTTGGGGTTCACTGACATCGCACAGCACACGGGCCTCAACATTTCGCCTCCGTCGAAATGCGGCCGCCGCGGCCGGGATTCGACCCCGCGACCTTCGGATCAGCAGCCGAGTGCCATAGCCACTAGACCACCGTGGTGGGGCAAGCTTACAAATAACGTACGCGCCCATGCAATCACGCCATTCATGATGTGCAACTTAACAGGACTTCAGGGAAGGGGTCAAGGGCTCGTTCTTTATTTGTTAGAAACAACTTAATGAGCAAACAGACAATGAAGCCTAGGAAAACATAGGGGAAGTTAATTGTGGTATTGTAATTGTGGAGAAAGTAGAAAGGAATTAAAGTGGACGAAAAGACAAACCTGCCCTCGGTGGGACCCGAACCCACGACCTTCGGATGTCGCGTCCGATGCTCTACCAACTGAGCTACAAGGGCGGTCGTCCCCCCGTCCACTTTATTGTGTATTTATGTAGGTATTATCCTGGGAGTGTTAGGCAGCGCCACTCGAGGCCAAGGCGGCGTGTGTAGAACACACTTTCTTGCCAGGAGGCGTCACGTATAACGTGAACATAGACGAGATGGCTGCTGCCCAATAAGCCCTCGCATGTTACCTAAGGCACCAAGTCTGCCGCAACGAGGCCCAAGCTATGAAATAACGAAAGGGAAGGGGTCAAGGGCTCGTTCTTTATTTGTTAGAAACAACTTAATGAGCAAACAGACAATGAAGCCTAGGAAAACATAGGGGAAGTTAATTGTGGTATTGTAATTGTGGAGAAAGTAGAAAGGAATTAAAGTGGACGAAAAGACAAACCTGCCCTCGGTGGGACCCGAACCCACGACCTTCGGATGTCGCGTCCGATGCTCTACCAACTGAGCTACAAGGGCGGTCGTCCCCCCGTCCACTTTATTGTGTATTTATGTAGGTATTATCCTGGGAGTGTTAGGCAGCGCACGCCGCCTTGGCCTCGAGTGGCGCTGCCTAACACTCCCAGGATAATACCTACATAAATACACAATAAAGTGGACGGGGGGACGACCGCCCTTGTAGCTCAGTTGGTAGAGCATCGGACGCGACATCCGAAGGTCGTGGGTTCGGGTCCCACCGAGGGCAGGTTTGTCTTTCGTCCACTTTAATTCCTTTCTACTTTCTCCACAATTACAATACCACAATTAACTTCCCCTATGTTTTCCTAGGCTTCATTGTCTGTTTGCTCATTAAGTTGTTTCTAACAAATAAAGAACGAGCCCTTGACCCCTTCCCTTTCGTTATTTCATAGCTTGGGCCTCGTTGCGGCAGACTTGGTGCCTTAGGTAACATGCGAGGGCTTATTGGGCAGCAGCCATCTCGTCTAAGTTCACGTTATACGTGACGCCTCCTGGCAAGAAAGTGTGTTCTACACACGCCGCCTTGGCCTCTAGTGGCGCTGCCTAACACTCCCAGGATAATACCTACATAAATACACAATAAAGTGGACGGGGGGACGACCGCCCTTGTATCTCAGTTGGTAGAGCATCGGACGCGACATCCGAAGGTCGTGGGTTCGGGTCCCACCGTGGGCAGGTTTGTCTTTTCGTCCACTTTAATTCCTTTCTACTTTCTCCACAATTACAATACCACAATTAACTTCCCCTATGTTTTCCTAGGCTTCATTGTCTGTTTGCTCATTAAGTTGTTTTTAACAGGACTTCGTCATCTAAATTTCTCAATCTCTAGATACATTGTGGGAGCTGCGAATGGTACATGAGAATTTCTTCATGGCTGTAACTTTGAATAGAATATAATAATTTAAGCCTTATCAGTTTATCGGTGTATACAAGTACGGGCGCCAGAGATAGGCAAGGACCACAACTATAGATAGATCTAAATACTATAGTCTCCGCAATGGAATCACCCCCTCACTCGTACACGCGCAATACATGTCACGCTATGTCAAGCAACATGGTCTGAAACTATAGGCATAGAACCTACGCTACAAACTTTTCAGTTGATCGCAGTTAAGGCATGCATGTATGTAGCCAATCTTACCAGATATTCGTGCACTTACGTAAAAAAAATATTCCCCAGACGCGCCAATGCACATAGATTCGTATAGCTGGCATAAAAAGAGACAATAAACAGACAAGTGGCCTCACAAGCTTCTTGCCCTTTCTTGTGCATTTATACGCCGCTTGGTGACACGAGAAAAAGATTGCCTCATCTCCACCCTCAGAGACAGTTCGGACGCTGCACGAGAAATCCAGCGAAAGAAGTGCACATGCTCCGCACAAAAAGAGCAAAACAACGACAACGACGCGAGAAGCTGCCCATATTCGCTTGTGTGGAACAATGGTCGGGGAGCGAGATGCTCAGCGCAAGATAAAGAAGGCGATCTCGCGGTGACAGCAGCAAGGACTTTGTGGAAGTAACGGCGAAGCATCGGCGATTCACGGGCATGGTCCTGACACGAGTGATGTGCGCCGGTGCAAGAGCGAGAGATGTAGAGATGCCGACGGGCCAACGTCCTATATAGCGTGGGACACTCCTCCCTTTGGGATGCACGGGCACACAGATTGCCTAAGCGATGGACACGGAGAACTCCAAGAAAGAATATTTACGGACAACGTTTGCCACAGTTATCAAGGTCTAAGATTTGGAATAAGCTACCAACAGAAATAAGGCAATAACTTTTCATCCGTACTTAATAAAATACTTGCTTAGCCTTAATAATGCTTATCAGTAGTGAATAAACATAATGTCCTTTTTCTATTCGCTAATAGCTGAAATATACTAATAATATCATAGTTAACTAGTGTTTCGAAAGTGTTTAGCGTGTATATGTGTATGCATGTGATGCATTTGACTTGTTTTTGGCGTTTGAAACTTATCTTTTTCATTGGACTCGCAACTAGCCTTTGGCTATGGGTCCAACCAGATTTGGTATTTCTCTTTGTTAACAATTAAAAAATAACGAATTGAATTGAACACGAGCAGAATCTGATGAGCGAATAATAATAATAATAAATAATAATAATAACACTGAAAGCAAGTGCGGACGGATGATGGTGGGAGAACATACGAACAATTTTTCTCATGATTATTACAGCGTAAGCTGTTATGAGATGACAACAACGTTCGTTTTTGCGCCGTAGTTGTCCGCCGCCGCCGCCGCCGCCGGTGTCCGTAACCACTATCGCTGCAAATTTTAGAAAAAATACCCAGGACCGACGAGTATTCCAACTTGTCCTCTACCTGGATTCGAACCCAGGCTCTCTGCGTGGCAGTCGAGCGTTCTACCCCTGAGCTACGCCTGTTTTTTTTTTTCCTTTAATACCCCTGAGCTACGCCTGTGGTCGAAAAATCACCGCTAAAAGACCTAAACAGGTATAACGTCTGCCGCGGAATCGCATTAACAAACGTAATGTTACGTTGAAAATAGCAATACTCCGCTACACGGCGCGAAAATGGATTGTATAACGAGGTCGAGGAATCATTTGAAAGAACACATGGCTGCATGCTTTGTAGCTCTGAACCCATTACGGAGGCACTGGTAATTATGGCGTAGTGAGTACTTCCCTACTTGGCAAAATGATAAGTTATGGCGTAGGAGATACCTACCACTTCTACTTGCACTAGTTTCCTCAAGCGTTTAAAGTGGCCTCTAAGTAAGTAGCTCCTCCAGCTTACGCTGTCACTGTCCTGCGGTTCCGCGCAGGCCTGGCTCTTTTTTTTTTTTTCGGCAGTGTGTTTTTTATTTCGTTTCTGCAAACAAAGCTTGTTATTCTGTGGAGCTTTTGGACGGAGAGGCGTTGAAAGGAAAGAACGTCGATGGCCGGAAACAATACACATAACCATTGTCGAAATTCGTTGCCAAAGTTCACTTCGAACTGGCTCTGGAAAGGAACGAGCGGGAAATACGTGAATGAAGAAAAAAAATAAAAGCGAACGAGACGTAATTCCAGGTCAAGCAGAGAGTGAACGAATGGTATTGCGGAGAAGTTTAGGCTTCCTGCTGAATACAAGTGAATGAATGATGTAGAATTCGGTTGAAATTAACCCCGGCATAAACTGTTTTCGCTCTTAGTGAACCAAATGCAGCTGTGAACATATCTATCTATCTATCTATCTATCTATCTATCTATCTATCTATCTATCTATCTATCTATCTATCTATCTATCTATCTATCTATCTATCTATCTATCTATCTATCTATCTATCTATCTAAAAGTAAACTGCACAAGTAGAACCTCATCGCAAGAAGCGAAGGGTGGAGGAGACTCCTGCGCAAGGTCGTGGGCTTCATGGGATTAACCGGAGGAACCAATCTGAGAGCTCAAACAACACTGGCATTCCGGCAAATGACGGTGGAGACGGAGGAGCCATTGTCGTATGGTCAGACATACGCTCTGATCTGACGAGGCCGCCCCTGTGGCCGCGCCTTGGATGGAGAGACCGAGGGAGTGCGGCGGTGGTCGCTGGAATGCCACGTCCGGCGGTCGTCGGTTGCCGACTCCTAATCGAGCCTCACGCCCACAAGCGAAGTCCTCGTTCCGCGCGAGCAGAGCGGAATGAACGTCGAAGTAGGAGCAGGAAAGAAGATCTCCAAATGAGGAGGGCGAATGTCAGGTGCAGGACATGGCTTCGCGAGCCGCACTCGGAGCTGTCCCCGCCGCTAAATGAGGAACACACATAAGCGAACACGTACCGTAGGAGACTGTGCATGTGCCTGTACAATCTGCCATGGCCTCGTGGCGTTTCTTATTTTCCTGATAGCGTTAACTCCATTAAGGAAGGCATCGAACGTGAACTGGCACCTTGATTAAGGTAAGTCAGTCGTACGCCGGGTAGAAATAAGGTTCCTTGCTTCGAATTGTTTTTTATTTTTACGTACGTTCCGATGATAATTGTCAGTGCAGGCGTCTGCCGCTTTATCCCTCCCTGTTATATTAGCCCTGATGGCTGTTAAAATAAGTAAAAAGAAAACGAAAATGATTTGAAATTAGGTTTTGTGGATGCACGTTTACAACTACTGTGTTTTGCGTCTCTCTACGGTGACTGAATGCGGGCGAGCTGCGCTCACGCCTGATGAAGGAGGACAGTGAAGTGTGCACTCGCCAAGAAAATGCAGGGCCTTGGCTGCTGCGTGACATGCACTGGATCATACATTTAAGGGTATGCTACTTAGATTACCCCAAAGAACGCAAAAAAAAAATATCCGGATGAACGTGTTCACGTTGATTATTCCTCGAGTTATTCACACGCACACGCATTACATGGCGTAATGCTGACACAGAAGTCTAGACGAACGCTTGCCACACACACACACTATATATATATATATATATATATATATATATATATAGAGAGAGAGAGAGAGAGAGAGAGAGAAATGTCTCGGATAAATCAGATAAATTTTCGAATATGCGCCCTGCTTCTGCCCTCCGCTGTGATGTCATGACGCGCCGTTCGTGTGACGTAAATAATTAAGCGTTATTATCATCTCTTTTCCATATCGTATGTTGCGCCTTTAAAGAGCTTCATAGAAAATTAGGCCAGTACTCACAAATTAGCCCCGCCCCGCCCCAGTGGTATAGTGGCTATGGCGTTCGGCTGCTGATCCAAAGTTGGCGGGATCAAATCCCGACCGCGGCGGCTGCATTTCGATGCAGCCGAATCGTTGAGGGCCGTGTGTATGTCAGTGCACGTCGAGGAACCCCCGTGTGGTCGAAATTTCCGGAGCCCTCCACTACGGCGTCTCTCATAATCATGCGGTGGTCTCGGGAGGCAAAACCCCTAAATCCATACAAAACAGCGAAGCAGTTATCTCTTGCCTTCTTTAGTAGTAAGGGCTCTTAACGTGCGTCGAGTGCGTAAAAACAATGAGAGAAACAAGACATAACGTAACGGTTTGCGGAGTACGATATAGTGGTTTCATGGCCTCCTTTCATATTACTTTGAGTGCAGTGTAATTTATTTGGGTGTATTGTATGTGTATGTATATACGTTATTTCCTCACGGTGTGCATCAGGATGCGTTATTTTGCTTTTTTTTTCTCTGTCTATTCCTAGTGCAATACGTGCTGCCTGTTCAGCAAATCGAATATATGACTGTTCAGCACAGTGGCACATGTTACATGTGTATTCAGCCATCTGAATATATGCAAATTTACGATATATTGCGCACATGCCTTACATGCGTGATATTTCGTGCCGTGAATTGTTTCTCCCCCTCCGTGCTTGCTGTTACTTCCCTTCGTGAGTGGAAAGTTATTTCAACCTCTTAGGTGAATTTCTGTAACAGTGTTTCAGAAGTAAAACAATTTGGCATTATAATGCAGAACAGGGATAACGCATATACTCACATTCACCTAGGTCATCTCCTATATAGGATTCACCAAGATAATGTATACAATTTAATAACGTCTGACTACGTACTCGGTAAGTTATCGTGGTATACACAGCAGTCCTAGCCGCCCTAGCCGGCCAAAGGTAGAATAAGAAGGCTAGAAAGAGAACCAGTAACTAATGGTTGATTTATCACCGAATGACGTTTTTAATTTCCCCGCACATACCTCGCTGAATATGCGTGCAAGGACACACTTTGGCGTTTCCAGAAACAGCCGAAAAAGAGCTACGATAAGTGCTCAAGCGAGAGAGGTGGAGGGTCTCTAGACCAACTTAAACTTTTTGCGGTGTTGATACATAAGTGTTCTGACACTTTACTCCTTTTGGAATGTGGCTGCAGCAAGAAGGCACTTGAATCCACGACCACGTTTTTTACTTTTATATTACCGCATTGCGTATGTCTTGGAACGAGACAGCTGATTGTTGGTCCTAATATTGAAATTACTGCCAAACAAAATTGGGCAACGCGAAGCATGTTAGTTCATTAAGTGCGATAACAAAGAGAAAAGAAAACAAGTTATGGTCGCGAACTGCAAATTAGTAATCAGGGTACTTCTTAGAGTGCTTCGAAGAGTTGCGCGATGTCCTGAAAAGGAGAAGAGAACCTGCAATTACTGGCCCCATAATGGCGAACGGTTACTGCGCAGTGACTTGTAATATAAAGGCTTGTGAAAACTAATAGAGTGTACCGAGAAATGACATATACACACAAGCTCTGCCGTTCGAGTCTTGCGGTCAGTGCTAGCACTTCCACTGGCGCAGTTTTTCACGCTAGACGTAGCAATTTCGACCACCCCTATTTTAGTCCTGCATTTTTAATTAAGGCAGACAGGCTGGTTACGGTGTTCAGAAGACGAAAACGCAGAAAACAAATATAAGATACAAGCGAATGAACATGGTGTCACTATGGCGAACAGAAGCAATTATTCTCGCTGGCATCGGTGTGCGAACTCTGTATTGCATAGGCACTCATTTACCTGATGTCTACTATTTAATTGGTAAATTTTGTTTCAATGTATTCGACGCACCTATAGAAGTGGGGCCGTACACACTTTCAAGCCAACTAGGCACCCTTCTGGGAAGGTTGTTGAATAAACTTTTGTTAACCTACCTGCCTTCCGCACGACTTCTCTCTCTCTCTCTCTCTCTCTCTCTCTCTAAGGTTGTAGACGGCGTTGCTTTCGCAGGAGTGTTTCTAAATCAACCCAAATTTTCTTTGCTTGAACAACATTGGTGTGAAGCAAAACACCTCGTTTAGAGGGTGCCCTATTTACTCGCTTTTTGATGCAAAAGCTTTCACTCTGTGGCTGCGCGCAGGGGCAATTTACTTCCGATCTGAGAGCGAGAACGTGCGAGTTAATTGAGTTTTCCGCCTCTCATCGGGAGTTAACGCTACGTTGTAATATCAGGCTAACGGCAGGGTCTGAAGCTCGTTTGAGGGCTGGAAACTCGAGGAAGCCTGCAAACGTCGTTGCTTCTGCTTCGAAGGAGTCGCGCGGGTTCTCGTTAAAACTTTGTTAACGAAAGTATAGACACTGAACAGACCCGCGGAGGGAGAAGTATAGTAATAGTTAAACGCAAAAAAGAAACAAAGCAAAAGCAGACCCTGAGGCCTCGCGGTATCAGTGGGAGCGTGGGGCTCGACGGCAAAGAAGACAAACGACAAGCCGTCCTAAAGAAATTATAAGGGCGCATGGGACTCCCGTAAAACGGGAAGCGAAGATAATGGAAACATAAGAAGTCCGTAGCATCCTTCTCGATAAATACAGAACAAACAGAAGGAATATTTTCTCTCTCTCTCTCTTTTTTTTTCTGGAGAGAAGAAAGACCGGGACTGAACTGTTCATTGTATATGCAAAACCAGCGCGATCTCTTTGGAGACCCGTTTCAAGAGATAAAACGGCAATGCGAGTACACAGCCTTTAAGAGGAGCTTTCTCCAGCGCATCCGTGGCATTAGTAACGGGCGACATCTAAGTTAATTTTACGTCCCTCCCACGGCCCCTGTGAAGAGCCGGAGAAAAATAAAGGGCGCGGTATATATACGCCCCATAGCGGCGCTTATCTCGGAAGCCTAGTATTTATCTTTCTTTTGTTAGAAGAAGAGCAGTTGCCTCTGCCGAGAGAGATAGGCAAATGGGATCGCCCCTAAACCACGGACGCTGGCAAAGCAGTCGGGAGACTCCCGAGAGAACCGGTGCAAAAGCGACCAGGGAAAATGGCCGAGGCCGCGGGTGCTGGGTAAAGCGGTATATATTCCCAGTACACTGACGGAACCAAGTTTCGAGCGTCTAGTTTGTGTTGTTTTTTTTCCCTTGCTTTTGTAACGATTCCTTTCCACCTTATAGTCTTCTACTGACTTCCGCCATTGGCTCGTACACTCTAAACACGGTAACCTTTAGTTTATTTTATAGGTACACAAAAGTGTGAAAATATGCTCCTTTACTAAAGGTTAAAGTGCTTTAACCTTTAGTAAAGGCGCATATTTCCACATTTTTATGTACCTATAAAATAAACTGAAGGTAACCGTGGTAAGAGCGTAAACGAAGAAAAGCCCTTGATTTCGCAGTTATATGAGCAACGGACTGCGATAATATGATGAAAATCGGATGGTATGCTTGAATGAGAGTGACGATATGGGCAAGCTGGTTGAAGCGCATCTGCGAAGATGCGCAGTGCGAGCACTTACGCGCAAAAAGAAAGCAGCGGCGGGCGCAGATTGACGGCCAAGAATGACACACACGTTCGCCGACTACGCATTGGTGATGAAATACGAAAACATGTATGCACGGTGGTATAAGTGATCAAGAAGAGGGTCAGTAACATGTGTCAAACATCGGAAAGTAATTTTATAAAATCAACAACAAAGCTTTTTTTATTGATTAACAAGGTTTACGCAGCCTCAAAAGCACAAGTTCTTCGTTCCTGCGTTGCTTTGTCGCCATAGTGGCCGAAAACACAATCAACTTGAAAGAGGCTGGTAGTCACAGCTGTTGCAGTGCATGACTACTAGGCATATTTTTTTTTGCTTTTATTTGGCAGCCTATCATGAACATGTATTCATTTATCATCCGCCTATCATCAACATGTATCAACATGTATTGTCTGTAACGTGTTGTTCAGCGACAGGTGTTTAGGAGTTGCGATTGCGCCGTTTGCAGGAGCAATATTGAAGCTATTCTCAGTGAGTTGACATTAATTAACATATACACGGTATTCTTGTCTGTACTATTGCGTGCCGGCACGTTCAATTGCTCAAGCACAAGCTATATACTAAAGAACGCATCACAGGAAAATTTTGAAACAAAGCAAAATATGCGAGTTCTCGGAAAATTTGGGAACCGTATTCAAGTGCAATGTTTTTTTTAATTTATATCTTAAGAATCTACGAAAACAAAAATCTCGTTATCGCGTTTGCGAAAGCATTAACACAGATAATGTCTTGCGATCGGCTCATTCCGCGCAAAAACAAGGAGAGAGAGGCGCAAAACTTGTGACTTCTGTGCCTCTCTGTTGATGCGCATACCGAATGTGCCTGGAGACGACTAAATATAGACACACATGTTCAGCTTCCTTTTTATGAAGCGCGAGATTACGTGGTGAAATAAAAAATAGAAATATGATTCGGGCTACTGGTATTCAGTTCTCGCATGATAACCTTCGTTCCTGTTCGCAGAGACCGGTTGCAGGTGCGTCGCCGCATCTCTTACAGCTAGTCAAGCTACGTAGATTTTATTGCGAAATTTCGCACTCAACGCCGAACAACCAAGTCGCCCCCCAAAAGATACTTGAGGCGTCTTCCTAATTATGTCTATCTTCAACAAACGTTTCCGATAGTGACAGCCCTTTATGTACGGTATCCTGTTTTCTCTTTAATCCGAAGCGTTCGCTTTATTTTCATGATGTTTAATTTACTTTCTTCTTCTACACGGTGCGTTTTATGCATGTTAATGCGGAATATTATACTTTCATTCATTGACCTCGTTTTTTTTTTTTTGGAGTAGACGAACCTGATATAGCTTGAGTTTCATTCCTCCCACTGCTAATAAATAAAATACTGCATTGGTACTGATGCTTTGGTTGACCTGCTGATAGAAAATGATGTTCCATGAAGCTTAGAGGCATGTATCTCACCTTATCCGCCCTGTAAGCACAGAGGAAAGAAAGAAAGAGAGCGAGAAAAAAGAAAGAAAGGAATAAAGGGAGAGAGAGATTAAAAAATGTCGTTTCGTTAGGAACAGTAGAATCAAGAAGTTTCTTTTCTCCTTCTTTTTTTTCTGAGGAGATGTGATAAGTCCCTGTAGGGCTCAAAGTTCCATTAGCGCGCACAGAAACGTGGTAAATTGAACGACGCACAACAATGCGGAGAAAGACGTTTAAACGAAATAAAAATAAATGAAAAATAACACGGGCGATGAAGAAAAAAGAGCATTATGAGAAAAGCGAACAAGCCAACGATGCGACGCCATCTTCTCTAAATATAGCCTGCACTGTTTGTTCAGCTTTCCAGAGAATCGGGGTGTAGTAGGAAGGCGTCTTTCTGGGGGGCATCCATCAATCGGGGGTATTTGACGTTTCCAATAAAGCGCACTACGAAGAGGCGACGCCAGCTGATGGAGCGAGGAGACTTTCGGAGAAAAGGAGAGCGTGCTTTAACGTGCAGAGCAAAAGGTAACTTGCAAAAATAGAGTGTTTTGCCGAGAAGCGGATTCTAAGAACGCAAACACTGGCGCGGCTCCGAAGTGCGCTCTTTTATGGGCGCACTCCCATAGAATCTTATCCTTACTCTTTTCTTTTTTGTGTGTATCGTCGCAAATAGGTCATATCCCGGATTAGGGACTGTCTACATCTTTTCCGTTCTGTTTTGCTTGTTGATGTACGGATGTATTTAGGATAATGATGTAAGATTCAAGTCCCTAAACTAGTATTGCCGCCAGAGCCTAAGACGAATGCTGTAGGGGAAAAAAAGAGGCAGGGAGGCGAGTCCTCGAGAATTTTGATCAACTACATTAATTCTTAGCATAATGAATGAATGAATGAATGAATGAATGAATGAATGAATGAATGAATGAATGAATGAATGAACAGATTTTATTCCTGAAAGACATACAGAAATACGAAGCGAAGCTAAGTGCCATTCAGCCTGGCGTGGCTTCGCTACGTGAAATATACGCTGCGTGAAGATAGCTTTACTACTACCATTAGATTATACGTGTTTCGTCCTGTCGCATATTGTGCATTAACGTTACTTAATTTAGTTCATGTGAATTATTCTCATTATTTGACTACAAAGATTTTGTTGGTCCTGGAAATAAAAACAACAAATGCTGTTTGACCAAACCTAAGTTGTTACAAATGAGAGCCATATATATGGGAGAAAAGTCAACCAACTGAAAAATTAGCGAGAAAGTGTAATGTACAGAACACGTGCTGATTAACTGACAACCAATCTATAAGGGCCTCCGTAGTGTGGGCTCCAGATCTGTTCTCACAACCTGGAGTGCTTCAGTGTGGGCACAAACCAGAGCAAACACGGGCTTTGTTCATTCTACTTCCAGAAATACTCTGGCATCGACTGCGCGAAGTAAACCCGGACGATATGCCCAGTGGGAAATACATCATAGACAGACGGCCGACACGGCAAATCGTTCAGTAATGGCGGTGTTTAATTATGGTGAGTAGTATAGAATTCCCTTCGATGGAGGGGCGGCAAGAAATGGTCAACCTAGCCTGCTTGATATCATCAGCATTATACACAAACCACAAACACAGAAGTTTCGTATTATGATTCTCTCTCCATTATGTATCTGTATTTGTCTTGAAATGGTGATGTCCCCATTTCTTACACAGTAACCGATGCCGATAACGACCTCTATCCTGGCAGGTAATAGGTCTCTTCTTATTATTTTATTTGTCATTCCAGATGTCTGACCCGGCTTTAACAAACAAGGCAGTGTAACGGTTTGTTACCGCAGAAATTATGCCGTCTTCCTTTCGCTTGCCTGCCGTGTTTTAAAACTTCATGGCCTATGTTAGTTTGTATGCTATTCAGTTCAGTAACCTGTTTTCCCCCCTTTCATATTTGACGAATTCCGGTCGTCTACTAACACTCTGGGTTACTTAGTAATAAGTTTCCAACTGTCTTCGGAGCTTCCTCCGTTCCGTGCTCGCGCTTTTAAGCAGCGATATTTGTGCATTCTAACAGACCATTCCTTTCATAGTATTCCTGAGACTCCATGCAAAGCACCTTCTGTTATCGCTTCTCTGACATTTGAAGGGGACCCAAATTATGTATCACTTGTAGTGCCTCATTAGAGATTTTATATCCAGGGTCTCCAAACGCCAATGAGTACACCAGCATTACGTTCACTTCAGGCATCGCCAAGGTCTTTCATTTCGCGTAAACTTGGTAACTGCGAATGTCAAATAGAGAACCACTTCATGTTTTCAAATTATTAGTGTCAGAAATTGCTCTACGCCCCCTTCTTGCAGTGCTGTGCATTTCTTTCACCTTCGGGCTATCGTGGTATATTTTTAGGTGGGCATTTCCTTCATGGAGGTACGTCCTTCTTCCGAGAACAAATAACCCGCTGACGCCACGTAACGAAATGACAAAATATAGACTCGAGAAAAAGTATTTTACTGAGCGTTCACAAGCGAACAATATCCTTCGAAGAGCTGATTTCGTCTTATATCAGGAACAAATAAGAGCTCAATGTCACGTAATAAAAGAGAAACATTGACTCGATGAGACGTCTCGCAGCGAGTGTTCATAAACAAACATAAAAAAAGAATAATTTAAGAGTGAGAACTCCGCCGATATACATTATTTTCAGCATCGCACTCTTTCGCAGTCTGCAAGCTCGAAATACAAACTCGCCGCGCGAGAGAACAAGGAGTTACGAGCCAATGCAGCTTCGTTGACCGGGCACGTAAAACTTTAACAGCCCGGTTCTTGCGTTTTCATCTGTGCCTTCGCCCGAACGACACGTTCAGAGAAAAAGCGAGCATGCAGGCTTTGAGAAGGAAACCAGAGCAGCTGGCTCAGTTTACGACTGCCATTACACATTCCTCGAAGTATAGCGCAAGGCACCACGTCAACGGCCGTGACCTTAGTTATGTCTTCGTCAATAGTCTTTTATTTATTTTTTCGAAGTGGCCCATACACGCTACCAAAGAATTGCCACAAATATGTTTGCCAATCGAGCTTTAAAAACGAGCGGACACGTCGCAATGTATACCGGTCGACGTCCGCCGCCGGGTGTTACTGCTCGACCACCCTACCGAAGACCGCCGGCGAAGAGCAGCTTTACGACGAAGAATATTTTATATAGGGCGGGCAACGGGTAGAAGATGCAGTAGCAGCAGCGGCTTTTGAATTACTGCCATGCGCGAGCCACAAATTTTGTTTTGTGGGGAGCTGTGTAGAGCGGTGGATCAGTGATATACAGAAGCGCATTGCAACTTACGACCCCGTAACATGGACATCCAGTTGACGTCACTCACGCTTATCGAAGAAGGACCCCTGTTGGTCCTGACTACTGAGGCTTTCGAAAGTATCCATACATACTATACGGACCAGCCATGGTAGCTCAACATGAGGCGTGTCGCACTGCTGAGCTCGATGTTGTGGGTTCGATTGCCTGGCCACGGAGAACGCGTTTAGATGGGATGCGAAACGCGAGAAAACCGGTGTGCTTTCATTTAGAAGCAAGGCAAAGAAACCTAGGGGGTGAAAATTAACTCAAAGTGCCCCCCACTATAAGGCATTCCCCACGATAATATAATGGTTTTGACACGTAAGACCCCTAAATTGAATTACGATACACTGAGGATCCTGTACTGTAATCTGATCACGCAACTTTCCATGAATGAGCAAGGCAACATCGACTCTCCGTACAGACAGCCGCAATGCCCTTCACTCGGAGGAAGTTAAAAAATTTTAGCCTTAATCTCGAGGGACAACCGCTGGCGATAGTCACACAGCATAGATTCCTTGGAATAATACTAGATCGGCAAATATCCTGGGCACCTCACGTTAGGAAGCTGGAAAGTGACGTCAACGTTATAATAAATATACTTCGCAGACTTGCTGGCACATCATGGGGTGGATCGGTGTCGTCCATGCTCACTGGTACAACGAAACGGAGCTGCGTTTACAGAAGGAAAGAGCAACTGTTTTAGTAAAGTTTATGTTCATTTGCCATGTGTCACACCATCTGCAAAATTGTGCAAAACAATCATTAAGTAAATTGTGGTCATCATTGGTATTAATTACATTATATAAGACACAGTCATTAGCGTAAAGGCGGATTTTCGCAGACACATAATTGGGTAAGTCATTTATGTACAATAAGAACAAAAGTGGTCCCAGGACCGAACCCTGGGGGACTCAGGATGATACATTCACAACAGACGAGTTTGAAGAATTAAAAGAAACAAACTGAGAACGGTTGTTTAAAAAGCTAGCAATCCAGTCAACTAAGGAATAATTGTTAAGAACAGCGTGAAGTTTGTGCAGAAGTTTAGAATGTGTAACAGTGTCGAATGCTTTTGAAAAGTCAATGAAAATTGCATCAATTTGGTAACCAGAGTCTAGAGCATGCGAAATGTCGTGAGAAAATTCTACAAGCTGGGGTGTCGTCCATGCTCACTGGTCACAATGCTTTAATAAGACAAAAAATTGCGTACTCTGCGGCTATCTTACACAACATTTCTCGCACGTCAGAAGAGCGGCTTCAAAGACTTATAGCAACAGGACTGCGCATATGTCTAGGAGTGCCAAAAGCGACGTATAGCTGGCTTGTAATAGCTGAGTCCCGCCAAACTCCGTTTCCAGTTATGAGAACAATAGAAACATGCCGGCATTTCTTTCGTCTTCAAACACAACATAAGAACCACCCACTGGTACCAGACATTTGGAGAAGAGACAGAAGTTATATGCATAAGGCAGTTCAAGAAAATATTCATATATTACCAAGCAACACATTTTGGCATTGTGACGTTGATTATCCTCCATGGAAGCTAGCACTACCAAAAATTGAATTGTCGGTAGAGGGAATAATAAGAAAAAGAGAAATGTTTATACCGGCCGCTCAACAACTGGCGCTGTATCAGATATATATGCTGTATCCAGGATACGTGCATGTTTATACGGACGGCTCTTGTGTAGCAACCTCCTCTACTTCGGCATTCGTTGTTCCGCAATTCAAAAAGCAAGAGTCCTATAAGCTGTGTCGTGCTACATCATCCACAACGGCTGAACTATTTGCTATCCTGTGTGCCATCAAATTTATAACATCTGTGAGAGATTCGCAAAGATGGGTAATATTTAGTGATTCACAGGCAGCCCTAACATCCCTGCGCAGCACAAAAACACACACGACCAGCGAGAGTATAATATATGAGACACTTAAAGAACTCTCAAGAGCAAACCAAGCGAAACACGACATAGTATTTCAGTGGATACCAGGTCACTGCAACATTCCCGGTAACACAGCAGCCGATGACGCAGCACGACAAGCACATCACAAGGACGCCACGGTTTCCCTCCCACTGTCGAAAAATGAATTGCGCTGCGTTATAAAGACAACATCTTTCCAAATGAGCAGAAGTACATGGTTTGATCAAAATTCTAAAAGTTGTGACTTATATCATATCGATCCGTTTATTAAACTCAGAATATCATTATCTTTAGAGAGAAGTATGGAAACCCTCATTCATCGGTTAAGATTAGGTACTGCCTACACAAAGCATTTTCTTCACAAAATTGGCCGTGCTAGAACTCCCGAATGTGATTGTGGGTTTCAAGACGAAGATATAAGTCACCTGCTCCTAGATTGCCCAAATCACGACGAACCAAGACATCGACTAAAAGCAGCCCTGATGACGCTGCACCGTCGGCCATTCAGTTTAAGGAAACTTCTGGGCCCATGGCCGACGACGGCCTTGCAAAAAGACGCGTTGAAAGCACTCAAAACGTTTTTAGAAGAAAGCTTGCTGGACGTTATTAGCGCAATTTAACAGGGTACTGTATTGTTATGTTATTCAATATCCGGTGATTCCTTTACACGACCACGTGCCTGTGACTGACTATGGATGTTTTTGTGCCAGTGACATTCTTATTTATTTATTAGAGACTTTTACTCGAAAGTACAGCCGTGTGTTTGAACTTATATTCGTATACTTTGTGAGTGTGTTTCTTCGTTACTGTTCTGACGGATCCACTGTTCTTGTGATTATGCCAGATTGCTTCGCATACTGCTTAGCAACCATGCATGTTGTACGGACCAACCCAGGAGCCAAGGAGTAGTCGGCGCCTTATTTGAGCGCCAGCATCTCCTAATATCATATCAATTAAAAAAAAAGACTCTCCGTATAAGCAGATGATAACCAATAATATAACAGTCAACTCTCAACGGAGGGTATAGAGTGTCAATGAAATAAATAATAAGAGATATATATCCACACTCGCTGAGTTGAGGAACTTAATGAACACTTCCCCCTCCCTCACTCCCTCCCTCCCCCTCTCTCTCTCTCTCTCTCCCTATATATATATATATATATATATATATATATATATATATATATATATATATATATATACGCACACACACACACACACGACCGATGAGCGCGGAACCAACTGCACGCTGAAGCACACGGTCTCACTCACCCTGGCCTGGAATAAATAACAATCTGGAGACAGCGTACGCGAAGATAGAAGAAAGGGGGGAAAAAGGGGCGAAATGGATGAATCGAAGTTGGAATGACGCGAGCATAACGCAATACGTCGACTGCCTTATATATAAAAGATACGCGGAAATTATAATTTTCTCGCGACAGCACAGCCGGCGTATATAAGAAATGAAGGGCCATACCTCGCGCGGTGTTAGCACAGTCTGGAGATCTTTATGAAGCTATCCATTTGCTGCCGGAGTGAGATAAAGTTTCGAGCGATGGAGAAACAAGAAAATTGAAGACAAGTATATAAGAAAGAAGCTAGAAGACAGGAAGGAGGCGAAACAGGCGCTATTGCATTAATCATACGGCGCGGTATATTTTGTTGAGCACTATCGTTATCCCGTTATCAATGTGAGTATATAGAGAAAAGTTACCGAGCTCCACAGAAGGCAATTAGATGCAATTCAGGCAATTCCCTTCCGTATTTCAGGATACCATAAATCACTGCCAGAATACGGCGAAATAAAAAATGCTAGGCCAGTGGCAGATGCAACTGAACGAGGGTACTCAGGAAAAAAAAAAAAGTACAGCTTTGACCAGCACACATCATTATTCTGGCTCTTCATTAGTGTCTCTCTTTTCGAGAAAGAAGAACCTCCCTGTCACATCCGTTCCCTACCCGTTGTCTTCATCGTCTTGCTAGGCCTCCTATCCCCACTTCTTGCATGGAGCGTGGTGTGCGATGTCCGATTCCTGGCCGACAGAAATGCAAAGACAAGCTGAAGTACTAGACAGAGAGAAGCAAATTGCAGAGCTTTTAGTAAAGGGCTGTATTTCGTCGCTATTCGTACTTGCTTGTGCGCTGGCATCTTTCTAGAAAAAGCCATGATTGCCCGTCTCACAGCAATATCGGAAAAAAAAGAAAGAGAAATACCATGCGACGGCCAAGACACCAATACATCTCAGCACGACGATTGAGATGACTGACATTTCACTCGTGCGTACAGACACAACGGCGACACTGAAGATACCATCTATCTCGTTATACTTTGTTCCTACACCACTTTCAATGTCCAACGTCCGTTTTCATCGCTGGACGCTTGACCAATTAGTAGATGTGAGCTTTCACAAAGACACTGGCCCAGGGCACTTGATGTGCGGTCGTGAACTCGTAAAGGCAGGCACGCCCTAATTCTGACCTGAAAATTGACGAACACGAAAAGAGCTTCAATAACATCGATCATCGCCCCAACCGTCGATCATCGCCCCAACCAGGGGATCAAGCACATCGTTGCCGTCGCTTATCGGCGCGTCGTTAGTGTGTCGAAAGTAACGTTGGAGCGCGCACTTCCAAATCACCAAGCATTAAACACACAAAATTCAGAAACACCGTTGAACAAGCACGTGTACTACACGGGCCGCTCTGTCCTACACAACCATATATAGTTGCTGAAGCCCAACATCACCCCTGGAACACATACCAAGTCCGCAAAGCTTTTGTTTCAAGCTGTTCTTGGAGCATCGTGGCATATATATAGCACGTGAACCCAACCATCACAGCAAGTGCAAATAAAACCGCTAAAGTCTACGCAGCTGAACGTACCGCGAACGCACCGGAGCGTCTGATCAGACGTCCGGCATACGCTTAAATTACCTATTTATGTATATGTAGTCGCCGTATCAGAGCGTAGGATGGTCACAGCCAACCGCAGGACGCTCACAGCCAACGTCTGACAGTCGCGCTGCCAGAGTCATCGAATGGTTACCCGCTCCTCCGATCACCCTGGCCGGCGTTACCGAGGCATTTGCCCGTAACGCCGGTAGAGACGGCATCAACAATATTGAGTACAGTTTGCTTCTGACTCAAGATAGTCCGTAATTGAGTAAAGTGAGCAATATATGAACTTGACAGATGGAGAACCGCCATGAGAGGGCATTCCGTACGTAAACAGCGGTGCCAGCCGATTTACCGAACCACCTCTCTTCATATCCACAGTTTTCTCTTCACATCAAGGCGACGAATGAAATAGTTGTATGTGAAGACACATCGCCTATAATTTAATGACCTATGACCTTGCCAAAAACTAAACGTTGTGTGACGAGGTCGTGCTTGATAGCCAACGAATCTGCAACGGCCCTCCTAGCTATAGGGCTACCGCTTGGAAAATTCACTGGCGACGGGCTACGCTAATGTCTTCTTCCCTCCGCAAGGCATATACATGTTCACGGAATACGTTCCTGTGAAACGAAGCCGGGATGTTACAAGATACCGTTGAACTTCTTGACTACAAACTGTTTGAGCGTATTCAGGACACCGTATGTGGACGCCTAGGCATTGCTCTCTCGTTTTTTCCATGTGTCATCCATCGTCATATAATGCGTGCTCGAGCGTATCACATGCCCCGCCGCGGTAGTCTAGTGGCTATGGCACTCGGCTGCTGATCCGAAGGTCGCGGGATCGAATGCCGGCGGCGGTGGCTGGATTTCGATCGAGGCCAAATGTTGAGGCCCGTGTACTGTTTGAAGTTTGAAGTTTGAGGTTTATTTATTTCTGTTACACAGAAAAAGGAGTAAGAGCTAAAGGAAATCTGCCTGACGGGGGCTCTTACTCCTATGCGCACTCGGCGTGCATGTACATAATTTGTGTAGAAGAAAACACAATACAACAAAAAAAAAATCGATAAATAAATTAATATGCACCGTGCGTAGTGTTTCGCTAGAAAAAGAAAATACATCGAAGGGACACTTCATAGAAAACAAAAGATAACATTTAAGGACTTCATTATAAGCTTTCAATACAACCTGAAAAATATATATGCATATATACAAACATTCATAGATAGTCATATATCATAGACGCATATACACATAATATTCATACACACATAGATACATACATATATACATGCCCATACACATATATACACATGTTCATAGACAATGCGATGTCGGTGCACGTTAAAGAACCCCAGGTGGCTGAAATTTCCGGAGCACTCCACTACAGCGTCTCTCATAATCATATTGCGGTTTTGTGGCGTAAAAATCCAGAGATCAATCGAGCATATGGAATAAGGAGAAAATACAATAGGAGGCGCCACGTGATCGCGCCAGCTAAACGCAGCAATAATGAAGCACAGAGCGTTATGGGGACACAATAGGTACGAGGTGCTTAGGGGTCTGTGGAAAGGGGTAATGGTACCGGGGCTTACATTTGGGAACTCAGTGGTGTGCATGAGGCCAGAGATACAATCAGGAATGGATGTGAATCAAAGAACTGTGGGACGCCTCGCGTTAGGTGCTCACGGGAAAACGACAAACGAGGCTGTAAAGGGTGATATGGGATGGGCGAGTTTTGAGGCAAGGGAAGCGCAGAGCAATATAAGGTTTGAAGAGAGGCTAAGGAATATGAAAGAGAGTAGGTGGGCAGTGAAGGTGTTCCGCTATTTATGTAGAAAGAGCGTTGACTCGCAGTGAAGAAAGAGAACTAGGAGGCTCACCAGTAAATATACGGCTCTAAGAGAACTGACAACAAAGAGCGTAAAGGGAAAAGTCAGAGAGGCGGAGACGGAGATTTACTGGAGGGCAGCGATGGAAAAAAAACCGACTCTGAATAACTACCGAGAGGGCAAAAATGAAATAAAGAGGGAGGCATTTTATGATAATTCAAGAGGAAGCGCTTTATTGTTTGAAGCGAGATCGGGCTGCCTTAGAACGCATATTTATAAAGCGAAATTCAGCAAAGAAGAATAAAAATGCACATGCTGTGAGGAAGATAGGGAAACAACGGAGCATGTTCTGATTGAATGCGGAAATATCCACCCAGGTGTACGTTTGGGCACCACCCTACAGGAAGCCTTGGGTTTTAGGGCGAACAACGGGAAGCTGAACATAGCCGCGATTGAAATAAGTAAGAGACGGTTAGCATACTGGTGCCAGAAAACTAGAGAGAACGGACAAAAATAATTATAGGGAAAAATATGCACTTTCTGCCATAAGGGGCAGGGAACTGGGCTATGAATTTCCGTTTTTGCTATAGTATGATCGATTTGATTGAAGTAAATTTAAAAGGCACGAGGAAAATTTAAAGAAAGAGAAAAAAAGTTCTTAAATCTTCTTACGAGCCTGGTGGCGCACATGTCACCGCCCCGTTACAAAGGGGACGCCCATAGCATCCATCCATCCATCCATCCATCCATCCATCCATCCAGCTTCCGATGCGAGCGCGTGGTGCTTGTAGAGTAAGGTTATGCCCTTCATAGTTGCCGGACCACTCGAGGATGGTTAACACTAACTGGCGCTTTCCGGGGCCAATTTGCCAGATTATCTATTTATATTTTTAAAGACTAAGCTTTAAGGTGGTCATGTGATGCCATATTCTAGCTATTTTCCTTCCTCCATGGCACACGGTGCCGCTCGTCGGAACGGAAACCGAATTGTGCAATGTTTTCAGCGCTTGACGTTTCTCTGCCAACGCCACCGCCTTGCGTGCTACGGAATTCATCGTACCGTTCGCTCATAACAGGTACGTAACAGTTTTTATCACTTGTCCCAAATAACATTGTATGACGAACACCTGCTCTCTCTCGAACCGCTGAAACTTCTCATGCCAAAAGCCAACAGAACGAGGACCGCTGCCTCTAATAAGCTCATTTCCCCAAAATGACTAAATGAGAAAGGATTCGCCTTCGTTGTAGATAGAGAGTCCCAAAGTATAGCACCATTTCTCGCTTCCTTGCTTGGAAACCCTTCCAGTTTATCCACGAGAAGAACAAGATGATACTAATTTCAGTACAGAAAGACTGTTTTGGCAAAAGATTCAAATGCCAGGGGTGTGCCTTAAATGAACCCTTTCTCTTGGCTTGGCTGCATTTAGTTGGAACATTTCTTTACCACCTTCCCTCTCTTTCTCGCATTCGCTCCGTTAAAAAGAAATATAATGAGAAACGCATCCCCCCCCCCCCCCCCCCCCTTTTTTTTTTCTTTCTTCAGAAATGAAGACGAATGGGAGCGCGAAATTTTTTCTCCCTGGTCCTCTCGTTCGGAATATTTAGATTTGTTATTTGTTTTTTTAATACATTAGCTTCTCTTTCTTTTCCCCTCACGTCGCCGTAATCGTTTTCGCGGAATACAGATGCAAAATTTCCCTAGATGCCAGGATGCTTGCGAGCACCATATCTCTAGGGGACCGCGGAGAGCTAGGCGCACTGTACTACATGGATCACGCAACTTCTCGTTTGTTATGAGAAAGAGAGAGAGATAGAGAAAAGAAAATAACAAATAAACCCTGATAACAAAGGCTTTTTGACTGAAGCTACGCCAAATCCCGAGAATATTCAAGAAAGCCAAGGAAATCAACGATTTTCTCCTTACCGGAAAAAGAAAAAAATAAGCTAATCGACAAAAGCGTAACGATGCAAGGAAAGAGGCCAAATTGAAAGCGCGTTTCGCATGGCGGAGATGCGGTAAAGGGATAAATTCTTCTCGTCGGGATTTTTCACTCCAGCCTTTTCCAACTTTTTCTTGCTTATCCTTAACTTTAGATCTCGTTTGCATACAAAGAGCAACATCTGCATATAATTCAGCCTCCGCCGCGGAAAGGCAATTTAAGATTCCATTCAGGAAGCTGCGAACGCTAGAAAGCCCGCCAAGTTCCGGGGCTGCGAGCAAGCTGTCAAGCCAGGAGAAGCAAGTAAGCAAAATAAAACAAAAGAAAACAAAGAAACAAACAAGACTAAATAGAGGTGAGCAAAATGAATGCGATAGAAAGAAGGGAACGGTTGCTCCTTAACGACAGCTACAGTGAACAAAGAAGCGATAGGCAATGCACAGCTCTCGATTCTCCGGGCTGCTTCGAATAAGTCGCCATCGGAGTAATTTAATTGCTGCCAGGGTTCTATGACCGCAAATGAAAGGCCGATTCGTCCAAAAAGTTTAGCATGAGGTTGGGGTCGTTGTCTGTGAAAACTTTTTGCTTTCTGTCTGGGTACGCATACATAAATTCTTCTGAAAAGGCAAAGCGAATAATCAAGTCACTCGCCTTTCAGAAGTAGTAGTTAGGCGTAGCTTACTAGTTTGACAGAGGTGCTGTGGAAATTCCAAGTGGTCACTCGCTCATTGGTCATTAAGGTTTCCTGGGTGACCATATTAGTTTAGTGAAGAGGATGTTAACTAATGAAGAGAATTGAAAGAGAAAAGGTCGACTATGGAATGTGTGTTTTAGCGTGGCATTCCCGGACAATGCACGTTATTAACGAAGCTAACCGCGCTTTGTGTTATCTGCGTCGAAACCTTCTCTAGCGTCTTATGTCAAACTGCTCACCTATCGGTACTAATCAGACCTAAGCTTGGATACGCATGCGCTGTTTGGGACCGTCGTCGATTAAACACCGTTGAAACGTACAGGAATATTCATATCTTGAGATTACTGATATCAGTCAAGTTTAACCAAACGAAAATCTGGGGCAAAACTTACTGACCTTCCATCAGGCCACCACCCAGCTCGCCTACGTATGTTTTTCAACCCTTCGTACTCAGCAATCAAGCGGACCCAACGTCGTTCCGGCAGTATAAAGCAGGAAAAAGCTGTGTACCTGCCGACTGCTCTCGCGAGTTCGCACTAGCGATCCCATTTTTTTTCTTCTAGGACAGCGCAATTTTGGAAAGGCCTGCCTCCTTTCATTGTGCATGACTCATCGAACTTAAAACAGCGATAGAGCATCTACACACCTAACCTTATTGCTGCAGCCCACCAATCAGTAAAACCCCCTCACTGATGCCTCTTAAGTACATTTTAAATAAATAAATAAATAAATAAATAAATAAATAAATAAATAAATAAATAAATAAATGAGTTAGACATAAATAGCGAGAAGTATTATGGTACGATGAAACAAATCAGCACTAGCCCCGCCACGGTGGTCTAGTGGCTATTGTGCTCGGCTGCTGATCGAGGGATCGCGGGATCGAGTCCCGGCCGCGGCGGCTGTATTTAGAGAGGCGAAATGTTGAGGCCCGTATGCTGTGCGAAGTCAGTGCACGTTATGGATCGCTAGGTGGTAAAATTTTCTGGAGACCTCCCCTACGGCGTCTCTCATAATCATAGCTGGTTTTGGGACGTTAAACCCCACAAATCAATCAATCAATCAATCAATCAATCAATCAATCAATCAATCAATCAATCAATCAATCAATCAATCAATCAATCAATCAATCAAATCAGCACTAACTAATACTGCAGTCCGCTTGAAGGCCTGTGTGAGGCTTTGCGCCGCACGAGACCGGCGCGCGATGTCAGGACGTTTGCATCGAGCCATGCTTTCGTGGAGCGAGGAGACTACTCACCTACCGCAACAGGACTGCTTACTACAGTAATGTTTAATATATCTGCCGCCTGTGTTGATGTCAGCAGCCGCGAAGCGTTAGTCAAAAAGGCTGCAACGAGCCAGCGAGTAATAGAGAGCGAGGGGGAAGAGAAAGAGACACAATTCGCAGACGTACTTCTTAATCGATACGCACACACGGCTTTCTTCAATACACTCCCGCCATCGTCCCTTCACTTCCCAAAGAAAACGGCGCATTCTTCGAGGGGAGCCACGCTTCATATATGCGCGGAATTCAATGTGTGGGCCGAGATCGGAGGCCATCAATCAATGCCACCGGCTTCTACATTCATTGTAGTTGCCTCACGTCGCTTCATCTTCGCTAAACTGCACCTTATAACGGCGGGGAAGCCGTCCCTTCCACTTCCGCGCAATGCGATCGCGCGCTAAACTCTCCCCGATGCTCGAGCAGGGTTCGGCAGCGCAGCTCGCGCAGAGCGCTCTAAAGCCTTCGAGTATCCTTCATTCCTTCATTCAGGAGCTGCTCGCCCTAAAGTCGTACGGTCCGCGCCCTTTGTGGCCGCACTCGTTGGTCCTTCACCTCTCTCTCTTCCCGTTGCGCCTGCCTCTGTTGTCTCACTCTCACTCTTTTTTCCAGCCCGCGCGCTCGTCTCCCGAATGCTCAAAAATTAATCGCGCTGCTTTGTGCGGAAAGCGCGCGTCGATTGGGGGAGAGCGCTGTGCGCGGAACTCTTTTCGCGTGTCGATGGCGGCACGCCATTTGTCTTGCCATGCTGCGGCGCCGTCAGTTTGTCGATCGGTGCGGCCTTGCCTGCCTGCCCGCCTCCAACTCACACGCGAATTGAAGCGACACCGACAGGAAAGAATGCGGTTTAGTTTTGACCTTGTTTTGGCCGCGTACGTTACCGTGAATGTGCCCGTGGCTGAGTATAGTTTATACAGCGTTCATGCGATTAGTACGAGAGCCCGGGTCCAGTTACCGGGTGGCATCGGAATGCCGAATGTGCATGCACTGCACTGCGGCTTATCTTTGGGGGGCCTGAAACACTTTTGAACCAAACCAACAAACGGTGCCGGTAAGTCGTGGAGGCTACGGTCAACATGTGAGCGAAATATTATTACACTGCACGCAGTAAAGAATTCGCTGTTTGGTTTCAAGTACAAGTGGAAAGCGTCCGCTCTTTTTGTTTTTGTCAAATGACGTCACTGAGGGAACGTATTTTTTTCTACTGAGGCAGAAATAGCATTATCTCATATCATTACCGCGGAAAAATAATTGTTTATTCATTTTTAATTCAACAAATAAGAGATCAATGCGCGTAGCTCTTTCCTAAAGCAACAAAAAGGTTTAACGATGTAGTCGGTGCTCCCAGTGACGTCATTTGTTGAAAGAAGGGCGGGCGCTTTGCAGCTGTGTTTGAAACCAAACTGCGAATTCTCTCTGGTGCGTGCAGTAGAATAATATTTCGCTCACATGTACACAGTAGCCTCCACTACTGATATTGACTGTTTTCTGACTATCTTCAAAAAGTGATTCAGCGCCCCTACAAATAAAACCACGTGTAGTCTAGAGAATAGAGACAGAGGAAGTTAAAACTGAAAAGTTTGGTTGGTTGCTCTACATGCACAAAGAGAAATGCGCTAAATATGGCATGATAGCTCGGCCTGAAGTGATACGATCTGAGCGTGCACTACACACTATGAGAAAGAGAAAGTGTGCGACGATGATCACGACGATGATTAAGAAAGATAAGGTAGCGTTAAATGGGAAAAAAAGTAGAGACACCAAGGTTTTCGGGCAAGAATTATTCATGCAGCACGTGTCTCATTGTTACAGTCTATTTAGAGTCTCTTGCTGCAGCCGACAAAAAGAAAACAAACGCTGTTGCAACTCTTACTGCAAGTTATCATTGTGACCCCTACCGTAACAAGTTTTTACCTGACGATGGGCGGGTGCTTTGTGTCCATAACGAAGTACACAGAATCTGCTTCTTTGTGCTATGAATGAATCAATGTTGATCCGTAGCCTTCCACTGTGGGTCTGTTGTGGATCATATATTTCTTCGGAGCACTAACATCGAAATCAGTCCTCTATTTTAGTAACTAAGTATTTCCTGTAAGGACTCTCTTTCTAATGCCTTGTGACCTTCTGGCTAGTAGTCACGTATTGACAGCGAGGTTAGTCAGTCAAACTGATAGACGATACAGCGCACGCAACCACTCGTGCACAGGTATACCGGCGTATACAGGAAACTAGCCGAGAGAAAACTGCCTTCATTCTCCTTTAAACCGGCTTGGGGAGTGGATGCAGTTTAAGAGATCTGAAAATCATCCACAGGACGGAGATGTGAAGTTTCTCATTGAAGAGTAGCATAGCCGATTAAGTACGTCCATTAAGTTGATATTATCAATTAGTTACGATGCCTCCCTTACGGATCCTAAGATAAAATATCCGTGTAACTCTGCTATTGAAACTTGTAACTTCAACGTGGTATCTGAGAGACAAATTCAATACGGCTAGTTACTATACTGAGTGCAAGACCTCGGTCGCAGTTCTCGATTTACTTGAACGGCATCAAACTAAACAACTTTCTAGCAACTTTTCCGTTGAAAGCACGCCGATTTAGACGTTCCTGTTCATTTGCATATGCAGCGATGAAGAATAACGTGGATGAGCTGGCTGGTCATTAAATTAAGTATTACGCTAATTATACGTGCACAACTATATGCACGCACAATGCGAGACGTTATTAGCAACCAGTTATGCAGCCCTGATGGAAATGAAACAGAGACAGGCCTGAAGGCTTCCAAGATAATGATAGGGGGCAAAGTGCGTTAAGGCTCCTCTTTAAGAGGGGCCGTTTATGCTCGAGAATTGGCGCCCTTCAGAGATTTCCATGAATAGTAACGACGCACTAATGAACATGCTGTAATACGCGTTTAAAAGCTCGTTACGCCTTACTCTAAGCTCATCGCCGACACTTGAAGGGGCTGAGAGTAACGAAGAACGATTAAGCTAAACACACGGAAGCGTGTACCAGTTATTCCAGTCGATACCGACTATTTTAATTGCACATTTTCAGTGGCGCCAGCCTGACCCCTTGATTAGGCTTGTCAGGTAGTATTCAATAAACTGTGGAGTATAGTGTATGCGTAGACTCACTTGACATATCAGGAAAGCGCATTAACAAAGTTTTGTCACGTATCACGTACAGTATTTACGGCACAAAGTACTTAACGTCTCAACGCGTCTGAGACATTGATTCTCTCAGGTCTCACCCGGAATGATCTGAAGACCATTTTCGTGTCAGTTCGCCAAGCCCGCCATTCTTGCATTGTAATGAGGAAGTTGTTTCATGCACTGCATCCATCGAAAAACTATAACGCCGGTAAGATGTGGCAAACGCGTCTGAGACAGTACTTGGGCACTCAAGCACTCTCTTTAACCCACTAGCGTTGTCGTCCACGTTAGACCGCAAACTCAAAAACAGGTTCATATTACTATGGGTACTTTGAATTTGAAGCGTTGGCTATATATTGCAATGCAGCGCATCGGAGTGGCTTGCCATGGTGCGGCATGCTAGACTGAAAGATGGGAGCGACGTATACAACATAGGATATTATGCGGTTGATACAGTGGTGATGACCTTACCGTCAAACAAATATTGGTATATTGAATAGGCTTTGCTGCCAACCGACAAAGCTACAGTTAGAAAAAAAAAACGCATGATTACATTTTTTCCCCTTTTAGTTTGTCGAAACTATCTTACTTAAAATATTCCAGCGCTACCTTTTAACGAGAACACGACAGAGAAGTGCGTGGCAGGACATGACCAGCAGCCGTCCCGTCATGCACTTGTCTGTTCTGTCCTCGTCAAAAAGTAGCGCTTGAATACTTCAGGCAAGGACGTTTCAGGAGCTAGTCCAGCAACGTTTGTTGTTAAGCGAGCTTTCTTCTGCTGTGGTCCCTTTCTTTTCTCGAAACTGTATACACATTAGCCGTCGCGGGAAGCCGCGAAAGACGTAATAACATATTTTTACCACTTTCCAAGAACTGTTTATGAGCATGCATTGCAGCGTAAGCGAAAAGCGACGGGTACGAGGCACACATACAGGACACGAAAAATTTCTCACAGCCGACAGTAAAGATCTCAAAGCAGGGATACCAGAGCTCTACTCTAACGTGACGCTGTATATACAACCGAAAGGAGAGTAACATAAATCACCCTGCACCGCCAGTGAAACTCACCTAAGAAGTAATACCCTCGCCCGTTACCCTATACTACAGAAAAGGGGCAGAGCGATCGTATCTGGTGTCGACGTCAAGGAGCACTCCAGAGGTGATATTAATGGAGAAAGCCGACACCGAGTACACTACAGCCCGTCGTGCCCCTTCTCTCCTTCGCGTACACACGCTAATGAGAAAAACGCGAGCACGAGAGAAGGAAAGACAAAAATAGAGGTTGTTACGTATCGGACGCAAGCGAATGGTGGACACGAAAACAGACCTAACAAGGACAGTGCCAGCCTCCTGCGCACTCACGCACGAGCATATACGGGCAGCGCTGCTGCTCTGCGCGATAATCGTGATGCCGCGTATGCACTCGGACAGGACGCCCATTAGCTCGAGCACAGCGGGAAGGACGGCTAATTCCGAGGCTCATTTTGCCGGCCCCACCTCGAGAGCTGCGAGAGCCTGTCGTGAACAGACGCAATGAGCTTTCAGGGACGAGGTGGCCGCGTCGTATCACGCAAAAGCTAGATAATAAAGAAAGAAGCCACGACGTAATGGCGATTGCAACATCTCCGAACTCTTGAGCCACGACACTAGCCAGGACTCCCGCAAAGCTGTAGGGAGGTAAAACGTGGGCCGGTAAGCAGCGAGCCGCTTATAGCTAGCTGCAGGCGCACGCGCCAGCAGCTGCTCGCTTGCGTCTCCGGAAATGAGCCGTTAAAGAGCCGCATCCGCACACACGCACGCAAAAGCACAGCCTGCATATAGAGGCGTGGTCGTTGCGCATGGAACAGCCGCAGGGTGAGGCTGGAGTGCTATGTAGTGACTATACTCGTGGTATGGCCACGGCTTGGGGCCGACGACGCGGGTGCAGCTATGGCAACATCAGCGGCAACATCATGCAAGAATGCGCGCGGGAGACGAGCATTCCCGTAGTCACGTTAGCCGGCCTAAAAGGTCACCGCATCTGTGTCGATGTAGCGCATTCGAGTGCTGTCCCACGCCTGCAGGGACGGGCAGCTAGAAACGATCCCGGACGCAACCCTCGGACATAATTGCGCCAGCACCAACTGAGTGCCCGCATTGTATGCACTCGAGTCTGATCTACGCTGCTTCCTTTGTTTATTGGGCGGTATAGTGGGGAAGTTTGATCGGAAGTATTGCGCTCCGTTGTCATTCGCGAAGGAAGGAGTGTAGGGTCATTTAAGAAGCGCTTCTTAGAGCTCCGCTGTGCGAAAGGTGCGAATGCGGTTGTACTAGCGCTTGTGGTGCTGCGCGCACTTCCCATAAAGCGAATTTTCGTTTCCTGCCTTAAGTATATTCCAAGCAGTTTTGTGTATACACAATGTCGGTGTGACAGCTGAGAGCATTGTGTGTCACGCTAAGAGACAGAAGAAAGGAAAACAAAATGAGGAGGCTCACCCTGGGCAATTCTTTATTCCTTCAGCGGCTAAATAAATAGGTCCAAGAAAACTAGTGAAAAAGAAGGAGAGAGAGAGAGAGAGAGAGAGAGTACTACTCACGACCACGTCGAGTTGTTTACATAATAACTGAACAACACGTTGAGAGGCCTTGCTGCGCTATGTTGAGATCCGCAATGGAAAGAGAAATTACGGGAAAGGAAACAGCGAAGAAGTAAACGTAGCCCGTTGTGCTAACTGTTTGTAGGTGTGAGAAAACGCATAAATGTAAAGGTTGATAGGCGGTAAAAACGAAGGGTGGGGGGGGGGGGGGCTGTTCGATGATTACTATTAAGGCGATGTCTCGTCATGTGGCAACATGACAGCCGGAACCGCTGAGTTAACATTCACCCATTCCGTTCTGATATTCTTTTAATGTTAGGTTGATCAACGTTTCAAGCAGGACAGTGCGAAAGTTTTAACAGTGCAATAAATAAATAAATAAATAAATAAATAAATAAATAAATAAATAAATAAATAAATAAATAAATAAATATGTATCTCGTATAAGAAATTCATGAACGAAGTTGCTTGACGGAGAAATCTAATGCATAATAAATAGATTCGTTTTCATTTCGACGTTCTCACTATTTGGTGCACGCTTGATAATTGTTATCCGCGCACTACTCAATCCGATGGAAACAGAATTTCTTATAAGAAATTCCAGATATAGATCTAAATATGTCGGTATGGTTACTGCGGTTAAGGCACAAACTGATCTGCGTCTCCTTCAAGAGGAAAATATTTACTCGCGAGCAAAGCCGACCTACCTATTTTCCCGAAAATCTGAAAACCGGACCGTTATATTTAAGTAGGCGCCCCAATTCTGCATTCACCGCCCCATTCATGGCGTGTTGGATGAAACAAACAATGGAGCAGTGGAAGTCTGAATTAACTTATATTGCCTTGCTATTCGCTGCGACCATGAAGGCAAGCCTGGGATTGCCAACACAGAAGTGGGGCGCGTGCTTAAATTATTCAAGCCAGTTCCGCGAAGCTGTGCTCTTATAGTTAACCGTGACGTGACTGGCAAGGATGTCACGTTCACTATCCCTATCTTGTAGCACTATCGGTATCACTATCACGTAAAAGTGGGCTGAGGTCAACGTGCGGGGTAGTGGGTCATGGTCAAAAGAGGGTCCACTTCCCCTTTTTGCGTAACCCGAGACTTCTTTCTTTCTTTCTTTCTTTCTTTCTTTCTTTCTTTCTTTCTTTCTTCTTTCTTTCTTCTTTCTTTCTTTCTTTCTTTCTTTCTTTCTTTCTTTCTTTCCGTTCGTACAATCACCATCATGGAGCAGCGAGCTGACGGCAACGGCTGTTCCCACTCGCGTGATAGCCGACAGGCACGGCTAGCCCCTGAGCAACTTTGCTGTTAATATAATACCGAACGGGTAGCGTACCGGCTGTCCTATACTGGTTAACTTCCCTGCCTTTTCCTCGCTACTGTTTCCTTCCTTCCTTGCTGTTAATACTCTCGGCGTTTAGGGACTCCATCCAAGATTAGGCCTACGGTACCTCCAGTCATCCTCGTAGGCATCACATCTATGTTATAGAGGTCTGCTTGAGTTCCGGTTTGTTTTCTAAGCAACGTGAATAATGTCACTCACCAAAACGTGAACCGCTGTAACAATTCCAAATGTGATGCTAGCATTCGGTCTTACGACGCCAAACACCAGGTCGTACCGCAGCGTACATGGGGCGCTATGCTGGACTGGGTCGTATTCCGTCATGTTGTCAAATTCGCCATTTTGTCAGCTCTGATTGGCCTATAGAGGGCTGCCACAGGCTCCCTGATTGGCTCAGACATCCGCCATTACAGAATTTGATAAGATGGCGAAATTTTGGCAGTGTCCAGGACAGCGTCCCTGGATTAAGGCAATGCTGTGGGTGTCATAAGCATCGCATTGTGTTCCACAACAACGCATCTAGCCTACCACATGTCATGCTGATAAACAAGAGAATTCGTTCCGGCAGGTTTCGTGCGCCTGGTCGGACATTTGCTTAGTTAACTGGTCTAAATGGGACGGAGCTATTCAAGGATATGCTCCCCTCATTTAGATGCATTTGATTCATCAGTGGAACAATCACGTAATTTTGTTCTAATCACAAGACAACGCAGGCGTCTCGTCAGTCAGACTAGTAGTGTCGACGCTAAGAATGAATCAAGTGGAACGGAAAATACGACAGCCCACTTTATTGCTGCTCAACACAGCCAACGTGCAGTTGACTTCAAAACACCTCCATATCCCACGCGCAATAGCACAGAACAAATCCCTCAACAGGACTGGTGGGGAGGCACAGGAGAACAAGGGCGGCGAAAAAGAAAAAGGGAAAAAAAATCACCTTTATAAGCAACAGTGAAAGACAGAGAGGGGCGGCTAAGAGGCATTTCCGCGATCGAGGCACCAGATGCAGGCGCAGCCTGATTTATGGCCTGCGTGTATCAGTCCAAGCAGACCACACAGCAACCTCTATTGCGTGTGCGATATAGCCTACGCCTGAGTACCAGCTCAATGGCCTCGTTGGGGAAAAAGCAACTGATCGCTATCACCGGCGCCCTTAACGGCGTAGGGTAAAAGCCATAAATGAAATCGATTTGCAAACGCCGCTTTGCAGACGCTACCCGTCGGCTCAAGTTGTACATAGGACGCTGCTTCTGGGAGGATGTCCCGTATCCGAACAAGGAAACAGAAATTTTTTGACAAACACCGGGTTTGACGGGGAAGAGCCTCGACGTCGTGCCTGGCAGAGTGCTCACTATATGCGCTCGAACACTGCAGTCGAACACTGTGCAGGCGAGCACTGCGCAATCGAAGTTCACTGTGCGCGGGTGCAGTATGCAGTCGAACACGGCGCGGTATGGAATAGGGAGCCGTCAGTGAAGAAGGAGCAATGTTCACTCCTTTGTTATAAGTATTCTTTCTCATGCATTTCCGTTCTGAATTTCCTACGAACCTTTAATAAAAAAAGAATGAATATTTTGCAGGTAAAACACCGTGTTTACCTTGAACGTATGTCACACACAACAAACCTTTCGTGAAGAAGCGGTGCCGTAGCAATATTGTAAGCACATTTAACGTACTTCATCGTTCTCATGTGTACATAGCCATCATAATCCTCGTTTTGATTCTTCGTGCTTGAGTCTGGCGAGTGCTGCGGAATAAATGTGTCTCCTGGCATTGTCTGGTCCGGTCTTCTTTGGTCCTTCAATGTGATGGAAGTGCGGGGTAGGACTAGGACCCATTCGTTACCCCTTGGATGAAAAATATAACGGTTAATCACCCAATCCTTAAGGCGAAACTGTCGCCGCGGCTGTTGGGTGGTTTAGAGAATCCGCGAAGACGGTCAGTGAGGGGTCGACAATAGAGGTCTGCCTGCTGAAGTGAACATTGCGCAAATGGAGGGCGAAGAAAGTCGAACTGGACCCGGTGAGGCGATCAACAGCTGGAGTTTGGCAGACGTAGGGTTGGTACCAAACGACGTAGACGCGAAGTGCGTATGTTCAGCAGAGAACGGAAGCGGGGAGCGAGGCAGCTCGTCGGCGTCTTGATGACATTTTCCACAACTGTACGTTAGGGTGAGGTTATATTCCTGCAAACGCAGCATCCAGCGTCCTAAGCGTACTGACATGTTCTTGATTGATGGTCGGTGACAATGGTGAAGTCAGGACCTGTAGAGATGCGGGCAAAATTTTTGAATCGATCAAACAAACGCCAAACATTCCCGCTCATTTATGATATAGTTCCTCCCACCTGGGCTTGGCTAGGCTAGCGTATTTGACCACCTGCTCCTCAGAAGGGGTATCGCGTTACGGAAGCACTGCTCCAATATCTTGTGCGCTTGCGTCCGTGTGGAGAATAATGGGCGACTTCTCGTCCAAGTGGCGGAGCACTGGTACAAAAGTAAGGATTTGAAATGCCGGCTCGCGGTCATTGGTCCCGGTGATTATAGCTGAAAGAGGCACCGGTGATTAATAGCGGAGTTAGGAGATCTGCCACGGTACTAAAGTTGCGGATAAAGCGAAAAAAGTAGGACGCTAGGCCAAGAAAGCTGCGCATGTACTTTTGGATCGATGGTCGAAGGAACTGAAGTACAGCAACAACTTTCTCAGGGTCCGGTTGAACGCCGTGTTCAGGAAGGACGTGACCCAGAGCTTTGATACTTTTTCTGGCGAATGTGAGCTTTCTGATATTAATTTGAAGGCTGATTGCTAAGGTAACGTGCCTAAAACACGAAATGCTGAATAGGAACGTCGTAGTTGAAGATCCCGGAAATTGAAAAAAACTAGGTTTCCTTAACATGCACTCACATCGTACAGTATACAGCAGTTTAGCATATTGCTTCCATCGACTTGCTACCGCCGGGACTGAGATCCAACCCTCATCTTTTAGGTGGCCCCGCCACGGTGGTCTAGTGGTTATGGCACTCGGCTGCAGATCCGAAGGTCGCGGGATCGAATCCTGGCCGCGGCGGCTGCATTTAGATGGAGGCGAAATGTTGAGGCCCGTGTGCTGTGCGATGTCAGTGCACGTTAAAGAAACCCAAGTGGTCGAAATTTTCGGAGACCTCCACTACGGCGTCTCTCATAATCAGAGCTGGTTTTGGGACTTTAAACCCCACAAATCAATCAATCAATCATCTTTTAGGTGAACAGCCAAGCATCGTAGCTGCTGTATCGTCGCGGCGGAAAACAGTAGTTATGTCTGCTGCTTTGTTATTTCTTTCTCTCACACACTTCCTTTTTGAGCTTGTGCACGTCTTTATTGAATAAATACGGCTACGTTGCAGTTACAGCGTCACGTTTATCTGCAACACATAGAGGCGCGCACGCTAAAATGCTACCTTGAACAAAAGTTCCTCGACGGCTGTCCAATTCTCAACGTGCCCGACGTCATTGACGCTTCACAACACTCAGGAATAGCACTTAACGGTGAGTGTTCCGGCTTGACTCCCAAGGCAAAATAGTGAATCGATCTAACTGTTCCTATTGTGTGTTGTTGTATATGTCGAAAACGAAGGTTGAAGTCAGAAGTTTTGGCCCGCTGGTTCAAGGGCAAAAAACAGACCCTCTACGATGTTCGATATAGCGACCACTTAGAAGCGATTTGCACTTTTCGAGCACAGGCTCTCATGGATGTACTGATGCATCGACGAGTTCGCAGAAGGCCGACGAAGTCATTTCTATAGCGTTACCAGTAATGCAGGAGAAGGCATCGTTCTCGAAGCACAAGCAAAACCGTGCGCTCCAAAACCGAAAACGATATTTCGCAAGCTGCAAATCTGCTCTCAAAGTGCATTTTGAAGGACAGTAAGCGGGTGGCAGGAGCCTCTGCGTCCAACAGAAAATGCTCAACGTACAAGTTGCTTGCTTTTGAAGGAGTGAGCGCGATGACACGAATTTGCACTCACGTTGTTCCGGCACCTACTCCTTCTGCACTTACTTAATCGATATCACGGAAGCGATGGAGGCCTTTAATGCTTTCAGGCAAAGAACCCGTACGTCACACCATCTGAACATACAAAACAGGGCTGGCGCGGCAGCGTTGATGGCACGAAACCGACTCACATTTGGAGCACTTTTATAGTAAATGGGCCACACAGAATTTTTTGAATAATGAGCCATTTAACACTTCCCAGCATTGATGCTGTGCCAATAAATATCAGAAGCCGTATACACTAAAGTTGGCTAAAATTTGTTAAACGAAGTGACAGGACCAAAGCATAGTTGCGATGGCTTGACGCAGACTAACGCATTTTTTTAAATACAGATACTCGCAGCGCGTAAGTGGACATCAAGGGAGTGACTGGGTGCTATTTAAGAATAAACCGTGGCAGCAAAAAAAGAAACAAATGTATAAAACACAATCATTACTTTAAGCATGAAATATACTCCTCGAAGATGCTTGACCAAACAGTGAAGCGCTATACGAAAATGAACAAAGACAATGTTAACTTTAATTTTGCGGGTCTTCAAGTATGTTTGCGCAATAAGTAAAAGACGAAGGAGATGCAGTACCAATATATTATAGTTTGCAGTTGCAAGTATGCGTAGCACGAGGTGAGAAGGGAGATTTGTATATTCGACCAAATGCTTCACATATATACCCGCCTATCATAAGAGTTTTGTATGCTCGTGAGGACACGTAGATACGTTTCTTGATATGTGTGTCGTCATCAACAGCAGCCACCGTCGTTCTAAATATTGTAAAGCAATGAAAGCCTCTAAAATTTACCTCTTCATGAGAGAATGGGCAACCTCACAGATGAGCAACATCTCAGCAGTATCTTGGTAAGCCATAGGCACGTGTCAGAAATAGGGGCTGCGGCTTGGTAAAGCTGTCTATGACAGCTTTTTCTGCAGCTCCCCTGCCACTTTATTTATTCAGGATCGCGATCTGCAGCAACTTTCCCGGAATTATCCTTAAAAACGGGCGTTCGTACATTGTTAAAGCTAAACACAGATCATCATCAAAGGCCGCGAATAAAACGTTCTCTATAAAGACAAAATTAGTGCGAAAATCTATTTGCTCAGTTTGCGATAGGCATGGCAGGTACAAAAACTAGTGAGAAATTCGACATATTAGCTGGAAAATATGATGAGACCTGCACTGACATTTCACGTGCCCGGTGTTTCGGCGAACCCTTTCAGAACTTTCTAAAAATTTGGCGGACGTCAGTAATCGCCAGAAACACGCAGTTTGCGTCATAATTAAGCGAGATAATATTTTAAACTTCTATTTAACTACACTTTGAGTTTGTTGTCAATGGCATGTTTGTAGCCGCAGAGACGACGATCCCGTATCAGTCTATAAAGCAAAGGAAGCGTCATTCTCTGAGACCCTGCTGCCCGCGAAAGTATGGCGTTCTTTCCTCGTGAAACCGAGGCACGTCTGCAAAAGCAGCGCCATAAGTCACGTGAGAACGCAACGTCGGCTGGTGACGTGTTGCAATGCCTACGTCGGTCAGTTCGAAATACACAGGCTCTCGAAACCTGCGGCCGCATAGCCGGCCATGATAAACAGGCTTATTCTTGCACCACGCGAATAAGAACAAGAACGCTGGCTTCCGCCTAAACAGAGCACCAAGGCTTTGTAGCCATAGAGAAAAGGTAGTACAAACAGCACATCGCACATTTGGGGTTCGTTTGGGCTGCCGTGATCTTTGGAACATGTCACCAGCGGAGGCTGCATTTTCAGTGACTTCCGACATTCTTCATGCGCTCAGTTTCGTTTGGTGCGGAAGAGAGCCCAGGTCTTCTGTCACTGCAGGGCTTTAGACCATGGACTCTCAAAGCGTACCCTGGATTCCGCGGTGCCTACTTCGGTGTTTCGCGACCCACCCATTTATATTCATCGGTCCCATGTTCGCTAGGCGGCGCAAGAGGCGCACCATTTAATGTCGCTCATTACGTGCACGAGGGCAAAGAAAAAAAAATGTGCACAGCGCGTACTTTAGAACCTGACCAGCTTACCTGGAAAACAGCGTGCGGGGAGTAGGGGATTATGTTTCTTGGAATTCCTTGGAGCATGGGCAGGGTTCCTTGGGAAAAAGGTGCGCGAGAGCCCTTAGAAAATGACTTTTTCTTGTTTTTAAAAGCTGATATGACATCTAAATCGCTCTGGCTAAAAACCTCGCATTGACAAAAGTCACCAAAAGATCCGAATGAGAAAGTTATTTATGAATCTTAAGTAGCTAATTAATTAGCCCTTCCTTGAGAGTATCTAACGTCCGCCTGAGCAGTTTCTGTTTGAAGCAGATTTCACCTTTTCTTTTTTTCTCTCGAGCGGCCTGTCTTGAAGAATTCTTGAAAGTGTTCGCTAATACGACCTTTATTTCTGAAGTGCATCTAATGAGGTTCGATTATAGAAGATAACACACTAGCAGCACGTCAATAGCGTAGGGAACATTTGTTAATGTACACGTGCCCTACATGGCACACACGCTCGCAGGAACATCCTCTACCGACCGGGACCGCTTGCTATGTTTAACAAATGCTGCAGAGCCCTTTTAACAGCTGAGGTATAAAATATTGGCGCAAAAACTCAGACAGGGACGAGAAACCCCAAGACGCGGACACGGGCACACTCGTAACTAAGTTTTATTCTTCCGAAAATTTTGCTTTACAACCCTCAAGCATGCACACAAGAGCAAAGAAAATAAGGTGATCCGTATGAACAGCACTTAATCAAATCCCACCAACTAGAAAGTTGTACTCATTCTGATAAATGTTCACAGAAGAAACACTGTTTTTGCGCCAATCCTTTATACCTCAGCAATGTTTACCAACTATACCGAAAGCAGACGCTCCTAAGCCCCTTTAACAGACCTCATGTAAGCGGTTTGGTTGGGAGAAAACGAAGGTTGCCAATTAATAATTGGCTTTGCAGGAACAAAAAAAAAAAAAAGAACGAGCTGGGAAGAAAATACCGTATATTGGACGGATAAAGATGGGATGGAAGCACAACAGAAGATCACAGAGAATACGGCGATTGTATTTTATCCACTGCTTATGTTGCAACGAGCAGCCACAGAGGTACATAATTCGTAAACCCAGACTCAGAATAAAGTTATTATAAGGTATTCACGCAACCAAACTCGGCAGCCTGACGTCAAGAAGTGCAATTGGCCATAAACCAATGTGTGACATATTTTCCTGTGCGTAAACGTGTTATCTGTGCAGGCGTGTTCCCAGGTAAAGCCGAGACCGAGCCGGGTGCAGGGACGATGATGGCTTGTGCGAAAATGCGGAAGGACAAAGCACAGAGCCACTCATAGAGCAGGCCGGAATTACGCCAGAACGCGTGCGATAGTTGCGTTTGCAGTGCCATCGAGACGGAACAGTGCCAAATGCAGCAGTGGTGCTAAAGAAAACAACATCCCACGTGCCCGTCTTGTCGCACCCTACTTTTGCTTTCGATGGCCTTCATTAAAAAAATCAATTATGAGAAAGCGAGGAACGAAGCATGCTTAGCACTTGGAAAGTATGCGTTAGTCTCATCTTAAAAGGAGGAGAACATACGCCCAAGGACCTATGGCAAATGTCAAGCGAATAATTCCATCACCCCCGTAGATAGCAGGGACGCACGTCTGACCTTTAAAAGCTGCGACTTCCGTTAAAAAGGTAGCACCTGCACTCAAGGTGGAAGTTTTGAAAATGTCGCTCCCAAGCGTCCCACGCCTGTCGTCCAAAAGAAAGTGCGATTTGTGCGTCGTGACCTTTCGCATGACGCTGCAGTTTAAGGTGCGCAAGTATTTGCGTTTTCTGCAGCGTGCTGACCTTTCCCTCTGATATGATTGCAGGACGTGCTAAAGTGCATCTTGAGCTTAAAATGTGGTGCCATTTCACGTTTACAGGGGCACAGAATATACGTGCATCGTTTATGGAACACATGCGTACATGCAAGCAGAAATGTCTTGCGACCGAAAAGGCCAAACTGGATGAATACACACGCAGGCTCCCAAATTACGCGCTTGACGCTCTCCCAAAGCACATTGTTATCCTGCACCTTATTTAAGGTTCTTCCATACCGTATTTTCTCAATCGTAGTACGCAGCTTTTGTATCCTGAAAAGTTTTGTTGACGAGTATTATAAAGGTGTGCGATACTGACAATGTAAATACCGGAATAAACAGGAAAGCGCAGCCAGCACAGCAGGGTGCCGAGACAGTTCACTCCGACTACGCCGAATACCCCAGCAACAACAATGACAGCCACATTTGTTCGTGGCAAACCACGGGACAAACGACGTGTGACAAAGCACGTGAGATTGTATACATGTTAGTCCAAATTACATCGCACCCTCACAGAGGCAATACCTGTTGGATAATTATAAGGTCGTTTAAAAGTCCAGCGATGTTGCAATGCCATCTACGGTAAGGTACAACGGACAAAATCCAATATAACTGCTACTAAAGTGTAATAAACGTTGGCTTTTGGTTCTCAAGAGGAGTGCTGGTTCGAGTTCTTCTGCGCTAGAATCGGCGGCCTGTTTGACCTATGGAAATTTATTGCCGGATTTAAGTAAGCATACATAATTTCCCGATACCAGGCAAAAGTACGCATCGTTTGCGTATGTTGACCGAATGCGTTTTGTACATTGGCGCTCATGGTAAATTACAGTTTCTTTTTCGAACGCCGTGCAAGAAGAGTCGCTGCGGCTTTCATACAGGTATACAGCTTATAATCCCGAAAAATATTTGGCTTATGTACTTTCTCTACTTCACTGAATGTAGCCGAAGGAGGCTTGAAGCCTAATTTCTGTCACACACCGCAACATGCGTGAGCGGTGCACCCCGCCACGGTGGTCTAGTGGCTACGGCACTCGGCTGCTCACTCGAAGGTCGCGGGATCGAATCTCGGCCGCGGCTGCTGCATTTCGATGGAGCCGAAATGTTGAGGCCTGTGTACTGCGCGACGTCAGCACACGTTAAAGAACCTCAGGTGGTCGAAATTTACGAAGCCCCCCACTAGGCCGTCTCTCATAACTAGGTCGTGCTTTTGGAACGCAAAACCCCGGAAATCAATCAATCATTGCCTTACTTCGTGAAACAAGGCCGCTAACACAGCAGCCAAGCCTCATTATCCGGATAACTTGTTATAAAAGAAGTCCCCCTTAGACACAGAGCTTTGCGAAGAATAATATAACGACATAAAAGAGCGTGCAGCTTGCAGCTGCTTCCTTATCGAGTGACCTGACCTTTCGGACGCCAGTATTTTGTCTCTTGCTGCTGTCACGCTGTCTAGCCCAGTCGCGCATACGCCCACTCTAGTTAACCCGGTGCCAATTAGCGTTCAAACTACATATTAAAGAGAGGCACTAAGAGGAAAAAATGAAGCAAGTAAAGCAAGTCGGAAATGTTAGCAAAAGGTCATCCAGAACCTAATAAAACTGCTGCAGAACGAGGCAAAGAAAAGCCCGTGAAAGGTAATCAGACATGGGAAAAAGAGCTATTTCGCGCTCTTCGAGGAACACGTGCAGAGTACACAGCGGCACCTTGTTTACGCAGCCGATTTAATTTTCCTACTAGATAATAACGTAACGACATGCGCTATGTGAAAGACAAACCGAATAAAGGAGAGAGCAAGGCAAAGTCCACAAGATATTGCGATCATATTTAGGTTGACGGAATGCCCCTGTTCATAGTTGGCTTCGCCTTTACCGAGAAGCAAATATACCGACCGCCAATTGCGGGCCCAGAAGGCCACGGCCAAACACATAAACCCTTGAGCGCTGACTGGCGGTGATAAAAGGGAAGAATGAACGCATTCTTACGTAGACACTTAAATTTAGGAACCGAATCGCTGTCATAGGGCTAAGATATATTCGATGTTGCTCGGTGTAGGATGTTCTCAAAAATTAACATGAATTCGACTCTTTCTTGAATCAGCATTCACAGTGTGCTGTGCTTGTTGTATTCCTTTTCTTAGCAGGATTTCTAACCATTCGTCTTAAAAAATACGCGTTTAACAAGTTCGACACTTCCGAAACATTATTACACAAAGCACGTTGACATTTTGGACAAGAGCAGCGTATGTGTGTTTCTCACGCTGCACGCTCAAAAGTACGTGTGTCTGCATACAAATTAAGCTGTGCACTCCGGGAATGTACGCTTTTTTTTATTGAGGTGGTGAGTAGGAGAGGTTGGTGCCTTTAGTATGGCACCGGCTACTCCTTCTCGCTTAGCAATTCCAGCAAAAGTTCAATAAAGAAGTAAAAAAGAACAGCTTTTTGTACATCTACCGCAATGTAATCGCTCTTGTTCACTTGATCTCAAACCAGCTAGCCAGCCACGTAATCTTGCGCAAGCAAGCCGAATAAGAAATCGAGCTCTTCTTTCAGCCCCCGATCAGTGAGCCGGTGAAAAAGCAGTAACCCTAATACTGCTCGGCTAGAAACTTACCAACCGTCGACAAGCTCACACAGGAGACATGTACAGAGCGGAATACGTGTGCGACCACCAGTTACGACGACAGCGAAAAACGACGCTGCTCGCTGAGCCTGCTCCGCGTACCCGTGGTAGACTGAAGACGACGGAGAAATAAAGGGCTTCCTGAACATGCAAATGAGAATCTCTCTGTAAACGTTCCTATAGCTTTCTCTATTTGCCGTTCTTTATCTTATTTCGAAATATTTGGTATCGCTAGATGGCGAAGGAGGAGGCCATGCACGGACTTTGGCAAATGTCTTTGTCTTAACATTTCGGAAATGGAAATCCGTTCAGGAAAACGAGAAGACTGGTCTTTTCTTACTTTTTTTTTCTACGGCCAAAAAAAAAAAAAGGATATTCTGCGAATTCTATGTCGTGTCTCATTCGCACCATCCAAAGGCTTCTTCCTTTGAGGCCGCAGCGAATGTTACGCATGTACTCCTTCTTAAGCAAGTGGCGTTTGAAAACAAGTCGAGTGGCGGCTCCTACAAGACACGGAAGGGATGATGACGTATAAGTAAATACGCAAACGAATACAGGCACGTCGGAAACGGCACTTACGCTGTGCTCGCTTGGGCATCAAAAATATTTCCTTCCCCGTCTCGCTGCAGACGGCCCACGTCAGCTGTCCTCGGCACTTGCGTGGGCTTTCTCGGGTGCAAAGGTGCGGTTTCACTCGTCCCAAGATTGCGGATGTACCATGAGGGAAGCAAAGTGCTGTATGTGGTCGAGATTCCAGAGGAACCTCGCACGCTTGAAGGGCCGGACCGCATTCAGTGCGTATTTTTCATGCTCCGGAAAGAACAGGTAGAGGCGTGGCTGTATGCGGTTGTTGCGAAAAATGTCCCTGTGCTTACAGGAAGGGCGCACTCGTGAAATGGTCATTATGTGTGCAGCTAATCTCTTACTGACACCATAAAAAAGAAAACCTGAATTAATGTGACGTTTGCCAGGATTTCACGCGCCATAATCAAAACGTGATTATCAGGCACACCGTAGTAGACGACACCGGCAATTCCGGCCGATTGGGGTTGTGTAAAGTGCGTTGACATCGCGTAGCATATGGGCACTCCGCCTCCATCGAAGTGAGAGCACCGCTACCCGGATCGACAAGCTGCACAGCCGTGGCGGCCATTCAATGTGCATCTATTTCCTTATCAAAGCTTGAGAGTCCTTTTGGGCAGCGTATCACACAAGAGGAAAAGAAAAATGCACAGAACTACCCCATTAGAAATTTGTCCATTCACTATTACAATAATCCATCATTATGATGGCATGCAATGCTAGAAGCTGTAGTGTACATAGTGCAGGCATAGTGGAGGGTGATGTGTAATTCATTGAATGGACATTTAATCCGACTTGAGTCCCGCTTTCCCCCCTCCCTTCCATTTATTTTCCGTTTTGCAGCCAATGGGCTATATGCGCCTGCGTCTAACATACCAGTTAGTCGGGGAAGGAGATGGATCAGCAGTTCAGAGCAACAGCTGCACGCGGCATAGGCGCCTTCTTTTGCATGAAAAAGACGCCTATCGGTTGTATATTGTTTGTGTTTTGGTGCTCATTTTCAATAGCGAACGCAGGTGACATACACTAGGGCACATGAACAAATACTTTTAGCATGAAGCTCGTATAATATCCGCCAGTGGTTTATATAGTTCAGTGACGCTTCGTGTCGAATACATAACGACCCCAGAGAGAAGATAAATCCTGCCTCGTGTTGTAAAGAGCTACACGCGGAGTACGAAGGAACGTGAAGCAGGAAATCTTGCGAGAAAAAAAGAAACCACAGGAAACCTCTTGGGAGCTGCTAAACAAACAAGCTGTGACCGCACGCCACCACAACACGCGCAAGAAAATGGAGAGGGCGTTCACGACAAGCGCTGTGCCGCGGTGCACTGGGTAAAAAAAAAAATTGTTGCGAAATGTAAACGCGAAATGAAAACAAACGTACGTGACTCAGTCACGACATTGTCTTTACAACACCGAAACAAGAAAAACATTGCATAAGAAAAATCGCAGTTTCACCGTCGCATTGCACGCAGCGCCAGCAACTCATGCAACCGTTCTCATCCGCTCGGTTCACGCTTTGATGCGCATATTTTGGTGAGCGTGGCCACTGGCTGTACGTGCAGAAGCCCCGGCAGGCGCGAGAAGCACGCAGTCACGTCTTTTTCTTCCGCCGTGCTTCCGCAGCTACGTTGATGCGTTGTTGCGTCGTGTACAAAAGTCTCTGCCCTGACAAACTCTTGCTTTTTTTGAGAAGTGACCAAAAATAGGTCAGAGAAGAGCAACTTGTACAAAATTCACTCGGAACGTTGCGTTCAATGCTGAAGTGATCGTAAGATACATACATCATACATACATACATACATACATACATACATACATACATACATACATACATACATACATACATACATACATACATACATACATACATGCGTACGTACGTACGTACATACATAGACGGCAGTACAGACGACGGGACAAATGTGTCTGTGCTGCTTTGTTGTGTTTATTAATTCAGTTGTCGTAGCTCTGTAGAATCGGAGGTGTTACGGTGTTATAAACTAAAACGGTGCAGCGTGTAATACATAGCAAATAAAAATAAACGCAGCGGCTTAAGGTTACAGAGAAAGTCAGAGACGTTGGAGAATTGCGAGAATTTTTAGGTAAAAAAAATAGCGAGGGTTGCCAGCTGTAGGTAAGGGTTTTATCATTGATATTTGCAGTATATAAGCGGGAAGGTGGTTCCAAAACATTCACATGCGAAAGGCAGAAGAATGAGAAAAGTGCTTTGAGTTACAAGCCCCAGTACTATTGCCGTACTCAACGAATAACTAACTTAAAGTAAACGAACTTATCCCCATTGTTAAGTACTGTATTTATCTGTCGCAGGGGGTTCATTGAACACAAGGCAACCGTGTGAACCAGGAAGGCTGGCTCTTTGGACCTGCGGCTAAAAGGAAGTTGTCTTCTTTTGCGACAAACATTGATGATAACTAGAGACCAAGGAGGGCCCACCATAGCGTTTCTTCTATTCTTTTCTGCCGTAAGTGCTTTGAATTGCATGCTGAATGTTCGTGCAGCGTTTGCTCTGCGAGCTCACAATACAAACGAGCTTACGTTTTCTTATAAATTCCGAAGCAAACTCAATATGCGTATAATGTGTTGATATACTTGTACTACTTCATGCGAAGAAGCAACCATGAAGCGTTGAGGCAGCCTCTTCGGTGGCCTCTTCATCCTTTCCTGGAAGCCTCGCATGACCCTATAGCGATGTCGTTGTTTCCGCTTTTGTGTCACGGAAGAGAATGACACGGTACCTGACCTCGCTATCTGGCGAGGAAGACAATAAATCGGCAGAAAGACAGGTGCTGCACAGAAGGCGGAAGCTGGACGTTGTACGAAACATCGAGGAGGCGGGAGATAATCCGGTTTCGTGAGCTGGGTCCGTCATTGCACCCATATGAATGCAATCATCATTGTGGATAGCGCGACGACAGCATTGTATAGTTGGATATGGGGCTCGCTCCTGAACCACGGAATCATATTCCGCTAATGGTCAGAATGGAATGCCCACCGTTTCGAAAAAAAAAGAAATAAATAAAAATAATACATAACCCCATCTCAGAAACGTGGCAACGGCCTAGCAAACACTCTGGTCGCGTATGTCGAGATCGACGTGCTGAAACGACGGCCAGTGCCATCTCTTTCTTTTACGCACAGCGTTAGTAGAAGAGCTTGTTGTTACATGCCTCTTGATAGTTGAATGTATATTTCGCACACTGGAAGAAATAAACTAAATTTTCGTAGAATCATCGAGAAATTGTGATGAAATTTAGGAATTGCAGATGAGTGGATACGAGTATGTTTACGAAGACCCGATACATGTTTTCTGCATTGTAGACGCATTTCAAAAGCTGCCTGAGTTGCTTGCGAGATTTAGAGGTTTGGGATCGACAAAATGAACAAGCTATTACGGCACTAGGGTTGTAAGCGAGCCCAGTAGAAAGTGTGACCCTCCGAAGTGTGCGCTGGTGCACCATGCGATGGATTTATGCTTATGCTTCTCTGACCTTCTGTTTTATACTTCTTAGTGTTTCTTTGGAGGTTCATGGTGTCTTTTCCACCCGCTCTTGAACTGGCATGGGAATTAATACATTTCTTGCAGTAGCATGGGGGGTTTCTCGCGGTCACACGAAGGCTTCGAGATACAAAAGACTTTGCACCTGGTAATTTGACTGAAACATTTGCTCGAGTTCGACATTTTTCTATGTGTTTCGCGAAAGTCGTTCGTATATCAGCTCCGGTTGCTGTTTTCTGAACTATGCTTCCGTCACGGAGGAAACAATGCTTGGCAGTACGGCATACCTTTAGCTACTGAGAAATACTGTGCTATTAAAATACCCGGTTGCCACAGATATTTCAGGCAGCTGCGAAGCAGACAGCTTTTCGTGACTTCCATAAATAGCTGAACAATCAACGATCAAGTCGAGCAATGTTAGGTCTACCTCACTCTACGTAACTGCTCATAACTGCTAGTTAGACAGACTCGTTTACGTGTATTTTTAATTTATTGTGGACGAGTTCACCCACGCAGTGCAAGAATTGTTCGAACGCCGTGTAGTTAAACAAAAATATTAAGCGTGGCTCTGCTGTCGCAAACATCAATAACCAGAGAAACCGCGGGGCCTTAGGAAACCATTGCATAGTTAAGCAAATGAGAAGCGAATTTTAAAACAAAACTGCATCTAACTTTTTTTGGCACTATATAAGCACCTTCGCTTTCTCTCTTTTTCTTTCACTCTGCCTTTCTGTTTCAGTTTCTCTATCTCTCATCCATAGGAAGTTGTGTTAGAATCGTGGTGGGTACAACTTAATAATGTGGTTTCCAGAAATACACATTCTTCAAGCGTGGATGTACAGCCTAGGGTTTATGATGCTCGACTTCGGACCTTGGGTACCTGGGTTCCAATCGCATCTCGCCAAGAATTTTTCTTCTTTTTTTTTCTCTTTCTGGTAGTGCACTGAGGGCAAGCGCAGGCCTCTCCGCTCGGTGAACCTGCGCACGACGGAATAACCCAGCGAGGTTCTAACAGCTCCTCTGTTAAACAAACATCGCATCACTAGATGTATCTACGCATATCACTAACGCTGAAAGCACTGCTAAACGCACGTACGTTCGGTCTGACTACAAGGTTAACACAAAGTTAACAAGCCTGTGGACAGGCCAGAACTTGCTAATGACACATGATACTCACGTTCTCCGGTTATAAGAAAACATTGCCCCTGTACGTCTCCCCATTGGAAAGAAAGAAAGAAAGAAAGAAAGAAAGAAAGAAAGAAAGAAAGAAAGAAAGAAAGAAAGAAAGAAAGAAAGAAAGAAAGAAAGAAAGATTCTTCGTTTCATGGGAGCAGGCGTCGGGGAAGCAATCAGAACAGACAAGCGTCGTAGCTTATTCCACATACTTTGTCCGTGTTCTTTGGGCAAAAGAGAGTTTCATTCTACAACACCTCCACTCGAACCACGAATGGTTTGCGTGACGTGCTTTTAGCATTTCCCATCCGTACACCCGCTTATATCGCAACGTCAAGAGCATATAAACAAGCAAGAAGAGCGAGGGATTACTACAGCTCGTAGATTTATCTCGCAAGTCGGTCGGCTCTTGCCACCGGATGAAGTTGTTTCTTTTCTTCCGGTGCCGTGTACTAAAGCTCAAAAGCGCAAACACGTACGCACAAAAGAAAGAAAAAGAGCAGCGGGGCAAGCCCTTACACCTGGGGTCGAGATGGATCATGGCCAGACCGACTGTTACCGGCAGGCTTCAGCAAGAAGATGAGCGAGAGCACCGCACGTACGTGCATCCCGCAGCTCTTATTCAATTTGCCGCGCCGGGATGGGCAACTACACGGAAGCTGTTTCGCAATCATCGCGAGGCAAAGATTGGCCATGGCTTTTCTTTCTTTTTTTTTTTTACTACTCGTCGGAGCTCTCTGGCTCGCTTGTTCGGGTAAGTGCGCACCAAGGAAACAAATGAATATCAAGACGAATTGCGCTAGGTGTGCTGACAGCGAGCGGTGTGCATGCGTGCCCCATCGTACATGGCGAACCCATTATATATAAAAAAAAAACGCGGGAAACGTGTGTCGGGAAGCTTTTGCCCGTCTTCGCTCACTCCATAGGGGCTCGCGAGGCAATGCGAAACGACTTGTTTCTATAGTGTTTTTCTTTCATTTTACAGTTAAGTACACTGTGGCTTCCGTGCCAATTAAGATTTTCACAAATGGACGCGCACACAAACGCGCATGAGCACAGCTTTTTCAAAAACAACCGCATTAGTTCTGCAAACGAAGCAAACCATATACCGTGTAACATTATGCACTTGTTACCTTCTCGAAAATCATTAAGCTCCTCAACCAGAACACTCCCCTTTCGCACTAACCCTACGGGCAAGAGAGACGAAAAGCAAAAAAAAGAAAAAAAAAAGAAAAGAAAGGAGTGAGAGAAGAGGTTCATGCGAATTTTGCGACAAGTATTACAATCCTAGGGCGTCCCCTTGCCTAAATATAAGGACGTTGGCCTGTGGCTAGGATTGTGAGCGCTGTCGTTGAATGGATATGCGTGGCCTTGCGCTCAATGGCAGGTCAGTCAGCAAAAGTACTTTTGGTGCGGGCGGTCCGAAAGCTTGTGAGGCCAAAGTGAGCATTGTGCTTGAGGCGGGTCAATGGGTCGCGCGCGGGCAAGCAGTTCCTGTCACTACTTTCGTGGACCAGATGCCTGATTACCCTGCGCCTGTGTGCAGATGCCTGAGACCTTCAGTTCGTCGAAGTCACGACCTAAGAGCAGGAGCGTATTTGTCATAGCGTTTGTTTTGTCTTTTTCTTTCACCGTCTCTTGTCGTTAGTAGGCTGCTAACTTTCCTCACAAGCCCTCTCACTTAACGGTTAATTATATGTCTGCTCAAAAAGTAAGATAGCAGCAAGGAATTTAATAGTCGTTATAACACTAAGAAAACTGTCGAATGGCCCTCGAGAACATTAAGGCATATTCAAGACGGCAGAGAGTGAAGAGAACAGATCAGTTCTTTCAATCATCTGTCGTTAGTAAACCGACGTGAGCACGCGCGTTCACGAATTTAAAGCATAAAGTTACCTTCGTGTGAAGCAATGTGTTTGACTGACACAGTTCGCTGGCCAACTAAACACTGCAAGAGAAGTATCAGCTGACCTTTCGAGAAGAGAAGAAAGGCAAACACTGCGGCCGTCCGGCGTGGGTCCATTGTGGCCGCCGTGAGGGGCGCCAGCAAAGGCTCGGTCAATTTCGTCGCGCAACAAGGGACAAAGCCGCGCCGCGGTTAAGCGATAAATTGTACAAAAAGCGCCGCACCGCACGTGACCAACACACTGCGCTCTTCAGGACTGCGTTGCGGTTCTTGTCCCCGTGTCGTGTATCGTTGCGTGCACCACCGTGGCCGCCGCAAGAATGAAAGCCTGCCTCCTCGCAAGGTGCTTGCGCAAGGACATTTCGCAGTGGTCGCAGTATATACCAACGCGTTCAGTGTTCTGTGCGGCACTGAGCAGTGGAAGTGTTTCGTAAAATGTAGAGAGTGCGCTTTGCGAATTCAGCGAGCACGGTGTTCATACGTACTAGCTTTCAAACGCACATTTTCTTTCTTCTTGCCTTTACGGGCACATTTAACATATTGCTCAACGCCTTGATAACTTAGGGTGTAAGGTGGGTCCGAAGGTGGGTCGGTACAATGGTGGGTCGGGCAGCGAAAACGCTCTCCGATCTATGACGTCACGTCGAGTTGGTGCACAAAGTTCAGCGAGGTGCCAGTACTAACATTTCGAACCTGCGCCATTGTTTGTCCTGGCAAGCTTTCTCTGAATTGATCGATTTCTGGGGTGTTACGTCTCAAAACACGATTCGGTTATGAGAGACGCCGTAGTGGAGGGCTCCGCAAACTTCGACCACGTGGGGTTCTTTAACGTGAACTGGATAGCACAGCCCACAGGCCTCGACATTTCGCGTCCAGCTTGTTCTGAAGAGAACAGATGTCATTTTCGCATTTCTGAAGTGCAACCTACCGAGGAGGCTCAATTGACAGAAAGGAAAAACGCACACTAGGGGAGATATTGGTTTTCCTTCAAGAAACGTTTAGAAAATATGGAATTGGATAAGCTACCTATATATTTGTTTGCTTTTGAGATCAATGACTATCTCAACAGGATCAGCATGAGGTATATTTCCACTCTGCGGACATAATTTATTAAACAGATTTTCAAGGTTGCAGCACGTCATACAAATTAAGCAATAAGGCGACAACTCCGTACTTCAAAAATGTAAATAAGAAAAACAAAAAGACGGGAAAAGAGGGGGGGGGGGGGGAGCTTCACTCTTAGGTGCGGAGACTGTGCAAACAGCGAAGCTCACGGTCCCAACTAGCTCCATCTCCTAGGGCCAAGTTCTCGCGTGATTTTTGCGCGGAATCATCAGACCACCGCAAAGAACGCTCAGATATTAAAATATGTACAGTGTTTTTCTTTTATCACTGCTACTCATCCGGTTCGTAGTCGTCCTGTTGTGCGACTCGCAGGCGTGGATCTTTCTGGCGATGACTCTGACCGAAAATACGCCAATGTGGACAAAGTTAGTACATTAAACGGCGCTTACAAAGATGTTTTAGGCAAGACCTCGTTACGCGAGACGCTCGTATATACTGCAATAATTTCACATGCGCTAAACGTTTGCGAATCACGAGATTTTGCTTAGGATGCTCGAAGAGGTGTGCCAACTTCAATTTACCGAACCTAATATATCCAGTTAGTGCCAAGTTATGCATATATGCACTACTATTACTATTTCTTTAGCTTCCCAATTTCCCCCAAAATCAGCAAAAAAAAATTTCAGATCATGAATTAACATGGTGCTTCTTGGAGTTGCTTTAGTTTGCGTTCCTTCTTCAAAGTGTAACAGTCATTTTTTTCAAATTGGTCCAGCAGTATCTTATACAATCATTTCTGCGTTTTACAGATATTAAAACTGGCGGAGCCCAAGTTGAACAACAGCAATATCTCTGTCTTAATATTTGCTTCAGTATTTAAGTATCGTTAAACTACTGTGCCGAATCGGATGACGCATTTGTAATTAGGCAGTTATGCAACAAGCACAACCGAGACCTAGGTACTGGTATCGGCGTTGCACGCTGCACAAGCTACGAAAACTCTACCCCGGTATCTATAGCGCTGCAGGCCCACCACAAGGACTCGGCCCATAATGACTGCCAAACGTTACGCACGACTTCTTATACACAGCTCACAGAAAGCTCTGGCGGAGAGTCACGTGACATTGAGATGGCATTCTGGAGGGCGCAGCGGTACAGGGACAGTTAGGGGAGAGAAGATTTGGTACTCGTGGGTTTATTCTCACTGCGTCGGCGTAAGAACGATGCGTTTGCTTCGTTCTGGCATCACGAAAGATCGCGTATTAATTTTTTCGAAGTTGCAGCGCACCTTCCTCCGCTCACGAATCTTCTATTCCTTGTCATTACGCTTAATTCTTTCTCCCTATTCTCTCACCTAACTTCCCATCACGTGAGTACTCATCATCGTATTTAGTAGCGAATGATAGCAACGAGTGTAATAAAGCAGGCAGGGTATATGGAGTAATAAGGCGCCTCGCCGAAATGCCGAGCGTGGGTTCACGCAGAAGCCATTGTCTTCGCGAGGCGTGGGTGAGCTTAGTAGGGCGATGCTTTCGAAACCATCAGACGAGCGGCGGGAATCAGTAACGCGGCGCATTTCCGGCTCACTGGACGCTCCCGGTGCCGCGCAAACGATTCCGCGGGGATGCATTTCTGCAGTCTCTACGGGAGCTGCAAAGGCCGCCCACTACTGGCTCGTTACTTCTTCGCCGGAAGCGGCGAGTTGCAACGACTCCCGCCACATTTACAGTGTTGCGAAAATATCTAACACGCAGGCTACCGCGACGAACTGGCCAAGGTTACGTGACTGCCCGTGGCGGGGGCCCTGGTGCTCCACATATATAGCCTCCATGACCACCGTTCCAAGTCTGCCGCGTGGGTTTTCGTAATAGCGCTTTCTATTGCCGAAGGCTTACGTACGTAAGCAGAGGACCCGCGTCGAGTGTGGAGATTCCTGTGCTGCTGTATAGTAATCTTGCTAGTTACAATATATACGTTATTTCACGGCTTTTTACAACGTAGTTTGCGGCCCAGATTAGTATACGGGCTTGCACTGGTGATCTCTAAAGCCGTGTGTCATGATTGTACGAGTACATGATTGAGGACAGAGAAAAGATGTCATTACTCTCTTAGACGTCACGCATAAGGCGCGCGGAAACAAATAACGCGAATTCATCTTTCTTTATTGTGATATGACATTTCTGTCGTCAAGGCCCTTTATAATCCCCACTGTTAATGACATTAAGAACATTTGTCCGTAATGTCCATAAAATGACAGTAAGCAAATGTCTGTAAATGTGAGTAGCAAGGATATTTCTTTGTTATTCATATTTATAATGCGCAGGTAGTATGAGAAGTCGGAATCACTTACACGCAAAAAATGTGCGAATGAGTACAGAAGCTTGAAAATGCACACAGAACTGTCGTTACCGTTGAACTCACTCTCGCTTCACAAACGTCGGCACTATCGTTCAATACGCGCAATCGCGCTTCGTTAACACACGGGATATTAGGAAACGCTATTGATAAATAGATAAATCAGTTTTTCTTCAAAGTCAGTAAAGCGCATCGCATAAGTCCGCAATGCTTGGACTTCAGAAAACAGATGATAAGGCAGCTGAAAGAAGATTATTACAGCGTATCCATTCGCCAAGCGTCGACTTCGTTGGAGCTAACTCATGACACTGCTTTTACACGCACCCTGTATTACAACAGCTTCATGAATGGTAATGACCATCAACTATCTTTTGGCGTGCGAATCTGATTATGACGGAAGTGCTGTATTTTGACTCGCAATAACCAACTAAATGTCATGCGTCTCAGCGCCATCAGTGTGTTAAAAAAAAGGCGAAAAGGGATTCGCGCATGCAGTCTGCTCAAATAAAGAACTGTAGCATACTTTAATCTTATAACCTTACCATAACCAGTGTTCAGGTTTTCATCAAGGAAAGAAAAAAAAAAGAAAGCATGGTAACATATTTGGATGTACATAGCGTAAAAGCAGCAACGACCATTGCTGCGTTTAGTATTACTAGTTGTTATTTCTGATGCAGACTAATCATTGCGGAGAGGCCTCGCAGAAATAGGCGCAACTGAGCCTACACTGTCTGTTTCACGGCACTACGAGTGTTATTGCGGTGAATCCTAACCTAAAGGCAAAACGTGCAGGCAGGCAATTTCTTTTCGCGAGCGTGCATTTAATTTTTGTAAAACTCTAACTCCCGCGTATGAAGTTAACAACAGTGGTTTTGCTCTTTACTGAGCATTCAGTGAAAGAATGCGCCACAGCAATCCCATAACGCACCCGTGCGGCGCCATCTGTAGGTTCAGCTCTCGCTGGAACAAGTCGGCGTTTCATCCGTGTCATCTATTCTAAATACCATTTTGCTTATTATGCGTTCATCTGCTCACTACCATTTCTGCGCTTATATTTCAAGGAACGGTTTAGTTTCCTAGCGCATTTCCCGGATTCATTGCATTTTGAAACATATGGTCGTTATTAATCAAAATGGAGCACCACGGCTCCCCAATAACTTGCCGACGAAAGCATTAACTGTAGTGACTCACTGACTCCCATCCCCATTTATGACAAAACACACGATTTTGCCCGCTCTCGCATCGCACGAAACACCAAATGTTGGCGGGACACATACTGTAATTCAGGAAGTAAGGACATTATTCATTGCGTTACGCCAGTTAATCTTCTTTTTCCAAGAACACAGACAAGATGTCTGCATGCCGCTGCGTGTACGCTCTTTTGATCTTTTTAGCCTTGGCTGATTGCACTTCGAATGACTTTATCGAGATGTAAATGGAGTCAAGGAGCTTTTGTAAAGCCTGCGCGTACTGTGCGAGAACCAGGCAGCCACAGCGAATACGTCGAGTGGTGGAGAAATCCGCGTAATGAAAGAGTGGCGAGAACGTGATGAAAGCGAGAAATCATCCTTTGTCTCATTTAAGAAGCGTTGCCACGGCATGCTCCTGTTTGCGTGCGACTAATACCAAGTAAGTCAAGATTTTTGTTTCTTACGCGCACTACTATGTTGAAAAGAAAGCAGAATCGGGGCACTGCGTTTGGGCGAAGGATAACGAGAACTAATTGAAGGAATTATGCGCGGAACGCTCGTTAGTACAACGAAATTGCTTTCCCTGGTGTTGTCTCTCAAATGGGCTTAATGGAGCAGAGAAAAGCATGCCACGGTAACAGATTATTACCAACGTCCCCTGAAGTTTCTGACAAAAAAAAAAAGAGAAAAATTAACAGCATTTCTCATATTAGCAAAATGGGGGCTAGTGAACCTTGGCATGTGCGTTTCTTTCTTTCTTTCTTTCTTTCTTTCTTTCTTTCTTTCTTTCTTTCTTTCTTTCTTTCTTTCTTTCTTTCTTTCTTTCTTTCTTTCTTTCTTTCTTTCTTTCTTTCTTCTTTCTTTCTTTCTTTCTTTCGTTTGCCGACCGTGCACTGGAGCGAGTGTGCACGTGGTCCATTGACAGCGGCTTCACAAGTCAGCCAATAGAAATTCAACTCGAAAAAGAAAGGCTCAAGACAATTACAATCTTCCTGGGCTACGCAGTCATATCCCAGAGGAAACAGAGCAGCAGAAGAGCCAGGCCTGCGCGGAACCGCAGGACAGTGGCAGCGTAAGCTGGAGGACCGATGTTCTTAGATGCCATTTTAAACGCTTGGGGAAACTAGTGCAACAAGAGGTGGTAGGTATCCGCAGCGCCATAACTGTTATCATTTCGCCAAGTGGGGAAGTACCCGCTACGCCATAATTACTGCGGCATTGTAACGTGCAAATATGTATAACTGCACATCTTAGAGAGTATCTTGGCGTCGTTTTCCCGAGAACGAACCGAGCTGCGATTTGGGCTTCTCTGAGCCAAGTCAAGTTGCTGTCGGGGCTGCGCACGTCGCCTGCCGCATGCGGACAAGTTAGTGCGCTCCACTAAGTTGGATCTAATATAGCCTGATCTAATTCGGGCAAGCGTGAAGTCCGCAGCCACGACGTTGGTTTATGGTGACTGGTTTAATGAAGCATAATTTATTTGGGCATTTTTGTTCCAGCACATTACTGTTCTTGCCCTGCTTCGCAGGGAAACTAGCTCAACACATATTCTTGAACCGGTTATGTTTGTAAGAGCACTGAAGATATTCACATATATATCTTCGCTTGTACACAGGAACAAAGATTATTGAATCGAGGCGCCAATTATTTGTCTTACACCAACATATGAAGCCTACAGTTAATGGAACCAAGGGAAGCACATGGTCATTATTGGCAGTGTTTATTTAAAGTGAGTAGTAGTTACGGAATAAAAAGAGAAATACGAAGCAGACAAAGAAAAACGTTCCGTCAGAAGTTCTCGAACTTGCAAGGTCGCCTGACGCAAAGGTCATGGATTTAATGGCAAATTCATATCTCATTAAGTGGCCTGAGCAGGAAGGCCAGGCGTGCTTGAGTATATCTTTTTTGCAGGATTCCACGCAGCTGTCTCTCAGGAGGAACTCTGTATGCGTTGAAAATCATTACGTTTGAAAACATGGTAAACTTACAAGAGCACATTTACTATAAAGTTAGCTCATGTTAATCTTAGCAATTAGATATTACGCTTAAGAGCACGGTAAAATTATAACAGCACATTTCCAATTAAATTGGCTCATGTTCATCTTAGCCATTATACTGTCACCTGAGATGGGCTCTTAGAAATTAATAAAACGAACTCCAATGAAAGAATCGTAAAATACAGAGGAGTAGGGCGCGGAAGCATGAACCAGCTTATGAGAACGAAATTGTTATATAATTGTTGTTTCCAGGCAGTAAAAATCTTTTCGTACCATTAGCCGAATGATTGCTGTGCTTGTGCTTTCTGGCACATCGGTAGTTTTCAACTGTCCTTCGCCTGCACCTTTTTTTCTTTCCCTCTTCTCTCTGTTTTATCTTTTCATTACACTTTCGCGGTTGGCGACATAATGCAGGGTCACCAACCGGACGCTTTCTTGATAACCTCCCTGCATGCCTTGCTGTTTTCTTCACCTTCCTCCTCTTTCGCCATAAATGAAAGCTTCTTCAGTAATGCTGAAACTGTAGTGCGGAACGCAAGTTCCGGTGCCTTAGTGCTCGAAGTCAGCAAAGGATTCATCGCATGAAAAGCATTAAAGAGTGTCGATATTAAACGCGCATACCTCAATAACGCGATACCTTAAAAACTGCTGCGCATGGGTAGTATCATTGCACGTAAAAAGCAAAACAAAACAGAACAAAAATGACCATTGCCGACAGGAAAGGACAGCGAAACGTAGTGACAAACGAAGATTAGTATTTATTTTTCCTACTTTAGCAGAACAAAGTGTCAACGCGAACAGAGAGTCGAAGCTGATGTATACGAACATGAGAAAGCGTTTTTAGCATTGTTATATAAGAGAGGACCCTAAGCAAAAAACGAAAAAAAAAAGAAATGGTGTGAAAGTGGTGCCGTAGCACTTGGATGCCCATTAAAAAAAAACGAGAAAAACGAACGGGAAGAGATATATAACGGGAGAGTATGCAAAAGAAATGCTGAGCTGCTAAGGGTGATTTATGAAGCGTAATTTAATCAAGCAGTGATTAATAATCACACAGAAGACACGGTCAACGTTACGGACCGGGGCCATGCCTGCTGCGGAACCGCAAGCTAGGGCTGCGAGTTTCATCACAGCAGTCAACCGAGACGACCGAGCGTGGCTTAACTCTGCGCCTTGCGAGGCAGTTTTCATCAGTGGACATCATGCGACGCATCAACCGACCTCTGTGTCACTGAGGCATAACAGAGAGCCTCGAAAATTGCTTGCCACTAGACGCCCGCGGAGATTGCACTCAAATGAAAATAAAGAACCAAGGAAGAATATGATGAAAACAGCGTGAGGTGGACAGCCAGCGTGAGGTGGATATACACTGTAATTGCTTCACTGGTTTTTTCTTTAGCGGCATTTATCAAACCCTGTTGAAGCCTTCACGAGGAAGGAGCTAAGGAATTAGAACAGAGAGGAAAGGCCGAGAGGTTAATGAGTTCAGGATAACCGGTATGCTAACCTTCGAAAGATAAGGCTGCTGGAGAATTTTAACGTTAATAGTGAAAACTGGAATAATGTGGCATCGCGCACATATAGTTGCTTCTGCAAGTCTGTTTTATGTTTTGAATTCCCTCGTTAGCCTCAGCTACGATGACTTTTGAGCAGGACATTGCAGAATAGCTTGTGCTGACATCAGCATATGGCCCAGACAAGCTCGACTAACAACTGTGCATGGTTTCCCTGCTTACTTTAATAACGACCGTCGCAGATGTGTCGTATGGTCTCCTCGCAAAGCCAGGCATCACAAAGAGTGCTGTTGGCCATTACAACGTGAAATGAAAATGCCCTTGTGAAAGCCGTTGTTAGCCATAATCTCTTCACTCTGCTTTAAGACAATAACAACTTAAAAGATGTTCGGCATTCATCGACTCATAGGCTGCCATGAAATCTTTGTTATCAGCCCGTCGGGGCTAATAGGAAAAATTTTAGGGAAGTCTTTGAAGTAACAATACGCCTTCGGAGTAACGACACCAGCAGCTTTTGTTCATGCAGCTTTTGCTCACGACGAGCAGCTTTTTCTCACGACACACACAGTTCTTTTTTTATAACTGAGGTCACTAGCGAAAATAAAAGTAAGTACCCGTCCACCAATCATTGCCAGAGTGTGGCATAACATAAATAGAGAGAGCCGGAGAGAAACTATATCAAGTTTGTGTAATCGATCACAAGCGTAAATAGAGGCATTCGCCGCCTTACCGTTGTGTGCATTACTGTTGCGTGAGAGTCGTCGACGTAAAGGTGTTCCCTGAGCGTACAGTTTCCACCATTTTGGCATAGGCGTGCGCCACATATTGCAGCGAAACTTAGTCATTGAATGAGTGATTGTGAAGGCGCATATTTTTATTTTGGCCGCGTCGTTTATCCTAGTGGATCGCACGTGAAACTGAGCAAGAAATATTTGAGTTGCGCTTTGAATACTCACAGAACGTTTCAGTTTATGCTGGAACGATGCCAAACGCTAACGAGCATGACGCCTATAACTAATAACGCGAGTCATGAGTTAGAAATTAGCTGACAGTGGGCACTCTCTGTGGCACGAGTACTAGTCAACTCCATGCTTTTGCACGACCGTTGTCATCATCAGCCTGTCGACGCTCATTTAGCGTGGTTTTGGGACGTTAAACCCCTGAAATTAATCAAATATCTACGACGAATTCAGGGCAAGAGCCTCTCCCATAAATCTTCAATTATCCAGGTCCTGTGCCAAATGCGATCAATTTATTCCCGCCAACTTCTTGATCTCGTCTGCCCACTTAACTTTCTGCCGCTCCCTGCCACGTTTGCCTTCTCTAGGGATCCGCTCGGTTAGTCTTACTGACCAAAGTTTGTCTTGCCTTTGCATTACATGCCCCGCGCACATCCATTTCTTCTTAATTTTTATTAACATGTCCTTATGGTGAGCTTGTTCCTTAACCCACCTTGCTTGCACGACCATGTATACTGATATTTCACTCAAAGCAAGAATGCTGCAAGGGAACTGTACCGTTGTCGCTTTCGACAGGTGGAAACAGCGATAACATGGAACTGCGCTTGTACTACGGAGCAATGGTGTATTGCACAAGACAGCCTTGAGAGTTATCTGCAGATTAACGCCGGAGTCATTATTTGGCATTAAGTCTCCAGGAATACGTCGACTTCGCTTTTCGAATGATGTAAAACAAGAGCAGTAGTTCTATGTGACTTTAAATGAGACTAAAGTGGAGCTTGAGCTGAGCTGTAATTATGGGTCGCTCTATAAGATTAGTAAAAAAAAAAGAAATGAAATAGCACCCTTTATTGTGACAGCAGGCGTGATAAGCTACAAAAATGAAGCAATGCTACCAGTGTAAGACTTCTCAACGACACAGCCTTGACAACGAGTCAGAAGAAAAAAAGAAAAGGGAGTGGAGAGGTATGGAGATTAACTACGCGCGCGTCATGTTTGGTACCTTACACGGGAGTACCGGGACTAAGAACTGAACGCTGGTTGGGTTGCTAGTCCTTTACGACGAAAACAGCGAACCGAAAGGGAAGGAGAAAGACGGGGTTAAAATCCCAGCTCCGGTAACATATTTTCGTCACTATACAATGGGCCGTCTGTGAAGAGGTGGAGGGAACTAATACGTTAGTTCTTTCCTCCACTCCAGAGAGGGTGCCAGGCATTGCACTTTTCTGGGAGTTTTGGCATGACGACCAGAACACCGACTACGCATACATAGGGTAGAGTATAAAAGCTTCATTTTATCCTTTATTGCGTTTACACGTCCTTTCGCGTTTTTTATTTCCAACGTCATGCTTTTCTCCCTAAACTAGGCACATGTTTTAAATAGTACTTTAGAAGTCTAACCAGCGCCCTTTTAATAAGAACCCTCTGATTATGCCATATAACGTGTACGACACAGAAAACTACACAACACTTCTAAAGAGTTAAAACAATATTACAGTCTTCGTTTCAACGCTTTTAAGGAGACGTTTGCCCCCCTCCGGCCAGTAATTTCCCTACCCGCTTATATTTTCAAAATTTTAAACTGAAATCAATACATGACTGAAAATGGTCACGGTGACAAACGACGTGCGGGGGCCAGTGGATCATTTTCGACTGTTTCAATTTTATAATTTGAACACAACCAAAGCGTACGCCGTTCTAGCTCATCGGGAAATGTGGCCGCCAGTGCATGCAAGGCAACGTTCGATCTCACTGTCTGTCGGCCGAAAGCCACAGCCAGTAGGATAACACGGGCAGTACCATTCTTTCAAGCAGCAGATCGAAGTAGGCTGACAAGAGTGTTTAACGAGAATGGGTTCGTCTTGCAGTTCCTTGCAGAAGATATACTCTTAAGCTAGAACAAAAATGATATCGCAGTTCCTTTCCGAAATTTATTCTGATATGGTGCACGGTAACGCAAACTATAACGGTTGAGTTAAAAAAAAAAGAGGGAGAACAGCATCGAGGTTAAGTTGTTCCACGAATAGGTAATCTCAGATTCTCTGAAGCCTCTGGTACACAGTACACCGCTCTCTTACAAATGGAACTGTCTTTGAGGCCTCCTTTGTCTGTCGTATACCAGACAAGAAAACGTATTACGTGCAAGAACTATACTTCCGTGTAACTCAGCTTATAAGACCGCCGGTAGGACAGGTACAAGACGATACGAAGGTGGTTCGGTTAAAGTATTGTTCTTAGAACCAACGAGCGAATGCTTTGGTTTTGGATAGCCCTGTCTTTGCTTCTTCACGATGAACCAACTGCTTTTAGCACAATGAAGCAATTCGCTGAAACACTCTTCATGTTACAGCTACAAAAATGAAAATCAATAAGAAAAAGAAAAAGGACGACAAAGAAGGTTTTCATGCAACAAGAAGGCAAAGTAGCTAAAACTGCGGCGTAGTACTATGGGGAGCTGGATATTGCTTACTCTGTTGGACAAACAAGAAAACGCGAATATGAGTGCTGAATCAGTTCGGACTGTCCCTATCTTCGCAAAGGTAGAGAACCAGGTGCGCAAGCCAGGAAGTCTAAACCATAAAAAGGAATGAAAACGGAGAAAAAAATCGCAGAGTGACCAAGCAGAGGCGGGTGTGACATCTTAGAGCCCTGAACGTCACCAATCACCATAACGTGCTGTAACAGGTGGATATTGCCAAGTCGCCGCCGACAGCTCGTCGACCTAAACCAGGATGGGAAAGCTTCGTTGCTGCAGTTACGCTGCCTGACCACTCCTCTTTCCCCATGGCCAAACATTACTCTTTATGTGCACGCCTGACTCTGGGCTTGCGTGTACACTTCTTCAAGTTTATAAATTAGTGGAATATTCGCGGTGGACGGGTTTGAAGAGCGGACGCAGCGACTGAGGAAGTGAAGTGAAGTTGCGAACCGGTTTTTGATCTTCAAGTACAAGACACCAAAGCAATAATGTTGGCTATGTTTTATAGAAGCAGATACGAGCTTTCTGAAAAAAAAAATATGTGTGGAAGCATACTGGCTTACCTTTCTCGAGCTCGTCATTCCAGCTGAGGAAAACTGACATGCGACGCACCTGAAAAAAATTTAAAAAATGGAAGAATAATTATTAGAAGCGATGGAAGTTGTGGTGGAACTTGATCTCCGTAAGTATGGAAGCATGCACGATTAGAACCGTGTAAAAGCTATTCTCGGCCCCGTCGTTGATTCCCCAATATCAATCATTCCCCAGACAGCGCCCCCTCTGTTGCTATAAGACGTTGTCCCAGACGGCCTTTGTAGTGACCGTTATTGAGAGTAGTGATAAGTGGATGTGTAGCTTGTAAAGCCGAAGAGGCGCGTGGGCTTGCCGTATACACTTGGCCGTACTGCGCACTATAGGAAAAGTAACACATGCCCGATCAATAGAACTCCAGTACTGTGTAGATAGCATGCGACATCTACAGCTCAGAGGAGTATGTTTTCCAAACGGACACGTTTGAATAAGTTACGCGCTGTAACTGCCTAGGCACATCACATAGAACCTTGTTCTTTTACATGAAAGGTAATAAACGGTCGACTTTAACATTTTAAGTATCGCACGCATATTTTGTTACTGAAGCAATAGATTTTGCACTAAGAATAGAACATTTTAAGTTTATTATGACGACTGAGCGACCGAAGAGAACGGCAGAACGAGAAAAAAAAATGACATAGAACAAAATAATGAAAGCCTTTCAACGCTTGTTCGAAGACACTGACATTTGTGATAAGTACTGATAAGTACTAACCATATCAGCTACCACTACCTCATCTGCTTTCACGGAATCTCTTGTAAACACCCATTTGTAAATTGCCACCCCTCATAGTAGTATCCCTCCAATCGGGGTCTTTAAGGAAATAAACTGAAGTGAGGTGAAAAAGCTTTGAACTCATTACAAAGACTCAACGTATTTAACGGCGATGCTGTTTATTGTAAAGGCTGTGCCGTGTGTTCGATGATCTCGTTGTACCGCCGGGAGAGAAAAGTGGACTTGCTCCTGTCTCAGTCCGACTACCCATTGCTGCGGTCGACCCGTTCGTGCCCTCAGCCCACTGCAAGATGGCGATTACACGAAAATCAATGTGCGCTAAAGTGTAGAAAGGGTTTATCTAGAAGTTGGCGGTTCGCTCCTCGCATCCCCGGCAGCATTTCTATACCGTTAAATGCGGGGAAAGAAAGAAAGAAAGAAAGAAAGAAAGAAAGAAAGAAAGAAAGAAAGAAAGAAAGAAAGAAAGAAAGAAACTCATGCTGAAAGACCATGTATGTTCAGTTGATAATGATGAAGGGTGGTATGGAATAACATAATTGATACGTCTTGACATAAACAACTTGCCACCCTTGCGAGTTACGTCACGAATAACGATAAAAAACAGCTTCGCTGTTTCAGTGGCTATCGCGGCGCGGAGGTGACAAGCAGTAGACGTGGCGCGATGACGGCGACCACAACTGCTCCATTTATTTTTAGACTTGGCAGTAAACAGTAACGAAGTTACAATAATTAAATTACTTTTTGTTGTAGCGAGAAACGTAATGAATAACTTTTGGGAGCTGGTAATTTAGTAATGTAAATAATTAGTCGGAGCGAGTAATTTCATCGAAATTACCCATTACTTTATGAGTTACTTTTGACTGGGATATAACATGGCCGATTTCCTTATGGGATATGAAAAATCCCCAAAAACGGAAAGAAAACTAATGGCAAGCTGCCCTGGGTGCCAAACCGGAAGTGCGAGAGCAAGGCTGGCCAATACATGCAACCCAGAATTATATGTTCTGCACATGCGTATCTGCGTTAAACAAAGTGTATATGTGTTAGTGCAGGAATGAGCTTTCATTAGAGTTATTTCAAGGTAACTTTATAACTTTTCAAAAGGAAGAGTAATGTAATTTTTTACTTTCGGTCAACAGTAGTTTGTAATGTTTTTAACTACATTTAAGGAAATTCCAGGGAAGTAATTTGCAATGTAATCTAATTACTCTTTAGAAGCAACTTTACCATCTCTGTTTATTTTACTTTCAGTAACGAAAAAAACCGGACGGCAGTACAAAAACACAGCGATAACGCGGCGTCCATTATCGCGGTTTCGACGACTGCCATTCATAGGAAATTGTGATGTATGGCGGAAAAGCTAGTGACACAGTGCCCTTCAATCCCCAATTATCCTTCAGAATAGATCACGTGCGGCGCCAAATTGTGACTTGCATAAATTGTGGCAGAGCATGGAGCCCACGGGGCGAACAACGATGAATGAGGACATCTTCAACCCAGGCACGTCTGTTGTCAGTAGCGGGATGGGGGATGGCCGCAGGATTTATGATACCCATTTAGTAGCCGGTCGTACGAAGGTCACTCGGGTTTTCCTCTAAAGGTCGAACGACGACCGAGACACACTATCACAAGGTACCAATGTGAACTAGCAAATGCCTGCCTTGATTTTTGGAAAATGAAATTTGTCCACAAACCCCAGTTCGGTTTACGAAGGCACAAATTCAAATATGGTTCAAAAGCAGCTCTTACTTGATTACTCTTTCAGGAAGACAAATGAACAAGCGTGTCAACGTGACTTGATATTTCACCTAATTAGAAAAGAAATTGAACATATTCGGCAACACATTATTTGTGTTGCTGGGCTTCCGAAGAAAAGAAATCAAGTGCTCAAATTATCATTACATAAGGCATCACGATAGGCTCTGCGGGACTTGCACTAGGTGAACTAGCGAACTAGGCTTGAGCAGGTGACGAAGGTTGTGGCCATGACAGATCAGTGATGAATCATCAGTATGCGAACAAAAAATGTGTAATCGTGTCCTCGTCATAAGCCTTCGCAAATTGCCTCGACAATGGTATGTTGAGTGATAGTTGTACAAGTATATTGTTCCTCACAATTGCTATACGAGCGGTTAACAAAACAGAAACGCAGTTGACGTTAGAAAACCACCGCCACCACAACTGCTGTTCAACAGGCTTTAACAGCGGAGCTATTGAAGCTTGGGAAAATTGCGTGCGAGACCACCGAAAACAAGGGACGCTTCGCGGGTACGCACCACAGAGAGGGGTTGTGTGCCTGGCGGCTTCCTAACAAGCATAGCCATGCATAGTACAGTCTAGCTACAATATGGGAAAGGGAAGGGAGAGAGATGAGGACGGAAAAGGGGAGGGGAGAGGCAAATCATGGAATAACTGTTTAGTATAGCTTATGCGTCACAGAAAGTGGGTATGTGCCCAGCAGTTCTTAGCACAGCATAGTCATGCATAGTTAGTAATAGTGCCGCAACATCACACCGGCTTTGGGGCAAAACCGGTGCTTCAGTTATTCGATTAAGAAAACCGGATAACCGGAGTGACCGGTTATTTGGTTGTTTATTCGGTTTTCCCTATCCGGATATTCGGATATTCGAATAACCGAATGTTATATTGCAGTTCCAGCGCCGAAAATGGAGCTTTCTCTTGAATAATCTTATAGTCATCTTTGCAAGCGCTCGCCCCGACATGGCTCGTTATTGTTCTTACATTTCCTCTTTCTCAGTTTCCCTTTAGTATAGCTCTATTTCGGATAATCTTACTGCCAGACTTCCGCCAGACTTCCGCTGCATGGTACAATACGACTCGCAGCATGGGAAGAATGCAGTCACCCATTGCAGCCTCATAAGTATTTTGCGGAGCTACATATATTCGCAATCTATTTTTTTATTATTTGCGTCCCAAATTTTCCTCACACCGTACGAATTCACTAAACGGGAGCTCACGGCGACGTAATTGCGTCCTCTATGAATTAACTATTAGGGACATCAAATATTCAAGCTGCAAATTCGAATATCCGGATAAGCAGTTATGAAAACCGGATATCCTAGATATCCGTTTTATGAAAGCCGAATGAACAGATAACAGGTTTTCGAGCCCGGATTCACTTCCCCCGGTTAAACCGGATAGGCCGGTTTGGCGTACATTTGCAAGCACTAGTTAGTATGACAAGGTGTATAAAAAGAGAAGCGAGGAGGGCCATGTGAAGTTAACAGAAGAAAAATGAAGGTGAAAGAGAAGTGAGCGTGAGGAGGACTGATGTAAGATGAGGAGGAGGGAAAGGCGGAAGTGAGAAGGTAAACCATATCGTAGCCGTGTACAGTAGCAAAGTGCGGGAAAGAGTAGTGAGGGTGTGAAAGAAGGAAAGGAAGAGACAGTGCAATATAGAAAGAGTTAAAGAGAGAAAGAAAAGGGATAAAAAGAATAAGAAGTTGCAGAAAGAGATAAATAGAGAAAGAAATATCAAAGAAAGAAGATGAGAAGAAATGTGAAGGAACTCGAGCTGCGTTCGCCAGGTAGTGGCGCTTGCTTGCCAGCTCTTCTGTTTACTCAGATTCTTTAAAATGTATGTGCTCCATGGGAGGAGCTCATGTGGACTTGCCTGATTCCGTAAGTTCAGGCTACTGGCAATAGGTTTTAACCTCGACGCCGAGTTTCCTTGTTCACTTGCTATAAGAGATGACCAATTTCACAGACATCGCATAAATTCCTCTGGCGTCCTCGGGGCCGTCACAGCTATTTCTCTGCGCACGCCCTCACAGAACCCTTGCATGACTAAGGCCAGAGCTGTCCTGCTGCGACAGGCTCGGTTTCGCCGCATGTAGCAGACGCCGCTTCTCCAGGTAATATTCCGTAGGAGATCCTCAATGCTACTTAAAACACAGCGCCGTATTCCACCTTTGCGTAGCACCGACCTCAAACGCAGCTAGAAAGTTCTCCTTCCATTGCGCACAACTCAACAGCGTCTTGTCAAGAAACTGCAAGTTGTACCGTTCTTTCGCAGTACCTTCAAGATAACGACGCATATTTTTTCGAATTTTCTCCTCATCAGGTAGCCACTTATTTCCCTCTGATGCGTGTTGATAGAAATTCAGCCATTGCTGAGGGCTCTGATAGCAGTCTTCGAAAACATCTGGCTGGTGGTGCGCTGCCCACTGAATCGAACAGCATCTTCATTAAATGACTGTTTCGCACCATTTGTCGTTGCTGCACCTCGATAACTTTAATAATCATGCTCACTTCGCTTGTAGTCTCACGTGGGAGTCGTGGACATCTCATCGGCTCCAGTATCAGTTCTAGTTCCTGCAGGCTGAGGTTGACATTCACGGTTTCTATCTGAAGAAGCTCTTCGTGGCCCATGGACGCTTCTCTCATCACGGTGTCAATGAGGCCTGCCGAATTGACATGACAATGAAGGTCGGTAGGTGACTTATCTTTAACTTGGAAACTCGTGAAAATGACGATCTACGATGACGTCTGGTCAATGAAGAACTTGATCCCCATGTTCACCTTCGACTGAGCCAACATATATAGCGATCCTGGGTTCAATAATTACGACAACAGCATAACTTAAGACAGGCGGGTGACGTCCGCCATTTATTCTTTTTCGGCCCCTTCCAGAACCTCCTCGTCTTCTCTTCTCTCGCATTCCTCTTGTTCTTTCATGCGTTTATTGGAGTCCTCTTCGTTATTCATTGAACGACAGGCCAATAGTAACGTATAATCTTTCTTATCTGTTCCTTGTTATTCATCGGTGGCCCTCCGATACATGCAGGACGGCGCATTAAGTGGCCCCGAATTATTGAGGCACTACATCAACGTCCTTCGGCCAGTGAATTACGGTGAACGAGCGGCTGCATTTGCGCACGCATTAGGCACCGAAGTTATGCACTCCTTGATCTTTGTTCTCGTCGAAATAGGACGGCTGACCTTTTAGTCGACCACGCTAAGGAACTGGCAGGAACAAGCAAGCGGCTGCGACGCGAAGATGAGCTCCTCAAGGAAATCGTCCTCGGCGAAACGGCCCACCTCTAACAAAGTCGGGATGAGGGCTGCAATAGCTGTTCCGTTCTTAAGGTAACATTACATAAAGTCGTTCTTAATTAGTCACGCGAAGCAAGTCCCACCAAGACTGTGGGTATCGCGGTCCTAATTAGCACTAAAGCGTTCATTCGTCAGGGACACTTGGACACGCTTGGCTCACCTCTGCGGAGCCCGGAGTCAGCTTTAATCTACTCTGGACAGTGCACTGAATTTTAAAAGGAAGGAAAGAAAAAAACGAGGACATAGCCTGAGGATTATAGATATGCATCCCTCATAACAAGCAAAAACGTCGACTGGCCTTTGAAAAGTTTTGTGCGCCGATTCAATATTTGATATCTATACAACTGAAAGCGGACATTTTAAAGGGCACCGGGGTTCAACCGAATGAACCAAGAGCTCTTCCCTGCTCAAGTTTAAAATAAAAAAATAATTAAAGAAATGAAAGGAAGCTGTGAATACCGGATGAAGTAGAGATTTTAAGATTCGTGATGAGGTTGGCGATACCCTTGGCAGTAATGGTGATTGGAGTCGTGAAAGAGAGGGTCGTGAAAGGCAGGAACAAATGGCACAATGGAACAATCTGACTGCGTAAAAACAGAGGTGAAATATGCGTTGACAGCAATCGCAGAGTCCTTATGAGAAAAGGAGTTTGATTTGTATCGTGTATTGTTATGCAATTATTAGAGTTATTACAAGGACAAATTATCTGCCAAAACATTTTAAGATTGTTCTTAATAAGTCAGGGCAAATCCTGCGAACAGTGTTTCTTCTTGGCTGTGTCTAACGCTACACACCAAGCTTGTAAGCACGTCTTGTATTTTTCCAAAGCAGGACACGGTATCGATAAGTTTCGCAGAATTGTATAAATGTTTAATTTCGTATTGTTCGAAGCCGTTTTGTAAATCGAGGGTAGCTTTTATCGCTGGATATAGAAATTAGCGACACATACTTCTCAACTAACTCTAATATATCTTTTTTAAAAAAGAATCCAATCATCATTCACGGTCAGTGAGGCAAACGACGACAGAAAACCTCGTTATAAAAAACCTTTAGATCGGTGTTGAAATTCCCCTAATCGCCGCGGGTATGACCCCATGGTCATAATCCCGGAACATCTGAAGATGGTGAGACACACCTGCAGGCTAGAAACGGCATTCATGTCGATCAAATGTCAAGACCCGAGCAGTGGGGTACGCAAACATCGGAATAACAGGCGTGACACTCGTATAAGTGCGGGCAATAAACAAAGTCCTTAGGAACACTTTGAAGCAGTCCTTGAAATCATTTACTTCGATACCGCAGGAGCATTCACGGCTGTGAAAGGAGCTAGCAGCGAGTACGCGAATACGAGCGGAGCCCGAGCAGCACCTAGTCTTCCTAGGGGGACACATTAGTGCACTGAGTGAGAGAGCTCGCTTCGGCGCACTGCCGCGCCGTGTGATGTCAGGCGTGCGTGTAAACAAGCGGGATGTTTTCAGGCTTCGCCGCATCAGAGCCCATCTTGCCACTGCTCGGTGCTGCTTGAACGAACCTGGCGCTGCACGAGACGCCAGGGGAATGCAAAGTGAGTCGTCGGGCGGCGCGCGAGTGCTTATCGTTTCGATCCTTGTCAGGGGCCGGTGGGGATGAGGGAGAAGCCAGAAGAAAAGCAGCGCCGCTCGAGCGCTGGTGTGGTCCCCAGACCCCAGAGACGTGTTTGTCCTAGACGCGAGAAAGTTTGCGTTGTTCTTTCTTTTTTTTCTTTAGCAACGAAGCTGCTTAAGCTAGCCAAAGTTTGTGTTATCGTGAAATGCCTGTGTCCTGCCACAATATATGACCTTAAAATGACCTTACCTAGCAACCAAGCGACGCTAAATAAACCAGCATAACCATGTATGGTCTCGACATCATTCTATATCGCGTAACATGATGTCACAACGACACGTGACCGGAAGGAGAAGATGAAGAATATGAAGAAGGGGAAGATGATGATGAAGACGATGCAACTGAAGAAGAGGATGACGACGACGATGAAGATGAAGCCAATGACGATGACGACGACGACGATGGTGATGATGATGATGATGATGATGATGATATCATATGGCTGTCACATGCGGGCCTGTTTCAGTGAACTGTCGGTCAGATTCGCTGTGACCTGGCCCAAAAGTTCCTAGATTTTTCGCTTTTTTAAGGAAAGGGAAAAAATATCTAGAGACTTTAATCTGGCCCTGCTCGACTTAGCGGAAGGTGCGCACAATTTTTTTTAATGCGATAAAGCCGTGCCCCAAAGGTGTAGTGCTTGGCCTACATGTGAGTGCGTGCTGCAAAGCCTAGATCTGTAGTGCATTAAGCGAACGTTCAATGTGCACTGAACCACAGACTGAAAAATCTGCGTTCCCGCTTCGCTTCACAGGAAGTTTTGCACAGCTCAAGTATCGTGCCATCACAGGTACAGACGCGAGCCCTCTATACAAGAAACGCTAACGTCTATTCCTTTTCAGAGGCGATGCTACTTCAGCCGACAGCAAAGACAGGCATCAGTAGCAAATAGAGGCGGAGGAGGAGGCGGAAAGGAGATAAATTTAAAGGAAGGACATGGAGGCTAACCAAGGAAGATATCCAGTTGGTTGCCCTGTACTTGCGCGGGAGAAAGGGCGTACGAAACAATGAAAGAGGAGAAGGTTCTACGATGACACTATAATGCCATTATCACTGTGGCAACGCCATAGCAATACACGAGAAAGCGTTATTCAATGCACAGTGACAATGCGCCGTTAAATTAAACATCTCAGGAAAAAGAAACAGAAAAGGAACAGGCATGCGCAGAGGGCGCAGCGCAGTGGCAGCGTAAGCTAGATTTTGCTGCGTGCTCCCCAATTCTCGTTGAGGTTTCCTCTTCCATGCTCTGCTTTTTCTACTTCCTCTTCTTATTTATCGTCGTAATCCTCTCCCTCTTTGCCTTCGCTGTCGTCACCGTCTTCTTAGTAGACGACATCTTCTTCCTCCTTCCTGTTCTTCCTCTTCGCGGTCTTGTTCCTATTCTGCGTGGTCGTAGCCTTCTTTCTCCTCTTCATCGTCGTCTTCGTCCTAGTCCTCGCTGACGAAAACACAGCAGCGGCGGCGGACACAATCGCCACCAATATCGCTCACTGTAACGAGCCCTTTGTATACCGAGCCTGTAGTGAGCCCGCTGCGCACGCCACGGCGTTTTGCAAAGGAGCATCAAGAAGAAATAAATTTGGCTAGATGGATTTTAGTTAACCTGTGCTGGAGTCTGGTGCCGCTATCTGCGTGCCAATAAACGATTTTTTTTAGTCGGGAAGCGCCGCAGAAAGTCAGTGGTGTAACTGTTCAGTTTGCATTGCCCGCGCCGAAAGGATTATTTGACGTCACGGAAAGGATTCTTTGACGTCACGATCTCGGGTGCTTATACGACGATGCATTCAGCTACACGTCCGTAATGTATGTAGCAACAACTGTTGCTTGCAGCACGTTTGTTTATTGTCAAATATTATGTAATTAATTTTTCGTTAATAACTTGGAGCAGTAATTGAGTATGCTTAGAAAATGGGAGCAGACAAAAAGGTGCTGAGACATCGAGGAAGACCGGACCGGATAACGACAGCAGACCCGTTTATTCTGCTGGCACTCGCCAGCTTCAAGCAGGAAGAAAAAGAACAGGGATGATGATGGCTATGTGCAGATGAGAACAACGAAGTACATTAAAATTGCTTATAGTATCAATATAGAGGGACAAAGGGCGCCACTGCAATTTCTCAATTTCGTCGTTTGCTTGCTTACGAATGTTCTGTCCTCGCCAGGAATGGCCATTTGATTGTTACACAAAACTTATCTCCCAATCTTGCACAACTTAATATTTTCTTGTAGTGTCCCTTTAGGCGGAAGAAGTAAGTGAAAAGTAGGCATCTGTAGTATAATCACTAAACAACGCCCATAACCAAAATATGAACTGCAATTAATGTCTCCTTTTTTATGAGTCCCGACGAGCAACTATGACACGGTACAAGAATTCCCAGAGTTTCGAATAGCAGTTGTGCCACTCAAAATAACGGGAATAACATAGAAATATTGAAGCATCCCTAGCACATTTCTTTCCGAGAACATTTAAACGGACGCGTGGAGTGACAGTGGGTGTGTCCTCGGCACATTAAGAGAGGAGGACAGAAGAAACGCAGGAAATACCTTGTGCAAAGAAAACGTTGTGCGATAGCTCGCTTAGCTTCATAATCCACAAGCTGTAGGAAGAAAGGAAATAATAAAATAATTAAAAATAACATAACCATTCATCCCTAGGAAACTCCTCTGCAGGGGTTTCACGTCTGAAAACCGCAAGGACGGTAAAAGGATAGAGGCATGATATACCTTGAAGTGCTGTGGCAAGAAATAAGTTCTTGCCATTGCCTCCACGTGTACGAGTTTATGCGGGGAAATGGAAACATTATGTGAGCAAAGAAAAGTACAAATAAAACTATAAAAATGTAATAACAACTCGGTGGATCTGAAGAAATATGGGTCCTGCCTTCTAATCCTGCTGGCGGCACATGCGACACGTGAAGCGATGAGTGGCGGTCAACCTCGTGTCTTCAGTCTCAAGCGAGGCGGCGGATCGGAACCACAAACCACCATTAAACTAGCGTCATTTAGTTTTATGCATCAAGCTAAAAGAAAACTAAAGGAAGGAAGAAAGAAAAGGCTTGCGCTGTGGTAAGGCTTTGACTAGGGTGTCTTCCGACGGCAGAAAAATCCAAGGTAGAAAAATCCAACTTAAAAACATAAAGGATAATTTCGAGAAATGGTGATATAAAAACGATGCAACCGTAAAAAAAAAAGAAAGGCAAACAGATGAAGGAAACAGAGAAGGAAAGCAGCCACAAGAGGAAGTATGAACACACGTGACAGAGGCTCGGCTGCTCCTGTTCTATATTCCATCCTGCCAATTCCGTGCAGTACAGCAGGGATCACATCCGCCCTCCTGTTAGAGAAGATATAACAGAACCTGATCCGTTGGTGCACCGATTGTGTCGCCGCACGCGGCACTCAGTGGCATGGAAGGGGTCGCATATTGAGCACTGGCGCACAGTAGGCAAGCCTTCCTAATTTCCGGGAAATACAGCGGCAGCGCTCGCTTTTCTTTTTTTCTTTCCTTTCTTTTCTTTTCTTTTTCTTTTTTTTTGCTGGTGAGAGACACAGGGCCTGCACCCTTTGCCGCACTGCACTGGTTTGTCGAGAAGGAGCACGCAGTAGTAGGGTGGCTCTTGCGCTTCCGTGCTGGGCTCCGCTGTCTCTTTCGGCCGCTCGGCACGCGTGCCCATACATCGTGCTTAACAAGAGGCCCCGTCACGCTCAATAAAGGGGGACCCGGATGCCGGAGCGGCCGTCTGCACGGGAAACGATGCGAGGAGCGGCGAGCGTCGTGGACGCGCCCGGAACGAGGTCCGCCGCGTTCCGTCCTGCGAAATCACGACGGGGTTGGACGCGTGAAGATTAATTAGCATCATTCTCTATACAACGGAGAACGCCCGAAGGTGGAGGAAAAGAAAGGGAAAGTGAGCTCCTACTCGCCGGTGAATAAAGGTGCGAGGAAAGGCAAACAAACGAGAGAATCTGCGCGGCAAAGTGAACGCAAAGAAATTTAGCTGTTTGCGAAACAACGAACTGTGAATTAAAAGTGGGTGTAATGTGGAAGCATAATGTGGCAGCACGCGAAGTATTCCAAACGTCCATTAAAGGGACACTGAACCACTTTTTAAAAAAAACGAGATTATAGTGTAATGATACGTAATTTCGTGCGGCGAACTCGAAAATCAAGTCGGAAATTTGCATAAACCAACGCAAATAACTTTATTTTGCTGAAAACAAGCAGCAGGCGCCGCGGCCGCCATCGCGAGTCTCGCCGCCGCTGTGATTGGTCGAAGCTCCATGACATCATTGTCAGGAAGGTGAGGACAGCAGACTGCGCTCGCCGGCAGGCAATGCCGTGTTTATCTGTTGAAATCGGGTAGTTGCTGTTAGTATGGCGAACTGTGAAAGTCGGAACGAGTTCTCTGTACATCCGTACATGTTCGAGCAGGTCGCCACTGTAAAGGCGACGACTGAAGCGGCACAGGAAAGCGAGTCTCAACCAGCCACCTTGCCCCGCCACGGTGGTCTAGTACTCGGCTGCTGATCCGAGGGTCGCGGGATCGAACCCCGGCTGCGGCGGCTGCATTTCGATGGAGGCGAAATGTTGAGGCCCACGTGCTGTGCGATGTCAGTGCACGTTAAAGAACCCCAGGTGGTCGAAATTTCCGGAGCCCTCCACTACGGCGTCTCTCATAATCATAGCTGGTTTTGGGACGTTAAACCCCACATAACAACAACCAGCCACCTTAATCAGCGTCGGAAACAGACATGGTACGTATAAGATGCATGTCAGTGCTTAATTTCACTGTAGTAAACTGTTACAAATGATACGTTCATCCGTGGATATCAAATTTGATAAGAAACAGCAGCACCGGCACTCGCTTTTAGCCGCGTATTGGCACGGTCCGCGCTACGCGCGGGCATCGTGGAGAAACATCAGCTGTTCGTGGATTTCACAGCTCAGAGTGCAGCGTTGTTAATGCAGTCAGTATCGTACTTCGCAGCGGGCAAGGCGCACGCGATGAGTCAGTATGCTACCGCGAGGAAAAAAAAAAAAAAAGAAAGCCAGACGAGTGCCGCTCTCGCCGCAGTGGTGACATGTGCTCTGAACTGCGCTGAAAAATTGCGCAAGGATAGCTTGGCTCATATATTGCAGTTCTGTTTTTTATAATACCGTCGCTTTTTCTAAATTCTGCCCAGTACTACAGTGATGGAAGCATGCGACTGTCGTGTAGAGTAGCTGATTTCGATGCTGCGTGCTGAAATCTGTGTACACGTGTTTTCGCCATAGGTGCTCATGCGTGCACTGCGTGCAAATGGGGAAAGAAGAGGACTGCTGCTGCTGCCTCGAAATTCGGCAGATTCGCGACCGCCAGAAACATCCGAGGTGCATCACAACAACAAAAAAATTTAAGAAATTTAAAATTCACGAAGGCAAGTCGTGGTGGCGGCGAGGGCCCCTTCAGGTGCGGAAACACAGAAGGAACCGCGTCGCTGTTCAGTCGCACACTCTTGATCGTCAATCCCAGCGACTGCATGAGAGCCGGGTTTCGTACGTAGTCGCTGTCACGAAAGTGCTTGGAGCACAGCACGCTTGATCTCGTAGGTTTGAAGTCTTTTCTTTTAACTGCAGCGGACCATTTTGCAGCCATCTTCTGATCCCGAGGAAACTTGTGAAAAGCGACCTCATCGCGACTGTAAGTGCTGCGGCAGCCATATGCCGCGCAGTAACTGCTGAGCTGAGCTGACTGAGCGACGCAGGCAGCTCCTAATATCCATCCATCCATCCATCGTAACTCGGCATCGCGAGGCCACTTCAACCTTGCACAAACACAAGTAGTGAATGTCGGATGGCGAAAATCTTCAATCAGAAGAGAACGGTGCAATGGCAAGAAATCCCTACGAACTGGCAGAACTGATGCTTCGCTAGGCAGCAGATCGCAGCAGAAACAAGCTGAGCTGACTGAGCGACGCAGGCGGCCCGGCGGCTCGACCCTGACGATGACGTCACCTCCCCACGTGTCTATCTCTCCCAAGCTCCGCCCCTGCGCGCGCGCGCGCCGAGGGGGGCGTTCCCTCGGTCAAAGTTTGCTCGCTTATAGCGCCGTTGTTTAATCGAACATCGCGAAAACAACCTCCGTAGGCATGTTGTAAGAGGTCGCGGACACGGAATTCGCAATAAATTCGCGAATTCAAAACCTGTTCAGTGTCCCTTTAAGGAGATGTTGAGGAATAGTTGCTTTTCACCTGAGATCACTCAAGTTTCCAACATGAGTGATTACTGTTTTAGATGTATAAATGCTCAGCGCTATTGTCCGTAAGATCGACTGCAAACACGGTAATCATTCGCGTTTTTTAAAGGAATGAATTTTCCCTTGCGTGCATGCATAGCCTTTCTTTATTATTATGAAGAGAAAACAGCGGAAGATAAGCTATATGGTTAGAAAGTGCAGTACCAATATCGTGACGTTGATAAACACAGTACGATATCTACTCATTTTCCGGAATGTTCATGATCAACATTGTTTTTCTTTATTATTGCCTGCGGAGATAGTCTGAATGTCATCTGCGTCGTAGGCAGCTGACGTGAAAGTGTTAGCAAACCGTAATATCCGACTCAAAGAGGAAAACACAGGTCTTCTTCCACCGTTTAAAGCTGGCACTGAAATAAGCGCTGGCTATGTGTTGGCAGTAGCGGCACTGCGGCAATTGAGGGCGTTCTCGGCGGTCAGCGCAGGCCCGTCGCGAGGACTCGGAATGCTGCCCGAGCTCATAGCATTGTGGACTGAGCACGCCTCTCTAAGCTATATTCTCAAATTGAGTCTGTTTATACCCGTTCTATGAATCGTTGCAACGCCAGTGTGTAGGAACAGTGTCAACGTAAAAAAAGAAAAGAAATAAAGATCAGCCAGCACGTTGCTTAAACGATAGCGCGCATTACGATCTGTTAAGCATAAAAATATAGAAATTGGGTGAGTATAACCACCTCTGTTTTTAAAATTAAGTTGGTGGCGGGTAACGGTATACTAAAAGCGAGAGGCGACGTTTTGCAAATATGTCTCGTAAGCTCACTAGAGCTTAAAAATAGGCTAGTTCTCATGGTTACATAATTTGACAGTGTGATAAAAACGATACATTGAGAAAGTAAATTATATGACCAGCACTGGGTAAGAAGTCAAGTTGATTTCTTATGCACAGCTAAATTTCTGCACTGTGCTAAATTTCTTCTTGCGTATTTTGTGTCCAACTGCCCTTTCACATACACCTCAGAAGCTCAAGGTGGTTTTCTACATCAAAGGCCCATTTTATAAAAACAAACGATGACTTTAACGCACACTTGGACGACTGGTTATTGTAAACAAGTGCATCTGCTGATTTGAAGGAAATGTTTGTGTTGGGGTTACTTTTAACATCATACCTCTTGAGTAGCGCTGCAAGGTATCGTAAAAATCATAAGCGAAAACAACACGGACGAGTCACAAAACATTCTGCAAGCACAGACAAAGCGCTGATCTCGTCTTTGCTTGGTGTGTTAACCTGGCAGTGTTTCTACGGCTTCTGAGCAGTGTTTCCTATGTTAACTTTGTAGCGTTGGTCAGACTCTTCCCACTCCATGTAACACTGTACTGCTAAAGTGGATTTACGAAGCAACACATGCCGACAGCTGCACTTAAGACGTCTCTCAGTAATTCCATTGATACAAAGTTGCAGCTGAAAAACACGGCGCCGAGAAAACTAATGTCAAGTCTCATTAATAAAGCTTCTCTCAGATGAGGTATTCATAACACTTTTGCGACCACGCATCCCTCATATTTGTCATTCGTTCGCGGTTCATTCACGACACTGTACCCTGGGTTGTCCTCGCACAACAACAACAACAACAACAACAACAACAACAACAACAACAACAACAACAACAACAACAACAACAACAACAACAACGACGACGACGACGACGACGACGACGACGACGACGACGACGACGACAGCAGCAGACTGACTCTCAAAAATCGATATAACCTCTCATTACAGTGCCAATAAATATAATGGTAAATTACGAATAATTAACGCTATCCGTCTTCTCTCAACCGACTTATTTATATCTTGTTAGTGCAACCACCATTACCAGGATTCTTGCCGTGTGGGATAGGTAAAACACAACATAAGGGCCAAAAGAAATACACACATGTTTTAAGACGTGCGCACAGCAGGCGCAATACTGTACGAAAATAGTGTTATAGAGGCGCTAATAACAAACATGAATTCAACAAGCCGTGCTTCAATTATCAAGAAAAAAATTATCCTCCTATCAGGAAAATGGGCAAGCGAGCGAAGCTTGACGTGTGCTTTCTTTCTTTTTTTCTTTCTTTCTTTCTTTGACTCAGAAATGTTCACATCCTCAAGCGTGGGTGTCTAGTCCATTGATCTTGCCTTAGGAGGTTTGGGGGCCAGTGTTAAAACCTTAGCACCGACAAATTTTTTTACGCCAGCTGGGTTGCCTATGTTACGACAACGCCATCGAACTCTGTAACTCCCAACACGCCGTCTTTTTTGACGTTTGAGGTAACCGGAGCAAAATCAAATCCATTGACCAAGATCAACGTTATGGTGTTGCTTAAATGCTTAAAAGCTTTACTCGCGGTGACAGTTGGCTTTGAAGACGTTTAGTTTTGCCACCCTTCGCCCTGCAGAATCCCAGTTACGAAGCTGGAAAGGTTCAAGATATCGGCGATGACTGAAGGCCTTCCGAGTATGGCACATTTACTGGTTACACAGTTACTTAACTTAAAGTCTGTAATGCCGCTCTTCCTTCCTCCAAGCGCGACTACTCTTTTAACCCCACAACGTTCCTTTTTTGTTCTACGTTCTTGAATAACGATGACATCCTAAACAAGAAAGAAGGAGCAGCCTGAAGACCGGCTATGATAATCCTTTAAGCAATGTGGAAACCCAACGGTGCGAATAAGAACGAAGGACACATAAAAAAACAGAAATTAAAGATAAGACATCAAAGATTCCATATTAGTCACAGTTCTGGCGATTGTGCGAGCAGAGTCGGATAAAAACGTGACGTATTGCCAACGTGCGAGCATTCTTCCACAATCACCCCCTTCCCCTAGTTTTCTAAAGCACATACATTACCGTAACTCTATGCAGGCATCATGCACGGTAAGAAAAAATAAAAAAATCAAGGAAATAATGTACGCGTAGAACAAGTCTTTCCCACTAAGGATTGTTTACATATATGCCATGTCTAGAGTGATGAACAACGTTGCCGCTTAAGACACGCACGGACCGCAGTTGAAGGATTTGCTGCATTTTCTGAATGCGCAGAGAAGTTGCTCGACGGGAATATCATACATACTTACACCAGCAGCTTTGCTGACGGCACGTTTTGAAAGTGGTTGTGATGCCCAAGTGTATCGGGCAGTCTCAGTTTTAAATGTTTTTGTACGGAACGCGCGAACACTTTAGTGAAGCTGATCCGTTCCCGTCTAAAAGCCTACCCTAACTTAAACCATCATATCCCTGCTTGTGAGGCTACACGTTGCGCAGTGAAATATGACATACAGGTCTTAGCGACTCGAGGCCTAAGTGCTTTATCCCAAAACTTTCACGAAGCCGCACAAGGCATTTTTTTTTTCTTGTTTACTGGAAAAGCGAGCACAACGTCACTTTACTTTGTGGACTGAGAACGTATTCCATAAGCGTTTCAACCAGGAGGACGCATGATGCCTGACTGTTCGGCCAGCGAAAATGCCTCCGTGCCTCTTAAGAGAGTTGTAGTGCATCTTAGCACCTGAAGTGCATGCGCAGGTTTTACACTGACTTATGTGCTAACTTTACGCTATGTTTAGATATAAAGCATAGTTACGAAACCATCTGCATTTTCCAGCAGAGTCACAGCAGAGAAGAAAGCAACAGAAATGATGGCAGCGTCAGAATACATGCGCATGTATTATGGTCGTATTTGAATGCTCGAGTTTCCGCGAGCAACGGTCCTCGTTGAAAGACTCTGCCATGCTTGAGTGTGTGTGTGCTTGGCTACCCCCATTTGCTTTTTTCACCTTTCTGTCTCCCTTTACCCTTCCCCATTGCTGGGTAGCAAACATGATACTTTTTTTTTCTTGGTTAAGCTCCCTGCCTTGCGCACAACTTTTCTTTTTCTCTGTCTTTGAATGACAAGAAATAATAAAACGAAAGCGAATTTAAATTAGAAGAAATGATAAAATGAAAGTGAATCCCCTGCAGAAAGGTGATACCCGCAAAAGCGAAAACGAAAGTTCGAAAACAAACAAACAAACACGGGAACATTGCTGTAGTGACGAAAAATATTTCTGTTCGTGTCTTCAAAGAGAAAAAAAAATAAATAGAATTTCGCGACATGGAGAACTCACGATATCTTTAGCCGTTACTATCACGGCGACCCCCAGGGAGAAATAGAACAAGAGAACGAAGAAAACAGAACATTTCCTTACGGCAAAAAAAAAAAAAGCCCACGATTTTTAAGAATAATACTTGACTGACAACATTCAGCAATATTTTTCACAAAGCAAGCGTAAGTGAATACTGCATAGCTAAACCGATCCAGACAGCTCACGTGCGCCGCCTACCGAGTTTTACTGTGCCCCTCGGTTTGTAAAGCTCGTTCTGCCACTACAGGACAATACCTGCAGTGAAGCTCACTAACTGGTGTGAGTGGAACAAAGGATCCCTTGTGCAGCAAATAATTATTATTTATGTATAAGAAAATTCATTTTAGAGTAAATATATTGTGCTCGCACCCTAGGCTACCTAAATCATTTGGTTTTACCAATATAGTAAGGTTAAAAAATGCTAAATGAATGAATGGATGAAGAAACTTTAAAGCTAAATGTCAATATTAAATTAATAGGATGCGCAGTGTTGTAGAGTACACTTTCCGGCTAGTGTTGATTTACATGCCAATGATCCTTATTTAGCTTTCTCTCTCTCTCTCTCTCTCTTTCTCTCTCTCTCTCTCTCACACACACACACACACACACACACACACACACACACGCGCGCGCGCTTTGACGAATACCGATAGACTGCATGAAGCGAAGTACCCATAGCACAGCTCTCTTCTGCGACATTCCCTTTGTGCAAAATTCTGCACAATATTCAGCATAGGTTCGAGGAAAGCGCTCTTGAGAAATGGACATTCATTTCTTTAATAGTGATTGAGTAGTTAAGGCTAATGACAAACTCAGAGTCCAGAAGGACGCTTCCCATTAACTTGTGTAATCTTCAGCGCGGTATACTTCAACATTTAATGCCACCCGCTTACCGCAGATTGCAATAAGAAATGAGTTTCAGAACGCGATTTAAGGCAGCATAACACTATCCTGGCAAGTAGATGCAAAAAATGAAGACGCAGTCTCTTCCGATATACAAATCCATTTAGGCAGCGACTAACAGTTAGCAAATTAAGACACGTACTTGCACGCGTTGTAACCATTTTTTTACCGATAATAATAAATAAATAAACGGTGCGCATTTTTGTCATGCTACTCCGCACCACACAAGGTACACTACAAGTACCGCGTCCGGTATTCTCCTTTCTTTTGTGCGCTCGTACTTTCACCACAGACGGCGCTTGCTAGTAGCGAGTGGCTGCGGCCAGAAATTAATTAGAGCCAGCTGCTGGCCCTGTTGTCTGGCTGCCTCTGCATAACGCTTTGCTAGCTGACATTCGCGGGTGAGAAATGAAAAGCGTAATTGCGTCCGCGGTATCTTGCTGTGCGTACAAAGAAAAGATGGCAGATAATAGAAAAACTTACGCTTGTGAAACCACGGCTGACCCGTGTACGCGTTGCAGTAATACCAAAGTGCTCGCGCATGCATGTGGGACGACGTTTCGTCGAAGAAGACACCCTTCTGATTACGACGCAAGGTAACAAGGAACTATTAAAAGGACGGGGGTCGTGTTAAAAAAGTAGCGCGAGAGAGAACGCTAAATAAATCATTAACTAACTAATTAACAGAACCGCACCGGCCTTGATAGTCCCAGAAAGGAAAGGAAGTTTAGAAAGATGGTGGGAGGGCACATTAGGTTCAATGGTAAATATGCTAGGCAGAAATAAAGGGGGCATACTCGCAGATATACGACGAAAATAAACAAACAGGTGAAGCTCAAGTTTTATTAACACCACCAAAAAGAGTAAGGTAAGGTCAATCAACTCATCGCACCTTAGCCATAAGACGCAGCTTAGCTATTAGTAGCTCCATAGCTTTCCGGTGTTCAGTAACATGCCGTAGGAAGCATGAATTGAATAGGCTGCTTTAAAATCAGTGATAAGGCATAGTAATTGGTAGCTTACAAACAAACAAACAAACAAACAAACAAACAAACAAAAACAAACAAACAAACAAACAAACACAAAACCGACCGACCGATCGACTGACTGAATAAGAGAAAAAAAAGCACGCAAGAACATAACGAGAAGAAAGCAGTAATCCGTCTTCTATGTGGAACAGTGCGAAGTGTTATATTCCTTGGAACGTAAGCTACTGAACGCACAGTCAAACAAGATGTAAGTAATGGATCATTTGCAGCGGTTTAAACAAAAGCCTAACCTGTGATTAAACCTCGATTTGCAGGATTTACAAAAGTTAAATGCAGAATTTTTGTTTTGTTTTTAAGGCGCTAAACTTGCTGGAGTCAAGAAGCACTTGAGCTTAAAGTTATCTGCGACACCAGGCAAACTTTTGCTAACAGCATTCTATGTACTGAAAGAGATAGCTTTAAGCAAGCGGTGGTAAAGCGGGTCGAGCTTGTGGGCTGCGCTATACTTTGATAATTTCACAAATGGGCAAAAAATGCAACAGTAAAGAAACGAGCAGTTGCTGCCAAGTTTTCGGGACGTCGCGACAAAAGGCAATTTACCTTCTTTCTTGGTGCTCACAGGACTTCGTAAACAAGTCACAGAAGAAGAAAGAAAGAAAAGGAGACAGGTGTATTCATACGCTGATACTTTAAATGCAAGCACACATTCTCGCCCGATGCCGCTCCTGGCAGCGTTACGAAACTGCTGGAAACAAGAATTCCACGGCATGTCAATGCGGGCTACCTCGTATACGTACTAAAGTAGAAAATTCGACATCTCATCGTGGATTTATTATAATGTCTTCTTATTGAGATCATCACTTGGAGAGACATGAGCACGTGAGTCCTGAACAGGTTTTCCTGACAACAATACGCTAGCGCACTACTCCAGATGGATTAAATGAAGGCGTATGTCCAGGGCAGGTCACTGACACTTAACGACACAAACACATCACCGCCCCCAACATACGGTATAATTAAAAAAGCTTTGTAGAGACGAACGTGTTTCAAAGACATTCGCTATCGGACACCACGTTATCAAGAGCGGTGAACTTTTGATTTCCCAGTTTATGAGGCCTGACGAGAAATGCCATTCATGCATGCTTAATTTAAAGGCTTAACTATGATTTATAAACAGAAAGCGAGGGCGCTGTTCTCGGTAGCACAGACGTGCCGCCATGAGTGTGTGAGCGGTGTAGCCTTGAAATTCTTCTCGACTCATTTCCGATTGCAGCGCAGGCCACTTTTAGTCTTTTCTCGAGCGGTCACCAAACTATGCTTACTGTGGGTCTGCACTCCGCTTTCTTGAATAGCTTTGCTACAATCTTCACTTAGCATAGTGGCAGGGACGCGTCTGAAAATCTGCCGAAGAAATAGAAATGTTGATGGGCTGTAGCTACGGCGCCGAGTTTCTCGCAAAGAAAGGCTGCAGGCCGAACGAGAGAGCCCTTAGTCGCCTAAAATTAGAATTTCTCGTCGTTAGCTTATGAAGGCTCTTTGTCGGAGATGCGTGTGTGAAACACTCCCCGCATTCCCAAATTAGACGTCATTAAGACGGGCTCATTATTGGCTTCTAGCAAGAACAGGCGCCTCCTTAATTATGACTAAAACTCGGGAGTACCTATTGCTTAATCGAAATGGCGCTTCCATAGTGGCCATGCTTTTTCTGCGTTTTCTGTTATACGACACGAGATGGTGAAGTGTTATTTCGCAGTCAATTTTCACTCCTTGTCAATCGGTGTAGTAATTTTAACGAAAAGCAAGGGAAACGTTGAACAACACTACATGCGTTAGGAGTATTGCATTTTGTGGGCATATTTAGGTCTTTCTGTGTAGCTTTAGAAGTGGAATTTCTCCATTTAGTAGCGTTGAAGATTGGAAGAAAAATATTAGCATCGACATTTTTGCTTTTACGCAGGATTGCCCTGGCGTGTTCGCACGGATAACGTGCCAGGAGCTGTGTGTCGCAACCTGTTGTATTTTGTTGTTAGATGTCCGCAACAGTATATTGTTACGAATGGTTCCATCGCAAGATTTTTGAAATAATAAAGGGACGCTGAAACGGTTTTGACTATATTGAGCAAACGCTTTGAATCGGTAGTGCAAGTCCACCGAATAAAATCAGAATATTATGAGTGTTCTGCATCGAGGGTGTTATTTACTGCAAGGTTTTAAAAGTGCGCACCGCTACATATCGAAGCGACTCAACCAAAATTTGGAGGGTCGCTTAAGGTTCGCTTTTAAGAATGGGACACGATAGCGTTATTGTGCCCCGTTCGCATCGCCTTTTCATTCGCTTTCCATGCTCTTGAGTCATAAATGCGTAGTGACATGTCACCATATTCCTTTACTATAACCCTATGCCTCCGTCGTGCGTGGCCTCACTCGGAATCGGGTACAGGATGACGCAGATGCCTTATCAGTGGTCGCCGACGAGGAAAGCTGCGCAGTGCGCTCGACACCAGAACACGGTATACCGAATTAACCACACGAGTGCCAAGAGCGAGCGTGCGCTGCAGTGCATTTTGCCATATCGCTGGCGTCATAGCTCCTTTTGTCGGCATCAGCGAGCTGTGGAAGCTTTTTACGCCTATGCAAATGTAACGCGCTTAGACGCCGCGTTGGCACCTTCTCTATAATGTGCTGCGATTGTTTGAGTTTCGTCGTAGCATAATTAAGTTTCCTCGTAACAAGTAACCGTTGCCTTGTAACAGAATTACAGTGCGAGCTATCATGTGTGTAGTTGTTAGTGAAATTGCAGTTCACGATATTTCTGAAGGATTTTTTTTTTTTAGATGTTCACTTTTGTTCACTGAAGTACCTGCGCCATGGCGGAAGGATCACGTCATGTGTTGCTCGTTGCTACGTCGGTAGCGGTAGCTCGAGATGATTATTTCCGCCGGACGCCTACGCCGACACCGGTTTTTCAGCGACATGATTCCCTTAACTATATTGCGTTAAAACAGCAGTTTTCAAGCGCCCCTGCCGATTGGGTGTGGGATAGGGAGGCAAGGTCAGGCGGCAAGGTCAGGCAAGGTATAGGCTAATCCACCGACATCACGTGCCTAGTAGCCTCACGAGCAGGCAGTATCGTCGCGACATGTGCCTATGCTGATACGAATGCACGCCGTCAGCGATACGCGCCGATCTCGGAAGCCGCGTATTATCTGCGCGCATTTGCGGTAATGAGACTCAGCCACTCAGCATCCCCGTATCAACTGCCGCAGGCGGCGCAGTCGTCGCTGCGTGGACCCTGCCAGTCGGGGGAGTTGAGAGAGCAAAGCAGTTCTGAGATGGAGTGCGATGCGATCGCCTTGGTACAAGGTGTTTCGCGTAATTTATGGTGCGAATGTTTTGATAATGTGGCGGCGTAGTGCTTGACACAATATAAAAAAAAAAAAAAAGAAAATACAATTTCAGGGACCCTTCAGTGCACCACCTGTCGCAGTCACGTCAGCGTTTGAGATTGCACCAACCCTGAGTGTTTTTGTAAAGCACAGATACCATGTTATTCCGCAATGGGTGGAAAGTTGAGGAGCAGTAGATGTGGTCATATACAACACGTATCAGTGTGAATTAATGAAATGGATATGCACCAACAAAAAATTAAAATTGCCACGGGAGAAAACGTCTGACCAAGAAAAATCGGTGAAAAGTAATTATAATTGGAGATTGACAAGAGCAAACTGATTTGCTTTTTTTTTTCACGAAATATGAAACTAAAACCACCGAAGCGTATTGAGAGGACATATACACAATGAAATAGCGGCAAACTACTTGATTGTCTATTCAGTGAACAGTGCACGTTAACCCTACCGCATAGCCGACCATTTCATGCAGCTTGCAGTTCAAGCCACCGTTTACACTTTTCATGAAGCAAGTACTGAATGCAGGTTAGCCCTTATGCTGTCTCTACCCACTTTTCTATTATCCCTTCTCATTCCTGCACCGTAGAGTCAACAACTGAAGTCATTTCTGACTAAGCTCTCTGCTCTACCGTTTCCTTTTCTTTTTGTCCTCCTTTGGCCAGTGAAAATTATGCGCTGTTTCACACCTTACTATAATGAGTTTCACTGAAATCGTCACTGTCTCAGTATCCTGCACCATGTTAAGGCCGCTATTGAAGTTCATTCCCATCACCCCTTTCCCCCTGCACAGGGTAGCCAGCCGGTCACAGCACTGGCTAACCTCCATGTCTTTCCTTCTTTCCTCTTCATCCTCCTCATCATCTTATTCCCCGCATGACCATTCAAATATGCAATAAAAGCGTAAAACTAAACTGTCATAGAAATCGCTACGTATAATAATTTTTGTTACCACGGCTCCGCAATAACAATGGAAAGCTTGGTGTTGTTCTGCGACTGTTTAATTTTAAGAACAAATTGACAATACGTGGTAGACAACTAACTTGTTTAAGAGTATTCAGGAAAAAAATTTAAATATTTTTCTGCACTCTTAAAGTACGTGTAACCGGTCTGTATTGCTATTTCGTTTCGTTTTCCACAAATGTGCAATATTCACTGTCTTTACATTCGTGAGTTGTTTCGACCATCCACATTTTCCCCATACCTGTCGTTACAACTGTTCACAGAAAGCTGTTTCGTTGCCATATATTTGTATTTATCTTCCCCCACTTTCCAACACGGGGTCTCCTTCCAACTGTGTGCCATGGAACTCCTTTCTGAAATAAGTATTCTACGCTTGGTATCTTTCGTATGTGAACAAATACACATTGAATGAGCGAACGAATAAGAACAAGGACGTCGATATGAATCTGTTATTTATTCCGCCCTCCCTCGCACTCCTGGAAGACGGCCCACCACCGAACAAACAAAAGTCCGGAATGAGCAGGGTGCCAGAAGGGCTGCGGGCGCCTTGCCGAATAGTGCTGAAGGCGGCAGCTCGCATCATGGGCACGCGAGAGCGGCTTCTTTTATTCACGAGACGACCACCGCACGGAGGCTAACACTCGTTGGCCTACATCGACTGCGATCGATATCGACACCGCGGGCTTTGCAAACGGACCCCTCTTTACTTTCGTTTCGGGCGCCGCTCGGGCCACACAAGGAAACGAATCAACAACGCGCGACTGTGGCGCTCTGGACTTCCTGTATATACACGCTTATTGCATCGTTTAGCGTTGTTTGCGTGACCCCGCAGTGCATCAGTAAAAGGGGACCGGAGGCGCAGTATCGTCAGCGCGCACATTGAAAGCTAACGCGGTTATTGTTTACGCGAAGTTGGGGGGGCGGACGTTGACGCACGCGATTTCGATCCGTGTGTGTATTTGCAGCTGTTGGGGGAAATGTAATTCTGCCCGCTATGAATGAAGTACCTAAACGGAAACGTCTCTATTTTCAAGACAAGCGGAATGACCGGTTATGACGGTATGAAAGATGTGATGGCCCGCCGTGGCAGCTTGTCGGCTGGGTGTTCGCTTGCGAAGTTCGGGGTCACGGGATTGAATCCTGGTCACAGGTGTCTTATAAGACCAAATGAAAACAAAAACAACGAAACAAAACAAGCACTTGGATTTCGGCGCGCGTAATTAAAGATTACCAGGGGTTCAAGATTGCTCCAGAGCACCCCACTACGGCGCGTGACTCATTATCATAGCTAAATTTGTCACATAAAAACCTGTCAATTTGCATTATTAAAGGTGAGATTATGATGATACTAATGAACCAACTGGGCTGGAGCTTACAACATAGTTGAGCTCGAGGAAGGAATGCAGCGTGAAGTATATTTAGCGTAACCTTAGTATATCTGTTCTCAATAGTCAAGATTTTTTTGTTAATCTGGAAGATTACCCGCAGCGCCATTTTTAGACATTATCGCGGGAGGCACAGACCTTGATAAAATGAACCCGTAGTCTTGCGACCAACCAAATCGGCTTGTAATATATTCCATTCTGCAACCACTCTAGGAAGAAAAAAAAAAGAATGAGGAACAAGATCCGCCCTGGGGGTGTATGGTCGTACTTTAAATTTGTGGTCTTGACGAGAAGACTGATAATGTGCATTTTTTAAGTACTCCGAAGCATTAATCCCTGTTTCTTGCTATAGATTAAATAAAATAGTTGCAGTCTTAAATTTCGCCTTCGGTCTTGCAAAGATTGCCAATTCAGTGCTCGCTTCATATCTCGGGATCTATCGGTTCTGTCATACCTCCCCGGAACAAATCGTGCTGCGATTCATTCAATGCGCTCAAGTGCATGAATATGTACTTTGTGAAACGGATCCCACACAGGACAGGCATATTATAGTATAGGTCTAATGTAGGCATGGTACGCGACATGCTTAATTTCTCTATTTACACGTCTAAAATTTCGTTGTTGAAAGCGAAGGGCTTTTACAGCTCTGCTTATAATGGTACTAATGTGTTCCGACCAACCTCCATCCTCAGAAAACATAACACCCAAATACTTGTATTTGGTTTGTATTTTTTGTAATTAGTTGCGTTGTATATGAAGAACCCTGTCTAAACTCGTGTTGTTTAGGACATATTTCGTAGAAGTAAGCGCAAAATGGGTAAGAGTATAAAACGGCATGTTAAAATTGAATTTGGCTGCAAGAACAATGAGGTAAATATCAGTGAAAACGATAATGCTTGCGAGTTGACATAGCACTTATAGTTTCAGTTATGGCAATGGTTCTTATTACTGCACTGAAATACTTGACTGTAGCAGCAGCCGGATAAAAATAATAAAATGTACACGCTCCTTGCTAAGGATATAGATAACAACCCTAAGTAAACAACGGGGGCGAATCACCTTGTTCTCTGATACCTGTATGTCGAGTTTTGACATGCTGTTTCTGAGTAATTACTTATTGAGGAAAGTTTAGTAACAGAATGAATTTGATCTGAAAGAAGGCGACAAACGTTAAAACAGACAATCGAGTATGATATATACTTTTACTTGGCTTTACTCTACTTTATCGATTGATTGATTGATTTGTGGGGTTTAACGCCCCAAAATTTACTCTACTTTATCGTTTGTGGTTAGGATTAGTATTGACGGAGTCTTTCATTTCGTGTTGAAATGGCCGAAAACGCTCCTTTTTATGCATGTCGTAGCGAGGAGATGCTACGTGTCCTATGCGACCGGCACCCGATATAACATAGACAATCACTGGCCTCCGCTTTACTGCACTTTGACAACAGACCCATTTCTGTTGAAACCATTCGTCGATGTCGTTGACAGAAGTCATCGCAGCCGAAAGCGATGAAGGCAGTGCTTAAGTTCTTAAAAGCAACGGACTTGGAAGGAAGGAAATAGTAGATAGTGGAAAGGCAGGGATGTTAACCAGTGTAGGACAACCGGTACGCTACCCTGCACGGGGGGAAGGGGATGGCGGAGATTGAAAGTTGAGAGAAAAGAGAGAGAGAGGATGCACGTATAACACATGGTCAGAGTCAGTGTCAGAGTCAGCCACACCATGCGACCTCCCTGTTACAGTCGCTTGTGCAAGTTTGTCGTCTTCAAGAACTGCAGCAGCGCCTTTGTCACCGTCAACTGCGATGGCTTGTGTGGTCGACATTCCAGAATGGCATCGACCGACACCCGTCGCAGGTCAGGGTGAGCAAGAGGGTCATATGCGACTGTCCTAGATGCAGAGGCAATCACTGGCGTCCGCTCTTGCTCAACTGACTTGGGCAAGCGGCTGTGGCTATGATGCTGCTTACCGAGCAACGCGACGCTCTCTCTCTCTCTGTGGGTGTGTGTGTGCGCGCGCTATATGCTCTCTGTCTTCCCTCTCCATCCTTTCCTCTCTTCTCCGTCATCTCTTCAGCTTTGTGCAAGGTAGCATACCAGTTGTCCTGCACTGGTTAATATCACTCTCTTTCCTTCTCTCCCGTTTCTTCTTCTCATTTTTTCCTTGGCAAGCGAGAAACCGATGTTATGTGCCGCAGGTCCGTCGCTATCCACAGCAGCACGCATGTGGGTAGAACGGTACGCATGCCACAGATCATTTTGTTCAATCGTAGTCATGAGTGAAAGCAAAAAGATACGTTTAACTAGTGTGCGTTATAAAATAATAAAAAAAAACATGTTCCTTCCGTGTCTTGCGTAACAATATTTACTGCTTTTTCACTCAGTTCCTTCTTTAGCTCGGCATGGTCTTAGGCGCGGTTTTTCCACAACAACGCAATTAGTTGAAATTATCTATGACTTCGCAATAGCAATACATGACCAGTCTCAAATAGATACACTTTATTTAGACTTCGCTAAGGCGTCTTATAAGATCTATCATTCCAAACTATTTATGAAACTTTGGGAAGTCTTGAAAAATCCGCAACTTTGTCATTGCATATAAGCATACCTGGGCACTCGAGAAGCGTATATGTTGTTTTTAACGAACACTCATAGGAAAGCTGTCTGTTGATTCGGGTGTCCTTCAGAGATGAGTTCTGGGGCCGTTACTGTTCCTTTTAAAGACGATAGTCTTTCTTGGGATACTTGAAAGCAGAAATTTTGGTCTGCCTGTTTGTCAGCTGTCCCACGATTCAGCCACCCGGGGAAAGTTTAAGCACTTGTCTGACGCCCAGCCATCTTGAACTGGTAGCTGCGTTCATACTTGTGAACATTGTCGATCAAAAATCAAATATTACGCACATCTGAGTCGCAACATCAATACGTTTTTACTAGGTGGTGCGTTACTTTATTAGAAAATACATAGATACATAATTCTAAAGACCCTAGTGTTTATTAGGCTGCGCTAAAATGCGACGCTATGCACGAAAAAGGCGTCTGCCGACGATTTGGTGCTGCCACCTGGCAGTTTCCGAGGCATTCTGCACAAGCTCATGTTTCCCGACGGCGCTGCCAGATGGCCTTCCATATCTCACGCAGCGACGGCCGGCAGAAGACTATCGTCTTTCGACGACATTAGCAGCGAAGCACGCAGATACGCGGCCAATTTCTTTTTTTATCAGTGACATTGTGGATGACTGTGTGTGTGAGAGAGAGAGAGATGATGATGGGCGGAAAGCAGGGAGGTTAACCGGAAGGAAGATATCCAGTTTGCTACCCTGCACTGGGGAAGGGGTGAAGGGAGACAGAAAGGGATGGAAGAAAAGCATAAAGAGAGAAAGAGAGAGGTCAAATTGCGCACACACACAAGCACGGCATGTGTCAGGGACGGTTCATGAGGCCCGTTGCGCGCAAAAACTTGAGCACAGCCTTCGTGGCTTTCCGCTGCGAGACACTATCGTTCCGGCATTCCAATATGGTTTGCTCGGACAGCGGTCGACCTTCGAGGCGTGACAAGTCTGCGGCGAGAGACTGTCGCTGGGAGAAGTACCCAGGGCAATCGCAGAGGACGTGATAATAAAATAAGACCGTATGCTGACGACTGTGTTGCGTAGTGTGCTAAACTCGACTTGTGATCAAAATGAATTACATTTTTAATGATCTAAAATGATGTATTGGTGCAAGACCTGGCAGATGTCTGTGAATTATGACAAATCTGCTGTAATAAGTAGCAAAAAATTCACAGCATATCCACGGAGTGAACGATAATGAGTGGGCGAAGCTCCGGAGGTTCATCGTAGATCGTGCCGAGTTCCGGATTAATTTAGTTAACGCGCATGCTACGAATCCTTATGTCCCACCGGCACACTGGCACTTCATCGCAAGTCAAGATCGAGTGCATATATATATACACACACACATATATATATACACACACACACACACACACACACACACACATATATATATATATATATATATATATATATATATATATATATATATATATATTCACTGCATCTTGACTTGCAATGAAGTGCCGGTGGGAGATTTCATATATATATATATATATATATATATATATATATATATATATATATATATATATATATATATATATATATATATATATATATGGGTGGCCGGTGAACGGTTCTCCAGCGCGAGCAGTCGGTATTTTTCAATCAAGAAACTCGCTAGAAGACGCTGCCTGCGTCAAGCTTGTCTCTCGCGGGTGAGGGCGCGTTCTCCTTCTTTGCGAGCTGGTAGCGCGTTCATCTAAGAAAGAGCGTTTCCATAGTCAACTCGCGCCTTTCACTCTCTCTGTCTCTCTCTCTCTCTCTCTCGCAAGACAGCAGATGGAAGAGTGAGAGAGCTCGCGCACCGGGAGGCACGCGCCGAGGGCGCGCCTCCCACACGCGCCCTCCTAGTAGGGCGTTCCTAGTAGGTAACGCGCTACTACAACGGACGGACAGACCCAAACCTTAAGGAGCTTCGCCCCTAAAAGAAATCCTGTCTTTTATACCTATACATTTGATAGTAAATCATGAATCTGTGTCAATGAGTGCAAATACTTAGGTCTCGTTATAGCCAATACCATTCATTGGGATTATAATATCACTGCTATCAATGAATTAGGTTATGTCAAAACTTCAATATTTAAGAATGTCTCTCAAAAGTACGTCCAGCATCTGCAAACTCGCCGTTTCGCAAGGTCTGGTACTACCAATCTTAGAATGTGCAAATGTTGCTTGGGACCCATTTACACAAACTAACACCCGCAATCTGGAAATAGCTCAAAGTAGGGCACTACGATTTATTTTCACTAGTTACGGTCGCTGATCTATACTCAGCTACTTAGCCAGGCAGGCCTGAAACGTATCGCTGTACGAAACAAAATCGCTCGTCTTATGTTCATGTTTGAAATTGTTAAGGTTAAGTTAAATAGCCTAACACGTGACTATGTTTGATTCTCTTCTGGTTAATCTACCAGACAACGACATTCCTTCTTAATCAGTTCCATTTCAATCTAAGAACAACGTCTTTAAGTATTGTTTTTTTTCCCCGAACCGAGTGAAGTCACCTCGATGTACACATAGTCATGAAGGTTGACATTGACCAATTCCAGGCTCTTCTCTAAGTGTACCTGCGTTGTTGTCTTGCATCTCTAAAGGCCTGTATTTGTGCTGCTTTAACGTGTAAAACATTAATATTTTACGTTAGTATTAACTGCTACATTACCTTGCATTGCCTGAATTTATCAATCGTGCTAACGATGTCGTTATATCTTGTTTTTGTACCACCCTGTTAGAACCCCTATCATTGGGGCTAGCAGTATAATAAATAAATAAATAAATAAATAAATAAATAAATAAATAAATAAATAAATAAAAGTAGCCTAACTGAAGCAAGGAAGGAAGGAAGGGGAAAACAGAAAGGCAGGGAGGAGCCTAACTGAGCACTGCAGAGAGCATACGGGTGTGCTTATATTCCGCTAGTCTTCCGTGATCGGCCGGTCATGTTATCGCGGACGGGTAGTAGATGGAATATAATTATATTATCTGAAAAAGCGGACAAGCAAGTTGAAATACCGCAGATATCGGTTCACTAACACACAGAATCAAGTAGAGCAGCATGGCGAGCGAGAGCCAATGTGCGGCTAGCGAGCGCACTTTCCTTTTTTAGCAAGCAGCTGGCTGATGACCTGCTGAGAAAAAAGGCCTGGCGACACAGCTTGACAAGGCGCCAGCGGTCTCGACCGTTTGTCATCCCTGTCGAGGTTCTGCCCGAGCTGCTGGCCACAGCGAGTGCCACCATTCTCTCTGTTGCGGAAACCACGGGCTATAGGCGAAAGGGTCCGTTAGAGTTGTAAAGCGGGTGGCCATTCAGCATCGATCGAAAGTAAATGTTGATACTTAAATACCTAATCAACCAGTAAACAGCACCGCTGGATTATCATCACATAACGTCAGCACGTAGGAAAAAAGATAAACACTCACACGAAGGTAGTTATAGTCTGGTGTTTTGTTTATCAAACATTGATGTGAAGTAAGCCGCTGTCAACATAGGCAATATAAGTATCACGTGGACCATACACAAGCACAGGCGTCGCCAGAGGGGGTTTGGAGGAGGGGGGGGGGGGTGTTCAATCCATTCCCAAAGTTTGTATGCACATATATACGCATGAACATAACACATACATGCACATACACAAACGAGGCTCGGACCCCTACCGAAATAAAACTCTGGCTACGCCCCTGTACACAAGCGCACAATAGTAGGGTCTGCAGAAATTCTTTGAAAGTGCATTGTCATAATGTACAGTCTACGAAATTAGTTTAAAAAAAGCCTTGCAATCGACAATGCATGAACACAGAGGCGAGCCTTTATGCTCACTTTACTTTCTGTTTGCTTTCAGATTTCAATTACTATACTTGCTGGTGCAAGTTAGTTGCACAATTAATTAGAATGAATCCCGCATCAGCGAGCATGTAAGAAGCACTTGCTGAAAAACCTTGTCGAAAACGCGAGTTATGCAGTACGTATTTCGCCTTGCATAGAACTGCCAAGGGTGAGTTGAGGTTTAGCGTTTAATAGATTTGAGAAGATCGTAGAGACAATGGTAATTAGCACACCGTTCGTTAGCTTATAAAGCTGAGGACCTCAGACTGCGAAGTAACCCACCCTCACGGATGAAACGATTGCCGCGAAGCACGACGCACGCCACCCCGGCATGCGATTAGCATGCGATGTGTCCGGGGGAGGGGGGGGGGGGGGGGGTAATATGTCGTAGTCGGACAGGGCACACACAGCTGCACAACAACGAATATGTGCCTCTGGGGACCAGTGTGGTTTCATCAGTCGGGTAGGTATGCTGCAAGGGTCTTTCTCTAATGAACCCAATAAAAACGTGAGTCCTAGCGCGCTTGCCACACTGGAAACAACGCCCACCAGAAATACATCAGGCACGTCACGAATCCTGCCCATTCGGTTGTGTAAGCGAGTGGGCTGCAATCGGGATAAATATCCTCTCTATGAGGTACTACTTGTGTAACATGTGTAACACCCCAACCTGAATCACGGCAATGAGATAGTACTAGAGATACGTGGCTTTTAGTGCCCCGTGGGGACGATCCATGGTGCTTAGTATAGCAATGGGCACTTCAATCAGTGGTCTCCTTTCCGTAAGTTAGGTAACATAGCAGTGACGACGTAGAGCCCCAGTAGCATGACTTCGCTGTTTTCACACGCGTAAGAAAAAAGTGTTGCAATAGTAGATGCAGCGATTAAATGTTTTGTTCTTTATATAAGCCAAATGAGATAATTAAACCAGGTTTTGTTAAAAAGCGGAGGTGCTGCTGTTTAGTGTGAAAGAAGTATAAGTTGATTTTGAAACATTAGCTGATTCGAAGTTCGCTGGATCGAATCCCGACCAGCGGCAGCTGCATTTTGATGGAGGCGAAATGTTCAGGCCCGTGTACTGCGCGATGCCAGTGCCCGTTAAAGAGACCCAGATGGCTGAAACTTCCATAGCCCTCCACTAAACGGCGTCCTCTCATAATTAGATCATGGTTATGGGACGTAAAACTCGAGAAATCAGTCATCCTGAAACTTCTGCGCACGAAAACACAGTGACAAAGAACAGAAGACAAAACGACGAGCAGCTTTCTAACAAATGGTTCATTTTCGGAAAACCATTCGCTTAAGAACCAGCTGATCTGTCCGATCTAGTCAGTATAGCAGTGAAGAGCACATGTAACAATAACGTGTGTTAAAAGCTACCGGCCTGCGCGGCCTAGTCAACCGAACACAACAGTGAGGCATAATGCAACACTTGTAAAAGGTAGTTTAGAGACGTGGTGAAATGGAAGCAAAATATTTACTTCAATCGAGTCACCGGAAAGGTGACTGATGCACTTTGTTTCTCAATCAAGGACGCTTTTAAAATTTCTCTCGAAGTCCGATTTATATGTTCGAACAAGATGGCTGTGTTTCTTGTGCGAGGCGTGCACGCACAGTTACGACAATGCATACAAAGATGTGTACTAGGGCGGCCTTTTGAAAGTGAGCGAATGTTCACTCAGTCTAGTGTAGCATTTATGCATTTGCCGGTCTGCCCTACGTAAAGATGCCTGCACGTCGTATGGAACGCTGTACACTACACTGCACACACAAACAACAAATTGGTTATACGCAGATGTTTTATACCCACATTCTGTAGCTTCCTCCCTTTCACTTTCTCTTTACCCGATAATAAACAGCCCCGATTTTCTTTTTTTTTGTTTATTTTTGCACAAAACACAACTTCGCAAGTCCCAGCAACCTTTTTTATTCTGTTGAAATGCCATGCACGTATGAAATCACTGTAATCTTCGCAGATGATTTTTTCTTGATTGCATGAAGCCTACATCACAACGAGTGGGTACCAGCCTCTTGCAAACAATTAATTTCCTCTAAAAAAAGCAAGGCTAATGGCGTGATAACGACACTTTAACATCGAGGACCATAAACAAGAAATAACTGTGCCGTTCTTGACAAGCCTGGAATGTTTGGAGGCAAACTTCATAAGCAGCTTCCCAACTAGGAGCGAGAAGGAGGAACACACATGTACCAGGTAGAAATTCTAGCTTAAGATCAAGAAATTGCAGCTCCTTATCCGGATACCGGTGTTTCGGAAGGCTAGTACCACCCGACCTTTGAATGCATTTTGTCAGCTTGATCACCCAAAACCGTCATTTAAGTATCTAAATTTTCCCCACCACACCATGTAAATCTTTTTGCAGCTGTCAACGCTTCTCCTAAAAAATGCTACTAAGTATGGCAGATACCTTTTAAACCGATGCACACGCCCAATAAATGAGAAGTCATCCCATACACGCTGAGGAAAGCCACCTTATCGTTTGCTTTGTGATGCGGCCCTTAACACTTGCATTAGAGGTCCATGGGGCAAAGAATAACACAGATCGTGAACATATATGCTGAATCCCCAGGTGCAACTTCCACTTTCTAATGCCATAAATTTCACAAGGCATTTCGAATTTTCCAAGTTGTGTTTAGTTGACTGGGTCCCGCAGGTCCGTGGCTTTTATCCCAAGTGATTTTTACATTCGGTATTGATTGTTATGTTGACTGGATCGCGTAGATCTGCAGGTTTTTAAGGGAACTTTTTTTCGGAAATAAACCAGCTGTTGAAAAGTGGTCGTCCTTATGTCTTCTGTTCTTCGTCCCAGAGTTTTCGCGGGAAAAATTCGAAGATGAATTTGTTCCAACTAGTCCGGTTTGCACTTTTGCTTCAGAAGTATAGGTTTTCAGTTCGGAAACGTTCCTGCTGGAATGTTGATTGATTTCTGGGGTTTTCCGTCATAAAATTACGACATTATTATGAGAGACACCGCTGTGAAGGGCTCCGGAAGTCGCGACTACCTGGAGTTCTTTAACGTGCGCTGATCGCACAACGCATGGGCCTCAACGTTTCGCCTCCATCGTAATGCAGCCGCCGTGCCCCAGATGCGATCCCGCGATCTCCGGATCATCAGCCGAGTGCCATAGCCACTAGACCACCATGGCGGGCCTGCGAGGATGTCTTTAGATCGCACATAATGTAAAGGAATAGCAAGGATGAGTAGAAGAATGCGCGATAGATTTGTCCGAAAGTCCAAAATTACAAAGGAATAGTGACTATTATGCGTGCCAACATTCGTAAAAACTGAGAGAAGTATCCCTCGAAAGGTCATCGAAACGTAGCAGAGCTGCGGACTAACCTTCGTCCGAGGTGATGTATAAGCACGTGCTGTACGTTGTTAACTAGTCTATTTTACGCCCTTAGGAAGCCTGCACATTTATTGAACACATGAGACAGCGAAAAGTGACGCTTTTAGGATGGTCACATTCCATAATTGTGAAAGTAACAAAGAATGCGCCAGAGTAGCAGCAAATATTGCACACGTCAAATGCTGCTGTGGTCGTGCGTTTGCTTCTTTCTTTTCGTGTATTCAGAGGCGCCATACTTGAAAATGAGCGCTGAGAGCACTGTCATAAGAGTGCGCCAATAGCAAAATACGTTAAGCTGCCACGCCCGCCAAATTTAACCCCCACCCTGCGGCCAGTTGCACCACGTCGCACTAATGACGTTGGCGACACGTCCGAAAGACCGGCCTTTCTTGTGGAAATCTGAAAGCAGCTTTCGATGTCACGAATTTCAGAAGGTCCATCCATGTCGCTAATGGCCTATCCCCACTTATGCAAGACAGCGTCAAGGGAAAGGTTCTGAATTGGCTAACATGACCTGTCACGACAGCTCTCGCCACTACCGCTTCGGGCACCATATTACGGGCTGTAGCCAGCGCACCGCTGGGGCGAGGCATGAATGAGGTGCCTGATGCGACCGTCAGGCATTTTCAGGACCCAGTGAACAACAAAGGCATTTGTGATATGGAACTCGGCCCGTAGTTGCGCTATAGAGTCACATCACCAAATAGCCCTCCTTCCCTAGAGCCCTGCCCATGTGTCAGTCACACCAAGCAGACCACTCTCGTTCCACAAAGGTCGTCACTAGTGCGTCGTATTCGAATACAGACACATATCTCTCAAATAGCTGTCGTTCCCCAATGCTTTTACTTAGCGTAGAGTATCAGGCTAAAACCACATCTCTCTCTTTCACTAGAGTTCTTCCCTAGTGTATTCCAAACTAGAAGAAAAGCTCAGGGGAAGATGGATGCTTGAATCGATGAACAAATCGCAAAATACGATTTAGAACAGGGAATGCCGCAGGAGCCAACGTTTCGATACGGTATCCATTCTCTTCCCCAAAGCATCTCCCTAGTGCACAGTATAAGGCTCACTCAGGCGACATCACTCAGATCAACTTCCTTTCTCAAAGGACTTCCTTTGTGTTTAGCATCTGTTAAAGCCCCACCACTCAGATCACACTCTTTCCACAAAGCTCTTCCATAGTGTAATATATCAGGAAAATGTCCCATATCTCTAAACACTCTTCTTCCCCAAAGCCCTTCCTTAGTGCACAGTATCAGGCTAACACCCTCCTTCCCCCAAGGCCTTCCCTAGCCTATAGTATCAGGCTACAGTCACACCATCGATTACATTTACTCTCTTTCTCAGCTTGTGCGATATCTTTGCGCATTCCTGGTATGACGTATCCTGTATCTCAATATTATATTTTCTCAAGATAGATAACTTAACAGAAATTTTGGGCATTTTTTCTTTTGTATTGATGTACCTGCCACCTAGACAAGAAGTATGTCTTTCTCCTGCTTCACAACTAGTGACTCTGGCATTGCAGTTCGTTTTGCTGATCTGGATTTCAAATGAATTAACGAAAATTAGCACGTGCAGCGCAGGTTGCGTAGATGACCTTGAGTTTATAGATATGTTTTAAGGCTTTACTTCTACAAGCAACAACAAGGAACACGATATTTGGGGACTCTGGAACAACTTGAGGGCTTGAACGTCTACTTACATCGCACGCCAGAGCTATTTACTTTTAAAGGGACTGTCTACCGTCCTTCATCGTCCTCTCGTTTTTTGGCTCAATAGAAAGTGTACATTTCGAAATGTCCCAGTGTGCAGTGGTTTCTCCAGAAAGTGAGTAGAAATGATTAAAATAAAACAGAATCTTTTTATCTACGAAGTCGCTCCTATTCTACGTGTAAAGCCGCCGACAACAATGGTTACTGCGCGCGATGTGTCGTCGTCTCCCCAAGCAACCCTTTCAGGCACGGGCGGCCTCTTCCCAAGAGGAACCGGTTCCAAGGACGACATTCCAAAGGTGACGAGGAAGAGAGGCGAGGGAAAGACGGCGCGCTGGGGTGGGCTTCGGACGTCCTGAAAACAAGGCAGCGCTGCACGCGTGACAAGAGCAGGACTAAGACAATACGAAGGCAGCGCCACCTGCACCATCTCGAAGAAAGCAGAGAAAATAACGAATTGGTCTTGCACGCTATAAGAAGGTGTCTTATAGGGTGAAGTACACTTGCAAGGCATAAATACTGATTTTCAGCAGAATATGTGCACCTGCGTGGAGTTGTTCTGTCGCACCTTGGAAATTGAAAAAGACGTTGTTGGGTGACGCTAGGTGTGTTGTTCTCACCTTTATTTAGAGCAAAATTATAAAAGAAGATGTACATCCTTTCTTTGTGTCGTAAAAGCGTGCTGGTTGCCGTTGATGTGACGCACGATCTTCCGATTTTTATCACGATCTAAAGAAAGCTTTCCGCGCGGTAGAAATTCCCTTTAAACAGTCCAATGCTTAATGCTACCGGTATATGAACCCGCGACCTTGCTCTCGACAAAACTACACCCTAATTACTACGCTAAGCGCCACACTGGGTCAGATTCCAAGCAACCCGAGATGAGCGCCCACATTGAATGAAAAGCGCAGACGCCAATCACTTGCTCCAGAGGAAAAAAGAAAAAAAAGGACATGTCGTTCAACTTAATCTCGCCCGCACAAGCGGAAAGGTCACGCGAAATGCTGAAGTTGTATTCCAGAGGAAAAAGACAGTCTGGTTAATGGCACGTCAATGCGATCGCCATTACTTAAGAAACCTCTCTACAGGGGCACATTGGCTCACGGACAGTTCATTTAAACAGGCGATATTTCTTACTTTCCCTTTTCTGCAGCTTTCTTGCGGCAGATCGAAAACACGGTTGATTGCTACACTATAAGGCGCTCGTGGTGCCTATAGAGAAGTGTGCTCATTCCCGCGTAGGCAGTAATCGTTTCGTGGCAGTCTGGGGATCGCAGGCCATTTACGTCTTTTGTTACGACAGAAAGAGAGAGGGGGAAAGAGACAGAGGAGCAGAGGATGCGACTACAGAAGGAAATTATGTCTGTAGAACAACATTAAGCAAAAGCCATTGCTAAGGTGAGGAAAATTAGGTGTCTGGTCATTTACAGAGCGTGCTTTCATTTCTGTAGTTAACTAGGATGGAAAGGATAGGAAAAAAAGAGCGGCCAGGACGTCGAGTACGTCTTGAGAGTGGAAAGGTCCACTCTCATTCTTAAATGTCGAGAGAAGACTGAGAAGTTAGTCCACAAGGGCCAACTATACCGAGACCACAGATGTAATAATAGAAAGTTTATAGTGTCATCCTTGCGATGACGACTAAAATTGGAGCAGAAATGTCACCTGCGCGAGTTGGAGGAGAGAATAGCTCTCGTAATGCTCGATGCGGGATCGCACTGAGCAAATTAGGCAATTATCATGCAGGCATTGATCCACAGTATGTTGTGCAGCCGTCTTTCATCTAACGTAACTTGTTCGGTTTAAACATTGGGAAACGCATGAAACACAACTGACAAATTATACTGGAATAACCTGTTATTTGGCAAGGGAGACTTACCATCTGTATGCTCCAGTTATTTCACGAAAAGACTTACAATATTTGCGCCGATAACAACCACACGAAGATGCTTGCGCATGATCATTTGCCATAAAATGATGCCGATATGAATAACCGTGGTTTCGAGCTTGAATATATTATTACGTTGCGAATGTGCCACAAGGGATGTGCCACAACATGAAGAAGAAGAAGCAGAGCGGATGGTCAAGGAAGACGACGTTGGATCAGTTTTCGGTAGCGTTGGTCTGTGTCGACTTCCCCCGGTCTACGCCTTCTGAAAATAAACCTGAAACCACTACTGTGGACGTAACAGAGTGGTGGAGGTGCTGGGTGTATGTGAGCAGCCTGCGTCAGGGCAGTACATAAAAAAGTCTACTAGTTTAAAAACCGGCTGCTTTAGATCAACATGGAAACGAACGGCCCAGGCCGTTACGAAAGCGCCGATCGGTAATATTACGTTGCGAATGTGCCACAAGGGATGTGCCACAACATGAAGAAGAAGAAGCAGAGCGGATGGTCAAGGAAGACGACGTTGGATCAGTTTTCGGTAGCGTTGGTCTGTGTCGACTTCCCCCGGTCTACGCCTTCTGAAAATAAACCTTAAACCACTACTGTGGACGTAACAATATTATAGGGAAAGCAGAATACGGAACGATGCAAGAAAGAAAGAAAGAAAGAAAGAAAGAAAGAAAGAAAGAAAGAAAGAAAGAAAGAAAGAAAGAAAGAAAGAAAGAAAGAAAGAAAAGAAAGAAAGAAAGAAAGGTTTAAACATATGTGTTCGCGTTCAAGGGATCCGGAGCTCACGAGCAAGCGGAGCATTCTTGTTCAGTCGGACATTTTGTTCCCCACGCCACTACAGAAGCTACCCCGAGGCTTGACCGCCGGCCGGATATCGCAGTCAAGTACGCTTTTTCTTGATCTTTCAGAATAAAGATTCCGTGACAGGAATAAAGATAAGGATCGACAGCCACCACTGTGTCACTGCTGGGCTGCAACGCGCGGGATCGGAATGGAAAGCGCTCCTATTACGACGGCCATGTCCGTAGGAGACGGCGCTAAACCTCGGCGAAGACCATCGCGGATCTACTTTAAAGCCTGCATGTCGCACAATGCGAGGTACAGCACTTGAGTCTTGCGTACGGCGAGTACAGGAAGCAAAAAAAAACAAAAACCAAAAATAAACAAGGCATAATGGAAACGGGGTCAACGACAACGCGACAATGGCTCGCGGTCGTCCTGAACTGATGAAAAGAAACGGGAAAGAATACGACCTAGTATACAGTATATGGCTTCATGCGAGTTTTCGCGATTTCGCGAGCGAGGAGTGCGTATATGCGGATGCGGCATATCCTCAGGCACTGCGGCGTGTTTACCGGCTCGGCATCTTCACTCCGGCACATACGAGGAGCACTGGACCAAACGGGGCGAAGGAAGAAAAAAAACAACCAAAAAAAAGGGGGGAGGGAGGTACAGTCCCAATGCAGAGAAGCCTACGGCTTGTCGTCTTATCCAGCAGAACGGTGGCGTGGCAGCCGCTGCTGTGAACATATATATACGCGAACATGCGGACCGCACTCCCAGTCGCTATAAAAGCCGACAATGCACGGTCACCACTTCTAGCCAGTCGAGCAGAGCAAGCAGGCCCCTACAGCTACGAGAACAGAAAGAAAGAAATAAACAACGAAAGAAAGCAAGGAAGACGAACAAAGAGAGGTTGGTTTTATTGCTCCTCCTTCCTAACTTTACGCCTTCGCCTCGCTTGGCCTCGGGGCAGAGAACCCGATGCCGGCTCGCCGAGTCTATCGTCATCGCACCGTGCATGCTCGTACGAACTAAACAGCGCAGGACGAAGAAACGGAACGTATGCGGGGTCTTGGTTTTCACCGCATTCCTCGTGCTCTTTATTCGTCCCGTGAGGGGAGAAAAAAAAATATACCAATAAATGCCTTACGCTGTAGATCTCTCGAAGCTAAGCAGAGTTGCGAGGAGGATACAATCTGCGTAGGAACAGCGAAGGAGCTCGCAATAGCGACCTCCTCAACAAACAGCCCGGACGGGTGCGGAATAAACGAGCCTCGATACAAAGTATCTTCGGCCGCGAGGCACTGCGGAATTCGTATGTGGCGCGCAAGTTCTGGCTCTACTTTGTACAGCCTCTCTTCTTTTAATTTGTTACCTTGACTTTTTTTGTTCCGTCTCCGTTTGCGTAAGTCTTGTTTTCTCACGTCGGTGCCCTTCGCGAGAATTTCATGCAGCCGTATAACTTATGCTGCGGCAATGCAGGTCGACCGACATGGCGGCTGAGTTGCAGCACGCTGGTCGTTTCGAAGGTGGTACTCACATTCGTCGTAGTGTAGGACGTTATATGCTGCATCAAATGTTTAGCGCTACTTTAGACGTGGAGAGCACAGTTAAACACACGTGCATCAGCACCACATCTATTTGCTTGCGTTACTGCGAGATTAGATTCCTAAATAAGAGGTGATAGATGTATTTCTAGAACCTTATCTATGTTTCCCATTGACCTGGCGCATGCGCTCATTGTCTACATTTGTTAGAAAGGGTCACTTGTAGTGGTTTCAGTAAACATAGTTGTAGTAGCGCCCGTCCTGTGTGTTTAACTGTGCTGTCCATGTCTAAAGTAGCGCTAAACATCTGATGCAACATGTTTGACCGACTAGCCTCGCAATGTGTGTTGTTAAGCGAACGTTATATGCGTAGCTGATTGTTTCAATGAGACGAATAGAGAACGTGAATAAAAGAAAGTACCTTTTCCCAGCTGGCAAGTGAGGTAAGACTAAAGCTGGACAGTCCAACAGGCAATGTGGGAGGAATTTGCCAACGTTTGACAAGCTGTCCCAACATTCCATACATACGTGAGTGCTTACGACTAGTATATATAGTTGCATCGATTTGTATGCTATGTGAATGCGTCTGCGCAATTACTTCTTTAGCAAAGTCAGTGAAAAAAATGAAAGTGAGCGTTAATTACAGATGTCTGTTCCGCTACAAGTATGGCTTACGCCTTCATATGCGGTGTTTGAGAGAACAAAGCGAGAAAGAAATCTCCGTTAAGAATAAGTAAGCAAAACAAGTTCAAGGAAGATGCTGAAGGACCGCCTTAAGTTTTCAAGCTACATGTCTTATGCAGTGTTGTACGGAACGTCGTTCCAAGGAACGACGTTCCTGGAACTAGTTCCTTTTTGGAGGAACGAAGGAACGCCAGCGTTCCTTTAAGAGTTGGTGGAACTGTAACGGTAACGCGTTACATTTATGCAGTAACGGCAGAGGGAACGACGTTCCTTTTATAAGCGTTCCACAGGTCCGCATGCAGGACGGATAGGCCGGGCCACAACCGCCGAGGCCGAGCCTTGAGTCCCCGCTTCCCTGTTAGCAGTCTCCGTCACTCAAAAGAAAACTCCACGCAAAACGTCACTCCTTTACTCTCCCTCTTCGAGGCTTCGACGAGGGCGAAACTTCTCTTTCGCCAGTGTAAGCACACCGCACAAGTGCATTTCGTTACCCCTATACGGTGGCCTCGCACTGTCGCTGGGCGAAATGTTTCCGGCTGTCTACGGCAACGCAGGCGGAACCGCAGCCAGCCGCGAAATTCCTTTCGTCCCTTCAGATCCCGCCGCCAAGGCTCCCTTCGAACTAAGACACTGACAACGCGCGCTTTGCTCAATGTATTAGTTCTGAGAATGCGGTTACGGCTCAAACGTGTGGGCCTCGGCGCCAATGGCATTTCTTACGTAGGAGACCGCTAGGCGAAGCAGACGAGCAGCGGCAAATGTTACCGTGAAGTCAAGATAACGTGACGTGGCTAGCAGGCAGGCAGTGTCTCGGTCAACGTAGCTGTGTGCGGGCTGGCGATACTTAGCAGCCGGAAACGTGAACCACGAGAGTTTGGAGAGCAGAACTACAAGGCCAGCCAGCACGACCGAGCCGGCTGGGGTTTGTGAACAAAAGGGTGGCGTGGTCTCTTGTCAAACGTCCAACTGAAGATCGCTGAGAAGACATCAGCTGCTGTGTTTCCACGGACGCTCCCGGCTTGCTTATGTGGGGAATTGTAGGATTCTCCGAAAGTCGTGTTGCAAGCGACCATTCCGACGCATCATACTGTACTCGACACGCTGCCGGCCTCTGCTGATGGGGCGAGAACGTCCGCCGAAAAAGGAAAACTTGGCCCTCCTGCTGTGACGAAAGGGGTCGACGAAAGGGCCGTAGTTATGGCGAAACAACTCTCAGGTGCCAGCAGGGGTGCAGGAAATCGACAGGAAAGCGCGCGGGACGACACCAACCACGTGGTGAGGGGTAGAAGTCTTTCGCTTTATTTGAGCCAGTCTGAAGAGCAAGGAAGGGTCGTTCTGAAGGCTGGACACACTGCAATGATCTTTCACTTGGCATTCGAAAGTCACGGAACACCATCTCGCCTCCTGTGCCATCAGATTCTGTTGCAATGAGTGCCGATGTGGAATTATAGATTGCTTCCTGGCCATGACTACCCCCGATGTTTCAACCGACTGATCGCACGCCTGTGTTTAGCCCAATGTATGACTTATGCTCCATCAAAGAATACAAGTGGAGTGTCGAAAAGATCGGCGAGAAACTTAAAGAAGCACGTGCAGGTATGGTTTATTTAATGTTCTTTCTATTCGCATAACGAAAAGACAGCTTTGTGTTCTAAGTGTTGACTGATTGATTGATTTGTGGGGTTTAACGTCCCAAAATCAGCTGTGATTATGAGAGACGCCGTAGTGGAGGTCTCCAGAAATTTCGACCACCTGGGGTTCTTTAACGTGCACTGAAATCGCTCAGCACACGGGCCTCAACATTTCGCCTCCATCGAAATGCCGCGGCCGGGATTCGATCCCGCGACCCTCGCATCTGCAGCCGAGTACCTTAGCCACTAGACCACCGTGGCAGGGCACGGTGTTCTAAGTGTAAATCGGCCCATTTGTTACTTTCTTGTTCACATTAGGTATGATTTCTACTATATCTTGATCTCATAAGAACTAGAGCCACGCTCAATAGCACGTGCACACGTTTTTGCTACTTGGGTTGTGCGGTTGTGCTGCTGCGAACCTTTCAAGCGTGACATACGTCATTTTTGTTTTCAGACATCATTTCTTGGTTGGCTTCCGATGAAATGATGCACGTGAGGCGATTTATTTATTTATTTATTTATTTATTTATTTATTTATTTATTTATTTATTTATTTATTCTCCACATATTAATGTAATTTCACTATTGCATGAAAGTGGGGCTGCTGTGGAAATTGAACAGACAAAGCGTACTCCTTAGGACGCCATAAGAAAAAAGATACTCCTACGTCGTCGTCGGTAAGCTCATCAGCTGATCATGCAGTTCGAATTCTCCACACCGACACACGCTGCGCACCACCATAAATAACAGCGAAAGAACAGTATCACAAATGCTTTAAAATTGTGGGACCTAAGCAAAATAATATATTCAGAACTGTCAATTAGACTACTAAATGACTAAAAAGACTACTAATACTGAGGGAAGAAATTTAGGGCAGCAAATGATGACGACATATCGGGAAATCTTGTTGCAGTATTGATAGACGCGGGTGAAGCATGAGCTATTATTTATTTATTTATCTTTATTTATTTAAAAATACCTTACAGGCCTCCAAAGAAGCATTGTGTAAGGGGGGCATTACAAAAAAAGAGTGAACTTCCGCAGCACATTCTTTTTACAATATGCATGAGAAGCAGTCACGCACAGAGTCACAATGAGGGAGAAGTGCACTGCAAAGTAATTAATTAAAGCAGCATCGGTAAAAAAAAAGACAGCTGATGTAAATTGATGTAAATCGACAGGTCTACAGCATACATAGCTTTTAGTGTTAAATGTAGGCTTGCTACTCATAATGTCTCATGTGTTGGTGAATGTGAGTGACTCTCTATCTGCGCACCTGAGGAGCACTATTCTGGCTACTCATTGGCAGACCCATTATGTGTTGCACGCTGTGAACAATTCGGGACTACGTTCGGTGCTCCCTGAAAAAATGTCTAGAAGCATTTATTTCCATATTTTCTATCTCGGTAATCTGCTGCTGGTAAGGTTCAAGTTCACGAAATGTACGTAGCTCGATTGAATTTAAAGCGTTTAAGTCACTTAATTTCAGCTCACAGTTTTCCGAGACTATTTTGAATCTTAAAAATCAAATGTAACGTAAATGTAACGACACGTTACAATTTCCGAAATGGAACTGGAACGCGTTCCTTTCTGATTGAAGGAACTTGTAACGGGAACTCGTTACAAAATCGGGAAGGAACGAGGAACGAGCTTTCGTTCCTGTTTTGGAGGAACGTGTACAACACTGGTCTTATGTTATCGTAAAGCTCTTTGCCTTCTCTTTAACTATTTGCGCACAGGGTCTTTTGTGCATTGTAGGGCACTCACTCTATAACATCTTATTGGTCATGCGGACAGTCCAAATTGCGAGGAAAGCGGCACTCCTAAGTCGATGGAACACGTCATGTGCATATATCTGCCCGCGATTTGATTTAGACAGACAATCGATGAAAGGCATTTTGTTGAACCTTATTCTTTAACCATTGAGTGCGAAGATTCTATTGGGACTTCTGCCCGATCCTCGTCGCCAGCCTGATAGTCTCAAGGCTCTCAGCAAATTTTTACATGAGAGTGGACTGGACAAAGGACTTTGAAGAGTATTGGGCCGTTTAATTGCTTCAATAACCATCTCCATTCTCATAATGCATGCAGTCTTTTTCTTTGTACACTCATTTACCTTACCCCTTCACCAAGTAGCAGGCTAGGACATCTTTTCTGGCCAAACTTTCAGCTTTTCTTTCACAATAGATTTCTCTCTTTTATAGGACACTCGAAATCTCTTTTTAATCTATCCACACCGGCGCTGAAATGCTATTCTCGAGAACAAGTTTTCATTCCCGGTCACGGCGGTCACATTTAAATGAGGCGAAATGCATAAAGACTACGTACTTATATTTATGGCGTGTTAATTAAGTTCCAGGGTTCAAAATTGTGACAACAGCCGCCAAAGCAACAGTTATATCGGTAAAGCATGCAGCTTTCACATGCAAGTGGAAATACTGCTTTCAGAGCAATCCAAACTAGAAGAGAAGCTGAGGGGACGATGGAGGCTTGAATCGACGAAGAGATCGCTCAAAACGAAGCAGAACAAGGAATATCGCTGGATCCAACGTTTCGACAAGGGGACTTGTCTTCGTCAGGACGGTAACTTCGTCAGGTTGTCGTCCTGACGAAGCCAGGTCCAATTGTCGAAACGCGCAATGTTGCCGTCTTGACGAAGAAACGACCACTATAGTCGAAACGCTGGCGCCAGCGACATTCCCTATTCTACATGTTTTCAGAGCAAATATTTCTGAAAATCTTCAAGTGACCTTTGTTGCTAAGGGAACGTTGCTGCGCGAAGTGCGCGATAGTATTCCGGTGCAGAATAAAAGAGCACAGGTAGTTTACAGACTCAACGTCGACTAAAATGCGCCGAAAAACGAGCAGAAAAACAGCTGCCGCCTACGGTTCGAGATTGAATGGCAGTACACAGGGAAAGCAAACCAATAGTGCGCGACAAAAGTAAGAACGAAAACTCTCCTCGTACGTACGAGACGCATAAAATAAAGCGGACTAGTAAGCATCTATAACACGCATCTATAGCACGCTGCAAGAAGAAACAAACACTGAGACGGGGGCAGCAATGTACGAGAAAGCGTAGTGAGAGATGCAAGCGCAGGGAAAGCAAACAGACGCGACAGGAAAGCTCACAGGCAGATCGGGAACAACGGAATGCGAAGCACAACAAAATCCAATGGTAACAAAGGAAGAAACTCAGCAACAACTCGAACGAAAGGGTGAGTGAAAGGGGCTTCTATCAAGCCAGGTTATCCGAGAGAGCGAGCCATCTCGGCTGTGTTTATCGAACGCGAGCCGGTAACGAGGTTAGGAGAAACGCAGCAGCCACCCGAAGGCACGCGGGAAGCAAGCGATGGCTCTTCTCTCGACTTCTCGGGACGGATGAGCTTCTCTCGCACGAACTTCCAGTCTCGTTAAAGTAGAAAGTTATAGCATTTGTTTTACCGCCTCTATTCTTCAGTTTGGACAGCAGTGACAGTTGTGTGCGTTCCAAATAGTGAGCGCGATGTCGCATACAGTACTGCGCGTCGACAATGTGTGAATGTACAGTTCATTCTACCATTGCATAGTCAGCTTCAATATACTTCGTCTTCCTTCCCATGTCTTCGCGTTCTTCTTTCTGACGGTGACGTATACTTGGTAAGCTAGAGCCAAACCTTTTGTCCTAATGTCCGTTCCTTTTTCTTCAAAATAAGTCGGTATATGGTGCATACAATGTAGTGACTGATATGTACCATATAACGTAAAAAAATGGTACATGCCATATACTGAAAAAAATTTAAATATGGGCCGTTCAGTCGGTCCATCCGCCGTTCCTCAGTTTGTTACTCTATTTGTAGCTTTTGTAAGAAATTAATTTGTTATTTTTTTCTCAATATTATCGCTTGCTCCTGTTACGTTCTACTTTCATATCTTTTCGTAGAACGTACCAGTCGCAGTGCTTACACTCGGCAATACCCCTTTATTAAATAAGTATGACTAGGCGCATCGGTTTTCCAGTATAAAAGGACAACTAAAGAAAACGTGACAATAAAAAAGAAAGAATAAAGAAAGAGTACTTAAAAGCCCGCTATCAAGCTAATCGATTATCTGTTTGCATTGGAAGGATCTCGTTTCTTTAACAAGATCGAGGGAAAAGACTATATATAGCGACGGTATACGTTTGAGAGACGTGGCCGGGTTCGAGACTGTGCATATTCCGGAAATTGGACGACGCCTGATCTTTATCCGCCAGGATCCTGTCGCACGAAGGCAATCCACGTGGGTTGCCTTTTTTTACTGTTTATCGGATGCACGTCGCGGCTTATTTTCTAAGGAAACCAAAATCCTGTAATCCTCGCGTATGCGCCCGAGAAAGTGACTCGAGGTCAATTTTATTAGGACCTCTTCTACAGCGTCGAGCCATTATACTTCCCTCAGACTCTTTCTGATTTTCTCCATTTATACTATCTCTCTTCCGGCCCTAGGATAACTTGAAACACGAGAAGAAAATAAGTGATCAGAAACACAGCAAAGTTTGTTCTTCGTGAAGTGCGACATGTAATCGCTGAGTAGTCCGCTTACAAACATGGAGCATTTCGGAGAGTATTGAAGTCTGCTGTGAGTGTCATATGAAAGGCATGTGAAACTAGAAATTCAGGGCACTGCAGTGGAGTACTGTTGAAAGTCGTCGTGTCTGAATATATGCCCACATTACGAGGACTTGCAGCTCGGTGTATTCGGCTTCCTTACAAAAGCACTCGTCTCTGTATGTGCACGAATACTAGATGATATTTTAGGAAAATATGATAGCTTTTTCCTCCTTCCTCGAAACATGTCCTCGAAACAAGTGTCTCGGGGACGGAGTGACTATCTATAGTCCATGCACCGTTACGCTTGAATAACGTAATAGCGGCACTGATTTTGGTGTGGATGCGTAAGAGGTAACGTCAAAGGTTAATCGATTCAGTATACTGTGCTCAAGCTGCGGATCATAATTCACTCAGTCTAATATGTAGGAACACTGCACAGACTTTTCAGCCATACCTGTTTTAGCGATCTATTGCAACACCAGAGATACTGCAGCGACAACGCAAACGACACAAAGAGGACAGAGGAAAGGAAAAAAAAAATGTTGCGAAAACGGCACCCGTCTGGGTCTCATTTCCGGAGCCGCATCTCATGGGACTTCCGGGGACAGCAGCATGGTGCTTGGCGTGCTTCCTCTGTTTCTCACAGACAGCTCATATGTAAGACTGTGAGAGCACTTACATGCACCTGGAGTTTTGGAAATGAAAAAAAAAAATCAAAGAAACTTCCCTGTTTCCTCTACTTGAAAACACAAGAGTACAACAGAAACGACATAAAACGACATTGAGCCGCTTCCATCGTTGCATGGTTACCCGTGGTGCCCAAAAAGGAGGTGGGCTGCAAGAGGATTAAGTGCAACGAGCTCGTGATCCGATGGAAGGCAAGCCTCTCTCGTCGTCTCGTCGTCTCTTATCCTTTGCTGGGAGCACCGGAGACTTCCGATCTACGATAGTGAACAGAGAAAAAAAAGGCCTCTGCGTGAGGCTCACCACTAGCTCAATGCTTTTGACCTTTAACCTTTTAACAAGCTTTAGTCGCGTCATTTGAATCTTGTTTCGCCGTAACAATGACTGGACAATCAATATAAGTAACACCTTGCATTACGAGCTGTTGAGTGTGAAGCCTACTCCCTGCCCAAGCAAAATTGGCCGACCATCGCCTTTTGGCCAGTGTTGGTCCTCGCTCGGCTACAGGTTCTGTGCCGACTCAGTTGCCGTAAGTGTTCGGGTAGTACACGGGCGGGCATAGGCTGCCGACCACATTGGCGCTAGATTGGCCATCGACGGCGGCACGAGGTAGCTGGAGACTGTAGCGCCGAGCGCGCGCTTTTGTGCTGGCCAGAGGGCTCGTTTGTGCGTCGGCCAAACGTGCTTTACCGAGTGCGGTGGTGGAGTGCCTTTTATTTCCATTTCACAGCCATCGGAGTTTTTTCTTTTCGCCTTGCCTGCAGAGGGCAAGGGCGCGGGAATGCGATCATGGCTTGGCTCGAGTAGCAGCAGCCTCTCAGCTACGAAATTCTTGAGAAGATCTCCGTATACCCAGAGTAACATAGATCACAGGAGTGACTATCTTAGGTTCTTTACATAGATCACACGAATGACAATCATTGGTTCCTTAAACAAACACTCAACAAGCACTGAGCCCTAAAGATTCCACTAGAATATTGTAGCACCGAGCACTGCTTATCGCAACCAAAGTAATGTCGGTGCGAAGCACGCAAGAAACAATACGCCAGGTCTATCACCCTAAGAATGCTTCGGCGCGAACTATTTTAGAAACAGGCAGCCTCCTTCATTTGGGGATCTGTAGCGACCCTCAGCCATTACTGATAAATACGCCCTTTGTCCTGTTTTTCCCTACTGGAGGGTGCCAGTACCGACGAGTTGAAGAAGAGAACAAAACACGACCGCCGTTGCTCAGTAGGTGAATTCTTCGTATGAGCCGAGGTGGTCGTGCACAGGTACAATTTAGACCATGACGAAGTCTTGCACTGGTAAAAATACACTACCGCAAATTCATTTTTCATTATCATTATATTGTACCAACCCCTCAAACGACTAGAAACCTGTAGCGACTACGAATTCAAAGCACAGTAACCGTCTCGGACTGGGGTCCAAAACAACAAGCAGTCGGGTTCATCCCCGGCGTCGCTCATAATGCGCGCGGTTCCACAGAGACACGGAGAGCAGGAGGAGCCGTGCTTTTTTCTTCCTTTTTTTTTCAGTAGACGCCCCACTACTCACCCCACCCCGCTGCGTCAAACCACAAATCTTCGCCCCTCGTTCGCACTGATACACGGCTTGGCTCTGTGTCGTTTCCGGTCGTTTCGCGCACGGCGTTTTTTTTTTTTTTACCATTGCGTGTGCGTGCGTGTGTGTGGGCGTGTGCGTGTCCTTCGGAAGCTGCTGGGGACGGGCGATTTGTGGAAGTCTTCATTCCAGTCTTGCGAGCGCCTCGTGTTGTGTCTTCTGAGGGCTCCTGGCAAGAAGCTGCAAGCACGGTGCACACACTCGCAAAGTGGTTTGGAAGAGGAAAACGCTAACTCTGCAACCCTTGAAGAGAGGAAGGCTCGACGACACCCCATAGTGCGGTCTGCGACAACTTCGACCACCTGGACGTTGACGTCGCACACTCGAGGATTTGTAGCGTATCGCCTCGATCGAACGTTCCTCTTTATGCGCTCGCTTGGCTTGCCGTTCGACTTGAGGATCTCCAAAGTTTTTCTAGGTAAGTAGGATGTTCCCCGTCATGTTTATTCTATCGCACGCATTTTTGTCACAGCGTGCATCACCGCCTTTACGGCGCGTGTCAGTTACATTCATGTGTGGTGATGGAAAAATGTAAGGTGAGCGTCGCTGGTGCCGCGTAACAGCACTGAAGCCACAAGTGTCGGCCCAACGCGTGATCTCGTGAGAACACCTGTTCGTTGTAATGCGGCGATGTTACGGCAGCGCAGACGCACAAATTTACTAAGGCTCTCAGAGGTCATGTAACACGACCTAATTACCGAAAAAAGGAATCGCAAGGACCACCTCTCTAGTTAAGACTGTATGTGTGAATTTGCTTCCTCCGTAAACGCATGCCTTCAGGCTCCTTTTGTTGCTTATGCTCATGCGTATCGCATTATTGCTCCACCACTTGCAATAAACGAACATCAATTATTTTACTCTGTTCACATAATTATTTCCATTTGTTTGATGGTAAGTGATTATGAAACCAAAAAAAGAAGGATGACCATTACTTTTTCTTACATTTCGTGCCGTTGCCCTTTGATACGGGCAGGACGGCGTGTGTTGTTTGTTTTCTTCTCTTAAACCTTATTTTGTGGCTACTTAGGAAGTTTCATCATCATCATCGTCATCATCATCAGCCTGTTTAGGTCCATTGCAGGACGAAGGCCTCTCCCAACGATTTCCAATCCGCCCTATCCTGAGCGAGTTGGTTCCACTTTATGCCCGCAAACTTTTTTATTTCATCGCTTCATTTAACCTTTTACCTGCCTCTGATGCGTTTTCCCTCTCTTGGTATCCGTTCCGTCGCTCTTACTGTCCATCTGTTATCTTTCCTCCTCATGACATGTCCTGCCCAGGTCCACTTCGTTCTTTTAATTGATATAATAATATCGGCTACTCAGGATTTTCTTCTGGTTTCTGTCTGTTACTATATTTAAAGGCGCTGTGCGGTCTAGCTTAAGCCGAAATTTGAAGGTAGCATAGCTAGAGTGTACTAGAAAGTACACTCTAGCATAGCTGTTCCCACATTTTTCTCTCTTCTTTTTTTTTTTTTTTTTGGTTCTCAAGGAATTGTAAACGTTTCGGAAATTGCGAAAACCGCTTATGCAGCAATCTTGAAAAGTTATGAAGCGTAGTAAATTTTGCCCGTGCTTATTTTTGCTGCATGTACTTGCAAAAATAAAAGCTAGATTTGTTGCGCCAACGGGCGGCGCATTTCGGCGATACCAGCTTGACGAACCGCAAGAAAGAAATAAACGAATTCATTTCGGATTCTGATTCAAGCACGTTCCATTTCGCTCCGGCTAAATTCCAGTTCGCATAAATAAAAATCTATGACGGTCCGTGAACCTGTTCTCAACAATGAACCAGCTCACGAACCATTTCGGCAAGGTAAAATGAACACGTTCTACACTTCTGGTTTAATTATGCTAACTCAAACACTCCTGACAGCACTGCTCAAACGCCTACACAGCCTGCACTCATAAGTTTCCCACTACTCGTGTTTTGATGTCTTAACTTAATGTTTTTAATCATTTGGTGCGGAGAGCTAATGAGTCAACCGTAAGCTTTATAAGGATGCGGGAGAAAGTGAGCGTCGACAGATTGGAAACAGACATCCGTGTATTTATATAAACTAATTTCAGTGGATATAGCTACAACTGATATGCCCAAGAACGAGACCGTGAATAAGTCAAAAAAGAAGTACAAGCGCTCAGTACACAAATATTTTAGATAATTGTTTAGTACGAAAAATCCTTGTGACCTCCAGCCGATTCTACGTCCACCGCTCGACGTCGAATTTGCCCTGTCGTACGCGAAATGGTTCTATTTTATGGCTGCGCGCACTTCCTTATTTCATCAACGCTCACAAACAGGCAACGCAGAATGTACTAACAGAGTACAATAACTGATTCGTAGTCAAAGTCCTATCTCAACCTAATAAATCGGAACAGACAATATTACTCTGAAACGAGTGTCAAATTGATAATCGCAAACAGTCGAGATTGTCAACATACTTCCTCTAGGCCTGCAAAGCGCAGCCCAAGGGACTGTCGGCGCCAGTACCCCGAGCGTGGGAGGGGGGACTCGCTCCTCTCCAGCCGTTTCGTGGCCAGCTTGTGGAAGAAATTCGATATCCGCTTCGGCACGGCGAGCGCGGTGCGCATTCATCACGGTGTGCGTGCAAGAGGGAACTCCTTGGTTTCGGCGGCTGCGTTTGTTCGCCTTCACTGACAATTTCGAGCAAGAGAGCCCGGACCCGCTGCCACACGTGCTGACGATTCGCATACCATGCTTATCTTTGGAGGCATAGTCGACTCCGTGACCTTGTGGCGGCGGGGTCCGCCCAAGAAGTAAGACGGTCTTTCGAACACACGGCCTCCGGTTCGGGAAAGCAGAGGGGGTGCTTGCCCCCCCTCAAGCCGCACCATCATCCACAGAACTGTTATTATTATTATATGGCCCTTTTTTGCTTATTTTGTTATTCATTGTGTTTGCTGCATGAAAAAGTGCTTGTAATGCGCCTTTATCTGTGGGTTGTCGTGCCGTCCTCATTTCCTCGTCAGAAAACTGCCTGTATTCGTATCTTGAACATGTGCTTACGCTTTTTGTTTACATGTATTTTCGTTGCAGTTTCCGAAGCAGCAGCTTCCCGGAGGCGTCGACTACGGTATGCAAGGTCGCTAAAACGTGGATCATTGGTGCATATTACTGGGACGGATGGCCGCAACAGAAGACGTCTATGGTTGAAAGCCGTTCGTTATGATTGATGTCGTTCAAAAATAAATATATTGTTGAAAAAATAATTGTTTCCGCTTGGTTTTAACTGGTCGATGCCGCTGAACGTGTTTCTTAGAGCAGCAGGAGCATTTACCAGGTTTATGGCCGCGATGTGTGCTGCAAGTACAAGTGGGCCCTGTTATTTATTTTTGACAGCGCAATTAAAATTGCTTGCTGGAAGAACATTTTAATTAGTTTTGTTCTCATCATTTGAAGCACTAATAAGCAAAATGGTTTTCTAGTCCCTGGCGTTTGCTTCAAGCGCTGTGTGAATTTGAGTCGGAGCGGATAAACTATTCCTTATTTCAATAAATAGCTCAAAATAATATAGGATTATATGAATTTAATTTACCATATTTAGCGGTGAATAATCCCAGAAGCGCAGTGGCCGTACTCCTGCCACCGTCGGCAAGTGCTCAGGCCGCGCGTGTGGCCCGAGGCTGGCCCTTACAAGGACAGCCGGAAACCATGACGTCGGCTCGAAACCGTTGGCCGACCAGTTGCCGACGGTCGGCAAACAGCCCGGCCACTTGCAAAAAACGAGATCGGGCCCAACTATCTTGCCGACGTCGGGCCGGCTAGTTTTTGAACGGCCACAGACGTCGGCCCTACCTACTGCCGAGTTCATTTTTTCGCTTGGGTGTGCAAAGGCTGTACCCTGCAAAGGCTGCTGAAAATAGTGTGCTTTTCCCAACCAAATCTTTCTAACCATCTTTCTAACCCTCCCCCCCCCCCCTTCTCCGCAGCGCAGGGTAGCAAACCGGAGTCTAATATCTGGTTAACCTCCCTGCCTTTCTCTTCATTTCTCTCTCTCTCCCAACCAAATAACAACTATTAATATTAGAAATTTCGGAATGTTAAATGTTAGCAACGTCAGCTTCACCACGGATTGGAGGTTATTCAATGACCTAGTTGTATGCACGCGCTCATGGGCCTAATTTGTATGCAACGACTGAGATGGCCATTATTTTTTGAACTGGCTTGGACATGGCGTCATTCCAGCAGGAATGGTTTAGCTGATTGCGTATGTGTTTTCGGCAATGCGAACAGAGATTACGCAGGCCACACCGGCAGTTAGAGGATCGGTGATGAGACATTTATAGAAAGGCGTTTGAGTTTCGTTTCCAAAGCGGTCCGTTAAAGAGTTATTTTGCGAAGGATCCCAAGCAGGCGTTCACAAAAGCGGCATTGAAATACTTTAGCACACGCCGTTATCGGCGGTCTCCCCACGAAAGCAATCAAAGTGAGTGCTCTCCACTAGCATCGACAACCATCAAGCAAAGGACCCCGTCCCCCCCCCCCCCCACATCCACATTTGAATGGGCATTGCATAGGAAGAGCGCATAAACGGTGGTCCTCCATAGCAAACGCGAGTGCCGGAATCGTCGTACACATAAAGCGTAAACAAGGCCCTTCACGCCATTCGAGCTTCGGCCGTAAAGTGCCCAGGCCAAATCGTTGCACGGCAGACCACTGCGTGGCTCTGAAAATGACGCTATAAAGGTGGTTTTGAAAAGGAAGAGATAAAGAAAATAAAGCAAGGAAAGGAGCAGGTAGGTTTTGGGCAGTGTGGATCGCTCAGTGGCTTACGTTACAGTCTGCGGTCTATGGACAGCTTTAGAATAACGTCTGTCAGCTCACATACATTGCACGCAAGTACAGCTGCGTGGGGTTAGAGCATTCCTCCATTCAAGTACTTCACTTGAACGCGCCGGAAACCAAACGCAAGCGCAAAGATGTAAGGATGGATGGAAGGGCATTCACTCTGAATCGGAGTGATGGATAGTGCCACCAAGCTCTTTATGAGTCTCCTCTATATACGTGCTGCTGCTCATGCTAACGCCCCTTCTTACCTTATGTTCGTTAGGTTGCTGCCACCATTCTCCGAGCCTTAATTCTCCTGCTTGTCTCTGCGGGAGATCTATTTATGTACCCAGAACTCTCCTTGAAACTAATATCTTGGATAGGCTTACGCTTTCCTTGGCTATTGCTTGGATACCTTGATATTCAAATGGAATATGCCTTATGGTTCTCACACCTTTCCCACATTTTAAGCACGTTTCGTATTCGTTAGGAAGTTTCCTCCCGTATCTTCGCGTTATCTCGCACCCGATCTGGCCCCGAAGAGCGCGGGAATTCCAGTTGCATATCCAGAGAACATTTCTCTTTTTATTTCACTGTTTACTGCCAGATGTACAGACGCTAAAGAGGTGCCCATTGGTGTCTCGCGCCAGACACGCTAGACGTGCTGGACAACGATCGAACGTGCTTTTGGACTCGTGACTAAAGTTGCATTTACGTTTAGTGGAACGGAAAGCTAATTCCTATACCTTCCTCAGATAAACGATGGCGAAACCGTACCAGTTACTGCAGCTCAGGCTTCAGCAGAAGGCATGTGTGCTGCCATGTTTGGCAACGTTATACTTAGCGGACACCAACATCATTGACGTTTTAGATCCTGCGTTTTGGCGTAACACTAAAGGTAACATGCGTTATCCGCAGGCATTGTAAAGAACCAAGACACTTTCACAATGAAACGCAAGCAGCATTCGGGAAGCTGGGCTGCTTAGCATGTGTGCGTTACGCCAAGATGCTAAATTTAAGACTCCCTAAACTATGTAGAATGTTTAGCGCCAGCAGACGTAGACAACAGTGGAGACGTTGATAACACGATGCGCTCGGTGTTGTCTACGTGTAGCCTTTTGTCTGCGTGCGTTGTTGCTAAACATGTTATCTACGTCAGACTAAAGTACCATGGTCTCTAAATATTTCTCTCGCGGGACATCTAGGAATTTTAAGTCAGAATACCAACACTCCCGACTTACGGGAATGCTAAAGCCTGTAAATTAGAAGATGTTTAGGGTTTTATAGTGACACTGAGACATTGCTGTAGCCATACACCGTACGTAAACAAAGCGTATGCAAAAAGCAATGAGCCAAATATGCAGGACCATGCGCAGAGATGACGCGCTGCTCTTTCTGTAAACATTCAGTGCAGTTGTACGTTTAGTTCCTTAACCTACAAGAAATAAGAATATGAACGAAAACTTTATTGAAATCCGGGCAACTCATCCAATCACAGAGCCCACAGTTTGCCATTTTCCACATTCATGACAACCTCTGTGTGAATTCCGACAAGCGTGTGTTCGAACCCCGCCGCCACAGATCCCCACGACAGCTTGAATGTAGACTTCGCTTACGCTGTGACCGAGTAGCAAAGAAGTAGACAAAAAGCGACGCCTTTCAATTAGGCCTCTTCGGGGGAGCTGTCAGTAATAGCTCGTTCGGCACATTGGCGAACCTTCGCACGTCTCGTGGCCACTAGCAGTGCCTAAATCAGCGATGGAAGGAGAAGTTGGTGTAGGAATGCGATGACCACTCGGGCGGTGTTGGCCAACCGGCCTGCCAAGTTGATTAGTCGCGTAGCCGACGAGACGACACTAAAGCCCGGGATCCACGCTATGGGCGAGGCTCGGGAGGTACAGTCAAAGAGCGTCCAGTCCCACTTTGTACCGCCCATCACCCGACAGACGCGACAGGCGGGCGTTGGCCAACCTGGACGACGGCTGCAGGGCCGCCGAATGCTGCTGGGGCAGCAGGGACCACTTAGGATTAGCGTCCCTCGTCTAACGACCACGTTCATTAGTCGCGTCACCTCGTGGCAGCGGAGTCGCGTTAAACCGCGATGTTCCACCAGATGGGGCTCATTTCACTGTCGCGGGGATACACGGGGTGACGTCAGCGGCCAGTTCTGAACTTTCTCTGAGCGCCGAATCCGAGCGAGTTTTTCGGCAGTTCGTAATGAACTTTTCTTTCAGAGCAAGAATGGGGGCTTTAGCTCGTTTGCCCGAGCCTTCCACAGAGCGGGCGCGTGACGTTTGTTTCCTAACAGTCGCCGAAGTTAACTTGGGGGAAATGTGAGCTAAAGCGGCTCGAGTCGAGCTGAAAACACAGATTTTAAACAGGAGAAAGCCCGCGCATTAGTAGCCAGTACGTTTTGCATGTGGGTCAACTTTCACTTGGCTAATCGAATGCGCATTTTTATGTTCATGCAACCTATAAAATAAATAGATGGAAGGATGCTGTTATCACCCCGCAATGGCAATCATTGGTATATTTAGCACAGTTTTCCGCTTGCTAGTACGAAGTTACAAGAGGTTAAGTATGACTGGGTGGATAAAGTCATCTTAGTAGCTTGCACGAATGAATTTCCACTCCATTTTCATCTATATTTGCGACATAATAGCACAGGTGTTCATCTTTGCGAATGAGCAGGCATATTTATGTATCTATTCGGTTCATACACGCGTCAAGTGTATAATAATGAGTCGTTATGAGTATTAGCTGAAGTGTAGCTACCGTTTCTTTCAGCTATTGTATAATTGCCACGACTGATCAATTCCATCATCGTAAATGTTCTAATACACTTTTTTCTTATAAGTGTTCACTGCACTGCCATGTAATAGGCAGTCGGGACCCTTAGCTAGTCGCTAATGCAGCTTTTAGTCGCTTCTCCTTTTTGACAAATGAAAATAAAGATGAATGAATGAACGAATGAAAAAAATCCACAGCATATCCACGGAGTGAATGATGATGAGCGGGCGAAGCTCCGCAAGTTCATCGTTGATCGTGCCGAGTTCCTGATTAATTTAGTTAACGCGCACGCTACGAATCCTTATGGTTCAACTACGCACAAGAGAAATCTCCCACCGGCACTTAACTGCAAGTGAAGATCCATGCCTCTCTCTCTCTCTCTCTCTCTCTCTCTATATATATATATATATATATATATATATATATATATATATATATATATATATATATATATGTGTGTGTGTGTGTGTGTGTGTGTGTGTGTGTATCGCGAGCAGTCGGTATTTTTCAATCAAGAAACTCGCTAGAAGACGCTGCCTGCGTCAAGCTTGTCTCACGCGGACGAGGGCGCGTTCTCCTTCTTTGCGAGCTGGTAGCGCGTTCATCGAAGAAAGAGCGTTTCCACAGTCAACGCGTGCCTTTCGCTCTCTCTGTCTCTCTCTCTCTCTCTCACACGACAGCAGATGGAAGAGAGAGAGCTCGCGCGCCTCCCACACGCGCCCTCCTAGTAGCGCGTTCCTAGTAGGTAACGCGCTACTACAACGGACGGACAGACCCAAACCTTAAGGAGCTTCGCCCCTAAAAGCCCAGTACCACGGGCTGCATGGTTCTGCACTCAGTGCGCGATTAACTTGCACGAATGTCCTAATGTCAAAGTGACAATAACTCAGCGATCCACGGAAAGAAAAAAAAAGAAAAGATGTCAGATATAACATTATGGGGCAAGACTGCTAAGTGGGTGAGGGAAAAAAACGCGTCAATAATATTTTAGTAAAAATGAAAAAGAAAAAGAAGAACGGTAGTGAGCAGGAAGAATGCAAGGTTACGGTTGTCATTAAAGGGCAACTCCGGCGATTTTTCAGTGTCCATTGATCTCAATAAAATTTTCAATATATATATTCTCCTCACTACTGTAATAACATACGCTAAGTCAGGCGTCTGTAAGTCATTTAGTTTTCCTGCAAATTAATTTTAAAAATTTTGAGCGGATTCCCACGTGGGCCACCCTGTCTTTTCGACGTCATCACCTTCAACGCTGCCTGCTCGAGCCAGCGGGCCGTCAGAAGCAAAGCGGCGATACTTCAATGCTCAAATCGACGCTGTAAAGTTCTGAAAGCTGGAATAACTCAATATATACTCGGATGACCTCGCCACTGGCATTTTTCTAACACCAGCTCTATATTTCTGATGACGGGGAGGTTGTGACGTCATCGCATACGCTGCGCGAAGCATTTCAGTTCGAACACGACTTCCAGTTAGTTATTTAAAATTTTTGGTGCGTTTCTGAGCAAACTGAAGCACCCTGGCTGTTTCAGGACTATCAGTACCATTGGAAATCATTGATATCAGAACATGGTGAAAAAACCGCCGGAGTTGCCCTTTAAGGACTACAGAATGAATCCGAAGAGAAAGCAAGCGCGACAGGCGGCGGAATTGATTAAGATGACGAAATAAATAAGTTTGTACCAATAACATGACCGCAGTTAGCGCAGGACCAGGTTAATTGGAGAAGTATTGGAAAGGCCTTTTCCTGCAGCGCTGGCGCTGGTGGTGAGTGTAAAACATGTGAATTTTATTTTGTCGCTTGAGTATTCCCCAATGAGTATTCTGCAGGCCGGGACAACGCTGGTATCAAGGAAATGCGTGCTTCGCATTTTCTTGGTCCCCACTGCACGTGAGATCTGCGTTTCTTTTGTCAATTCGAAAGACCGAAGTACTGGATGCTTTTAATCCGATGATTTCATTTCTTCGGTCGCCCCGCCACGGCAGTCTGGTGGTTATGGTACTCGACTGTAGACCAGAGGGTCGCGGGATCGAATCCCGGCCGCGGCTGCTGCATTTCGATGGAGGCGAAATGTTGAGGCCCGTGTACTGTGCGATGTCAGTGCGTATTAAAGAACCCCATGGGGTCGAAATTTCCAGAGCCCTCTACTACGGCGTCACTAATAATTATATCGTGGTCCAGGGACGTATAACCACAGAAATCAATCAACGACAACGTCACGAGGGCCGCGTACCAGAGTATAGACATACGTACTTCTCTCTCTGCTTTTGGTAAACAACTACAGCTGTTACAGTGAATGGACAATATGATTTAAGATAAGCTAATCTCAAGCACTTAAGGTGGCGCCCAGAGAGAAACTTGGTTATGACAGTCCAACCGTGCACACATTATAACTAGTGGTGGGATTTTACGTGCCTAAACCACAATATGACTACGAGGCACGGTGCAGTGGAGGGCTCCGGAAATTGGGGTCCTAACGTGTACGTTAGGATACGTGTACGTGTACGTCAGTGTACGTTAGGACCCCACCTGGGGTCCTAACGTACACTGACGACACACAGTACACGAGCGTCTATCATTCTAGTTTCCACGTTGAATGCCTACGCCGTGACCAGTGTCTTTCGGGTCAGCAGTCAAGGTACATACATCCTTCTGGGCACGATCACAGAGGTGTTCTGGAGGCGCGCGCTCCCTCTCCAATAGTATGCCACGCGACCGTAAGCAAGGGCGCCGCCGGTGAACAGCACGGTGAGCACGAAGGAGCGTACTTTAGGATTCGAAGCTAACGTAATAAGCATTGGTCACGTGGTTGTTTTGACATATCCACACGGAACAGCGTGACGGCTCTAAATGAGAGGAGTGAAACGTTGTGGTTCGTATCCCCATACAATCGCCGTCCTGGACACCTTTTCTCATCGCACAAACATATTCTGTACATAGGCTTAGGCATAACGCACTTTAACGGAGGCGGCCAGCAGTTGTAAACTTTTGTAACAAATCGAGGCCACTGGTACCTTGTTCAAAACTCTTTCACAAGCTTTGCCTTCCGAAAAAGAAAATTTCTCACGAACACACGGAATGCGAACACCGACCCTCTTCTTTCGTGCGTTCACTTTATGCCCGCTCTGCCATTCTTCTTCTTCCTCTTCTCATTCGCGACAGAGAACGAAGCGCCTGCGGAGTATAGTGCAAACAAACGACCAAAGCGTGCCGAAAGCAAGACAGAAGACATCGCCGCAGCCGCCAGCTGGGTGCAACAATTAGCCTGTAATTGGAGAGCGCGCTGGGATGGGCTTGTGCACGGGCCCTCCTCAGCGCTATACACCACAGCGAGCAGCTACAAAACAGAACGCTCTCGGGAAATAAAGGGTGTGCTCGGGGCAGGTCGCCCTTAATTACGGCTCGCTTCCTACACATTTTCGCGCCGCGGGAAACGACCGCAGCACGCGTGGCTGCAGCACATCGCGGGCTCGATGCCCGCGTGTGTTCCGCGAAAACAGGAATATGCGCGTTCTTCCGCGCACGGCTGACAGGGTGGGCGTTGCGGTATACTTTCAAATAACAAACGCACCCGGAAGACTTAAGCGAGAACCAAGCGGTGGAGTGTGGGTAGCGAGGAACGTGGTCGTGACTTGCCTTTTGTTTCATATCCAGGGGCAGACGGCGTTACAAATGGCACGCCCAGGCTGAACCCGTGCTCGAACACTGTCGCATGTAACAGGCCGAATTTGCTACAAGTTTACGCAGCTTAGAAATACCAGCTTTTCCGCGTCTACGCCACGTCACGCCGCTATAAGGATGTGGTCACATTTTTTTTTAAAAGAAGAGAATGGAGGCGAACGGTTTTGACGTTTCAGCATTGTCCAGGAAATAGTCATATGCATGTGAATCAGCAATAAAGTAAGACTGGAAGAAAAGACTGACAAAGCACGCAGCAAGATCTAGCTTACGCTGCCACAGTTTCGCGTCCTTTCAGCAGGCTTAGGAGTTTTTTCTTTTAACTTTTTTTATAGTTACAGTGAAGCCACGGTGACGCTGGAAAGTTTTCTAATAGTCACAGTGAATCCGTGGTAACGCTGTTCTTTCCGTAGTGGTTGAGACGCCTCAGTAATCTCCGGCGTCGTCTTATAGCTGTGCCTGGTGGCAACCTGCCGTTCGTAGAGCCTATAGGCTTGCACCCACAATTCCTACAGTGCAAACCTAGATGCCCTGCACCGAAGAAAAGAATTCGGTGCTTTCTGGTGTGGATTTTGGTTGTGCCTGCATTCCAAGATCGATTGTTCGCACAGCAGACTACCGGGGCTGCGCAGACAACGCCACAAAGTCGCAGCCCGATTGCGCTCTATTTTTAAATAAGGATAGGAAATCGGACATGGATCTTACTTACCCTCCTATGTTGCCTCTTTTTGTCTCCATTGGGAGGACTGTATATGCAAGATAAAGCGAAGTTAACGAAGTTTGTTTCGAATCACGGCAATTCATTCTTGTTCCCGAACCCAGTGCCGTCGCTATCGTGACGGCAACTTTTCTGATATGTACCAAAGCAACATGACCCCACCCGTTAACTGATCACGAGAGAGTTGCAGAGAAGTCGTGAAAAAGTCGTTAAAGAGCAATCAGGCTCACTTGTTTCACTTTGTTTCTTTTTCTCTCGCGTAACAGCCTTCTCGCTGTCTTTGTATTCCACCACTTTTGTTTTCCGCTTCTCCTGCCAAGCGCCAAGAAGCTTAATTAGCCGTTTAATTAATCCGTGTTTACAGCCCGCACACGGATCCCGGCTGTTTTGCGAAACAAGCTGAAGTGCGAAGTTTCTACGCGAATAGTAATATTAAAAGAAATGCTTTGATCTTGCCGGTTGCATTACACAGGAAACGTCTTCCGAGTGTGTATTTTTGTTGCGCGTGCTTGATGTTGCTTCACGCCCTGCTGGAAATGCACTGAGCACTACAAAATGCACTACAATACAACGAAAGAAGAGAAAGAAATATCGCACTGGTTGCATTGAAGGTGTTTGCCTGCTACCTTGACCCGCACGGATGGAAAGTTCGTGTCCGTCACATACGGCAACGATAAATGAACTAATTTTGAAGCTCATCGTCTACGAAAGAGGAAACTACAACAAAAAATAGTCGCTAGAAGACAAAGTGTAATGTGCTTTTGGTGCCTGTGATATGAAGGACGGTGAGGTGTATCTAATGGTTCGTGACATCTGCAGTCAAGGCGTACCACTGGTTAAAATTTTGACGTTTTTACACAGACGCCCTATAAATAGCTCGGCGAATAAATGCAGCAAGTGTTAACTGGAGTGCTTATGAACGACACTGAATATGACAATAGTGCAACATTTAAACAATGGGAGTTAGAGCTCATTCAATTTTTCTTTATCACGTCCTGTCTGTCACTTTTGTTGTTCAGTCCCACTTGTAGCTTTCTGCATAAAGACGAAAGATAATCGGCCGATTTATTGCATGTTTTCTGTGGTAACTGCCATTCGCTATTGGTGGCTGCCATTCACGAACAATACGACCAGCATTAGGACTGACTGATATTTTATCATACAAATAATTTTAGCTTGTGTTGTTTTTAAAAACATTGCGTCAGAAGTGCGCAGGTTCCGACGACGTGACGAGGCAGCCAATAAGCGTTGAGCAACCTTGATGACAGCTAGATGTATGGCAGATTTTAGAGCTGGGCACGCTAAAAAACATTTCATTTTCCGCCGTGACAGTTTAATTATTGATGCCTCCGTTTAAGTTATTTCTGCAATGTCAACTATATCATATTTGCTTCAGTAAATGTGATACCTCAAAACACTAGTTAAAACGCGTAAAACATCATGAAAAGCTAGGGGTTGCTTGACTCACAATCCATCCACTTTACGCGCAGTTCACTGGTCATATTACTTCATCGAAGAATGCAGCCTGAATTGACAGTGCGAGCAGCAGCTGCTTACACTTTCGCATGGTCATCTAAAACTTTCCATTACAGACGAAACAAAATATCGTCGGCACGTACAAGTACATATAGCCATTACGAAGCAACGTCATACCCAAGTATAAAGCCTTCCCCCTCCGAGTGACAAAAGCCAAAGGAAGCTTCAAAAACAGCACATCTGGGAAACTCACAGAGCGAAATCTACGCTTTGCGTTAAGCTATCTCTACATAATTCATGTCCGCCGAAATGAAACGTCCAAGACCGAGGAACTAGCTCCGCCAAACAACAGGCAGCTCCCAACGCGCTTCACCGCGTCTTGTCCCTTCAATCTGTCGTTTCAATGGCCGAGTAGTTTGGGCTTTCGGGAAGGAAACCCGCCTTTACGTTGAGAAGACGCCGACGAACCCTCAAGTTACGCGTAAAATACGTCGTATGTGCCAAGGGTCCCCAAAACGCGACAACCCAGGAGCCAGCTGGATGTGACAGTTAATAACATCAGTGCCAAGAGTGATCCGCCACCAGCACCTCCGAGTGTAACGCTGTCAAGCAGGTGGACTGCACTGAGACGATTGCGAAATGCCACAGTCGGCAAGGGAATTGCAACTGGCAAAGCTGTCGAGTTTTCTATATGGCCGCCTCAGTGGGGAGATATTGACACTAACAGCTTTCGATTTTGTCAAAGTTCACTGCCCCGACACCACTTCTTTCCGTGCTTTTCTCGCAGGTCTTATTCGAGATGAGAGCTGCTTTGCGAAACAGTTGAAGCAGGCTTCGTCTCTGTGGTACATTTGTAGGCGCCCAGAGAAACATTGTCAATGGGCAAATGTAAGTCCAACTTGTGGAAATGCCACACACACACACACACACACACACACACACACACACACACACACACACACACACACACACACACACACACACACACACACACACACACACACACACACACGCTGTATGGAAAAACGAACTTTTGAGGACAAGATGAGAGCAAATGTTAGAAGAAACACAAACAAAAGCTTCTGTACAGGAAACAGGCGAGCAAGGAGACGCCACTTCGGAGGTTTCTTAATCTGCGAAGAGACACTCCTCGGTCGAAATAACACAGAGCAAGATAAGTAAAACACTACCGTGATAGAATGCGAGAGGAGTTAATATATCTTTATTGAAGTATCTCTCGAGTTCCACTGTAGAAAAGTTGGTCTTTTTATCCCCTTACTTTTTGAGCAACAGAAGCATACCTAAAATTTAAGAGAACGCGAGCCATGTTACAAGGTCTTACAATGTGACATCTGCCAACAAATAACGAAAGGGAAGGGGTCAAGGGCTCGTTCTTTATTTGTTAGAAACAACTTAATGAGCAAACAGACAATGAAGCCTAGGAAAACATAGGGGAAGTTAATTGTGGTATTGTAATTGTGGAGAAAGTAGAAAGGAATTAAAGTGGACGAAAAGACAAACCTGCCCTCGGTGGGACCCGAACCCACGACCTTCGGATGTCGCGTCCGATGCTCTACCAACTGAGCTACAAGGGCGGTCGTCCCCCCGTCCACTTTATTGTGTATTTATGTAGGTATTATCCTGGGAGTGTTAGGCAGCGCCACTAGAGGCCAAGGCGGCGTGTGTAGAACACACTTTCTTGCCAGGAGGCGTCACGTAGAACGTGAACTTAGACGAGATGGCTGCTGCCCAATAAGCCCTCGCATGTTACCTAAGGCACCAAGTCTGCCGCAACGAGGCCCAAGCTATGAAATAACGAAAGGGAAGGGGTCAAGGGCTCGTTCTTTATTTGTTAGAAACAACTTAATGAGCAAACAGACAATGAAGCCTAGGAAAACATAGGGGAAGTTAATTGTGGTATTGTAATTGTGGAGAAAGTAGAAAGGAATTAAAGTGGACGAAAAGACAAACCTGCCCTCGGTGGGACCCGAACCCACGACCTTCGGATGTCGCGTCCGATGCTCTACCAACTGAGCTACAAGGGCGGTCGTCCCCCCGTCCACTTTATTGTGTATTTATGTAGGTATTATCCTGGGAGTGTTAGGCAGCGCCACTAGAGGCCAAGGCGGCGTGTGTAGAACACACTTTCTTGCCAGGAGGAAAATAATACCTACATAAATACACAATAAAGTGGACGGGGGGGGCGACCGCCCTTGTAGCTCAGTTGGTAGAGCATCGGACGCGACATCCGAAGGTCGTGGGTTCGGGTCCCACCGAGGGCAGGTTTGTCTTTTCGTCCACTTTAATTCCTTTCTACTTTCTCCACAATTACAATACCACAATTAACTTCCCCTATGTTTTCCTAGGCTTCATTGTCTGTTTGCTCATTAAGTTGTTTCTAACAAATAAAGAACGAGCCCTTGACCCCTTCCCTTTCGTTATCTGCCAACAAATGTTAGACGCTTGCTTTCACACAAACAATACGCACGTGCGTGTCAAATCTGTGGAAGAAACACCGGAGGGCTCGTCGCGGGCAGCGACGAAGCCCCACTGTCATGGTTTCTTTGAAATATATTTATGAAAGACCACTCTTCAAGAGCGTGGAATGGTAAGCAAATTGGTTAATAAGATTTTAAAAAAATTACTGCTACTTTGAGGAAATCTAGTCGGAGGTACTACGAAAAAAAAATATACAATAAACGCACGGGTTAGTTTTTTCTTTCTTCTTCCTTTTTTTTTTTTTGTCACGAGTAATTCGAGCTTTCACAAGTGGCAGTTCGTTTTCACATTAGAGAAAGCAGCGTCCACTCGCTTAAGACATAAGGACGCGGTAACCGCTGCTTAGCATGTCGTGTTTGTAGAGAGCGAGATAATGCGACACATTGCAAAGCCCGTCGTAGAGAATAATGAACGGCACATATTCAGTGATACGCTGCTTGTCAAATCTACCTGCAGAGACAGAAATGCGTCTCGTGCGATGTAATATTTTCACACTGCGTATTTCCTGTGGCTCTTCGAGTATTGTCCGATAGTGGCCGTTCTTTAGGCAATGTTTGCTTAGATATTATTCTTCACCGTGACAATAAAAGCAATGAAAAAGACGTTGTCTCGTACCAGTATTGATGGGACAGATCCACGCAGGCATGCGCCGCATGTGGACGGGTACATGTATTTCTGTCGGGGTTCGATTCACTAGTGCGGCTTAGCGTCTTTCTCAAGGTCGTCACTAAATGAGTTATCTAAAGCCTTCGCCTCGAATTTTACGCCACTTGGGCGTGCTTTAAAGAATATTTGCTTTCTAAAGGTGCGTAATCGTGACGTGGTAGAAGAAAGATTTAAAAAACTGGTAAAACAAACAAGAAAAAATTTAAAACCTCTGGCATAGGAAGCACCACATAATGGGGTGCTTCTCAAAGAGACTCGCTAAATTGGGATCAGTGTTAAATTAATTGTAACTCTTGAAGGCGAAAGCCTCCTTACAATTCAGTAGTGCATTGACTTACGTATCAAGTTGTAGATCGAGTTACACATTAAGTTAGAAGCTACCAACTTCAGGAAGCTTTCGCTCCCCAATCTCCTGTGGCGAATACCCGCCTACTCACGGCTGGGGAACGCGGTTATGTCGTTATGCGCCACACACGATTTTGCCCGTGCACGCATCTCCACGGGGTGCATGCCTCATTCGTGATACCCACCGTATTTCTCAAGTTGACCGCTAAATGAGATATATAAGGCTTTAACCTTAAAAGTTTAAAAGTTTAAGACACGATTAAGAGAAAGTTCAGCAGCTTTAGCACAGAGAACTAGAACAACGGCAGTTTTCTCAAAAGAGCTACCGGTTAGGGAACAAGCAACCTTCACTGTAGCGCAGCTTTTCGATGTATTCTGCGGACTTTAATGGATTGGACCACACGGCGGAACATTCGCGCATAGACACAGTTGCATTATGAAATGAGTTAACTTCTCTAAATAGAGTTTTCTTTCTCTTTTTTTTTTTCGGGTGCCGCCTTTACTGCATTTTGGTACCTGCCCCAGCTCTCTCGCTCCTCAGAACTTAGTCGGCAGGCCGTGCGCACATGCATGTGCGCTCGCGTAAAATAGCACTCCACTGTCTTCACTGCAGGCTATGTTCTTTCGCGGGAAATCATGGCAGGAAACGAGTTTCACGCAGCGTATGCCGCCTATTCCAAGCTGGCGCTCGAAGCTCGGCCACTTGGGAAGTAATGTTAGCTGAATGGCTTCCTATTACGACCAGCAACGACCTGTGAAGAGCCGTTACCAAAAGGTGAAACGCATCACCCTCTCTCATCAGAGCTCGCGGAGCGGCTGCTCCAAATGACTTGTTTACTCCAGATGAAAGTCCTAAACGCCGCATGAACGTAACGGCCCCCGGAAAAACGTGTTGCCGCTCGTAAAAGTAAATAAAAATAATCTATAAAAAAGAGTAAGTAAGCTATCTCCCAAACGCAGGACACGAGCCGGCCGTTATAGCTGTTAGAGCTACGCACAGTGAAACCTCACCAGCCTCTTCCTCGTTTTAAGTACTTACAGAGGCTAAAACACGACACTGTACGACAATATAGCGTGGCAAGCTCAGCGTTAGATCCTATTATGTGTTGTTTCGTAATAAAGCCAAAGAAGGTCACTTTCTGCGCGAGATGAATATTTGCAGCAAAGGTCAAAGCACCGCTTCCTATACGTAAGCACCTGCAATCGTTTTGCTAGATTTTTCTTTTGTGTGTGTGCACCACGATTAAACGTAGCGGTTTTACTCCATGTGTTTTCTTTCTTTTTTGTGGCGTTTACGGACTGTCGTTGTGTTTGTCGAGTGCAGCTATTTAACGAGAACGAAATCCATGGAAGGCAAAAAATAACCGCATCTCCACTAATATGAATCATGCCGAGTGGCGAAGCGCTGGGTATCGTACCGTTATCTCGCCGTACGTCACCCGCGCGTTGCCACTGCGAATGTGAAATGAGTGGCATAATATATATATATATATATATATATATATATATATATATATATATATATATATATATATATATACAAATACATTTTTTTGGTTCCACTTTAATGCTGCTGCCTTTTAATCCTCTTGTTATAATTCGTATATCGTCTTGAGTTCTGGATTTACCTACACACATATATGTTTCGACTATTGCAACTGTTTTCTATATACCATGACAGCGAGGGTCGATGACAAAGCTAGCTCCTAAGGTGCTTCGCCCCTAAAACAATGCGCATAGTGAACTCCATAACCTTATTAAAAGCGAAGTTCGCAAAAACTGTCGTCCATTAGCTCCGCCCCCTCACCCCCCCCCCCTCCTATCCACACGGTTCCACTAATTAAGTGTTCAGCATAAGGATAAGCCAGAGCTTAGTACTACAAACTATTCTAGAGTAAGGTGGTTTTGTGAATAGAAGAAAATATGTGAGTACGTAAGTTAGAGCTGTAGGCATTCAAGTCAGCGCAGCACAATTGGCATTGCCTGGCAAAATTCAGGGTACTACAAGCAATACCCACTCACAAATAGCGCACAGGAAGCTGTACAGCGGGCAATCTGCATATTGTGGTTTCAAGTGCGTTGCTTGTCAAAGGAAAAAAGTGCATTTCGAACCTAAAATGAAAATCAGCATAAGTAAAAGCGGTTTCATTCAAGCTTATACAAGCGTAAACCGCTTGCTGCAAATTCTGAAGGTTTTCTCGCTTTCACCATGAATGCCGCATGTGCACTTGTGGCGGGATAAGACAAGCCAGTGCACTTTCACAGATGGAATGCGAAAGTTGCACTGGCTTGGGAAATCTTTATTGCTGCGATGATGTGTTATATAATATGAATACGGTTAGAGAAGGCTCGAACATGTGGCCACGTAATAGTAAAAATTTTAACTCGACAAGCAGCAAGCTTTCCGGTGACCAGTAGTTGGTACACATCGTGTGTTCGAGCAACAAACACATGTCATGCATTTTCTATGAAGGCACATTTCATTATAGCACCGTATCTTACATTTTTCGTAGTAGACAAGTATGTTCTAAGAGATGTTGATACCAAGAAGGTCTCATAACTTGGAAATCAATCGGCTCAGTCAAGCTTTCGTAGCAAGCTTTCGCCGAAACAAAACTGCATTGAGAAAAAGCAGGATGTCGGCATGTAAGACAGAAAAAGTAAAAATCGTATTGTCGGAGACCAAGCCACGATGACTCCGTTTGCTACTAGTCTTGACAGCCAGCTCTTAATGATGGTAGCCTCGTACGTCAGACGTATCCTCCTTCTCCAAACAACCCCTGCGCTCCCTGGAGGGGGCCAGCTGCGTTCGAGGATATGCGGGAACAAAGTCACGAACAAAGCGCATAGCCCAGATGTGCCAGATGCGAGACGCACAACGCAAGCTTAATAAGGAGCACGTGGACCAGGTACTGAAAGGAAGGGTGACAGATAGAAAACAGATCAGGCGACGCAAACGCGGAACCAACGTGACGGGCCTGCCGATAGGGAGTCTGAAAACACTGTTCGGACCGCTTGACAAACCGGACAACTGCAGCCCCTTATGGGAACAAAAGATTCCGAGACATTGCACAATGGACGCCCTACGCCGAAAAGTGCCAGTGACTTAGTTCGTTTTCTGCCGTGCGTGGCATGCTGGCTAGATATAATTGAGATAGTCGCTGCCCGCAGAAGGGAACAGGGTCAGCTGGCGCATATTCTTGAAGCCAGACTCAGCGAGTAATGCTAATATAGCGGCAAGGCACGCAGAGCTCTTGCAGTTGAAAGTGAAGAAATGGAACGCCATAGAAGTGCCCAGGGAGAGAATAATAATTTCCGAGGTTTTACGTTCCAAAACAATGATCCGATCACATGAGGCACGCCATTGTCGAGGTCTCCGGAAGTTTCGACCATCTGGGGTCCTTTAAGGGGACACTAAAATGCAACGCCAAGGTGGTTTAGACTGATAATTGTTCACAAACCCTATAGTCATGTATTTACTCGTGTATGTTGATGCATGTGCAATAACTCACTGACTCGTATATTATCAGCCTGTGTAAGTGATAACCGCTTTCCCACGACACCACCGGTTTTCTTGCATGATAAGCAGTGTTGCTCTTTGAAGATCTAGTTGTAAGTTCCCAACGTCCTCATCAGGCCCCCAGGACGCAAGCAGACTTTTACGTAACCCAGATTACTTGTAACCGATTAATCCTTGCTATCATTTCGTAGAGCTCCGATTACTCCATTTAAGGGCTAACCACTCTTGTAATATACAACTGCATTTTCCTGTAATCTACCGCACAATTACAAAATTGCACACCTAATATTTTCGTGCCAAGTATCAACCCGTGCTGTGAAATTTGACATGGTAGCTGGCCCCACTAACATAACATGTGACGAAAACTTGAAATACGCACGGGCCGGTGCCGATTTTCCCGGCTCAATTTAGCGGCGGCCTCGCTGTTATTACGCGCTTTATATTTATTTTTATTTATTTAGTAATACTGTCAATCCCATGAGGGATTTTTACAGGAGTGGGTTAAAGGGTGTACATACATTGTGGTACAAATTATACAATAGTTAGGTAGGATAACAAAACCATAAGTTCATAACGAACCTATGTTGTTAAAAAAGATACAAAAATAAAGAAGGCGGAAGGCAGGCACATAAATTATCAAGTTGAAAGCAATTACCACCATTTTATGTCACAAATTTCGAATGTACAGAAGAAAAGGACAAAATCACCAATAACTCTTCTAACCTATATATGCTACCGTAATAAACAGCCGTATGAAAAGTACTGTGGGAGGTAGTGATTACTCTAGAACAACTTTTTTTTATTATATCTTTTGACCCCGTAATTGTCAATGTAATAGCAGTAGCCTGTACGTGTCCGAACACAAGTGGCCATCGCAACCAAAGTTTGTTTCACCAATAAATAACGCAGCAGCAATTAACAATATGCCAGCGTCAGAACGCAGCGGAAAAGCATCGACGAAGCGGTCAGTAGAGATGTGGCCGTGCCAGCCGCTCCTCCACATAAAGGTCGTCGTCAATGGCAAAGACATATCGAACGAAGCTGCAGGGATGCACCGAAGCAAATCACAACGCGTTGCAACGCCAGCAGTTCCAGGTTCCATACGTCAAGTGCGTTCGTGCAAGTTATGGCCATAAAAATATCGGATGCCTGCTGTGCTGCTGCTGCTGTTGCCGCCGGCGACGCGTCACATAAACATGAGACCTAGTGCCGCAAATCGATCGTGGTAAACCAGGCGTGCAGGCTCACTACATTGTATTTTTCTCGCCGTCTTAAACGCATGGATTGTGCGTAGTGGAAATAAAACGTCGCTAGGTAAGGAATGAGGAAAATAGCGGAGAGGAAAAGGCAGGCAGGCTAAGCAGTGCCGGACAACCGGTCTGCTGTCCCTACACAAACCGGAAGAGTGAATGAGGCACATAGCAGAAGAAAATTAGGCAAAGAAAACAGAGAACTGATTCTACCAGCTCCGCTGTTTCACCGGTCTTCGTGGATGGTCAGTCAGTTGAAGCTGTCCGAAAATTACTTTGCTATTGTTTTAATTGCTCTCTCTCCTCTCAGTGCCTCCCTTGTTTATTTTTTCTTCAACGTTCATTATTGATGAAGCCCGTGAGCTGCACACTTCGATCGGATGTCGACACGGATGTCGTACAACGTTTTAGCTCCCCTCCAGTTCGGTCTTTGGGCACACGCAGGATGAAAGGGGCGTGGGATGAGTTGAGGCGGTGGAGGCATCCTGGCCCCATGGTACACGTGCGCACGCATTACTAGAGTGAGAAAACGGGCCGAAAGAACAGCGGAAAGAAAAATATGAGTACAGAAAAATAAAATGGACGGAAGTGTCGTTGTGAAAACAAAAGTTGTCATAAACAATGTCATACTGGGGCTGTTTTATGTTTCTTGAAACATTTTCGAAGGGGCTAACAGATGTTAACATGTTATCGCTCGGCGCAAGTCGCGCCTTGATGTATCCTCGGCTTCCGGAATGATAACGCTTATTCAAATCACACGGCATGCACGACGCAAATGGCCGTGGTACATTCTAAGGCCCGTGTTCATGAACTCACCTTATTCTTATCGCTTGCTTTCCTTATCCTCCCTGTGCCCTTATCACGCTTCATGGATAAGTTAGTCCAACATCTACAAACAAGCCTTGCGAAAGTCTTGTGCACTGATTACCATTTTGGTCTCCTTAACGCGCCCTAATGTCATAGGAGCGATAAGGACAACAAACGATACGGAAGGTTTATGAATAAGACTGAAAATAGTGTTTGCGCACACGCAATTTGATTGGAAAAACGTTAATCGAAAATGAAGGGGATAAGGAAGCAAGTGGGCGCGGCCCGTTAGTCTGGGGCTTCACTGGACTAAGGGCAAGACCAACCAGCAAATGTGATGGTTAGGTAATCGACGATTACACGGTGAAGCTGAAATACACCGAAGAAATGAGATAATGTGATATAATGGCGACAGAATGAGCATCATGCATAAAAACGTTTATTCCTGGAATGATGACAGTGAACCTCCGCGGCCATTTAGCGGCTAAGGTGTGGTGCTTCTAGACTGGACGACGTGGATTCGATTCCGAGACATGGCGGTCGCATATCGTAGCGGCCAAAGTACGAAAGCGCCCTGTGCCCTAATATTTAAGCGCACGTTAGAAATCCTCAGGGAGTAAAAATATTACAGAATCTCCCACTGTGATATGGGCCATAATCATATGGTGGTTTCGGCAGGTAAAACCCCATAAGATAACTTCTTAAACGATGAGGACGCAACTGCAGCAGCACAACGTTGATGGCGCAGTGATGATAAAGTTACAATGAGGATGACTGCAGCACAACTTCACCTTTCGACCTCTCATTTGCTGACACGCTTTTCTTTTTCAGGGTTCCAAAATATTTGGCATTAGTAATGGTCGCACCCCTGGCCAGTTATCCACAGTTCCGTCAAAGCAAACTGAATGGCGCATGAATAGACGACATGGAGCAAGATCCCGAAACATGTCACCATACAGTGTTAGATTGAAGCTGCACAATTATCGAATGCATGGCATCATTTCCAAGGTCTTGGGGTCGATAGCTGCCTCGCTGCTCTTTAATATTCGTTTTCAATGTCAACGAGCTGTGACGCGAAGTGCAGTTGCAGACAGGCGTGAAAGTAAGCATCCGGAAGCATATACGTTTTTAAGCTAACCTTCGCTGCTTTCTCTAATCTAATACCTTATAAATGGAAAGCAAGTGTAATCAGTAACATAACATAAAGAAGCAAAACTCGGAGTCTTTCCAACTTTTAGTGAAGTTATCGGGTCTGTAGTCTGTCGGGCCTGTAGGGTCTGTAATCTGCCTGGCCTGTCGGGTCTGTAGCCAAGCTGTCCGGTCTGTAGCCGTTGACAATGGCAAACCGACGCACCGTAAATTAAAGCGAAAAATCGGGACACGTCCCGCACGCCGGCTCTTCCTCCGTGGCTTCGGAAGAAACGCACTCTCGTAAAGCCGTCGCGGACACTTCGCGCTGATGGGCGTCCCGCATGTCGCCGATCGCGGTCAGGTCTCCGAACCAGAGACTGCCGCACACTGCACAAACGGCACCAAAAGTGTCCTCGATAGACTCTAGCCCGAATCTCGAGCTAGCACGAGGGACACGTTGCGAAGCTGAGGCGTCGCTTTGATGTGCGCCGCGCTTGCGTTTGACTTCTCTACCTGGTCGGCGGCATTAGGGTGTTCTAGTCAGTGCTGATTTACCGTACTCTCAGCACGGCAATACCGTGTCGTCGCGGTCAGCGCTTGGCTATTTCGGCCAGGAGCACCTAGGCTAGTAGCTCTATATGCACACAGTAACGCGAATAATGAATTTCGAACAAAAATAGGCTGTGTCAACCGCGAGAGAATAGTATTACCGTGTTGAGCGTTCGGTAATCCTCCAGTGCTGAAACACCCTATTGGCTCGACGGCGACGCGCACACTCGCGCTTCTGGGACGCAAAGGCTCCTCGTACTCCTGCTGCTCCTATTTTGAAGCTACGACAAGTGTCCGACCCGTGGCGAGTCCATCGAGCAGCTGAACACGTCGCTAGCGTGAACTCATACATCATGATAAAACGGACAAACGCCATTAGTGTACGAGATGTATTGTTGGATTAGAGGCATATAGGTGTGGCGCTAAATCGACGGGACAACGACAACATGCAACACATACGAGCGCTAAATCGACGTGAAAGGTCGCAATATTTCACTTTCGAAGAAAGACATTGGTTAAGCGAAAAGCGCTTCTCAGACGAACTTGCATTTTCGAATAATCTGAGAAATAAACAAAATACTTGTTGATGAAATATGACTACTGTAGTGCGCGATATTATCTCCTTAATGGTCATCTGTAAATATAATGTCATGATGTTTTCTTCTGAGGTAACCATCGTTTTGTTTTGCTACAGAAGCAGCAAATTTTTGTCTTTGACAAAACTCTGGAGCATCACAGTAATTACTGTTGTGCAGTGTTTATAACAACGCGCAGAAACAGACGACAGCGCGCAAGTTGCATTCCTGATCTTTTAGTCCCAACAACAAGAACACGGTTGTTTACAACAGTAGTCCCAACAGCATCTAAAGAAAAGCGGGCCCTGAAGACTGCAGCAACAAGAAACGACATACGCGCAAATTCCGCTAAGTCGTGTACAAAGTCAAGTTGGTTAGGCCGCTGGCACGAACTATTTCCTAACGAGCAACAGAAAATCCCTTAGCGCAAGGGGTAGACATGCGGAAGTGAAAACGAAAGTATGCAACGCAAACAGACAAAAAAAAAATCTAAGCTAATGCGCTGTAGAATACACAACGTTTGCGCAGGATGCAAGCAATACTTGTTTTTTCTCGTGACCAACACGACTGTGAAACAGGACGAAGCTGCAGAATCCAGCAATTCGCATTAGATCAGGCGCAGTTGTGGAAAGAATGCAAGTAGTGGAAAGAGCTGTATTTTCTGAGCAGGGGCACTCTTTTGCTCACCCAGAGATGGGCGACTTCCTGATTCCAGGTAGACGAGGAAAAATAATAATAATATGCCCCCAGCTTCCAGGAGATGCGATGCGCAGGCTCGTAGTTAATTGGGCAAAAGCCTACCACCGCCACCTCCTCCACCTCACGTTTTCGTACTTACCTTTAAACTAGAGAAGAAAGGCCGTGTTTCACGGATTTACTTCGGTCGCGGAGCGTTAACCGGAAATCCCGCAGACCCGCGTGGCACCGCATTTGCTCTCTAACTAACCTTGTTTGCGCACATATACACCACGCGTTGCTTGCGCTCGGGGCCACACCGAGTGCGCCCGCTTGCCCGCGTGCGAAACGAGGAACTCGCGCTCAGAAGCGCGCAAATCCAGGGCTTGTGAACTTAACCCCGCGTGCTCGTGCTCCCGGCGTTTGTATTCGGGATTAAGAGCTAATTGCGTGGGTGTGCGGAGCGCCACTAGAAACACGTTGGACCGCGGTGGCGCTCAGAGAAAGGAAGGCATCAGGGGAGGCGGGGGAAATTGGTTCTGAGCAGTAATAAATTTGCAACGGTACAACTCTTCCTGCCGCGCAAATGATTTGAAGTGAGTGTGAATCCGAACTGGAACCAAGTTAGAAATAAATGTACAATCCGAGTGCATGAACGAGTACTTTCAAATATTGTTGGAACAATGCGGTACCTGGCCAAGCTAGGATTTTCCCGCAAGATCCTTTAGATGAAGTTTTACTTTCTTAAACTCATTTAGGTACTATTATCATTGCAAAGAGCACGTCGTTCAGTGCAGTCTATCTGTACTGCGTAATGTCTTGCGTGAAAGCAGTGGCGTGAGGTTTGTACGAAAGTTCCTTTTGGTTTCCTGCAGAGTCAGAAAGAACCGGTAACTTTTTATTGCATAACAATTATCTATTAATCAGAGTGGCTGCGGCTCAGAGCCTACCACGGCGTCCCTCTTATAAGAATACGCATCCGACAGGATGATCGTAGCGATGCCTATTGGCATCACTAATATCAGGTGGGACTCTTAAAGTTAAAGATCAAGAAAAAATTATTGCTATGTAGCGAGGTCGTTATGGATTCACAATATATAGAGTGTGCACCCCCGGTATAAAATTGAGGGACAAACCTCAATCCCAGCTTTCTTCTCAGCCGTCTGCCTGAGCGGCTCATTCACGGGACAAAATCCCACAAAAGACGTTTCTGCACAATGTCTTACTGAAACGCTTTCCATCACGACCGAGCTCCAATTCAACGTGACAGGGCCGCATCAGAAACTCGCCTTTTGAAAACGAGAAATTTAGGTCGTATATAAGAACCACCGTTCCAATAAAAACACAATAGCATGCTCAATATATTTATAGCCATTTGCCTTGAAAAGACACAATAGTATATAACTGATGCTGACACCCCAAACACAAGTACACTTCACTGAAATAGACATTGCCCCAAAATTAAGCTATCAAACGCGCGAAAGCTTTCCATGCAAATGAACAGAATAGTTCCTGCACGCTGTTAATGACGTGGTTCTTATTCTTTATATACTCTTCTGAAGCTACATGAGGGTTCGAAATATTGATGTATGGCATAAATAATGGCTTGTTATGGCTAGGGGCAGCCAATACAGGAGTATGTAGGAGTACAGGGAAGTGTGCTCTTAGATACCGCGCGCGTGTCAACGGGAGTTGCTGCGGGCGACTAAATCGCACTTGCGGATGCGATTTAGCACCCACATGTTCGATTAACCGCAAGTACCAGACTGCATCGAAGGCCGTATTGTTTTACATTTGGCAGTTATTCACAAGCATGTTCCGTGTCATTTAGTCGACAAAATGTAGAATGCGGTACTGAACCGACGTGCGAGTGAAACTGACCTGCCTGTGTTCTTTGTCACACCAAGGACTTCAAGAGTCAAGACGTCATCGCCCGACAGTTATTCAGCAAACGAAGGAATATGTTGGCAAGAAACAGCCACGTCAACATTCTCTGAAACGAGCTGTTCACTGTAGCTTAGCTCGTTTCATTTTGATCAGTTTTTATTTATTGTATGAAGTCTCACGTTCTTATAAATAAGCGGTGCTTGAATGATCATAATCAGCCGTCCACTGATCTTCGGCTCTCTATCTATATTTATGTAAAAACAACAACGAAACCAACAAGAAAGAAGGTAGGCAGACAGGTGAGAAAAAAAAAGACATTAAACAACCAACAAAAAAGGAAACAAAACAAAAAAGGCGCCACCAAAAAGACAAACACAAATAAGCTTCAATCAACGAAATAAAATAACGGCGTCAATCTGTAGCAACAATTCCACGAAGCCCCGCTTTCGCTCGCGTTTTGTTCGCAGCGCAGATCCTTCACAGTTCGCCCACACGAAAAAGTAGAAAGAAAATTCGCGACACAAAGCAGTCACCGCGTCAGAAGATCAGAAAATCATCAAGTGTGCCTGCAAGGGAGGCGGGCAAGGAATTTGCCCTTATTTCTCGGTATAACGTCGTCCCCTAGCAGCAACACAACGTCGACATCCACACGTATCATGCATCATGTATACGAGCACCACTGCTGCTTCTTTCAGCCGCAATACGTCCGACGCAGATCCAGTATATATATATATACTCGAGGATCGGGTGGATAGTGAAGCCGTTATTCGGGGTCGCAAGTCATCGCTTATTCAATGTCGCGGGCTTCGCTGACGTTCGGTGAAAGGACAAACAACGTACGAGGACGAGCTGCTCCTTGTCGAATGTGTTTACTCCTAACGTCCGAAACAGATGCGTATGTCGAATACAAAAAAAAAAAACAATTCTAGCGCATATTCGTATTTTTTTTTTCTATTCTACTTCCCTGGAAGACCCGTCTTTAACCATTACCCAGGTAAATAACTTCGGCTCGAAATAAACGTTCTGTCTGGAAACAGCCTTTTATATATATATATATATATATATATATATATATATATATATATATATATATATATATATATATATATATATATATATATATATAGCAGTCATGGTGGTGAATAGGCCGGAGGCGTGAAGGCAGAGATGAGTAGTAGACCCTCGGAATTGGCAGCAAAAATGCGGAAAGCGTTTATTCAACGTTTCAGCCGGAGACCGGCCTTCATCAGGAATGTATATATATATATATATATATATATATATATATATATATATATATATATATATATATATATATATATATATATATATATATATATATATATAATGCTGCTTTCTCGGCACTTGATCTCTTGGTTCCTGCACGCGACGTTGCGCTCATAAGGGAGGCTGACAGACTGTGCCCGACTGAAATTTTGGTAATGAAAGGTTGGTGCAGCGCGCACTTTTAACCAATTATTGCTTTTCAGCGACTGCTAATTCTCCCCCATCCACTAGCTTCGTTAATAAAATATGATTATTTCTGAAATATAATATTTACGAACTTTGATGGAAACTATTCACTTGACGGAGATAAGGATACCGCCATCAATCGTTTGTGTGGATTTATTTATTTATTTATTTATTTATTTATTTATTTATTTATTTGGTTGGTTCGTTGGTTGGTTGGTTAGTTATCATAAGAGATCTTTTCAAAGAGTCATTTGCTTATATTCTAAAATTGGTACATTCGCGAGTTAGCGTGGCATGGAAGGCTACCGGATCCTTGGTAGGTAGTTGCTGCTTGCGTTTGGCCAGCCAGTCCGTTCTTGAGCCCGGGCTGCAGCATCGACCTGGCGAACACGATTCTCTCGCGGTTCTGCTGCTGGCGCTGTTCTTCGAAAGCTGCCTGCTTTTCGGGAGTTCATACGATCTGTGGCCTACCCATGTGTAAGTTGTAAGTAGAAACTGCTGCATGGAGCCGAGACTCTTCCGTCTAGGTGGATCGCCGCTCTGCGCAGCGCCAATCTTGACGAGCAGCACTGGGCTGTCCAGCAGGCCCGCGAGGCGGCGCTGAGGCAAAACCTCACGTCAAATCTTAGCAGTACTGCTAAGGTTTGACGATTTTAAACTGCATTGTAGACCCTTAAAGCATCGCGAAATCGTGACAAAAAGATTTTCGTGTTTGCGCTGCGTGTTACGCTCTGTCGGTCAGATAATAAGGCAAAAAAAAATCTATGTAACAATGCAAAATGGCTTTAGTTCTGTCCCACTCACATTACCGTAACTAACTAACTAACTAACTAACTAACTAACTAACTAACTAACTAACTAACTAACTAACTAACTAACTAACTAACTAAATAACTAACTAACTAACTAACTAAGTGAATGAATGTATGAATAAAAACAAGCAACCAAATAAATAACTAAATATATAAATAAATAAACAACAAGCAGCGTTAACGGCAAGGGCCTGGTTTGAATACACACCGCCTCCTCCACGGCTGCATCGTTAACGGACGCGGTTTCATCGTGAATTACGAACGAAAACGGCCGCATTGAGGAGGCTTAATGCGCGGGAACTACGGTAATAGCTAGCGCATCCTCCAGAGTGCACTTTTCTTGGCGCCCGCGCACTCAGTACGCCGATAAGGTTGTTTCCACTGGCTCGCATTTACACGGGCAAAAATAAAGTAAATCGAAGGGCCTGTTTAGTATACAGTCGCGCTCGATAAAGTACGTGAAACATACCGGCGGGAACAAGGCTAAAGGACGGCAATGACCGCTAACAACGCCCAGAACGCGGCCTAACGCGATTGCGTATAGAATAAAAGAGCCCGCGATCCTTCACTGTGTATACAGGAAAGGCCAAAAACGACTCGCAGTAAGGGAAAAGCTTTCCCAGACACCGGAGTGGCGTGCGTTCCCAGGAAGCAACTGCGAGGCCTCGAAGAACGAAGAAGAAAGTGCAGTTTCAAGGAAGCGTGCATATTATAAAGTCTGCTCCCTTGGGATTCGTTAACTAATTACGCGGTTTACAAAACGGCCATGCAGTGGGCTGTGGGCCACAGTGCCCGCCTGACTTTGAAGCGTGCTCGTTTTTTTTTTTTTATCGCGAGCATGTAGGGCGCGGCTGTCCTGGGAAGATAAGAAAAGCGCTTCCTCAAAAACCACAGGCACTGCACTGACCAGTTCAGGATCTCGAAGCAAGAACAATTCTGGACATAACACGGGAACGGTCATCGCGCCGGGCTTTGCAAAGGAAAGTTCACGCAGAGGGATGCAGATATTTACGGGCATTATGGCGTGGAGGCGACAGGGGTAAATAAAATTGGAGTAACTATATATTAAGAAAAATAGAAGCGTCTGGTAGAGTACCACAAGAAGATAAGGGCAAACAGCGTCACGCGAAAGCAGGCGACAGTGTGACGTGCTCACACCGAAGAGTTCGAAGTAATGCGGTCGTGGTAATGAGACTCCGCACGATGCCTTTATCCGTTTTCTCTCCAGAACGAAAGTATTGACGCGCCTACACGAGCACGTGACAATGTATAAAAGGGCCCTTATTCTTCTCCTCCGCATTATAACAAAACACCTGGTGTATTCTTCGGGAGGGAGTGTTTCGTGTGTTTGTATTTGCGCACTACAGCTAACGCGCGTAGCGGTGACTGCGGCAGTCGTACCATTCAGCAACAAATGTTCCGTTACTTAATTACGAAAGTAGAAAACGAAATCAGGTTATCCCGATAAATTTCTTTTCACAACGCTATCTTTGTTAATTTCTCTATAGCGTACGTTCAGTATTAGAGGAGAAAATGAAGAGAAAAGCTTAGTTTAATTTTTTTAAAATTTTGAGTCTAACCCATGTAATCAAGCGCAAGCATGACATCACTGATTGAAGAGTTCCGTATTTTGGCCACAATGGCACATAGGAATCCCATGAATATTGCTACGGTATGTCTCTGCCCACCTGAGAGCACAATTCAGGTCATTTTTACCGGTGAATAATTATGTGGGTCCTAGCAGGCGCTTTCAAAATCTAAATGACGTCAAAATTGGTTGGTGCGCGAATGAAAGTGATAGAAAGGAGAGAAAAGACGTAGTGGAGGGCTCCGGAAAACATGACCACCTAGGGTTCTTTAATGTGCACTGACAACGCATGGTGCAACATACATGAATGGTAGTTCACTACAGTTCATGTACGTTGCCGAAAGTGCTGAACGAGTGAGAGCAAATTCTGCGCAGGAAAATACTGGCTCTCTTCGTATACTCTATATCGCGGAATTTCTTTTTATCGCGGCATTTTCGCTATCTTGCGCCATTTATTGACATTGCCGTCATAAATGCGTTTTCGTAAATGGTGTGTGCTTCCTATACTCCTAGGTCGCATCCTCTGCGTCCACTGTTGCTTCCAAGCACGAATAGACTTTGCACGACAGTTTCCCGGGATCAGAAAAAAGTAAATACGCTTTCTGCTTGCGTAAAAACGTTACACTGTTCAGACAAGCATAAGGAAGCGACAAAAAGGCAGCAAAATGAATATACATAAAGAGGGCAGAAATTTCGTGATAGGCTTTGATAGAACGTTCGCATCTAGCTTGAGTAACTCCAGCGATAGAAAGAAGCTGCCCGCGGCATCCATCGCTCACCAAGCTTTGACATATTTTCAATGAAGCCGCGGAACTAAAGGAAGGAAAGCTCCCTTGCGGTGCTTTCAAGAACATGTTTCGACAGCGATAAAATGCAGTGTCAAAGGCCAACTGAATGGCAGATATTTATATAGTACGTGTATGAAAACAGCATATTCGAGAACAGTATTACACTGGGACACGTTTTAACTTTCAAAAGGTTAGCAATCATTTTCATATTATCGTATCAGGCTTAGTATTTGCCCCCCGATGTTGCACCAACAGCATACATTTACTAGCGCATAAAATCGCTCGAAGAAAGACCAGTTCACGTCTCTCAAGACAGAAATGTCAGGAGATTCAATTCACTTGTCAAGATCAAGGTGAGGGAAAAAAAGTTCGTGAAAATGTTCATATTTCTGACAGCGAACGGCTGGCATTGATGGACACGGCTACGCTGACTTTGTGTGAATGCGTGATAACTGTGCACTGCTTATGTATGTCCAACACAAAATAACGAGTGTCATCGCGAGCGATTCCTATGTCTATTTGTATAATATGCATACACACAGGCTGTGCCCAAATGAAAGCCCTGAATAGGGTAAGTGCACGAAGTAACGCGCCTATCAACCATTGCAACTAGGCGCAGCGAGAAATTCGACGACGCAGTGCAGCGTGATCTTTCCTTGGAGAAGTTGAACGATTCTGATGAATTATGCATAATTAATCGCATGAAAATTTGAAAACGCTATATCGCGGCTCACGCAGTTTTTTTAAAATAATAAATCGCACAGCTAGCCGCCAAATTCTTATGACCTTGTTTTACACACGTGTTTCACTACCTTGCCTATGTAAAAACGGCCATCTACCTGATGCAGGCCAAAATACAGCCATAAACAATTCAAGAGACGCGCTCTTACATGTATTTCATTATTCACGTGTAAACTAACTAAAAATGTTACCGCATCTTGCCAGGATGTACCCAGAAGTGGCATGCCGTCTATTTTATTTCATTTCATTTCATTCAGTGATAAATTAGCCCTACGTCGGTCTCTGAACGTCAGAAAATGTCTCATACACACGCTCCCAAAGAAAATTGAGTGTGTGAACTGAAATACGAACCGGAGCACGTGAGAAATTAACGGCACACTCCCAACACAAACTTCACTTGTTGGCTAAGCCCTCTCATTCTTCCAGTCGTATTGTTCGTCAAAAGGAACAGAGACGAAAGAAACAAGCAAGTGAAGTTGTTCTGGGTGTATGAAAAAAAGCAAAGGCCGGACAGAACAGCGGTGCACAACATTATCCACAGTGTGCAGCTCGTATTGAGAAGCAATGCAGTCTTGGCGACCATTTATTAGGGGCGCAGCTCCTTAAGGTTTGGGTCTGTCCGTCCGTTGTAGTAGCGCGTTACCTACTAGGAAAGCGCTACAAGGAGGGCGCGTGTGGGAGGCGCGCCCTCAGCGCGTGCCTCCCGGCGCGCGAGCTCTCTCACTCTTCCATCTGCTGTCTTGCGAGAGAGAGAGGGAGACAGAGAGAGCGAAAGGCGCGCGTTGACTATGGAAACGCTCTTTCTTCGATAAACGCGCTACCAGCTCGCAAAGAAGGAGAACGCGCCCTCACTTGCGAGAGACAAGTTTGACACAGGCAGCGTCTTCCAGCGAGTTTCTTGATTGAAAAATACCAACTGCTCGCGCTGGAGAACCGTTCACCGGCCACCCATATTATATATATATATACACTGGATCTTGACTTGCAATGAAGTGCCGGTGGGAGATTTCACTTGTGCGTAGTTGAACCATAAGGATTCGTAGCGTGCGCGTTAACTAAATTAATCCGGAACTCGGCACGACCTACGATGAACCTCCGGAGCTTCGCCCACTCATCATCATTCACTCCGTGGATATGCTGTGAATTTTTCAAATAAGGCGGTTGCGCGGACGGCAGCTCATCAAATGGATGCAATGCCGAGTATACAATGCATGTAACAGCAGGACTGATAAACGGAACGAGATAAAAAGAGATGTCGCGCCATTACGACTTTGCAAGCCGCACCTTAAACGTAGTCTTTCCGTTGGAATAGTGAGGAAGGTGTCACAAATATGTTCTAGTTTGCGAAATTATTACACTGCAATGAAACAAGGGATATGAGTATACAGGGATTGGGTCTAACCGCATAAATCAGTTCTTTTTTTGTTCCTGTTTTCTATTGTATTTTACACGCTTCTCCACAGCTGTTACACAAGAACAATTCGAATGAAACAGCACTGAGCATGCTCTAGCGGAACAGATAAACGAAAGACAACCGAAAAAGAAAAGCAATATGAACGAGATGACACAGTACGAGGGCGATATTTGTAACAACCTTAACAAATTTCAAAGCTTTCATTAATAGGGCAAAGAGAAACGGTGCAAAAATAAACATCACAGGCCGTCAATGAGGCCCTGTTCCAAGTTGCACCGAGCTCATGAACTGCAAACACCATCAGGACTGTAACAATGACAGATATAACGTAAAGGCTACTTGTTCACTTCAAGAGTTTCCCGCCTGCCTTTCCGTACCAGGAATCTCACCTGATATGCTTCCTTCATACACGGTTCTTGGGCTTACAGCCCTAATTTTTTCCCGTTGACTTTCCTACAAATATTTCGCTGTGACCGAAGGCTTTCTTTGCGTAACGCAGAGCGGAGCAGCCCTTGTAATTTTCACCGCAGGAGCCAGGGACCCAACAACGGGAACCCTAGAGCACACTCCAAGGTTCTCTGCTCGTACGTTTCCAGAGCGGAAGTTTACCAGCTCTTTTGGCTTTGACATGGAAAAACAAATGTCGGTGAACGGTGGATCGAGAGAAGTTACTACGGGGAGGGTACTAGAGGCTTAACAGTTAACGAAAGATCAGACGGGCAGTTGTAGTCGGACCATGGACGACAAGTTAACCAAACCATAGCAATTTGTACATAGGATCAGCCTCGGCACTTGTAGTCAAAGACAGCTATACCGTATCTCTAAAAGAAAAAAAAAAACTAACTCTTATGCGTTCACTCTTGATCCCTGCTGTTCTACCTCACCTATCGGGAGCCCATTCACAGACCATTTTTTAACTTTACAGTATTCCATGATTTAGCACGTGATAGCGACGACCGATCACCATTAAGCGATGACACTCAAGGAATTGAGAAACAAAGCACGCATGCAAGTTTTACGTCACAACGAAGTGCGAGGAGTTTGGGGAAATGGACTCTATAGAGGTGAAGCCGGTTCCTCGGCAGGCTATTTCGAGACAAGAGTTACCAGACGAAATTCGGACTGCCGATGTGCAAGAAGCGAATGAATTACATATAGGCCTACAAAAACCACTCATGCGAAATCAGAATTTACGAACACGTGCTGAAATCTCATACATCGCAGGTTCATTGTTTTCCACTCTGAAGCATTTTTCTTCATGACAGCTAGTCTCTTGAGCTGTCTATTTTTAAAGCAGGACGAAGTGGCTTTAAACGTTTCACTTAATAACCGCCTTTAATGAAAGATGACACAGCAGTTGATACAAACTCCTGTTTTTGTCTTGTCGCATGCAATATAATAAAATTTCTTCCGCATACTGCTGTGGTGAAACAACTCATTGAAAGAGCTGTTTCGTCTGGGTTGATTAGACAGCTCTTCCGCACGCCTAGACACGCAAAGGGAAAAAAATATTAAAGCGTATACACCCCTCTATCCATGCCTCCTCTGCTTATTACTTCAACTTCAGCGTTATTTTCATTTACTTCGGTCTTACACCATTGCTCCAGCACTCAAGGCAAAGCCGCCCTGGGTTTCTTTCTTTCTTTCTTTCTTTCTTTCTTTCTTTCTTTCTTTCTTTCTTTCTTTCTTTCTTTCTTTCTTTCTTTCTTTCTTTCTTTCTTCTTATGTTTCATAGTTACCGCATACACAAAGACTGGAAAAGTGGGTCGTCTTTTCGGTTTACTGCCTAAAGTTCCAGCACTCATTGTTCGCGAGAAATTGGACAATGCCATCGGCAAACTTAACAAGAGAGTGTGAGGCACGCCCTGGAACTGAAACAAGAAACACAAGCAGCTGGTTTAGCCACCAGAAACTGAGACTGATTCTTCTTGCGCACAAGTGTGGTGTGTGTGTGTGTGTGTGTGTGAGTGTGTGGCTGCAGCTCCTTCTTCCGCCGCCCCCTTCTCCATACCGAACGTCGACCGCTGCTCGTTTTCCTGGGGGGCTTTGTTCGCAGATGCAAATTGGGCGGTCAGAAAAGGACCCCACAGCGCGTACCGTAACGGCTTCCCTTCATGTCCAGCGGCCCGCCATGTTTTAACAGCCTTCTTTACATTTGCGAAGTTTCTTTACCTGCACTCTGCTCACTTCCGGCTATAGCGTCTTGCGCACGCCGCAGTTAAAGCATACCAACCGGCGTTGTGAAAACGGCTCAGTATACAGCGCAAACATTTATTTGCATGAAAACAATGCCAAGGAACACACTTTCTGTCCTTTGTTGTCAGACGCAACCTACTCACCAGGATAAAGCACAGAAGGATCGCAGGGGCGCGACTCGAAGAAAATGTTCAGTGCGTACTTCGCTCATTTATCACTCGTGCTAACGTTTTAGTAGGTCGTGTAACGTATACGCTCTACTAAAGCAAATGATATTTACTTACTCCATTTTGTGTACGAAAGGCTAAAGTGCAGAAAAGTGTTATCCTTACGGCTCTCGGTTTGCCCTCTTTCGACAGAACTTCTCCGTTCTAGCAAATTGAAATTCGCAGCGCACGCATTGCCTACTTTAGGAAAGCATGTGCCGGTAGCCCACCAGCGGCGGGCCGGTGATATGGCGAACGGACTTGTGTAGGAGGAGGGTCTGCATTGTAAAAGAAAATTGTGATGCATGTCCTTCGAAAGCTCCATCGAAGGTCCAGCTGCAGTGAACAGCGCGTTTAGGAGATCTGTAACGGCACGTACAGCGAGCACAAAGGATACCTCTCTCGCCCTCGTTTTCCCCAACTCTCTCTCTCTCTCTCTCTCTCTCTCTCTATATATATATATATATATATATATATATATATATATATATATATATATATATATATATATATATATATATATATATATATATATGAGTAGTAGACCCTCAGAACTGGCAACGAAAATGGGGAGAGCGTTTATTCAACGTTTCAGCCGGAGGCCGGCCTTCATCAGGAATACCTATGGTTGCATTCCCGCTTCTATGCTTGCATTTATACCTGTCTGAGAGCTTTTCTTAAAAAAAAAAAACCTGCAGAAAGAAAAGAATGTAGTGAGAATAAGAAAAGAAGAAAAAAAAACACAGGAAGGATAGAGGACCTGATAGAAACGGACCGAAGAGTGGAAGAAACGCAGACATGCGTCATATGCGAGCACCATCTCCTCCCCCCCCCCCCCCCCCCCCATTCTACCCCTCCCCTCTTTACGAAGTGGTTTTCGTGGCCGGACCCAACAGTCATGTGTATGTATGTTATATATATAACGAAAGGGAAGGGGTCAAGGGCTCGTTTATTTGTTAGGAACAACTTAATGAACCAACAAACATCGAAGCTAAGGAAAGCATAGGGGAAGTTATTCAAGTTCCTAACTGTAGTATTGAAATTTTGGAATAAGAAGAAAGAAATTGAAGTGGACGATAAGACAAACCTGCCTTCGGTGGGAACCGAACCCACGACCTTCGGATAACGCATCCGATGCTTTTCGTCCACTTCAATCCCTTTCTGCTTGCTCCAAAATTTCAGTACCACAATTGGGAACTTGAATAACTTCCCCTATGCTTTCCTAGGATCCAATGTTTGTTGATTCCTTAAGTTGTTCCGCTCTCTCTCTCTCTCCCTCTCCATATATATATATATATCGGCCGAAAAGTTGGATAACCTTCGAAAGTACAGCAGTGCAGTCAAGGTAGCTTGCTTATTTAAAGTCATCTGAGCATCGATTTGTACAGCAATAAGTCTGAAATGCTTCTCGATAAACGAACTAATAATGAAAACTATGCAGATGAAGAAAAGAAACGCGCATGATTTAAACGCGTTGGGACATACTGGCATAGGAACAAATATCTTTAAGAAAATATTCGGTTCTCGGACTTTAGCTTTTCGAACGGCATGTCACAGCTTCATAACGAGGTCTTGCGAGCGTTTCGGAAAAATATGGAACAAATAGAAAAGGAAATGCATGAACTGAGGAGAAGAAGCCGGAGTTTTTTTTTTTTGTTTTTTAATTTGCTAAGAAAGCTCCCCGACTCCCTTTTATGACTAAATATGAAAAGCATGAATACGGAGCGCGCAGCTCCATTTCAGTCGGGAGCAGAAGAAGCGAACAAATTAGCATACATACGAGCGTGAAGGATGCGTTGATAACTAGTTCTATATGTTCTTCTACGTTCCAAGAAATTAACATTAAAGCACTGTTGAGAACGCACTGCTGTATTATGAACTTCCTTCTCGCTATTCAACAGGGTGTTCTCGAGCGGCATGGGTCGCATATATTGGGCTTTTTAGCACTCTTTTCTTATTTACGTGTGAAAACGTGAGAATGCAAACTATGTTAAGACTATCTTCAATCCATGAAATATTTGCGTCCCGTCTTTAGGAATGGTGTACCGATAACATATAAGAACCTAAGCTACTTCCACGCATAACACAGTTGCTTTTAGCACCCGTTTGGTCACCTGTAACATGACTGGCACACAACAGATGCTGCTGCATACAACTGGCGTTAACCTTTTACAATGCTGGGGGTTCTGTCTGCCGCTGAGGTCGCAGGAAGAAATTAGATGGTCTTTGCAATATTTTGACTCCGTAGTGTATCGGCAAAGGTGTGAAAGGGTACGTCATATCCAGCGTTAAAAGATTAAGCAAATGAAAGGGATGGCAATGTGCTAGCCACACCTTGAGACCGCGCTTTCATTCTTTCGAGGGTGCTGTTGCTAGTCGGTATTCCATTGTGGCCACCTACGACAGATTCTATTCACAGAAACCAAGAGTGTACAGAAGTCATCATCCCACACAAGCGTGGGCCCATTAGGCACATGGCGGATAGTTGCATGTGAGCAATGTACACCTATTTAGAGCTGCTCGACGTACTGCTCGTATTGAGCGTCTGAAGTAGAAGTTAAGTTACCACAGCCAATCTCCAAGGCAGCTGTGATAGAGACTGGTCGGCCTGTAGCATTGATGCCGGTTCATGTGGCGAACACCTAGTTTACTTTAGGCGAACAGTCACTTTCTAACGCGTGAATTCACGCATCCCTTAGAGACTGTTCCGTGCAAGCCGCCACTGTTGCGGATCACCTTCGGTTGCAGAAAAAAAATAGAAAGAAAAGAACAACAACACATTACGACAACAAATTAGCATATCGAAACAAGTGGTGGAGTTATTTGGACAAAATGTTGAAATGACTGAACGATAAGATTTCAGGCAATAAGACAATGAGGCAAAGGCGTGCTTGCGAGCATGTCGACTGAAGTTGTTTGAGGGCCCCAGCACACCAAAATGGACGATGACACAGATCAGAACATCAATCTTGTACAAGCATTCCCAGCGTTATGTCAGATTATACGTCGCCCAAACACTTCGGTTGATGTCTGGGGTTTTACGTCCCGAAACCACGACATGCTTATGAGATACGCAGTAGTCGAGGGCTGCGGGAATTTTGGAGAGGGGGAGGGGGTGGTGTCTTTAAGGCGCACTAATATCGCACAGCACACGGATCTCTAGCATTCTGGCCTCCACTGAAATGTAGCTGCCGCGAGCGGTATCCGATCCCGCGACCTTCGGATCAGCGGCCGAGAGCCATAGCCACCGTGGCGGGGCGTCGCCCAAATACATTCAGTGAGAACAAGCTAAACGAAAGCGCTCACACAGAAGGTGTGTAATATTATTTATTTTATTTATCCTCTTTATTTCTACATACTACAGCACATTCAAGAGTTATGGCAGGGGCGGTGCAAACATAACACCTCAATTGCAGACAGAGAGCCGGTTATTGGCAAAGCGCGAACAAATCCGGGCAGCGCATTCCAACGTTCAATTGAAGGAAAGCAGCTTTATTTCTACAAACTAATTGTAGATTTAAGTGGCAAAAGATTAAGTTTACGTGAACTACGGGTATAGGAAGGTTGAGCGAACTTAAACTATTGACTTCAGCGGGTAAAGCGTGGGCAGTTTATTGAAGCGCGCAAGAATTTTAAGCTTTAGTTGTGGCGACGTGCTGCTAGAGTGGTCAATTTGATATTAGAAAGGTTAGAAGAAGGGCATTATAAGTATAACATTTTTTGTCGGGGGTATGTAAAAAAAAAATGCTTGGCATAATCATCACTACCGCTGGTGTTAGTTTTTTTTTTTCCCTCCTTCAAGACTAATTAGCAGCAATACCACGCGCATAGAGGCAGAGCGGTTGCGGCGGAGTGGCAATTAAAAGGGGGTCACACCTCGAAGTGTGAAGTACTTTCGCGTAAGCAGGGACGCTAACCTAACCGAGCCGTCTCGTAGATCCTCACGTTCCTCGTTCCTGGCCCTATGCATTAAATATTTCTATTCGGACGTCGTGAATGGTTCGCGGGCGCGAGCTGATTAAAATGCAGTTCGTTGATTTGATCTCGCGAGGCAAATGGTACAAGGTTGGCCGCGCGCTTTGACAGGATCTTTTCTTTATATGTCCGTACCTCTTAACTGAACGCACGCAAAGCGAAAGGTAGGCGAAGCAGTACCAATCAAAGTGTGTCGCAATTAAAATAATTTACCCTTTAAATCACCTTTAATGAAACTGGCTAGAAAGGCGCCTGCGGAGTAAATGATGGATTACGATAAAAGAACTTAATTACAAGCTGAAAGAAGAGCCAGAAAAGAAATGCTGTCAGTTCGAGTTTGCCGTGGCTGGCTTCGAAATGGGATCGTCTTAGGTTTTTGTCTGCTCTGCATTAATAGTCGACAGTTCCTTCCGTGCGTCGCTTTTGTTCATCGCTAATGAGATAACGACAAGCCGTGAAAAACAAGGCTACGCTATGATTCGGCTGCCAAAGTTTTACAGCCTTTCTTGTGTTTCACGTGTTTAGATCTACGATGTTTTCCCGTGGCTAAAGGGCACTGTAATTAATTTTTTAAACAGTTCGTCTGATATAGACAAGAGTTCTCATTATAGGATAAGTAAGTACATAAGGAGAGACATCAAATGCATAAATCTAGCGCTGATGCGACGACAGTGCGATCCAGGGACTGCTGCTATTAGCCGGTACCACCAGTAACTGTCGATCATTATGTAGAGTAGCTACGATAATTAGAAAAGGTGCTCAATTATCTTTGGCATGTGGAGCTTGTCTTGTGAGACCACGTGTATACAATCCCAGTCATCTCTAACACAAACCTGTGCGGTCAAACAAGCGGTGTTTGCGTTTTTATTTTTTCAGGGGTTAAGCGGTTTTAAGTGTTTAAGGTTTCTTTTAGGGATTAAGCGCTTGCTTTCGCAGTTTTGAAAGTGGTAGCTATAACTACGACGCTTGTTCGGAACTAACTCAGCAAGGAAGGCAGGAAAACAACATATTGGGTAAAGGTAAAGCTAATTTCTTTACCAGTGCTCTGATTTTTTTTTTTTTTTTTGCCGAGCATTGGTAAAGATCTTTTTCCCCTCCGTTGATTTTCCCTAGGAACGCTTCGTCATCTAGCGGCGTTTCCTCCGCGAAGTCCCCACGTGTGCTCCGAAATGTACCTTGCCACGCCAAACAGGAACTCCGACAACCATTTCCTCTCTTGGTGGAAGCTGCCGCATCCTTGCCTCAGCAATGTGTGTTAGGGGGATCGATTCCGCTCAACATCGGATAAATTAAAAATATATGTTTAAACACTGTGGCACGATCGCGGTGCGAATGTGCCACAAAAAAAAATAAGAAAAACACGAACACACTGAGACCTGGACATTGCCAGTTCAGACACGCAGACTGTGGCGCACAATTCGTGTGAAACCTAGATGAAGATCAGGAGAAAAAAAAAAGCATGTTCACCACAATAAAGAAAAATGTGCAGGATCAAAATTTTCCCGACGACATAAGCATAATGAGTAAGCACAACGTCGGCTACAGTAGAAATGCAAGTGTTTTCGATTTGACAAAGTTCAAAAATCAACAGTGACGCGCGTGAAAGAACGTCACGAAATTACCCGCAGTTGCGAGGTACAGGATAGCCGTGCTTTATTTTCCGCTCCAACAAACACGCCTCCTGACACGCGAGAAAGTAGCATAATGGCCGCAAATAATAATAATTCTACAGGACAACGAAAAATTGGTATAAACCTGCACACAATAACGAAGCCGGTACGACAGGCATCTGCTGTGACAAGGCAAGTCCTTTTAGCGCGAGAAAGTAGGGAGGCGAGCGGCGCACCGTTCGAAGCATGACAGAATAGCAAAATGCGGCAGCAGTGGAGAGGTTTTTCAAGCAGGCGTACACAACAGTGACATGGTAACGTGACGGCGACAGCCTAAAGGGAAGAACGAAGCCGGTAGTCAACGGATGCCAAGTTTGCAACAAAGCTCGCGGCATCTGTTTCAGAAATCAGAAGGAAGAAGTACGTGCCTGCATATATGACACTGGAAACCTGGCGACGCCAGTGCATATGTGGCCTATAGTTTCTGATTTTTCTTCGAAGGGAGTAAGAAAAGAAGAGAGCTTGGCGGATGTCGAGAACGGATATGGGGTGCAGAATTTTTTGCTAGTAAGCAAACACGGGGCTCTTGGCGGCACGAGAAGCTGTAAGCAAACATGCCCGAAGTTTTGTCACACGCAGTACGCCTGTACAATCTATCTCGATATGTATAAAAAAAAAAGAATAAGCTCTTTCAACTCCGTGCGAAACACGAAGGGTTGACGGCAGTCTTTCTTGTGATTTAACCGGATATCCTCTACTCAAGTTATGAACTCTCTAAATGTTTGCGTGGAACACCCGACGTGCGCGGTTTAATGGACTTCCTCTGTGGCTCTCAATGGAGGCTTTTTGTAAAAAGAGAGAGAGAAAGAAAAAAAAAGGAGCAAGAATGGAGTTTACTGACGTGTGCGTCTGCACTCGCGCGCGTCGCATGCAGGCGCCGATTTTGCTGATGCGTGCAGTGTCGACTAAACGACAGATATGCCAAAATGTGATGCGATGAAATGTTGCGATATTCTGACCATACTGTTGCTTCTCAGAAGGAATGGTGCTTGCGTGCTATAGAAGATTCGCAGCAGCGGTGTCTTATTTAACAACCTTTATTTTTTTTTTTTTCGAAAGTCGGCAAATAGTGTTGCGCCAAAGCACTTGCGGGTGCGGCGGAGCCGTAGCTTGTGCACAGAAAGAGCCGATTTTTTTTCAGCTAACAGACCTAACTGTTGCAGAAGAAAGAGGTATACAAAAAAAGAAAAGAGAGAGAGAGAGAAACACTTTGGAGACAGGGATGCCAGATTCTTGCATTACTTGTAAACTAGACAGAAAGCTTTTGCACACACAAATTCAGTGAATTAACTTGACTGCCAGGAACTACACCTTGACGATGATCCAAGTTTGGGGAAGAGAAATGCACTACTTTCGTCAGTATGACGGGCAACAATTATTAAATACGACGAAACAAGGATGGCTGTCAGGAAATTTTGCCCTGTACCGTGGAAATTGCTCACAAATAGAAGACTTACGTATACATAGGCAAAGTTTGAAGGCAAGGTACAAGACAAGAGACGACGGGGGACTTCCACACATCGCATATACTACCCGGTAATCACCATGGCTACTCATAGCGACAACCTAAGTTTTTATGCTTAATAGATGGCGAATGCACGTACGTACCCCGCCACGGTGGTCTAGTGGACATGGCACTCGGCTCCAGATCCGAAGGTCGCAGGATCGAATCCCGGCCGCGGCGGCATGCATTTCGATGGAGGCAAACTGTTGAGGCTCGTGTGCTGTGCGATGTCAGTGCACGTTGAAGAACCCCAGGTGGTCGAAATTTCCGAAGCCCTCCACTACGGCGTCTCTCATAATCAGAGCTGGTTTTGGGACGTTAAACGCCACAAATCAATCATCAATCAATGCACGTACGTAGTCCGCACTGTGAGCATTCAATGACGAAGTAACATTCATTGAAACCGAATCATTACAACTCTTCCGGACGTCGCTCAGGTACCTGAATGACGTCCGGAGTAAACCGTTCATGAGTAAACAGTCTGTGGGAGAGGTATAACAGAGACTAACAGGAAATGAACCGAGCCTTGGAAACGTTGCAAAATTTCGGTATTCCATTTGTACAATACCGAACATCAATGCTACGCACACGCATTTTACTATAAATACATATATATGGCGGGAAGGGCAAATAAACAAAAGAAAGGGTATGTCCTGCAACAGCCTTATGAGTTGCCCCCCCCCCCCCCCCCCCCCATTCTCACACCGCACTTCCGTAAGATTTATTTCTAATCACTATACGTGCAGCACGGGTTACACAACAAATATGCACAAAATATCATTGCGCTGTTCTCCCTGCAATGTCAAACCACAGTTTGCTCATTTCAGCCTCGTTTCACATGTTTACGTTCGCTTCTGAGGCTTTTCTACGTAGCTGGAAAAGTAGCCAAAATGTAGGCCGCCTCTAAAAGTGAACCAATCACTGCGTTGTTCTTAAATTGCGTACATACAGGAAGGTATCTCAGTACGTGATTCAACTATCTCCACTGCCTATTTCTTCACAAATGCATATCCACATCTCAGGAACAAAGAACACACCAAGTCTACAAAAAATGCAAGCAAAGTATGCGATCAAGACACGCCAAAGAAAAGTAGGGGGAGGTATATATATGCGCAGGGCGTTAACGTTCACGTAAGCATTGCATAATCTGCTGCCATGCGTGAAATACAAGAGTGCACTTTTGAAAACGTAGTCCTTTCAGAAAACACCCAAAACACATGCAGTTCGTAAAAATCAAATCAAATTCATTCATACTTGCTTATTAAATAGCTGGTTGTAGTCTATTGTAGCACATTTATTGTGTGCACACATTCGTTCATTTCACTGCAACGACAATGCGTTATAACGGTAGCCTGCAAAATACCAACCAATATCAAATAGATATGCATGTACGCACTGCCGGCCTTCGTGCCTGCCGCCAGTAAGGACAAATGTTAGACCAATAACAAATGCACGGTCCCTAACGTAGACGGCATCATTTGCTGTTCCTTCGTGCTCATCGATGGCACGCACCTATGGCGTGCTCGCTATCTCGGGGGTCGCGATTCCGAAAGGTAAACCTCGGGGTCTAAGACGCGGGACTATGGTAGTCGCATCGCTGACCACAACCACAACCAGGCGGTTCAATGTAAGCACGCAAACTTGCCAGACCGCGCGAAGGCAGGCATCCCACACACGCATGGCCTGCCTAAGGAAAGCAATCAAAAGGCAGATACAGCTGACAAATCACGTCGGCTCCTACATAAATAAGGGCGCCTCGCTTCCGAGCCGCTATTCGATCGACCGCTGATGATGTAGCACACGAGCACAGTTCGTGTGCTGTATGGATGGATCCCACGCAGTCAGGTTAACGGCTTGAGGGCAGCACGCTTCTGGCGTTAAATAAGAAACGATGCGAGTTCTTGCTAAGAGCGAAATGGAACTCCGTATGGTTTTCTTTAAGGACGGTCTTTGAAAAAAAAAATGGGAGGGGGACCGTTAGATCTAGTGATGGACTGCACAGCGCATGGCGGTGGGTTGTGCTGCTGCTATTGCACGTCCCACTGAAAATTACTTGCTCTGAGTCAGTCTCACGGGTATGAGCATTGTGTTGCTGCTTGTGGCCGGGCATATACGGGACGTGGAAAGCGCGGGGTATCTCTATCGCCGTGTGCCGGCCTCAAACATTGTGGAATGTGGTTCGGGTTTGTGAGAAGGCCCAGAGCCACGTGGCGGACATGCTAGGCAGGTGGCGACCACTGTGGAAGTTCATTGTTCAGCCGGGAACGGGCTAGCTGGTAATTGGAAACCGGTTTCACGGGTGTTAGGCAGCATGTCCAGGAATGTCTGCAGTCGCCACATGGTTAGGTTGGCGCTCTCCCCCACGGCGTGGTGGGCAGCAAGCGTGCCCACTGTATTGTTCAGTTTTCTCTTGTAAGTGCGGCGTCGGAGTGTCGATCGCCGTTTGTGATTGGCTGTCAGGGATGCAGGGGCGGAGCAACCAGGGTATATAAGGTGGCTCCTCTTCCCTGGCAGGAGGGCGGAGGTTCAGGCTTCAGCCTGGACAGACGCTTTTTGGCGCAGTGGAATAAAACGTTCTCTTCATCGGCCTGCGACTCTCACTTCGTGCTGCCAGCGTGTACTCGGGTCACCGAGGGGCGCCGAATACGGACCACCTCTTTATTTTAACTCTCTGATATATATGTTCATTATTACAGAGTTGAACAGAATACACCTGAATGTCTTCAACGAGTGGACGGCCTTTCCCAGACAAAAGCGACTTGAAAAAGCCCGCTCAATCTCGACTTGAGCTTGTTCTTTTTTGCTGCACTTGTGCTTACCAGTGCATTAACAATCAGTATAGGCAGTAAAAAGAAAGGATATTTTAACTGCTCACTGCGTTGTGTGATGCGTTGCACTCTCTTATGCATGTTTCTGCATAGCGCAGAACCAATTCACTGCCCCTTAATGTCCCTCGCACGACTGCTATGCTTACGTCGTTAACGGGTGCGATAGCGTAAGACAGCGACTATTCAGCGCGAATTTTTGCCTCGTCACGCTTTTAAATTGCAGTCCGTTAAACTGTGGTTCCGAAGTTAACAGAAGTTATTTTATTTAGTAATGGAAATTAGATGATAGTTCCTGAGGTTTGAACGTAACAGCCACTGTAGAAAAATGCGGCAAACAGAAAAGCCGACTCCACTGGAGGCTGAGACGGAATTTTTATTAGCTTCCACTTGTCGAGCGCGCCCACACAATCGCCCGGCTTCAATGTTCGTCTTCGTACACCAGTCAAGCGGGAAATTGAATAACCACAATACAATTATGACAAACGGCGTAGCGGAGGTATCCGGAAATTTCGACCACCCGGAGTTTTTCAACGTTCACTGACACCGCACTGTACATGAGCATCTACCGTTGGGCCTGCATCGAAATGCCACCGCCTCGGCCGGCATCTTTGGCACTTCAGGCATACTCATAATCCGCACAATGTGTCGGAGCCGGAACATGATCACTATCAGAATCGGCTATATATACTACCATTCGTAGTTAGTTATGACAACATAAATAACAGTCATTAGTTACATATATAATGAAGGCTGTATAGCACGTATGGAACAAGCGTTTCTTAGCCTTTAGCTACAACCTCACTTTTTAGGACTGCACGATTGAATAATTGAAAGCACTGCTGGCCTGCTAACATGATCAATACCTGATCCTACGGCCGCGCTTTCGTGGTGTTTACCGGTCCTCACCAAGGCTACGGGAACATGTTTGTACAGCAACAAACGTGGTAGAACGTGTTTCTACAGCAACATGGCAGCATCCAGGCGGCCCGCCTCGACAGCACAGCTATCCCGTACTACGTTCTCTCGATCGCAACAGCCTAAAGCACGCGGTAAACCGGCAGTCACTTATGTTAGGGCAAGCGATGGCGTATAATTCCATCGCATTCTTCCTGTCAGGCTACGGATAACAATTCAGATGGTAACAAGGGCGAACTGAAATCGATATTAACAATATTTGATGGTTGTTCACGTACCAGAACCGCGATACCATGACCAGGCACGCACTGTATCCACACTATGACCACCTAACCTAGATCGAAGTACACGGATTGCCTCTGCATTTCGTGCTCATCGAAATGCGGCCGCCGTGGCCGGCATTCGATTCCGCGACCTCGACCTTAAGGAGCCAACACCTCAGCTTTTAAGCTACTACGGGGGGTCGCGAACTAAAACCGAAGCGGGCAGCGTGGGGCTACCATGTCGCTGCACAACGTACGTGGTATATAATGGCAGTGCTGCGCTAATCTTACCTATAGGCCCTTTAAACACCAAGCATGCACAGTTTTGTGAGCCGGTACTGGTAATGTAATACCATATAACGCTCTGCTAACGTCTGCTCTACAATCAGTGGAAAAGGCTTCTGCAGACACCTCTCGTAGAGCCCGCATCCGACTTTCCGTAATGCGCGTACACACAATGTACGCTTCTTATTATGACTTTTTTCAACGCGTGGCAAAGGCACGGCGGCAGTTTCTCAAAGGACGACACCCACGCGCCGGTTTGTCTTCACGTTGGCACCAAAGCGCGGCGTGTTTCGCGACGGCACGACGGTATAGCGATGCCTCTTCTTTCCTTCAAATTTTACACGTCTGCCGAGCGAAAGTGAAAGGGCTTCTCCAATTGAAGTCCCGCTCACGTACGCGGTCCGTATACTCAAAGAACTGATGTCTGCTTGTGAGACCCGCATCCGGCGCGTCGCTGAAGTAGGGCCCCTTCAGAAGGCACGGCGGTGAATATCAAAGACTCCTTGAGGACGTGAGGAAAATTATTGGGTGCTGCTGCGCACTGTACAACCTCCGTTGCGGTGAAGCTGGTAAAGCAAGCGACAGACAGGGAGCTGACAAAATGCGGGCCTATTGCGCCACCCTGCAATGCGAGTGCATTATATCTGTGGGATATCTCGTCATGTAATATGATCTGCTTAGAATTATCGCAGTTTTGGATGGTTGGCACGCCGCTTGTGCTCTGGTCCTAGTGTTCTTTTATTTTTTATTTGAGCTGAATCCTTAACTATTAAGTTCTTGCAGGATTAGGACTACTGCTTTAGTGACAACAGTAGTGAAGTAGGCTGATGTAAAAGCGCGAGTCGGGAGAGTTTCACTATCTTCCAAGCAAAATTAGAACGTACATGACTGAAGAGAATTGGCAGATAGAAAATGTATTAGAAAGCAACATTTCTTCGTGTCGCATTTTTCTCTAGTGGATCGGTCCTGCTTTCAGCGTAATACGGTATAAATTGGCAGAAATTTCGATAAGCTCTGCACAAGTGAAATCACGCTTAAACTACCCGGTGTGCACGATAGAGTTTAGAAAACAAATAATTCGGAGTGCTCTTCGCAAGAACTAGAAGGAAATTCAGTCAATCCTTGGGAGTTTATGTTGTACATCACTCCCTTGCTGCACTTCCTCACTGTTCTGGCCTTCACATTCATGTAGTCGCTTCCAACTACTGATTCCGACACTTTGTTGTTTTCAAACACCAGTGTACCCCAGGAAATATAAAGATAACAATCTATAATGCCTAAATATCCACTGCATGTTTGCTAGTAAATGATATTTTAACATTACCCTAAGCCTGAATTGTTTAAAAGTGTACAGTCGATGTCGTAGTTTTAGCTTGTTCTACTCGTGAACATCAAAGGTATATAGACTTCATGCACGTTTACCAGCACTGAGAGACGTGGGTGAAGCAGGTCCACAGGAGAGTGAGGAAAAAGAGAGAGATGAAAGTACATTGGGGAATGTCATTGAATGGTTGATGCATTATACTCTAAGAAAACAGGTGTCTATCACTTTGCAATCGCGTAGCGAGAAATCTCCCTGCTGAAATAACCTTTGTAGTCGTGTCGTTCTTAAACCGCTTACAAAATGGCAGCGAGAGAATCCCGGCGTGTACTTCATACATGCTTATGCGTATGGTTTCGAAAGCCGAGCACCGAACTGCGATGACCACGCTTCTACACGAGGCTTTAGAGTTACCACAGTGTGATCCATCTAAGTGCACGCACGCTCCTTTCTTAGTGTCGTTCATCGTACCTTTGGTTCCCGCTTGCCCTTCCCCAGTATAGTGTAGCATATAAGACCCAGCAACAGTTGAGGTCCACTCTCAGCCTTTCTGGAAACGCACATGCCCGTCTGCTTCTCAGATCATGAACCACACTTTGACAATGTCTTCGTGCAGTTTGCACGCAATGTCTTAACGGCGGCTTTGCCCCCCAATACAAATGTAACAATCCTGGTACGCAAATTGCGATAATACAGAGCTCTTGACCCTTTGTTTTCAAGAAGCGTGATCACTATGTTTTGCAAATAACATGAACTAACTGGCTCAGGTATCGACTCTTCTGCACTATATGGGGTGCTTCCTATAAAGCCTACTTTAGCACTCGCAGACTTTTATGGCAAGCTAATGTGAGAGATAATAAGTTTGACACGTCCACAATTCAGTAGGGAAAGTACTGCTAGCTCATTAGCAGGGTAAACACTCCGAAGTAGTCGGGAATCGATCTTGCAGGAAACTTTCGCAAGAAAGTAAAGAAAGAAAGACACGCCACTAAAGAGGGAGTGAACTGTCAGGAACTCTAGCATCGCTAGATAACGTAGATAAGGCCGCTTGTCAGCGAAATGAGTTCTCTGGCAAAATGATGTCGCGTTATCCGCCACCGTCACGCCAGCCAGAGTCTTTCAGCGCATCTCAGTCGGGTCGGGGGCTGCGCGTGCTTCGTTTGCAGCGAAGAAAACAGAAAAAAAAATGGCGGTGACCCGTCGAAACGGCAAGAAATGGCCCCGAGAGAGGAAATAAAAGGGTGCCCCAAAGAAGCGGTCAGAATAACAGGAAAGAAAGAGGGGGTTTCTTGTTGCCCAGGACAGCATGAATAATAGACTACACAGACTTGGCACTCGCATAGTTCGGGTTTTCTGGTTTTTTGCTTGACGCTGTCTTTTTTCTCTTCTATCCAAGCCGCAGGTGGTACAAGAGAAGCGAGGAGGTGAGGGTGTTGCAACAGAAGGATCCCAGGTTTCGACGCGTGGGGAGAGACGCGGCTTTGTTGGTGCCCACTGAAGCGAGAACAAACAAGCATTGGCGGTATCTCGGCCGAGACGAGCGAGAGACCACTGGCCGGGTGTGGGCGCAGGTCAGCAAGAAAAAAAGAAAAGGAACACAGATGGACACAGGAGCTAAAAGCTGCGATTAACAGCTTTTATGTAAGCTTTGTAAACACCAGAGCCGAGTATGCATTTGTACGTTTTCTTTTTTATATATATTTCACCCTCTACTGTACTAAAAAAAACGGTGATGGCGGCAACGATGGCAACAAGTCAACCTTTCCATTGACCCTTTTTGGATGACATTTATTTACATTCGAACAAGCACGGAAGTTGAGCGAAAGATGGAGGCTTGAAATGATGAGCAGATTGTTGAATACGACGAAATGGGTAACGTCGTTGGAGCCGACGTTTCGGCAAGTGGACTTGCATTGACGCGCCGAAAGTCTACAGTCTACAGGCCGTAGACTGTACAATTCGGCTTGTAGACGAGTTTACAGGCAGAAACGTTGGCTCTACCGAGATCCGCTGTTTTCTTCGTTTCCAGCGATCTGTTTCCTATTATTTACATTTTTTCAACGGGCTGGTCTGATCGCCGTCTACTCGTCGTTCCTATACTATGTTAGTAGGATATTCGCAAACGGCGTCTCTTTCCAACCGCTTTGGAGATCCCGATTGACCGCCTATAGGCTAGCAAGGGAATATGACTTAAAAGAACATGTTGAGGGCCTAGTTGGTGGATGATCAACAAAATATTTTGAGCGCGAAAAGGAACAGGAGCGCATGTCCTATGCCCATCGTCCCTTTGTGTTCCGTGTTCCTTTCGCACTCAAAATATCTTGTCAAACATAAGAATTATTTAAGGATAAGAGACGAATGTGTAGGATAAAATGAAAACGAACTAAACAACAGGAGAACACTGATAAACAGCTAATAACTTAGTTGAAAGTTAGCGCGTATGTTGGATTTGCATTGTGCCTAGGTTTTAATCTCCCTAACGTGCAAGGAAACAGAAGTGGTCCAAGAACATGACACGAATTTCGCAAAAGCGTCTGACTTTGACGCTTCTGGAGTCCCCACGAACAACTCCCAACGCTCTAATCAAGAATAAAAAAAAAACGTGAGTTTACTGCTGCCATATTCTGGGTTGTCAAAGCGTCCCTTTTTTTGTACAGGCATGATGGAAGTCATTCTAACTTGTTTTGCTCATCTAACATACAACCGCGTCACCGGAACATTGTATGCATGCAGGTTCGTTTCCTTGTGAACTCTGCTGCTTGGTGCTTCTCAAAATCCTTTGGCGTTATTTTGTTTTTGTAGGTGTGACACGACGTGGCAACGCCCCGCCACGGTGGTCTAATGGCTACGGCACTCGGCTGCTGATCCGATGGTCGCGGTATCGAATCCCGGCCGTGGCGGCTTCAGTTCCATGGAGGTTAAATGTTAAGGTCCGTATGCTGTACGACGTCAGTGCACGTTGAAGAACCCCATGTGGTCGAAATCTCCGAAGCCTTCCACTACGACGTCTCTCATAATCGCATCGTGGTTTTGGGACGTAAAACCCCAGAAATCAATCAACTTCAAATCAGCACAGTAATCGCTGTGTGCCGTGTCCGGATGCCTGCGCTGGCGCGTGTGTGCACACACGCCAACGCAGCACATTGTCACAGTGACTGGGCGCCAAGTGATGCCAAGGACGTGTCGCACAATGACTGCTGGCGGCAACACGAAGCAGCATAGGTCAACGTGTACGGAATTGGGGTTTCATCAAGATTACTGTTTTCCGCTTTGCAGGTGCTGCCCGTATCCTCAGACAATCACCTTCTGGAGATGTGGCTGATGGGACTGCTGATGCCTTTAGACATTCGAATTCAAGCAGCAGCAACATTCCAAAGAAAATGTCATCGTGCCATGTGTCCTTTAGCAGGACGTTCGACAGCCGTCGCCAAAGAAAGAAAAGGATTTTCTTAGCAACTGAATTTGCACATTTCGACGCGCGATTCATGTGGTGTGCAGTGAGAACACTTACATGGCTGCTTATATGCGTATCATATTGTGGCGTTCCTTCATTTTGTTCTAAACTGCGCAAGTATATATTGCGCGGTTGGGACACATAAGCCTTTCCTGCAAGTCAGTGTCTTGTCTGTGCCTTTCTTTTTACTACTCACGTGTCTGGTGCGCTAATTATAACTTCTTAGAATATCATAGCAACTAGGCCAATCGTACGCTTTGGCAGCAGCAGCAACACCGTTATATGATGCTGATAAAAAATGTGCCGTACAACGTGTTCCCCGTCTTTGACATCATCAACTGCCTTTGACGGAGTACCAGTGATACAGTACCTCACGCGTCGACGCATTATCTGCCATCGCTGGCCACCTTTTTCCTTCGCTCTTCTCTCTTTCATCTTTCTATGCCCCTTTCCCAACTCCCGGTGCAGGGTAGCCAAGCGGGCTCTTTCTGGTTAACCTCCCTGCCTTCCTGTTTCCTTCCTGCTCCTCCTCATCTGCATCCTTCTGTCATGCAACCAATGACCACTGGGGATGTTGCCACCCACAGATGAGGTCCTCGTACCGCTGTCGATAGCGGTCATAGATGCGAGGACGCCTGCTCCACAGGGAGGTTTGAATAATAATAATAATAATAATAATAATAATAATAATAATAATAATAATAATAATAATAATAATAATAATAATAATAATAATAATAATACCTTTTACAGCAGACAGCAGCGGAGAACGTTGTACACTTACAATGATGTTAGCAAAAAGCTGTCCTAGAAATGACAGCTGAAATACGTACAAACCGATAAGCCAGAAAACGTAAAGACTTACGAACCGTGCTAGCGAGCCTTAGCAAAATAAGAACAAAAAATCAGAAATCGGGTACCTAATCCTGCGAGTAGATTGCATGTCATATTGTGTTTGTGTGTACGAAGCTACACGTGTATGAAGGGACATGACACAACTTCTTGTATCCTTTTGTTTTCCTAATTCCTTCCCTGCGGCATTGAGCCGCATGCTGTCTTTTGGGGCTGCATTAAAAGGTAACCCTTTCCCGATACAAGCACAACCTTTTTCCTACCCTCCCACCCATACCAAGTGCTTCCATCCGTTCAGTCTTGGCCGAGGCAGGACAGACTTGTAATAACCGGGCGTGCGACGCCTCTCCTACAGCGAGTTAATTAAGTGACGAGCAATTATGCCCGCATAACGATGCTGACAGCAGTGCGCTATCACTGAATCCGCCACGACTGTAAGCTAAAATTTAATGGAGCGTGCGTGAAAAATTAGCCGGGCCATGTCACATAGTAACCATGATCGAGATTACGCGCGCCTGAAGTAGCTTGCGACGCCGACACTGCTTGGGGCCGTTGTAATGTTACGACGCGCAAATCCTGGCACGGTTGATTGGAGGCTCACACGCGGCGCAACTTCCGGGGCATTAGCTTCGTCACGCCGTTTGTTTGGCTGCCGGAGCCGGCAATGTATTAGATTCCACGTGAAAGACTCTGCGTTTAATTGCGCGCCGTTTCGCGCCCCACATGACGTAACACCTCGAGCGGGAAACAAACCAAAAAGAAAAAGTCAGGACGCAATGCGAAATTGTAGTTAGAAAACCAAGCTACAAGCTACGAAGTTTGGCTGTGGAACGTAAGCATTAGCCTCATTATTTCGTCCCTGATCTGTCCCACTGAATACAGCCAAAGCGATATGGCAAGGCATTTGCAACACGGAAGTAAGTTGCCGAGGCTGTTGCTACGATTTAAACTGTACTGGCTAGGGTTATTTTTAGAGTGTGTGAAAAATAAAGTATTGTGTATTGACATGAGCGGGGAAGTGAGTAAACTTGTTTGGAGATGTAGTTCGAGACTAGTAAGAATGAAATATGTAAATGCCCAGCAATCAGGTGCTTATCTTCTTAGTCGCGCGTGCGCTGCTGTGTTTCCTACAGACTTACTGAAGCATAATTGCTCAATGCCCTCGCTCATGCTCTGCTTTATTCGCGAGGCCCTAATGCCAAGAATGGTGCAACACCGCCACTCCGGGTGACCTTCCCTGCTCCGCGTGTACGATAATGCGACAGGAAGCTAAAAGCCAGCTCGTATTACCATGCTGTCTTTTTCACAGAGAACATACGTATTTCTGGCCTGCATGACAGTGCGCCAGACATTAGAAAATTTTCTAATTGTAAGCGTAGAACTAAGGTGCTGCTCAGTAAACTGTGCTGTGAGACAGATGGAGCGCAATGTGCGCCGTTTGCCGTTTAACAAACCGACGAGATTCATTACGTGAACATTCGCACTGGGCGGCCATATATCACGTTAAGTTTCGATATCTCCTTTCTCGGTACGCAAGTCTGTATAGCGTGAAAAGTTCACTAACTGACCTGCTACGGCGACAAGGAAAGCCGGTGCGGTGACGAAGAGTAAGTGCATGGTGACGTATGCTAGGTACGGGTGTGTGCGGAAGACGGGGGGGGGGGGGGGGGTATGACAGTATGAGGCTGTTATTTAACAGCCTCCCATGGCAGCGCATAATGAAATACACATGAATTCGCGAAAACCACCGCGTAGAGTGGACATTTGAGAAGTAGAGGAATGAGTGAGAGATGACGTCACATGGCAGACCACCACGACGCGCAAAACAGTACGGCGCACCAGCGCTGTATACGTGGTGCGTAGCGCTGAGCGCGCAGTCGGCCTGCCGGATGAAAGAAGGCGCGCCTTTGATACAAACACCGCCGCTATGTAGCGGACGTGCTACACGCCAAGAAGGGGCGCTTCGCTTCTTTTCCATCGGCCCGTTGCTACTCGACATCGACAGTCATTTAAAGCTTGGTGACAGTTAGATGATGTCCTCACCTGCCAACCAGTATTTGCTAAAATCAAAACAAGTATAAAGAATTTGTAGAGTGAAGATTCCAGCAGGTAACGACGCGAGCACAAGAACAGAGAACCGCACAAGATAACCGCGAGCATTTCTGCTCGCACTGTTATTACCTCTTGGAACCTTCACTCTGTGACTACGTATGAACTTCAGGAAATGAAGCCGGCAGCACGAAAGAAGCTTAATTGCATAAGTGCACGTTGGTGAGCCGGCTGGTACCTGATGCGAATCGAAGAACGCTTAAGAGGAGAGTAAAGGAAAGAAGACAGCGCCAAACACAGAATGTTCTCGAAGCGGAAGATAGCGACTGCAATAAGGGACGTTGGCTAGCTCGCTGATACATGTGTTGAGAATGAGACAGCACTGAATACTGAACAGAGACAGACTACCAGGTGACAAACACTGCAACAGTTATTCGTAAAAAAATCACAAAACAAAACAGAGTACATCAAAAACGCTGAATCAGGTCGAAAGTATGCCTACGAAAAAAATTATTCGTCACTAGCACACCTCATATTATTGCCTTGTATCGTAAGACGTCGCTCCTGTTCGACAGGCGCGGCAGCTCCACCGCAAGCACTAGCTCCAAGGAGGAGAAGCTAGCAACAGGAGGCAATGCCTCGTCTGGTGAAATGCGGAAGATATCGCGGTTGGCTTCCCATATGTATGCAAATAAAACTTAGCGTATTGGTTGAGTTTTTCGTTAACAGCCATCAAGAAAATCCTTGTTTTTAATGGTCATTCTAGCAATACGTGCCAGACAAGAAGTACTCCAGTTCTGGAAATACATGCTTTACATGTGTAGCTGCGGTGATTACAGCGCCCATAAACTTAATTAACGCCGGCTCTGTAAAAAAAAAAAAATGGGAGACCCACGCTTCTGGCTGGGATAACGAGCGTGCTCGAATAGATCCGCAAAGTCAGTGAAATCTAACCGTCGGAAAACTAAGCCACCTTTGCACGCTTCGCCGAATTGCAGAGACGTTTGCGCAGTTCAACGAAATCCTGGAGCGGCGAACGCATCGACTCGCGGGACGGCGTCGTGTTCTGGGAAGTGAACTGCGTCAACGTTGCGACAGCTCTTCGTGGAAAAACGGCCCGCGGCTATTTCACTTCCAGCACTGTCAGTGCAACGCTTCTTCGCTATATCGCGCTCGTATCCGCATAACAATCTCTCGGCCTTCACGAAGTTAGATTGTCTCAATTTGTGTTTTCTACGAAAAGTCCCCTGAGCTCGTGAAATTTTCCACCGGGCCGTGACTTTGTTATCGCCTCTTGGGATAAACTGAGAAAGAGTTTTGCCTGCAATAGACTGTCGCTTTGGTGATGCTAGCTTGAGCCATTTTTAAGCAAGCACGAAAGAGAGGAACGAACCGTAATCCTTTCCAAAACAAAAAAAAAAAAAGAAAGAAAGCAAGCAAGAAAGAAATATGAATCCCACGCATTATGGGAATCGATGTCTTGTGAAACAATCATTGATGAATTTGCCTATGCCGAACTATTTGGGATGCGGCGGAGAGTTACGGGAAGGACCAACCTGGACATGTAAACATAGCCCGAACACTGCCACCACTGCGAATGAAATAGGTATATTTACGATATGGAAAACGCGCGAAGAGCTGCCATGGACTATAGTGGTAGCCTGCTTGATTGGAACCACGGCGTCCCGGGTTCGGTTCCAGCCCCCTAATGTTTAGGTTGACGCTTGTTTGAGCCTGTACGATTGCTGTGTCGACATTTCAGTCGCAAGCTGCAAAACAGGGTGCGTCTTTTTCTGGTTTAATGCACGCAAAGTGTGTTCTCATGCAGTTTCGAAGGTCTATTTTGGTTGGTCTTTGACCGATAAGGGGGAGGGGGGGGGGGGGGGGGGGAAGCTGCACTATTAGCAGTCAACCACCTGTGGCGCAAACCCGCATAACCCTGGCCAAACACATCGGTTATGAGCCTCATGTCAGTATGTCATCGTTAATCATGACGTACGAGACGACTGTGTCATTTTAGTGATGTATAGATCAATAATTCATGTTCGCCGTACATCGGTACCTCACCAATCCAATATTGGTAGGTACAAAGTGGACGAGACGACCAAGAGGGCGTCGAGACGTAGGCGGTCAGATAGATAGATAGATAGATAGATAGATAGATAGATAGATAGATAGATAGATAGATAGATAGATAGATAGATAGATAGATAGATAGATAGATAGATAGATAGATAGATATGTTAAAGACTGCTTATGTTCGGAAAGGAATGTCTCCGTATTTAATAAAATTACATATTAACTTTTGATAACATGCCACTAGAAGCGGAATGCTTGATTTCCTGTCAATTTAGGAAAAACAGATGATGCACGTTTGCGAGCAATAAGTTTATAATGCAATTATTCTGAAACGAAGCTCTTGACATCGAATAGAACAACAGAATGCAGAACATTTCCTATGAATCTGTGTGCTCTAGTTGAAATTGAACATTTACTCGCACTTTACACCTATGGCCTGCAATTCTTGTCATTGTCTACGAAACGTAGATTTTTTTCAAAAATTTGCACCTACAATTTATGACCTAGTGGTTTAAAAATTACTGGTTCAGTACGTTCGAAAAAAAAAGAGGCACAAAAACGACTGAATTGCAAAGATTCATACTGTCGTCACGATTTGTGATAGCTTAGCTTTCCTTCTGAGTGAGGACGTAGCTGCTCCCATAACACCTTGGCATGGCTATATTTACACTATCCAGCTAGTCGAGCCAATAGAGTAAGTCGGTGATAGCGGGGCGCTTATCCATTCGACAGTCAAAACGAAGCGGGTGCACAGGTTAGTGCATACACATCAGCATAATTATCAGAAATTGAATATAAACAATTGATAACGTGGGTCGACTTGTCAACAACCAACACAACATTAAGGAGTGCACCTGTCATAGCATGTAATATTTGACACCCATTCTCTCAATACTTCTCATGACTTGCAAATAATTCGACCTAAAAACTCAAAGCGTAATGAACTTTCAGAAATGGCCTAGGAGATTCAGATCAGGACTAGTATATAGGCGACACAGACACGCACGTTTCAGCGCCACACGATGTTCTAGCCTTTACTAACTACCTCGTATAACGGAGCCCTGCTTGCGGAGATTGCTGCCTCTATTGAATAAACGCCACCTCTTGGGAAGCATGACTCTATCCTTTAATCATGCCTGTGGGGCATGTCGGGGAGATCGCAAGTGAAACAAGGCACCTATGTTGCAAGACAAGGGAACACGAAGCACGCACTTGGGAGAAATGTTCGAGGCAGTCTGCGTACTCTACGATCCGAGGCACGGCAGTGTTTTTTACTTTCTTAACTATATTATTATTTTGAGAACTTGGGCAAGAACACTGAAGTTTCTTCATAATGGCAATCGGTGGGCAACCATTCTCCCTCGCACAGAATGACATCACATAACCCCTGCGGGACCTCTTTGGATGGTGTATCTTTAGTGCTGCTGACTACGATTTCAGATGTAAATAGACGTAAAGTTAGAAGTGTGTAGTTTTGCGTGTGTGTCTCCACAAAGCGAGGCTCATACCTTATGCGTCAAGTCTTTCCCAAGACACAGAGAGTAGTGTGTGTGTGTGCGGGGGGGGGGGGGGGGGGCGGGGAGAGAGAGAGGGAGACGAAAGTGTAAGGCAGGGAGGCTAACCAGATGCTACTATCTGGTTTACTATCCTGCGTGGATATATGGCTGTTGAAGAGAGGTACAGGAGAAAAGTAGAGGGGGGGGGGGGGGGGAGATCTATAAAAAAAACAACGCACGCAAGGCGTTCCAGTTAGAAGTGTTCAGAAACCCAGCTGATTGCGAAGGTCGTATTCTGAGAACGATCGCCTTTGACGACATCACCAGTGTGCGCGCTGACTGGTTGTCGCCGACAGTAGTCGCTTAGTCATTTCACGTCACACAGAGCGATACAGTCGGCATTTGCGATAATCTAACAATATGACTCCAACTTTCAGCCGGCACTTATGCGGAGGAGAAGGAAACGGAGATGCTTAAGGCAGGGAGGATGACAATAAAGTGTCTAGTTAGTTACCCTACGCTGAGAGAATCGAGAAAAGGTGTAGAAAAACGTGCGAGAGTGCGGAGTAGTAAAGGTAGGAAGGTAACGTGCGGTGGATTGGCTGACATCTGTGGGATCGCACACTAGTCAGACACGTTTGTACGATCGCGTCTCCTTCAAGGAACACAAAAGTGTACTTGTGCCTTTGCTTTCTTGTGGGCTGACGAGGGATGAGGACGGTGTTCTAACAACACGGAAGGCCACCCTATCGTCCAGTCGTCACAGTGGGTTGGAAAGTGCCGACCTGAAAACGGCTCATGTGTCTAAAGGGCAAACGATCCGTTGTGAAGGAAGTAGTAAAAAAATGCTGTACGCGACCAAGATATTTGGAGAAATTGTATACATTCCAGTGTTCTCTGATAAGAGCACATCTAATTTGCGTAAATTCAGTTTGAAAATCACCTGCTTACATTTACCTTTTATTATAGGCAGCTGCGCTGCTCGGTGCTATTTAGCACGTATTTTACAGTCATTTCTGGCGCTGGGTATCAGTGCACACATTCAAGGATACGTACACCTTCTCAAACAGCGACAAAATTATATTAAGTACTCGGTCTGTACTGTCCCCTGTGTGACGTGCGAGGTTTTTCGCCAGGAAATTTCTATATACCGTATCAAAGTTTGACGTTGTCAAACACGTCCACGTAGACGGGCCACTGCGCGTTCGGAATGAGACAGTCTCGTCATTTTGCATCTTTTAATATTCACGGTGTGAGACTTTCGCAAAGCCCGTAACATTCCATGCCCCCTCCCCCTCTTCCCCGAAAGAAAAAAAAAAGAACGGGGAAGATTCAACTCTTTCGTTTCCTTAAGATAGTATACACTGGCGTGCTATAATTTCACATCGAAAAACTACAATGCGTGTTACTTTATGAGACTTAACAGATCTTACTTTCGTGTTGAAAATATAGGGCGGGAAAGAAACTAAACTTAGAAAACAGCTCCTCCAAAATTTGATTACGTTTAGTTCCTCTATATTTACTAAAGTTCGATGTTTCGGCTATTGTTCATAACAAGGGGAATGTTCGCGCTGTCATTCAGTCCAAGTTTTTTAGTATATCAGTGAGATCTAAACTGTAAAGTTAGAGCGAATAATTTTTTCTCCCACCCAGGTTGCTTTGGAGCTTATTTCATTTCTATATTTTTACACAGGCACGTTTCCGCTTTCTTTGTTGCGATTCATTGTGATTCGAACCAACATATTCCTTTTCAACAACAGCAAGAAAAGAAGCTTCTTCTTTCTTGGTTTTGCGGTGAACTACAAAGCGCTCGGCTAATCTCCTCGGAATAAGTGCGTGATCATAGGTGAAACGATCTGAATCCACAGAGCGGCAGGAAAGCTTGTACGAAAAAACGTGTACGTGCGAGACACCACTACATGCAGACGCATTTGCCCGTCACGTCCGTGGTCAACGGCCCGTGGCGATCCGATCAGGCAAGTCGGAAACCCCTCCGTGTTCCACGTGCGATGACTTGCCGTCGAAGTCGGTCGAACAAGCGCTGGTCGCTGCCAATCGACGGGCATCAGTCACAAATGAAAATCGATCTCACTGATCTTCGTGGCGTGTGCTATTTGTCTGTCCCAGGGTCTCAACATTTTCGTCGCTCTGTCGAACAAAATGCCTCAGACTCCAGAATTTCTGGCACATTCAGTTTTAATGCCACATTCGACAACACCCGAGAAGGTGCATCGCGTGCTGGCGCCAGGCGATAACAAATGTAACAGTTTTGGCAGGTGAAACCCGGTAACAACAACAACAACAGCGGCAACAACAACAACAACAACAGAAAAAATCGTGTCTTCATGTCAGTACCCAGTTAGTCTGTGACACGTGCTGGAAAGAAATCGATTTTCTTGCGGTTAGACATGTGAAGTCACTGCGCTAATAGAATATGGTCACACTTTTGATGGCACGTACTGCGAGAAATTTGGTAATAGATAGATAGATAGATAGATAGATAGATAGATAGATAGATAGATAGATAGATAGATAGATAGATAGATAGATAGATAGATAGATAGATAGATAGATAGATAGATAGATACGAAAGGAATACTGCACCACTTTACCGATCTGAATAAGCTTCTAATTTAAACTTTAATGAAGGTATCCAACAAGCTATGACCGAAGTCAAGGCCTTTCTCCTGCACTCAGAAACGTCAATTCTGGAGTACTTCGGGGCTGCGTACGCAGTTCAGGCACGTCTCGCGGCGGAAACCCAGTGGGCTATACTGCAGCAATCGACCGAGCAAATGCATTTCATATCCGAGTGCCGTGAGCACTGAACCATTAAATCTCGCGTTGTCCGGCATCGCTGTATATAGGAAGTGATGCCCGTATACCACTTTGTGCTCTGTTCTCTACAGACATATTTGAGTACAAGCTATAGCAGCTGACAGTTGGGACTGCCATCAGTAGCCGCGCTAAAATGGAAGCCCAAGCCCCTCTGGACGCGGTCAATGAATCAATAAGGCAATCTACATGTGTGGATTCCGGTCAGGTCCAGCTGCGTGCAGGCTGCATTAAGCGACCGGTGGAGCGGACCTATCCCGAACGGAGCTGATGCGGCAGGAAACGGGCGAAATCGAAATGCACAGTGCGGCGACAACCGGACACGGCGCCCAGGAATATCGAACCGAGTCGGCCCGATGGGAGCAGCGTCAGTTTGTGCTGATGACGTCTGATGCGGCACCGCGCAATGTGCATGTCATCGCTGGGAGAGCGGAACGATGAACTGCAACGGAGGGAAATGAACGTCGGATTGTATACGGCTCGCGAGGCAATTACGATTACACATTGTGCTCTAAACGCAGCTTCTAACGCCCGTCGCAGAATATTTGGCCCGTAAGCACGTATGCTTACACGGGCGAGATGAAAACATGTCAGGAATGGCTGAAAATTGAGGACAGTGTTTTTAGAACATACCCGGATGGTAATTGAAGAAGAGAGCGTAACGAAATTAAATATAAACGAAATATGAAGCATCAACGATCGAGCCGAATTCTGACAACCTTGGAAAGAGTGCGGAGTTTGAAGGAAATGAATGCGGAGATCTGGAACTACAGGTACGTTATATGGTTTTGCATTCATGTTGAGGAATCGTTGGTTACAATCAATCAGTAATCGATTTACAATTCTCCGTAATTTTATGTGTGAACATCGTTTGCATTTCGAGACTGGCTTCAGTCGCAGAAAAGATGCGTACACCTTTCTATAGATGTTTCAGTGCACAGACACTACAATATGGTGATATTAAAATAAATCAAATGCCGTTTAGTGCGTGCCTCCAGTTTATTTTTATGAAATACAAACACATGGGAAGGTAGGCTGCGTCAGAGCCAGCTATACCCTAATCATGAAATTGACACATATACATTAGATGTACCACGATGTTAGATAGCGTATACAACAGACGACAGGATGTGCTTACTGTTTGTGTCAACAGCCTTCACGCGTGAAATGTCGCAAGCTCTGAGGACACCGTTATGGAGACAGTCGAGAGAGTGCGCTTAAGGAATTCGAAACCTCGCCTCATTTGTATACGCGCTAGCGCCTGGCGTTGTGAGCGCCATGTACGATTCTATAAAGGTGTCACGAAACGGGTAATTTTGCTAACTTGAACGTGATTCCGTGAAGGTTTAAGTTAGTAAAACTGAAACGATTTCCTCTCACGATGCCGTGGCAATGATGCTCGCGGCTTCTTGCTACGTAGGCCTACAATTCGGCTATATTATTACAAGTGTAAAAGCGCAGATGGTTGAGGAGTATGCATTTACTCTGTGCGTATTCGCAAAAGTGCCTAACGACTGGTTAACAGGTGTGCACTTGCAGTTGCAATAAACCACGATCTGGTTCAAGCTTATCGGTGGTTTACAGATCCTAAATTTTTTGTTCAGGAAAGATGTGAAAGGAAAGAAGTTGCGGTCGGTAAAGGCGATATCAATGAGGGTCCGATCCCGAAAGTGCCGCGGACACTCGTGTTAGACGTCCTTGTCTTACTTTTCTCCTACGACTGCATTTAACAACAACAACAACAACAACAACAACAACAACAACAACAACAACAACAACAACAACAACCGCCGCCGCCGCCACAACCACTACCACTACCACTACTACTACTACTACTAATACCAGATCCCACTCAGTCGTCGATAAAAAGCCTTTGTTGACGTCAGCTCGTTCGAAGCAGTGGGCGTCAGGGGACGCGCCGGGCGCTGCCGGCGTCACACATTCACGGTGATAGCTGCCAGGGTAAGATTAATTAACTGTGCAGGTGAGCAACATAGGGAGGCTGGGACGAAGGAAAAAAAAAAGAGATCCGGAGTGTACACGAAATGAGAGATAACCAAAACGTCGCCAATTGTTCGAGCTTCTTGCAGAGGTTCCATCTCTCTAGTTCACTGATCATGACATGTGATTAGCTATAATCTCCCAGTAATCTTTTATGGAGACTCATTGCAAGTCCTTATAATGAAAGACAGGCCCTTTTTTCACCTTTCACGATATGTTCAAGGGAACTTGCATGATCAAGTAATTAATAGCTCTGATTATTTCTGGACTTGAAGTTTATCACCGAGGCCTTGGACGAGAATCTCAGTAATATTGTTGTAAAAATAAGTGCAGGTTGCATTTATCTTTTTTTATACTTCCATTTAATTACACATGAAAAAGCACCTGTTATTGCTGATAGAAAAAAATGTCGGCGACACACACACACACACACACACACACACACACACACACACACACACACACACACACACACACACACACACACACACCACCGCGTGCACATAAGCACTCAACCAATCAATTACGCTCTGTCAGCAAGTGTTTCACATTTTTTCTTCTACCTCTGCGCGAAGACGGCTAAATAGAATAGAGCAGCTCCCTTGTACAGTATAGCCCAAGTAAAACAAAGCCATGAAACTTCATGAGAAGTATAGCGAAGGTATCCTAAAGGGACAAAATGCCAGCACAAGAAAAAAACCAATGATAACATGGCGGTGCAATGCTGGTGAACGGCCGCCAGGATATACGTGCATCGACTCAGATTGAGGCAGCCTACAAGGAAAGGTAAAGGAAATATTAACGAGCATTTGACAGTACAAGCTATCGCTAAAAAAAAAGGTTTTAAATAAGGCGAATAAATAGAATAGCTAGCAAATTATTTAAGGACATACGCGAATGTAGACGCGAGAGGCTCTGAATATTTTATCGCTAATTGAGCCAACCGAGGTCGCGGAGCCCTGCCTGTCTTATTTTGAGAAGTAAAATACAGAAGCTAATATTGCACACTTACATTTCGCCGGTTTTAATCTGAGGCTTAATTCTGCGAACCACCGGTCCATTAATCCGGCATAAAACTGCACTTAATTCATTTCAGAAGTATTTTGTTTCGATATATTTTGCAATGGATTATGCAGCGAACTATTTTACTTGAATATACCATCACAGTGTTTTTCTTCCTAATGGTAGTGCATTTTAATGATTTTGAGTCTTTATAATTACACACTTAGGAACATCTGATGAGTGTATACTGCAGTAGGTAATACCACTCTTCACAGCACATACGCAACAGCCGCAAAATTTCTGCATATTATGTTGCATATTGTTTGTTAAGTAAAAATAACCGTAGTATTCCTATTCACACAAGGAGCAGTCTAATGTACATGTATCCTTAATGTATAATGTATTAGTAACGTACAATGTACAGTCTAGTCTAATTCAGAATGAATAAGGAAAGAGTGCATAAACATGCCAGCTGTGTTACACGCGCAGCAACACACTTGCGTGTGTTTCTCGAAGTGAGTAACATATTTTTCTTCTATGGAATAAAGCGCCGTCTTCACAAGTGCAGAGGGCATATAAAATTGCGAGAAATAAACGTTTCATTTACATGTCCTTTGACAGCACAAGATAAGAAATAATACGGTCGATACAAAGAGAGAGAGAGAGAGAGAGAGAGGGAGAGAGAGAGGGAGAGAGAGAGAGAGAAAGGGAGAGAGAGAAAGAAAGAAAGAGAGGAATGCTAAGGACAGACCTGCAGCTTAGCAACAGGCGATCTTCCTGTGGCTGCTTTAACTGGGAAAGTAATGGGTTATATTCTTGAAATGACCCGTTCGAACTGGTTCCGTACATTACTATATTAGCATCCCACAAAACTAATTCACTCATGTTTAGCCATCATGTGTTAGAAACTTACTACTGGGCATGCTATCCTTTCATTACATAGAAAACAAGTCACTCAGAAACTAACCTACCAGAATACTAACCCTACCAGATATTGTTCTAATTATAATTACTTATTGCCACTCGTTCGGACCAACTATGGCAAAAAAGAAAAAAAAAGAACTATTTCAGTTCGCCATTATTAAGCTTTGGAATGATTCGCCTGTGACAATCAAAACTGTCAACAACTTTCTCGCATTTCAAAGTTTAATTGAAATCACATCTCTTAAATTTGCCACAGAATTTGCCGCAGATCTTGAATGTTACCTTTTGTTATGCATTTTCTCCACGTTCCTTCGCTTTGTTCTGGCTTGTAGTTTGTATGCATTTTAAGAGTTTTCGCAAATGTTTTGTTTTGATATATATATGTGGAGTTTTGCTGTATATGAATTCTTATTACTTCATGTGATGTTTCAATCTTCTTTGTCCTCTAGCCTACTGTTACAGTTTTACTGATTTATGAATAATTCAACGTTGTCGTAACAGAGACTCCTGTGTCCAGTATTTATACTGGACACAGGACTCTTCCTTCAGGAGCTTCCCTTCAGAGAACACAGCACCCGAATACATGAACGCTCTAACGAATTCTGAGGAATTCTAGGACAAGGAATGAGTACTAGCTTTGAATGTGTCAGTGCTGTCTAAAATCATTACTGTGTTATGAATAAAGCATAGGGAAGAAAAAGAGGCAAAGCGCCGAGTGCATTCGCGGTTGTTTTTTTCAAGGCATAACTTAATTAGCGAAGCAAGGAATGGTTAAACGCTATTCGTTTACTAGTCCGTCCCGACGTTTTCGTTCCGACTTCCGTAATTTAATTAAATTGTACATTTTAAGATTGTACCACTGTTAAACATCACTTGAGTTAAGGCGCACCTTACTGCCGAGGCTTCCTTTCTTCATCGCACGGGGCATTCTGCGAACGTCTCACGAATTAATTCGGGATACGCTAACTCAGAATTCTCTCTCTCTTTATCTCCAACCTTAATTCGTAAACCGCCGTGTGTCTTGATTAGGTGGCCACAGTAAGTGCCTTTTTTCTCGCAAAACCAAGTTTCCTGGCTTGCTGTTATCCTACAAGAAAAGAAGAAAGTCCTAAAGAGTCTTTAAAGAACGTGCTCAGAGTTTAACTTCGTGGTGCGTAAAGTAAATAAGTGAATTCTACTTGACGAGCTTAATTAATATGAATTTTACTGTTGAATGTCTCTCAGCCCAACGAGCTGTTCCTTAATTAGCGCAAATAAAAAAGCACGAAAAATTGAGGTCACGTAGCCTATTTTCAACTGGAGGTTCCTTTACTTGTGTTTTTTTTCCCTCGACAAGACAACAGAAGGACTATTGTGAAGTACGCAAATTTTGGAGAGGGTAAGCGTAGCCGTGGGTGACAGAGAGTAAGATAGGGGGATGAAATTAAGAAATTTGCAGGCATCAAATGGAATCAGCTCGCTCAGGACAGGCAAGGATGGAAAGTATTGAGAGAGGCCTTCGCCCTGCAATGGACATGAGATGATGATGATGATGATGATGATGATGATGATGATGATGATGATGATGTAACGGTTAGTCAGTCACGTGCGGCTGATACCGACATTTCCTATGCGGGTATCGTTAATCGTGAAACAACTTGCTAACATGTCAACATGTTTAGGTCATGACCTGACGGTCATGTTAGCGACACATTCATAGTCATGCGTGCCAGTTTTGATATACCATAACGCAAGACAACAGGTCGTCGTCCTTGAAATTCCAGACCGAACAAATTATGCGAGTGCATACTGCGCAAAAAAAAAAAAAAATGAACGTAAACCTTCCGACAGAGATCTGTTTTTCTGGGGTAAACAATATTTGGAGCTCAGATGTCACCAGCCGCAGTTTCTTAGATTGCCCGATGTTTCCAGGCCAGTTCGGCCTCTTCTTCAGGGGGTGACTGCGTGACTCGCCAAGGCGGCGTCGCTCCTTGTTCTCCCTCTACGTCACCTCCCTTCCATCGCTCATGACCTTTGTGATGCGAGCGAGAGCAGGTACCGCGCAGCGACTCCACATTTACGAACCAGAAACTCACCCCCTGAAGAAGAGGCCGAACAAGCCTCCACAACTCTGGAAATCTAAGAAACTGTGGCTGGAGCCATCTTAGCTTCAGATATCGCGCAAAAGAAAGTGGAGGCATGATGTCCGCACAATACTCGGTGCTCGTCTCAGCTGAGAATAAGCGTTCAGCGACACGCAACATATAGAAATAACATTTTTACGTCTTTCGTGCTGCATGGTGACATTCTCTGACGGTGGTGCACCGAACGCACTTCGTATACGAAGTGCGTTTATATAAACGCGATTACATATAATCGCGTTTCGTGCTCTCGTTGACTCCGAGCGAACGCTGTTCTTCTCATGTCACGTGTTCTAAGTTACAGTGATAATTGGTAATTTCTAGAATGAGAAAAAGAATACCAAAACCGTAAGGACGATGAAGACTACAACCAGAGCAACGATAGCACATATATATTAAGGGGATGTCAAAGAGGAACGTATCGATTAAGGAGTTGAGGCTGGTCTTAAGTACAACAAAGGTGAAATATTCGAGCTCGAATAAGGAAAGAAAACCGTCTGAGAGGCACAATTTACGGCACTGAAGTGTCGTGTCTGACGCTGTTTGACATAAAAAACAAGCAAACTATGCCAGAAAAAAAAGCATAAGGGCTACAAGAAAAGGCCTAGGAAGACCTTTTCAAGAAGATTTATCTCAGAAGCACCAAGTCAAATAAAGCAGGGCCCTTACTTGCGAAAACTTCTAATGATAAAATGTTCTAAGAGGATTTATCAACCAACCCCGATGGTGGATATCACTATAGAAGGCCGCTGATCAAAGGAAAGGAGGTATTCAAAAAATCTAGGTTTTTTTATGTCGGTTCCAGTTACAGCAATGAGGAATTGTGGTCACATCAAATCGTTTTATGAGTATATAAGCACTATGCATTCATTGGTCGCGCCCTGTCAAGCATGATAATACGTTAGATTCATGATCAATCAGAACGCTTGAAATCTAGTTGCGTAATGCAATAGGTACTGGCTAACGTGACGTCGTACTATTTTTAGTGGTTCAAGATATGGCGGGCGACACAAATAATGCAAAGTGAAACTGTAGTGCTCATTTCAGAAAAGTAAGGTATTACTGAACTGATTGCCTGTGTCACCCAAAAAACGACTTCGTGTAGCTTAGCAACTCCTAGCTGAAATTTGCTTACGTTGGTGGCTTTAAGATAAATGAATATGAGGGTAGCTTTCATCTAACTGTAGTTCATAGGAATACGTGAATACTGTTTCCGGCGTTGTGCAAAAAGAAGTCTGGCCAGAAACGTGACAGCTCTTTTGGAAAGGACTCCCGTGGGAAACAAATTTAAAACATTAGAATAAATGCTTCGCGGAACGTTCCTGACACTTTAAACGGGCGTACAAAACTGCAAGAAAACGCAAGCATGAATTATTCATAGCATGAAAACCATTTTACCAGGCCCAGACCGCAATGGGACCACCGAAAAAGAAGTACTACGATAGTAGAAAAAAAATTATGCTTTTGCGCCGTGAACGCGGAAGTTGTTTCCGGAGAAAGGCAAAACTGGATGGCGGGAAATAAGAATGACTGGACATCTTAGTAAGGAACTGAGCGGGCACGTCTGTTCCAGCGCTCCGCAGAGTTCTTGGTCTGCCTGTTTGCGGAAGACATGTAATGCATTTCTAATGACCGTTCAAATAGTCTTCAGAGAGTGTGGTTCCTGCCGGCGTGTTGCTTGCAAATGTACGAGCAGTCTGCCTTGAAAGCGCACGACTCGCTTAGTGAGACGAAAATCGATGTGGCTGCGCCACACGCGACTCCAGCAGTTGCAATAAATGGATGGGCTGGTCATTTATATCTGGAGTTTGATATAGTGGGTGCAGCTAGCGAAAAATAATTGGCTTGAGGTATAGAACGAATAATGACAATTATTATTTCTGGGATTTTGCCTGGCGAGACAGCGATACCATTGCGAGGCAGGCTGTGCTGGGGCACTCGAAAATAACTTTGACCACCCCTTCTTTCTCTAACGCGCACTAACATCTACGTGCACAGGTGTTCGAGCATTGCGCTTGAAACCAGTACATGAGAATCGAAACCGATCCCTCAGCAGCAACCGGACAACATACCACCCGCTAAGCTTCTACGTAGGCAGATGGCCTTGCAACATGGCCCTTGATACATCGTGGCAAGGACAACATTGATCGCTTTAATGGGGAGAGAAAAAGCCAAGAAAGGACTTTCGACCCAAAGGACGTGGGTTCGAACCCCGCCGCATGCTTCGCATTTTCGACGGAGGCAAAAATATCATAGGCCCGCATGCGGTGTACTGTCAGTGCACTGTCAGTGCAGTGTCAGTGTCAGGAACTCGGGTGGTCAAAAATTTCCGGAGCCCTCCACTACGGCGTTCTCCGCACTTTCCAATGTTTCAATCTCTTTCCGTTACCCCTGCGAACGTTTAGCCGTGCTCCCGTGGTGGATGCAGAAAATAGCGTCCTTAACCGAACCACAATTAATAATAGAAAACGAAGGGCCATGTTTGCTACACGATGCAGCTGGTAAGAAAAATGCAGGCTCGAAAGAGGAAAAGATCTAGAGAGTGTTTCCAGTCAGGCACATGAAAGATTCAAAACATGGCTACGAAAGGCAAGCGTTTTGACAGGGGAAGCCTTGGAATTCGGTTTTAATTCGAGGAAACGGGATCCAATTGGAGGCTTCCAGAAGATGTTCTTTGTCTTCAGTTATGATGTAAGCGCTAGCACCTCGCCTTTCTTTACTCTTCTCTAAAAATAAATAAAAATGAATGAACTGTCGACGCAGCATCCAGGAATTCATACGACCTGCAATGGAAAACTGGCGGAATCAATGGGACGCAGTGCGTACCATAAATTACGCCCGAATCCCGAACGGTGCCGCTTCTGTGACGCAGCAGAGATGCGACAACCGGGCGTCCCCCCTCCCCTTATTTTCTCTCACGTACGCCTCACCAAAGCAGCGTTCAGGCATACAAAAAAAAAGAAGCACAGTGAAACAAGCAAAGGCCCAGAAAGCATACCAACAAACATAAAAGCTCTGGCACCAAGCAACAGAAACAAACCAATGGTTCCAGCATTTATGGATTTGAGCGTGTCCCGGGAGCTCCCATGCCGCCATGGCAGCTACGGAAGAAGCAAGGGCGTCGAAGAAAGAAGAACGTACAAGAGTTGCGCGGCAGGCCGGACGGCCTTTATTGGCCGCTTCGAGAAACTGCCACGCCGCCACTACCGCCCGCCTTTTCTTGACACGCGAACAAAGGCGTTGCGACTTTGGAGAAATTAGTCTCCTAAGCGGCTCACGTTTGGAGGAGGGGGGCTTTCTTTTTTTCCCCTCACGTTTTTCAAGCACTCAGCCATTTTGCGGCTTCTTTTAATGCCTCGCTCCCTCAATGCCTCCACCTCCCGCCTCCACGTTCCCCTTCTCGGGCACTTACACCGCCTTACGTACCAAATAACATTTATTAGTTATTTTCTGGCTTCTTTTTCTTCCTTGTCAGTCAGAACACGCGTTCGTTTGTTATATTACTCTTCTGAAAAAGAAAAGTGAGTTGAAAAGCGATTTCTAAAGCAAACTGCGATAAGAAGAAAATTAGTAGACGCATAAACTATTTCGAAATGTTATATAACTCGCCTGAATGCGCACGCAGAGAAAAAGGTTGGGATATGCGCCAGAAGAAAAGGTTCTCATGCAGCTTTCAGCACAGCAGTTCTAACACTAAACTACACGGGTCTCTTTCTTGACAGTGCAGTTACTTTCTCTGTCATCGCATTGTAGAGAGAACCCGACTTTGTGAAGAAGACCGCATGGCAGGAGAACACGCTAGATACATAACTTGGAAAAAACAATGTGGAGTGCTCCCTGCTAAAATTTTCCCACATTCTTTTAGAATACATGTTCGCCGTTGTAAACAAAAAAAAAGAAAGAAAAGTACAACCTCACGTGTAAGGGTTTCGAGTCTTTGACAAAGGAAGAGCGCGCGAATTCTTTGCCTCCTGACAAGCACAATGTGCGATGCGCGAGTGCGATCGCGAAGAGAGTTTTCGCATCAGCGCTGCGTGGCCTCCGAGGCCTGGCAGGTTCAACTTTTTCTGCCATCACAATGCTGCGTCAATAAATGTACCTGCGTTCTGCTTCGATAAGCCGAAGCTTTGCCTCGTGTCAATTTACTGTTGTTGGAAGAAACAGTAAGGAAAACAACGCGTATATGAGAAATGAACAATACATGGGCAGCGCTGCTGTAAAACGAATGACGTGTGGAAAAAGGTTAAACTGAGTAAGAGCAAGCCGCGCGTATGACTGAAAGCAAATAAAATGGCGTAAATTACACAGTCTGAAAATCTTGACATTCGTTTTGCTGATTGATGAAAATGTTTCATTGCGACATATTGTAAGTCGACCGATGATATTACTCGCATTACTTTATTGTTGAGCAACACATTGATTTTTAAGAAGCCAGTAACAGTAACTATGGACAATTTCAGTTACATTTTAGTGGATTATTAACTCGTAACCAATGGTGCTCGTAGTCGGTATGGATTCAAGTTGCCGTAAGCTTAGGCTCTTCAGAAGAAACGGCCAAGCACCCTTCCTTTAAAGCAACAACATTGCAACAACTTTAAAGCAACAACTTCAACATTGGGCATGGTGGCACCGCAGTGAACATGTCGAGTAACCCTTTCGTCTTCTTGATCCAGGCGCTGGGCTTTTTGCTTTCCTGCGACCGCTTCTCGGATGGCATCTGGACACCCAAACGCACCGTGCCAACACCAACAACTCTTCCATGTGCCGAATGCTGCAAGGCAACGATCGACGAGCTGGGATGCGGCGCCTTTCTCGGACAGCTGTATCGACTGGATAACGCCCCCTTTGGAGGCGTATCAGCCACCCGAACGTTATCGACATCATGCACCTATAAAGAGCACTGTGCGCCTGGCAACGGCATTGGGCATGGTGGCACCGCAGTGAACATGTCGAGTAACCCTTTCGTCTTCTTGATCCAGGCGCTGGGCTTTTTGCTTTCCTGCGACCGTTTCTCGGATGGCATCTGGACACCCAAAGGCACCGTGTCAACACCAACAACTCTTCCATGTGCCGAATGCTGCAAGGCAACGATCGACGAGCGGGGATGCGGCGCCTTTCTCGGACAGCTGTATCGACTGGATAACGCCCCCTTTGGAGGCGTATCAGCCACCCGAACGTTATCGACATCATGCACCTATAAAGAGCACTGTGCGCCTGGCAACGGCATTGGGCATGGTGGCACCGCAGTGAACATGTCGAGTAACCCTTTCGTCTTCTTGATCCAGGTGAGAAAATTTGGCAAATGTTACAAAAATAATGAAGTCTGTCTTGTGGTGCTGCCATGCCCAGGCCAAGTGTATGCAACTGTGTGCAATTGTATAGTATCGTTGAAGTACTTATTGATGCTTGCTGGGGATGTAGAAAGTAACCCGGGCCCTAGCAATCAGGAAGTTCTGACCGAAATTCGCAAGTTGGCAGCTGATATAAGTGCCTTAAAAAATGATAACAAGACCATAAATGATTCCCTGGAAGCTATCCATGTGAAATTGGATACTTTGGCAAACCTTGAAGACAGAATTGCAGGTGTTGAAGATAAGATAGCGTCATTTGAAAATACCATTACTAGTCTTCAACTTAAGGTTGACGACCTTGAAAACAGAAGCAGAAGATCAAATTTGATTATTTATGGCATTCCAGAAGAAGATAATGAGAAACCTAACGACCTAGATACAAAAATCACTGAAGAACTTATAAAAAATACCCTCGGTGTAAAAATTGCAGGAGTTGAGAGAATGCACCGTCTAGGCAGTAGAACAGGAAACAAAATTCGACCTGTTATTCTGAAGTTGCAATGTTTTGAGGACAAGGTGAAAATAATGAAGAACTGCTACAAGCTTAAGAATTCCAGTGTGTCTGTTGGCGAGGATTTTTCCCTCCGTGTACGTAATATCCGGAAGAAACTTTGGGAGAGCACCAAGAGTAACCGAGATAAGGGGGAGAAAGTTACACTTGTGTACGACAAGGTTAAAATAAATGGCGAAGTCCACGTCTGGGACGAGCATAAAGGAGCCAGATCACTCGTGGGAAAGAAACCTGTCGTTCGGAAGACAAAAAACTGAGTGAAAAAGAAACGCCCTTCAGCTTAGTGATAGTGAACATAAACGCCAGAAGTGTCGTGAACAAAACCGCAGAGCTTGAAGCATTCATGCTCGAACACCAACCTGATATTCTAGCAATAACAGAAACATGGCTTTCGCCTGATATTTCAAGTAGCAATGTATTCCCACCGGGTTATACTGTGATGCGTAAAGATAGGTGTTCTCGTGGTGGTGGCGTGGCAATTTTGATAAAAGAATTTTTACGTCACACCCATGCCGCAAGTTATCGGTGCTGAAGCTATTTGGTGTAAAATTGCGACAGGTAAATCGTATCTTTATTTAGGCACCGTGTACCGCCCCCCAAATGCTTCAGATGATATTATGAATGTGCTAGCGAATTTTATGGACGCTCCTTTCACACAGACGACAAAGATAATCCTTACGGGAGATTTCAACTTCGCCGGTATATCGTGGGACTCCCTTGATAATACTGCCGAAGCCAGTCACGATGATGGGCTGCTTGATCTATGTTTTAACTTTAGCCTTAGACAACTCATACGGGAGCCAACACGTGTTGCTACAAAAACCACCAATGTACTCGATTTGACGTTTGTCAGCGATAATATAGCAGAAGACAGTGTTTCATGGGAAGTCATTGACGGCATATCGGACCATAGAGCGACTAAATGTTCCTTGTTGTTGGGCGCACCCCCGCCTACGCAAAGAGGGAGTGCGAGAATTCTAGACTGGACGAATGCCGATGACGTCAGCATTCTTGATTATTTAGATCACGCTTATTCCACCTTTAGCTCATATTCAAATGATGATACATTTTCAGTAGATAGATTATGGACAACGTTTGAAGGAATCATTCAGCACTGCTTAACAAAATATGTTCCCACAAAGATCAAACGAATCCGTAGGAGAAACCCTTGGATAACAAGAAAAATAATACAACTAAAACGAAAGCTTGCCAGATTGCGGAAAATGAGAAATAGACAATCGATACCAGGCTGCACTACTAAAATATGCGAGCAGTCTCGCACATTGAAGTCAGCTATACAGAAGGCAAAAGATAAATACATGAATGTCACCTTAAGTAGATTTATTAAAGAATCTCCTTCCAAGTTTTGGCGATACCTTAATTCAAAGCCTCCTCAAACCAGTAATCCATCACCAAATGAAGCTATTGCAAAGGCTACAGAGTTCAATGATTACTTTGTTTCAGTTTTTACACGAGACGGCGATAATAAACCCGACCTAAGTTCTCTTCCGAGTACCACAGAAAAACTGGACGATCTAAACATAACTGAATCGGGTATTTTTTCCCTGTTACTTAAAATTGACCCAAAAAAATCCTGTGGCCCTGACAATATACCAAACGCATTTTTGAAACGTTACGCAGAATGGATGTCAAAGTTCTTGATCACTATTTATGTAAAATCGTTGAACACAGGCGAAATTCCACAGATATGGAAAACTGCCAAGGTTATTCCTATCCATAAATCCGGTGACCTTACGAACACATCAAATTACCGACCAATATCGCTTACTTGTACCGCCGGCAAAATCCTTGAACATCTAATCCTGAAACACATTGTATCATTTGTAGAAAAAAACAACTTAATTGTCTCTAATCAGCATGGCTTTCGGAAGGGAGTATCGACGACTACTCAACTGATTGAGACAATCCATGACTTAGCACTTACAATAGACAAATGTGGCCAAAACGATATAATATTCTTAGATCTATCCAAAGCGTTCGATCGGGTTTCCCATCCAAAGTTAGTTCAGAAACTTACCCATTACCTCGGCGATAACCATATCACCAAATGGATAAAAAGCTATCTGGCAGGACGACGTCAATATGTCCACTACAGAGACCACTCCTCGGATCACGGTGATGTGCTGTCTGGCGTTCCACAAGGCGCCGTTTTAGCTCCTATGCTTTTTCTTCTTTTTATGAATGATTTACCCCAACTGTAATGTGACAGTAAGAATGTTCGCAGACGACTGCATCATTTATAAAGAAATAACCTGCCGTGAAGACCAGGTTATCCTGAATGAAGCCCTGGAACATATAACGCAATGGTGTCAAACGTGGCAGATGGTGACTAACACAAAAAAAAGCAGTTTCTATGACAGTGTCGAATAAAAAAGCACCCATGACCTTCCCGTATTCCTTACAAGGAAAGATGTTAAAGAAAGTAGACGAGTATAAATATTTAGGTGTCATAATTTCATCCGACCTCAAATGGGACAAACAGATAACATATGTTGGAAACAAAGCACTGGTAGCTTTATACTCGTTAAAACGCTCGCTTAGATGCGCGTCTGTAGATACTAAGCGCCTAGCATACATGTCACTCGTACGCCCGATATTGGAGTATGCAATAGTATGTTGGTTTCCCTTCCGGAAACAGTACATAGCAAAACTGGAGAGTGTGCAGAGGAAGGCAGTTAGATTTATCTTTAATAAGTATCGCCGTCATGACTCTCCGACTGAACTATTAAAACAAGCTAAACTCCCCACAATAGAAAATCGAGCCAGACTTCTTCGTCTTAAGTTTCTTTTTCTTCTTCTCCATGGCAGCATGAAGATTAATGCAAATAATTATTTACTACATTCGGACACAACCAATTCCAGAACCAAACACTCCAAGCACTTAGTTGAATACAGATTTCACAACGATATCTTCAGGTACTCCTTCTTTCCGCAGGCAATCCGAGATTGGAACGGTTTGCCCAATGATGCTGTCATCTGCACTTCACTCGAATCTTTTATCGCTGAGTTATCTAAGAATTCTTCGCAGGTATCGCCTTAACGGCAATGTTTTCTACTTCTCAGTATCTTCTTTACATTATCTTGTTTTTTTTTATTGCGCTGTTTTTTGTTGAATATTGTGTAAAGTGATTGCCTATTTATGTATTTATTAGTATTTTTATATTTGATTGTCTACTGTAGTGATTGTACAGTTTCTTTTATTGCTTTGCTTCTAGCAATTCTACAGCTTACTCTAGATAGCACATGTTTTGTCCGGTCCAAGTGAACCTGTGTATGCGCCTTATTGAATTCTTTTTTGCTCTCGAATATCTGTATCATCCCCTTTCCTGCAACAGCCTCAAATGTGAGGCTAGCAGTATACTTCAAATAAAAAAAAATAAAATAAGAACGAAATTTGTTCGACGTGCGTATAAGTGGCAGGTTCTGAAGGTGTATATTTGGCCACACAAAAAGCAGCCAAAATTTGCTATACTCATTTTTAGCGCAAGCCCTACTTGCCCATTATTCTAACACTACAGCTGCTTGTCTTCTTCATTTTTTTTTTTTTTTTGCCGGTTGTCGCCTTTGGTGTGGCTGTTGAGACAAGCTGAAGATAAAAATAAATAGGCTTCGCAAATCTCTGATGGAGTTCAACATCTCTAAGAAGCATGCGTCAATGAGGACCACGTTAACTGGATGTACACACAAGTGTAAGATGGTGCGTTGTGACCTAATGGGATTACTAATTGTGCGAGAAATAGTCTTCGCCCTGATGTCTTATAGTGTGACACCCTCACCTAAATACATTCGCCACTACTGAGAATTGAAAGCGTTCTTGCGTTCACCAGCAGAACCACAAGTCACGGAGAAGAATGAGTGATACAGGATAGCGTACGGCATTTCGAGTTTATTTATAAATGCTATACAGATATCCATAGACGTTTTCGCATTGTCGGACCTGAAGGGAGGAAACAGGCAAATGGATCACTGGAAGACGAGCTTGTACCTTCAGGGCGAGAGAAAGGGTCATAAGCAATGTAGGCTGCGTCCGTTATACAGCCGTAGTTAGATGCCTTGTTAAAAGGCAGAAGTATAGTAGAGAAAGCAGTGATAATCGAAAAAGTGTTCTGTGCGGAAGCACGTGATCTGTATATCACGACTGGTACGCTTCTGGCAAGTGCGGAGGAATATTGTAAACACTTGAAGAGAAATGGAGGAGGATGAGCACGTCTAACAGATCTACAATATAAAACGACATTCAAAAAGGCACTTGCCTTTCCGTACGGTCTTTTACATTATAAATCGGCATGACTTCCTGTTGAACAGTCACTCCAATGTTTAGCTTAATTTTGCCGTTTGTTTAGTGCGACCTCGCTTGCTGGCCAACACAACAAATAAATAACGCAGCACGAAAGGGAACAACCACTCGTCTGCAATTTGGAACTCTGAGGTTGCGCTTAATATGAAAACTTCAGGCTGGTATTTTTATTTTCCCTAGCGCAAGCATGTTGCCGAAAAGAAGACAGATTGCGTGTGCGCGCAACAAGTCAGCATATTTGACTGCGTCAGCCTGCAACCTGAAACCGTAGAAAAAGAGAAAAGGCCACGGCGGCTGGCGCGGGAAGTTTGAAATTCCGATGCTGCGTCGGTCAAAACCGCGGTGGTTTCTGCAGCCGTCTATATTACCATAAGAATAGCTGTTGCCAGCAAGACGATTTATGGAGTCTCTGTGCCTGCTGTCAAGATGGCTACGCGGTTCGCTTGATTCACGTTTGTTCGATTTGTTGCCCGCGCCAGTTGAAGCTTGTCCATTTGGTTGTTCGCTTGTAATGCAGAATCGGGGGAACTTGATCGGGATGCAGCAACGCCTCCTCGTCAGAACCCCTTCCGTTCTTCTGAAATTCAGATTCGCCCACAACAGCGGAAGCCATTTGTCATCCATTATTATTTTTTTCGAGATGAATCTGCCCCCTCCCCCCCCCCCAAAAAAAAAAAGAAAAAAAGGCATTAGTAGCAATGAAAGAGCATATCCTTTTAATGAAATGTTCTTACTCCACAACGGTTCGCAATAGAAAGCTTCGGCTGATCCTGATGCTGAACATCATTATGAAAGGCACTCAGTAAATACGACAGAACAATTGTGAACGAATATATTTGTGAATTCAGTCCCATACGCCTTCACCAGCGACGCGTTGTCCCAGCGAGCTGATCATGAAAGCCCCTGTATATATAAGCAGCTAAGCAAAATGAAAATTGGAAACAATTCGAGAGACGTTTCACTGGTTACGGAAATCACCGCATCAGGTCTGCCCTGTGAAGGGACATGACCGCGTTGAAGTCCCGTACTAAAGAGTAAAAATCGGATATGCCGGCTGCCCTGAACGCAAATTGAATGTCAGGGTGCTACTTCTTCCAAGGTGCGCTGAGCGTAGCGACGGGAGAGATGCAATGTATTTCATGCGGTCCTGAAAGCTCTTCCTCCATGAAAAAGGCAGCCTCATAGATAACATCACGAAAGGAGTGTCTCCCCAAGAGTGCACTCATCTGATCTATGTTGACAGAAGGACCATGAATTGTGCGATTTTTTAATAAGGTTTGCGCGAGAAACCAGATTAAGCGACACAAGGTGGCACTGGCACATGCTACACAGGAAAGCAATAGTCTGGCCAGGTCTTCCAGGCGAACGCTGCCTTATGAATAATAATAATAATAATAATAATAATAATAATAATAATAATAATAATAATAATAATAATAATAATAATAATAATAATGTCCCCGCCGCAGCGGTCACCACCACCACTTGTGCAAGAAAATAACGTGCCGAAGCTCACGCATCGAATTAGTCACATAATGTTGAAAAATGTACTGCAACGGCTGTTCTTTGTTTACAACCATAAATTCTGTGCGCTTGTTTCAATTTCATACTGGTGCAGACGCACGTGAACGCATCGCGGTGCAGGTACCTATGGTACAACACACTTGGGTATGTAATTACAGGAGTGCCGTCTGCAGATAGGATATGTTGATTGATGCACCCTCCCCAAAGACATGAAACCATACTTTTTGTGCATACGCAGTGTTCGTGAAACGGTCCATCGTGGGTATAGTGTCATGGGTGTTCTACAGGGTGATCCAAATTAAGTCGACATGTTTTTATGCGTCATAATGTGCCCTTGGTGTTCGGTAGACTGAACGAAAAAAAAAAAAACAGCCGTTACTAGGCCAAACTGAGCAGCGACTGGCGATTCGCCCAATACCCATTTTGCCTGTTCCTGACGCTTTATTTGCTCGCAAAATTAGGCTTTATTTTACGCGCACTTATCGCGACAATGAACAGCAATGAGCCACTTTCCCGTGAACTTCTCACTACAGCTACATCGTCGTCGTCGTCGCCAGCAGCACCCTTATCAATGATCTAAAGAACGAGTTCCATAGTTAGAACGCTTCCAGCACAAGACTATCAAAGGATAGGCTGCGTGCATTGACAAAGAAGCAGCGGGTGTTACGGGTAATGAGAGAAGGAAGGTCTGGCTCTTCGAAATTGTCTATACAATGTAGGGCGGCAGCCCCCAGAGAAAACGTGCTTGTGTGCGTTCCGACTCTCGTGACAGCGACGGTGGTGGCCCTCGCGCACCTGTGCCTTCATTTGCAATGCAAAGAGAGCTAGCGGAAGCGCGTTCACCCATTTGTTCATCGCTTTCTCCGTTTCGATTCCTGGAGGTGCGATTCGACAATGCTGGTAAGGGGAGGCAATAATTCACGACACGAAGAAAAGAAAGAGTGCTCGCGTACGCAAAAGGACCGTGTTGTTGAGGGTGCAAATTAATGGCCCCTGCAGGCGCTGCACCGAGCACGTCGGCAGCGCGAGCAACAGGGCATTGTATTCCTGTCGTGTTGACGCTGTAATTCGAAATAACGTGATGTCACGCACGCTCTTCATTTGTTTTTTTTTTTAAAGACGATAGTCTTTCTTGGAATGCTTGAACGCAGAAATTTTGGTCTATCTGTGTGTCTGTTTGTCACACGATTCAGCCACCCGGCCAAAGTTTGAGCACTTGCCTAACGCCCAGCCATCTTGAACTGGTAGCTGCGTTCATACTTGTGAACACTGTCTATGAAAAAGCAAATATTACGCACATCTGAGGCAAACAAGAATACGTTTTTATGAGGAGGTGTTCCTTTACTAGAAAATACATAGATACGTAATACTAAAGACCCTAGTGTTTGTTAAGCTGCGCTAAAAATGCGACAGTATGCACGAAAAGGCCTCTGCCGACGATTTGGTGCTGCCATCTGGCAGTTGCCCAGGGATTGTGCACAAGCTCATGTTTCCCGACGGCGCCGCCAAATGGCGTCCATATCTCACGCAGCGTAGTACGGCCGGCAGAAGACTATCGTCTTTCAACATTTGCAGCGAAGCACGCAGATACGCGGCCAATTTATTTGGCTAATAATACTTTTGAATATAGACAGTTGCGTTGTTCTTGCGTGTTCTGCTTCAGTTGGCTGTTTCTTATTGTAGCGGTGCGCAGTACACGAGCGCTGATTCGAAGAACAAACGTAGTCACGAGATACTTCTCAAAGTCGCACACCACTGGGAGAGGCCTATACAGGGCTATCTCATTCCTATCCATGCCTATTATTTCTTTTAGTTGCATCGCAAGCCCTAATCATCTGCTCTGCTCATTGCACCTAATCTGTAACTCTAATACACCACAGCCTGTCCTTTTTATCGATAACACAGTCCCTGTTTTAACTTGTTTCTTCTTAATGCCCCTTGGAACCACGGCTACCCAAGATTACTTATTAATTTACACTGTCATTTGATGTTCGGCTAAACAGTTCATTGCAATAGCAACAGACAGACGTTATTCGTTCAAGATGAATGTCATTTTGGAATGCTTAAAGAAACCAGATGGTACTAGTTTTGTTGACTGAGGTGAAACGTTGCTACGATTCGCTTAAGAAATGCTGCGATAAAGAGTTCGTTGATTACTGACCACGAGTATAGAAGCCCTATAGTTTTAGAATTCGTTAAAGCTTTCTCTTTTAGGTTTCAGGAATTAGCATGGTACCGGCATTCTTTCCCACACCCTGTAAATTTGGAATTATGGTGATGGACGTTCAGTGAACAGCAAAAGTTTGCGAAATGAAAGACTCCCGAGAAACCTATATTACCGCTTAGCTTCGGAACATAGCCTCGTATCAAACGTTTCATAGGATGGAGGGTTTTGTGATGTACATGCTGGAACGCTTAATTCGAAGCTATGTTCCGAGGCTAAGCGATAATATAGTTTTTTTTTAGATAGTCTCGTATCCCGTAAACTTTTGCTGCTGACTGTACGGGCAAGAAGAGAGGCCGCGAATATTTAAACGTTAACATACATCACTGTAGATTACAGAACATTCATCAGGTGGAATACACACAATAAATGCACTTCCCCTGATCTGATAGAGCATGTACATTACAAGTTGACACTCGCCCCAGCTATTCTCCAAGACCGAACTACACAACGATTCGAATAGCAGTTCTTGAGGCTGCTCGCAAATGTCGATTAATTAAAGATAGCAAAATACACCACCGCAGCTCGATGGCGCCCACGATGCAACCGACGAACGCCTCGGCGAAGTGACTGTCGGGAATGACCACAACTCATAAACCCGAGCTTATTTCGCAAATCCAAGGCTTGTCCTCCTATTAGAAGGGGCCGCACGAAAAGCGCTTGACAACGTCGATTGAGATACGGCGGCGAGATTTCGTCTGACAGCTGTAAAGGCATCATAAGCCAGGAGCAGACATCTCTATCGGCTGCCGGGAAAAAAAAAAGATCAGAGAAACAAAGAATCAGAAGGATGGCGTACAATGAAAGAGACGACGAAGCGCTCCGTCTGCCACACCAAGCGGCATATACAGGAAGCTCCGTGGAAGTGCGGGGGCGATGCCTTGCGAAAGCCTGATTTACGGCTAACCCAGAAATTGGTCGCGACGCTTGCAAGCGTGGCGCGCGTCGTAGTTGCGCAAAGGAGGATGGCAGCCGGAGCGTAAATAATCGTCTCTTGGCACTATAGTACAACTCCGTAGCGTAGAATTGATATATGTATGAGAGGGAGCAAGAGGAGCGCCGCGCAGTTGGAATAGATGCGGAGCGCGCAATGCGGACGCTATATGCATTAGCACCCCGCTGTTTGCGCAAGGTGCAAGCACCGCTCGGAACGGCGAAGAAAACAATCTGCCCAAACAACGGGACGTGTCTCGTACGCCGCCGAAATTTATTCGTGCCTGCCATCCGCTTATCGGTGCTCCGCAAACGCATTGCGCATTCGCAATGAGACTGCGAAGATAGACAAAAAAAAAAAAGCGGTGGGTCCGTTTTCGGGTTTGCACTGTTTGCGCCTGAGTAATTGCCGCAGTATATCATCGCCATTCCAGTTTCTCAACTCATAACAGTGCATTGCTCTGTACATATGTCGCTGTGTTCAGAACCGCTTCGCTGTTGCTCCCTGCATGTGTCCCCGAAGCGTCCTGGAAACGCTTGTTATATAGCTCTTTCACGCGCGAACATGCAATGTCCTGCGAAAGATACGGAGCAGGCAGAGAAGCTTTATTACGACGCACTCGTAGCAACTATATAGGCAATGGACTCAATCAATGCTTCCATAAGTAATGCTCAAGATTCGGTTTATTTTGATTTCCACCGTCTTTTATTATTGGCTTGTGACCTCAGAAGCAGGCGAACCAATCCGAACCTCTCGCTTTAGTTTGTGATGCTTCAAACGCGAGGTTACAAGACGCTATTCTACGAAGTACCCTATGGGTAGCAATGATAACTGATGGGATTTTACACGCCAAAGCCCCTACGTGATAAAATTATCACAAAGATAAGAATACAATGTCCCTACCTAGCACATGATGTTAAGAAAAGTAAAATCAGACGCTGCGACGGCGTTGTAACCCCACCCAACTCCAGACTAGACGTATTAAGCAACTTTGCTCGTACGCTACTCTGACACTCCTCAGAATCAAACCACAAAAATATGCGACTTAAGCTGCTATGGTAAACTGTTGAGTAGGCGGCATTGTCGCCCACAAGGCGTATTCTGACATGTCGCATGATTTTAAGAGGAAGAAAATTGACGTAGTTATAGCCCTTACAAGTTCCTCCCGCCCTGTTCTACCCCGCACGTACTTATACGAGTGTCAAAGATAGCCTTTGGTCTTTCATATACTCACTTAGTCAACACATTCAGCAATATTTGTCCAGTGCCAAATATACTGTATTTAGCTTACAAATAAATTTTATTCCCTTTTTTGTTTGACTGTATCGAAAGCTTTGTTTAAACACAAGAGTAATATGCGATCAACGATTCGCAAAGTACACATGCCAAGTACGAAACAAGCATTATGCAAGAACCTGTGAAAGAAAGGCAACCGAGCTCTCAGATGCAACATGGCGTGCTTAAAACTTTGCTGCTGTATTACTTTCCAATTACTTGCGGTGCAGAAAAAAAATTTTTACTTTGATTTCTTACCTTGTCTTTCGTATTAGATCATGAGGTACATAGCAAATATAATCGTTTTTACCTCTCTGATGTTCGTAACAGCTCAAAAAGAGATAGAAAAGGCTACTAAAAACCAGGGAAGAAGAGTCAGAAATAAAGGTAAGAATGCGAGAGAGAACAAGTGTGAGTGAGAGAGAAAGCTGGTGAGCTAATAAAAAAAATGTCAGATTTTCAGAGGGTTGTAGTGTTTGGAGATTAAGATCTCCGGTTTTCAATCTGGTTGCCATTCATCTTGTCAGAAAGATGGCTTCAATTCTTACAAGCCATCCATTTCTGCACGAAAATTGAGAATGACAATGCTCCAGTTCGCAGAAACGTGGCACACTTAGCGCGTTTCGTTCTAATGGTTTCGCCGCAAAGCGCTTCTGCGACGTCCGTAAGTCAGGCCGGAAGTATATTTGGTAGCAGCGGGACCGAAATTCAGGGAGAAGGCTAGCCGAGTTTAAGCGAACATCATCATACATTTGGGACCATCACACGCCGCCTGCGTTAAAAGCCCCTATCCTTCTTCGGCGGGCCTTGCCTTGAATTCACTGCGAGCGTAAATTCTTAAACGTACGCTCGCTGCCTAGCCTTCTGAACGCAATGAATATGAGAAACCGTACCGCGCTATGGTCTCCGAACACCTGGGCACCGGACGGATGACTACAACAAGTCAGTGTCACCTGCGATGAGCTTGAGCGTTGTCACTGTGAGACAGGAGAGTGAGCTTTTGAGTGCTGCAGACGAGCGGAGTCCTTCTAATGCAGAAATACTGACTGGTAGAATGACCTCTATGCCATAGAAGTCTTCTAGCTAATGGCACCAACACAACAGAATATGTAGAGAAGCGCAAGATTTTTCTACTAGGAGGTAGACATTTAACGAGGGCTCATCTGAGTGGAGCCTACTTAGAATAAAGCTACGGTTCGGCTAATGCGCATGCTTTCGCACATGGCTACAATAGATCTCGGAAACCTAAGACTTAAGGAAAACTCATTTACACGCGGAAGGTCAGCCTTCGAACAAACCGTGCAGGCATAATTACGCTACGTTTACGAATGTTGTTTGAGAGAGAACCAACAGCACACTTTCTTCATTTGGCCTTCGCCCAGTTTTTAACGTACACAGTTGTGATTTCAGCGATGTGGCGTGGAACTCGTGAGCAAGCGCGTGATATGAGATAAACCGTCTCGCCTGAACATACGCTGATTCAATTTCGCTCGCAGTCTCGTCCACGTATTCATCACGCTGAAACTAGTTAAGTAAACGGTCACGTAACGCAGATTTAGATAAGAACGCAAAACATAAGGTTTCTTTTTTGCGTGTGTCGTGAGCATGCCTTTCAAACCTAACTATTTTTTGCAGCTCTCAATTATTAATATTCAATACAAAATGACCAATGAAATAAATATTTCTCTTTTTTTCAATCCAAGAAAGGCTGCAGTTTAGGTAAAAAGAAAATTTGGCTGCTCGAAATGATGAAAATATCCTCGAAAACAGAATATCGCTGGAGCCAATGCTGCGATCGTTGGGATTATCATCGTCAAGACGAAGAATAGTTTCTAATGAAGACACTGTGCGCTAGTGAAAACATTAATTCCAGCTACATTCCCGTTTAATAATTCTTTTTGCCTCCTCCCAATGTATATTAAATGCTGCGCATCCTCAAAGTAGCAGTCATAGTTGCTGATTCGGAATACGACGGGAAATGACACATATCGGATAGATATCATGCAGGAGAGAATCCAGTTTTTATCATACAAATGGCATGTCTGCTGCCCTGAGATCGTTTCATCACTCTTAAATAACCTGGAAAAACGCAAGCGCTAAGCTATTTGGCTCTTTTAGTTAAGAAGCGACCTAAAAAAGGATGAATTACTGAAAATAAACAACTAACTCGAAATGTCAGGCAGAATCTCGATATTCTCATCCAATGAACATTTAAAAAATACGTAATATTCTTAATTGAAACACCAGAAAGGTTTTTAAGACTTACTGTAGGAAGTAGTAAAAAGAAACAACGACACAGACGACGACAACAACAACAACAACAACAACAACAACAACGAAGAGAGGTGAAGCTAACGACGCCAACGTGAGCTTTCTGACAGCACGTAGTAATGAAACTCATTTGTCTTGTAACATGAAAAATACAGACGCGGCTTTCATAATGATGCCATATATGCTCACGAATGAGATAAGAAGAGGTGTGTAGTTTGAACTTCATGATTATTTGAAGCTACGGCCGCTGCTGTCGACAGTTCAGTATATGAATAATGCGAAGAAGTGTGACTACGTAGGTTGCACTTGCGCTGGCACATATATGTTATGTATGTCTAGTTGAAGGTCTCAAAGAAAATTGAACTAGGCACTGTAGCGTTAGCGGGCTCAAGTATTGACAGAAAGCCATAAAATGGGGCACAGGTATTGATGTGACTGGAAACATTGCTTTACCTTAATTTTTTCATGCGTGAGGTGGCTGTGCTCATGAGCTGACGCGGCCTCGCTAGCTCTCGGTCGATGTACATACGGGGCAAAGACAGCGATGCGAGCCTCTGTAGTCCTTTAAAAGAAGAACACCAGAGCTTCAATTACAAGGTTTGATCAGATAACCTTGATGAATATGCACGTCAAGGAAAATGCAATAAAAGTGTGAGCAAGCTACATGTGTTGCAGTGGTCCTGCTTTTGGACGTTAGCTGCATTTTGTCATTAACAAGGCAAAAAGCAAAAAAAAAAAAGGAGAAATATGAGCACATTTGAAGATTGCCGTAATTACAGTATTTGTTGTCGCTTAGGAGGAGGAATACATGAAATAGGCTGACATATTTATAAAATCGCGCCATGTGCAAGAACTTCTCGGTAGGTGGAACGGAAACGCTGTTATGAACCATGACCAAAAGGTTATCAAGAATAAATAAAGACGGAGACATTATGATACTTCATAGGGAAGCGTTTCACTATTTGAAAGGAGGCCGGCCTGACTACAGACGTGTCGTTTTGAACTGAAGTACAGGGAAGGAGATGAATGACGTGCATCTGTCGATATACTACATTCAGCGGCGTGGGTTGCATCACCAGAAAAAGAGCAGAATATAGGTTGTGCTGGGGCACTGGCTGCCATTGGGCCGTGAGATTTAGTGGTATCACAAGAAAAGTGGCTGTGTCCAGTGATAGAGAGAGAGCAGTAAAGGGCGGTTGTAGGATGGTTGGTGGGAAAATGGGGTGACAGAATGAAAACAAAACAGGCGAAAGCCAAGTTTGGTATACAATCAAACATATAAGGTTAAGCAAGAGTTGAGGCATCGGATAGTCGGTTCCTGATTGCAGAGGAGCAAAAGGAGCGCTAAATTTTCACGGGACACAGTATTAACAGCACTGTGGTCTTCGTTCCCACATCTTGTGTGCCGTCTAAATTTACAGCTGTTTTCTCTCCTTCAGCTAGGAATTTTGTTCACTTGTAATGGAGTATCAAGTCCAGACAAACAACACTGTTAGGCCGAACTGAAAATTTAGCTTGGTTTTCCAACAGCCCAACTTCCAGTTACAAAGGAAACACTCATAGTCCCATTGAACCACCCATGCAACCAGGTAAGTGGAACCGGCATGCAGGGGTCTGCTCGCATCATTATTACGTAGCTGAGGTTCCCATTTATCTGTTCCGGAGTTATTTTTCATCGATGTTCTACTTTCTTTCTCCGCTAGTCCCTTTCTCTTCCCTTCCATCTCTCTTTTGTTCGAGTGCAGGGTAACCAACCAACAGCTTCTCTTGCGGTTAAGCCCGCTGCCTTTCCCTCAACTCTCTCTCTGTGTATGTATGTATGTATGTATGTATGTATGTATGTATGTATGTATGTATGTATGTATGTATGTATGTATGTATGTATGTATGTCTTGTGCATAAGAACTGCAATTGGCCAGAATCGTCAGTGTCCCGCCGCGCAAGCATTGTACTTAAAACAGGGAATGAAGCGATGGGACCCAAGGCACTGAGTAAGGGCTCGTTCTTTCTAGAGCCTAACGAGTACACGCGGACACAGGTGAAAACACGCATCCCGGCTTCCAGGAGCTGACTACCAGCAACTGTAAACTTCGAGTAACATTCCGTTATGTCCTACATGATTTGCGATAATCACCGAGAGTATCTTCCTCTTCACGCTCATCCCTCCTTTTTCTCTATTGCAGGCGCGTAATCTGTTTTTATTAATTTCTGGGTTCTTACGTCTCAAAATCACGACGTGATCCTGAGACACACCGAAGAGTAGGGCTCCTAAAAATTCGACCGCCAGGGTGTCTTTCACATGCACATGAGATCGCCCTGTACACGGGCCTCCATCATTTCGCCTCCATTGAAATGCGGCCGCCGCGGCCGGGATTCGATCCCGTGACCTTCGGGATAGCAGCGAAGTGCCATTTTGGCGGGTGACAATCTAATTTAAGGTACTGACTGTTTTTCTGCAAAAGCGTGGTGCCGGCGTTACTTTCGTACTTCGTTTGTCGTATTGCGATTACTACGACGCTTGTAAGCGCGCCAGTGGGTCGTTGACAACGCAAGAGACGCTCACTTGTTCAGAAATCGCCCCCCTTGGTTCAACACGCACAAGAGAACTCGTAGCTCTACCACAGTGACTCTTGTTACCGCGGTAGTACTACTCTGACACAGACTGGAGCCTCAAACCAAAAGCGCACATTCGTAGCGGCTCTTCGGAAAAGCTAGTACACGAGATGCGCTTGGGGCAGGTCACTTGGGAGGCATTACATCCGTGTTCCATACGCCAACGAATATGCGGGACGTGCCCAAGCACATGCACGATGAGCAAAATTTTCAATTGAAATGTCCAACGCTGTGTGGCGCGAGAGCACTGGCGCCATCGTATACGTTTAACCGCATTAAAGAGACAACAAAGATCCACGCCACCATTGCCGACTGGCGATCGCGACCCGCAAGGCATCACGTGACGCACCAGTGCACCAAACGCCAGAAAGAGCAGCCGCGGGCGGCAATCCCTAATCTAATTATCGCTTCCACCCATCCGAACTAATTACATTGTGGGCCGTTATGAAGTTTGTGCTTCGGCGCGTACATGAAACCGTTCCCTCGGCGGCACTTTCCGCAACGCTGCCTCGAGTCAGCAGTACCGCAGTTCAAACGCGAATATAGAATTGCCAAGCAATGTTGTACCAGCGCTGCGCAGCGGACATGGCGAGCTCGTGTATAGCTTTTCAGAAGCGTAGCAGCTTCGATACGGCAGCGCTGCTCCAGTAGCCATGTCAAACTTGCACTGCACGGGCAAGGACTTCATTATTGGCCACCTTAAGCACCCCGATTACAAGGCACGAGGGCAAATTTCTAATGTAAGACTTCTGCATGAATGCACAATGTAGCGCGGCCAATGACTGACTACTTTCAGTCGGCTCTGCTCGTCTCGCGACTATGGTCTAGTGGCTATGGTTCTCGGCCGCTGAACCGAAGGTCGCGGAATCGAATCCCGGCAGCGGCGGCTGCATTTCAATTGAGGCGGAATGCAGAGGCACGGTACACTAGGCGATGTCAGTGCACGTTAAACAACCAGAGGTGGCCGAAATTTACGGTGTCCTCAACTACGGCGTCTCTCATATCGTGGCTTTGAGACGTAAAACCCCAGAAGTTATTAGCCGGACTGCTCGAAATTTCAAAGAGAGTTCATGAATGTTTTGCAGTCAAAACACGTTTGATATAATTTGACAGCATCGTTTGTGTAAGTGTAGCAAGATCCATCCTAAGCGGAGTAATACTCCAATGTTATCAAGCAGCTGCGTTCTTTCTCCTCCTTGACATTTGTCCCATCTCAACACATTATTCATCGTCTATCAGCTTTGTGCTCTTAACCATCAAACAGTGTTGAAACAATGGGCGGAATGTCGCAGAATGCGGGCTTTTTCCAGCGGAGCTGTTAGATCTTTACTAGAATGATCCTTGCATAATAGTGCTGTCATGATGTGACGATAGTATCATGAGTGATAGTGATCGCACAGCGAGAGTACGAAGAAGAGAGTGAAGAGTGTGAAGACGACTCCGAGACACGATACGCTGCAACGCATGGCGTGCCGTGCATCGACATGGTGGTATCGATGCACGGTGGCTTGGGGAAGGAGAAATTGACACGGAGAGACACAGAGCAAGAAAGAGATGCACTGGCATAGAGAAGGATAAAAAAAAAAAAAGAGAGAGGGCATATATAGTGCAAGAAAGGTTCGTTATGGTTGTCCTAAAAAATTTGATTCTCCTTTGCTTAACCATAAAATGCTTTGCTAAGCCTCCACAGCTATTAGGGTACCTAACACTGCAATGATTTTACTCGTATTGGTTGGTAGTTTCGTAAGCTAAAGCATTCTGTGTCGGGTACTGTAATATCCTGCAGCGGCTAGTAAATTTATTTATTTATTTATTTATTTATTTATTTATTTATTTATTTATTTATTTATTTATTTATTTATTTATTTATTTATTTATTTATTTATATTACGCCTTAGGGCCCATGGCATTGCAGAGGGTGGTGGGAAAAACAAACAAAAACAAACATAATGCAACATCAAATACAGGCAACAGCGAATAGATTGCATAACAGGGTAAGAACAGGGTTTTGCCTAACCAAAGTTGTTTGGATGCTTCGCCAGAATGTCTATTGGTGACCGACGACATATCGGCAGGAAGGCGGTTTCACTCGATTGCTGTGTGTGGCAAAAAAGATTAAGAAAATGTTAGTTTTACACCGATCTTATGGCGACGATCAACACCGTCAAACATTTACTGCGGGATAAAATGAATTTATCACGAACGGTGGAATGAAAATATATCTTATGAAAAGAGATCAAATGGGCCATTTTTCGACGTACACTTAAAGGTGGAAAGGAACCGGTGGCTTTCATGGTTATTATGCTAGCAGTGCTATTGTAATTATACAGAATGAAACGGGCAGAGTTAACTTGAATAAGTTCCGGGGCTGTGATAAATCTGAAAAGCATATATGGTCTCATACAGAAACTATGTATTCAAGCTTAGGTCGTATTAGGGCTCTGTAGAGGGTTTAATAGAAGAAGGAGCAGCGGAAATGTTGTGACGTAGATATACTAGCATTCGGTTAGCGTTGTTGATGATTCGTTCCATGTGCACTGTCCAATTTAGACTACAAGAAATGTGAACACCGAAGTAATTGTACGACGCGAGAGACTCTAGCGGAACACGGTTGATAATATAAGAGGAAGGAGTGCGCGTCGCCGGAAGCACTACTTGGGCGACGTGCGCAATCTTGCATTTATTTACATTAAGTTCCATTCGCCATTTTGTGTACCAGTTGGAAACAGCAGTTAGATCAAATTGCAGAGCGGTGGTATCACAGTCACATTTAATTGTGCGAAATATAACGCAATCGTTAGCGAAAAGAAAGGTATCCGAGGAGACAACAGAAGGAGGGTCATTAAAATAGAAAAGAATAATAGCGGTCCAAGGTCGAAGCCCTGTGGAACTCCTCAACGTGCGTTAGTAAAAGATGAATTATGCGCCTTTACACTAGCAGACTGTAAGCGGTCGAGAAGCAAGCATAGAATCCAGTGGAAATGCTGGGGGTCGAGCTTCAGAAAGCTTAGCTTATGAAATGGCAGCTGATGAAAGACCTTGGACGTTTCCCATGCATTTGCATGGGAAACGTCCAAGAATATGCATGCAGTCAGCGCGTGATGATTCATCTTGAATATGCTGCAACTTATGAGTGAATGAGAGATCATATGCCCACACCGGTTCGCAAGACCTACGTTTCCTACCCAAAAGAGCAATGCATCATTGAGTGTAATGCAAGTCATTGTCGTTTCAGAATGCAAGAATGCGCGAGGAATTTCTCCGCGCACCATTGTCTGCTCACCGAGGAAAACTTTTCGACAGTGAGGTGCCGACTGTGTCGCAGGAAAGCCTCTGTCGCTGCACCTTAAAGTGTGCTTCTCGAATAAAGCAGCCTGCACATCGAAAACAGTTTCAGGACCGATGAGGGTGCGTAACACACGTCCTACAGAGACATGCAATGTTGAGCCCTACTCAAGTGAAAAGGACTCGAAGATATCTGCGGTAGAAGGGCAATGCATCAGCTCCAGAAACGGGACAAAGACAACGCAGAAAAAAAAGAAAGAAAAACAAAGAGAACTGTCTTGCGCACGCGTTGTCTGAGCAGTCGATAGGTTGATAAATGAATCGCGGTTCAAAGGCATCGCGGGGGGTTGTTCTTGTCGGCGTTCTTTCAGCGAAATCTTTGTTCCTCGAAAAGCGAGCAAGTGCAGGGACATTGCTCTTGGTACAGAGCTCTGAGAGTAGGATACGACCTTCTCCTCAGTTCTTTGAAACTTCGACAAATTGAAGCCAACAGCATAATCGGCACGGCCCGCCACGGCGGTATAGTGGCTATGGCACAAGGCTGCTGATCCGAAGGTCGCGGGATGGTATCCCGGCCGCTGCGGCTGCATTTCTATGGAGGCGAAATGTTCAGGCCCGTGTACTGCGCGATGACAGTGCACCTTAAAGAACCCCCGGTGGTCGAAATTTACGGAGCCCTCTACTACGGCGTCTCTCATAATCATAACGTGGTCTTGGGACGTGAGACCCCAGAAATCGGATCAGTACAGTCGGCACTACAAAATGACGGGAACAGATATGCTATGAACAGAAAGATTAGAAACGCGGAATAATGCTAAATAAAACGCAGCCATTCAGAGGGCTCTAATCCAGCGCTTGTTTGTACACTGACTTGGTGAAGGGGAGAAAAAAATCACAGCATATTCACGGGGTGAATGATGATGAGTGGGGCGAAGCTCCGGAAGGAGTCATCGGTAAACCGTGAAACTCTTCCGTGCAATTCGCCCCACAATTAAAAGTGAAACACTTGAGTAAATGTCATCAAACCCGGACCACTCGGGTTTCCTACCTTTACCAAGTCAGGAAGAAAAACCGACTGTTCGGAGACAAGAACAGTAAGAAAAAACAAGAAATCTAACGTTTTTATAACATACGTATAGCAACGCGTTTAGACGCATGTGAGGTTGCGGTTAGTACACTTTACTAGCCCCTGCGGAAATACGAGCTACGGCGATGCGACACACGATAACTGTAGCAAATAGAAAAAAATGCGAAAGGTAGTTACCCTTTATCAAAACATGTGGCCCATCACACGCGCTACACCTTCATAATGAGTGAAAAACGGGTTGACGTTGAAAGGATATATATTGTCCACTCCCGCTTCGAACACTTGCAAATATTGTTCACGAGAGTAAGCCCGCAATAGACGCCATTTCAAGCTACCACGTGGGGGACACGCTAACACGTATTTTATGAACACTAGTCAGAACATTGGAAAGCAAGAGAGAGAGAGAGAGCAATTGGAGGATAGACAGCGAGGCCAACCGGAGAAGCGCCTGGTTTTGCACTCATACGACTGTGTATGCTTTGCGCGCGCACAAATTGACGTAAGACCTGTCAAACGAATGAATAAAACGTTATTTTACTATATACAATGTGCTCTCGTTTGTTGGCTTCAGCACCAACGTGGAAAAAACATAACACAAGCAAAGGTGTGGTGTGCATTAAGCGGGGCAGGGGATGCCCTTTGTGCGCAAGGCTTTGCGTCATACGTTCAGCATTAATACGATAAGTAGATTTTCGAGTTTCCATTAGGTAGTTTCCTCCGTATTTCGTTGTACGTTCGGAAGCGTAGTTTGGGCTCTCTTTATAAGAGCGGGCCGGCTTGATTCATGAATCGGGCATATCGAGAGGATACGCTCAGCTGTTGCTCGGGCTTTGTATTACTCACAATTCGGGGCAGGTTATGCGGTAGTGCACATGTTGTGGAGCACCGCGTGATTGTTGTGAAGCTTCATGTTTGTAGTAGTCTTTGTATGCGATGGAGGCGAAATATTGAGGCCCGTGTACTGTGCGATGTCAGTGAACGTTAAAAAACTGCAGATAGGTCGAAATTGCGGATCCCTCCGCTACGGCGTCTCCCATAATCACATTGTGGTTTTGGGACTTAAAACCCCAGAAATCGTCAATCATGTTTGTATGACTTCGTAAAGGCGGGTGTATCTTAGTGGTGGGGCATCTTATTTTCTTGCTTCTTCTAATTTAGCTTTCATTTTTCGCCAGCGCTGCACTTTGGCTCTGTAGGCGGGTCCACTAGGGCTGTGTTCCTCCAAGATGCGCGTCTTCAACACTCGGTAATTCTACTAGGGACGTCATACCTTTCTGACTTCAGTAAATAAATAATGCAGTGGGTCAACCATGGCGACTACCAAATAAATTATTGATTAATTTCTGGTGTTTTACGTCCCAACACCATGACCTTATTATGAGAGACGCTGTGGGGGAAGGCTGCGGAAATTTCGACCACCTGGGGTTCTTTAACGTGCACTGACATCGCACAGTACACGGGCCTCAACATTTCGCCTCCATCAAAATGCAGCCGCCGCTGCCGGGATTCGATCCCTCGACCCTCTGCTCACAACCACTAGGCCACCGTGGCGGGGCGACCGAAGAAATGAAAGCAGCGGATTAAAAGCATCCAGTACTTGGGGCATTCGAAATGACAAAAACAATTCATGGTATTGTTCGGACAATATGCTGAAAACGAACGCGCTGTGTTAGACTGTCCACACCTGCTGCGTTCCATGCATTAGCTGCGACTTCTTCTGCGGTTGCCGCCGTTTCCTTAACTGTGGCTTTGGCGCCGCAAGCCATCCCTCAGTGTTAATGTTGTCCTTTGCGTTTTTGTCACCAGATGTCGACTCAGACGAAGCTGTGAAGATGTGAAGTACGCTTCGAAAAGACATTGGCAACCCTTGCACTCCGACAGCATTTATAGAGCGCCACTTTGTAACGGCAGCAAAAACTTTCCGACCTGACGAATGGTCTCATAGTACCTGCTTCAAAACTTCCATAACCGTCTTTATTTTGCGACACTCTTTTGACAAAGTTTTATGGGACTTCTAGCACAATTACCCAGAGGGAAATGTGGCGTCCCCATTTACGGGAGTTTCTTAAGGTGGTTTGTGTCGCGATGGCAATTATGGCATATGCTTCTGCAGAGGCTTGTGTAAGCTGGGGTTGAGCGTGGCTTGGACTGAACCGTGAATATGACTTCATAAATAAAGCTTCGCTAAAATAAAAATATACCGATCTAATTCACCCGTACTACGTCGTACAGTAAAGGATTCCTCACCATCATGAGGCTAAGAGAAGAAGCAGATGACAGGCGGTCGCGGAGTGAATGCAAGAGTGTCGTCTGTCTTCCAACTTCAGCGGCCGCTCGTTGCTTTCTGCTTTTCATAGAACGGTACACACAAGAAGTTCTCAAAACTCTAAACAAAACGTGCTTCTAGTTAATGTTACGAAAGAAATAGCTCATTGCGCACTATTTCAATGTAAACTTAAACATTGTGATGTATAGAGAACGCTTACAAGCCGGGGGAGTCTTCGAGGTGTCCGAGCCCTTCGTAAACGGTGCGAACTCGAATGCCACATATCCCAGCATTCCCACCCATACAACAGCGTCGCAGCCCCCACTTTCGCCCTGGGCAAGAAACTATGCGCGCAGGAGTCGCTAGCATGATGTTTGGGGCAGCGCAAGCAAAGCACCGCGATTTCGCACGCGGTGATCAGGCGCTTAAGCTTCATACATCTGCAGCATGTGGTTGGCCTTGCCCGTAAGCAAACAAAGAACCTCGACGTATTGAGAAAGAGGTATCCCCGTTTCACTGTTATTTTCACATGGCGAAACAAGCTCAGACGAGACCGCTGAGTTATAGCGACACCATTCAGCGCTGGTTTTACCAGAATCAGCACGTACGTGATGGTGAAATGGAGACGTCCACATTGTAGATGAAACTTGCAGAGACGCAACTGTCAAGGGGGATATACGAGGACGGCGTTTCACGCCATCAATTTTAGTAGCTTTACTCAAGGCGTTCAGTGTAGTTGGGGTTATCGAATAAGAGAAAATAAAAGATTTAAAAAAGGCAATCAAAAGAGAAGAAGAGAACAAGACACATAATAACATCAAACACCCCACACACAGACAGACACGATCACTAGTCTATGTATTTTTTTCGTGGTTGACGAGGATTGCTACCAGTTTCACTGTTTCAGTGCCATCGAAAGGCCGCTTATCGTGCTATCAAAATGACAAACTGATCGCGCTGCTCACGGCCCATTAAGCGCATAATAGAAAAATCCAGTGGTCAGATTCACCAGGCTACAGCCGCTCATCCCCTGATAAATGACCGCCACTGCGGGAACTGGTTACCGGTGGTTTCCTGCATTAGCTTTTCGCGTGATCGAGTGCCGTCCGTTATTTATTACGCAGGCTCCATCTCCATCGACTTGTATGTTGCACAAGCTGTGTCAGGAATTCCTTACGGATTTTTTTTGTGGCCGAGGAACATCGGAATATCCATGAGGATAAAAACTGATGGCGGCCCAATTCTATATACAGGCTTCAAATGAAGGCGGGGCATAAAAAAAAGTGAGAAAATATAGGTAGCAAAAAAAAATTCTTAGAGAAAAGGCACGTAGACAATTGTGATGAATAGACCATGCAAGGAGTGCTACGGATTTTCTCGGGAAATCCCAGGAAAGAAAAATGACTATGCCCCACTTTTCAGCATGGAACTCACGGGGAAAGCCCGTGAACCCGTAACATATTACGTAATATTTCGTATGCTCCATGTAAATATGTATTTCATCGAAAACATAAAAATAAAACCAAAGACAGATAAGAATACGTTTGTCATTGTCGTCTTCTTCGTACCAACATTTCGGTATAGTCTAGATTTTCTTTTCGTGGAGTACTGAGCCTGCTTCAGCTACCCACGTGAACTCAGATTACTGCTCCCTGTTTTCTTATGTTTTTCAATGGAATGTTTAGGTACGCGGCTTCAACGTTCTAGTGGATATATTTGGGTATTGGTGTCATTGGCTAGGAAACGAAGGACGCTGTAGCCAACGAAACACTTTCACAGCAGCTAACAACAAGAGCTTCTGCTAATAAGCAACCCCCAAAACACAGTATGAGGTCATTTTAGCTCTTTATGGCAGTCTCCATACCAAAGCAAAACAGAGCTCACCTGCGCCGAGCGAACTCTCCTTTGTAGGTTCAATGTGAGAGGTGTTGCTTCAGTATTGAGTACAGTGCAGAGGCAGACACTGATACTACATACTGCAAGCGATTTTACCCTGAAAAGAACCTGCTCACGGACAACACTTGAAAAAGAGAACGGACAGTACACGGGCCTCTGCCCCGTGTACTGTGACTGTTGTCACAGTACACGGGGCAGAGTGACGGCACTTTAGTGACGGCACTTTAGTGACTAAAGTGACGGCACTTTAGCTACAGCAGCTTCGCATGTGTGTTCCCGGAAATTGGACGGGTGGTTTGTGAGGAAGTGTCCGCCTTTATTTTAATTTTTCTGCCTAAGACTTGCTTTAGATGCATAAGGTATAATGCACGCAACATGGGCAGAAGCGCTCAGGCCGCGCACTTACCGTCCAAGTGTTCCATGGCTAACACCACCGACCACCGCCACCACTCGGAGCAGACTCGGGTACGCAAGTTCACAGGTCGACCAGGAAAAGTTCATGTGCCCTAATTCCATTTTGCTGATGTACCAGCTCTTCATAAGCCATGTGGGATGCGCCACCACCACAGCAGACAATGTCCTACACTTACTTTGTTTGCCTGTAAGTATTTTACGTGGGATATGCCGATAAACTAGGTCAAGAAGCTTGCGCTTAAGGATCAAGCATAAATCAGTCGCGCACATTGTATCATTGTAGTTGACTCCTGTAGTAAACCTTTCTGGGATCGAACGTTCGAAGCATTTGACGAGGGAAACGACCGCTCACTTCCTTTGTCTCGGGCATGCGTTTATCAACGTTGGCTAGGATTTGAAAGTTTTCGATGACCGGCTTTATCAACTAATTTTCCACACTAGATTGACCGCTCGTGCCGCTGCTTAATGAAGGCGCCTCTTCATCGGTTTCGCACTTATCTGTTTTAGCCGATTGCGTCGTCACAGGGTGTCGAGTGCTGTTACTAAGCTTGCACACTGGGCTACTTATTTTTCTTTCTTTTTTTCAGGCCTCGTGACAAGTATTAAAAGGTCTCGCTTAGTTCGATTCCTTCCTTTCGCAACTCCTTCACTAATATATTAAAGAAATGCGCAGTGTTTTCTTATGAAGCTTCTCGGAAATGGCAGTATGGGTGTAAGCTCGCCAAATGGAGCACTCATTCGGAGTCGGCTATTTATAGGCGTCAGCTCCTGATGCTTGACGTACCCACACACGCTCGTGCAATATCGGCTTAGCGAATGACATGCGGAGGATGTGAAAAGTTCCTGTTGGGTGTCTCGTTGATTGCACATAGTGCCGTTTCCGGTGATATCGTATATTTTGGGCTACCAAACAGTGTCACGGTCGGTCTCCCGCAAATTACTTTGAGGGTTGGCATTTGTTTTTTTTTCAGGCCTCGTGACAAGTATTAAAAGGTCTCGTTTAGTTCGATTCCTTCCTTTCACAACTCCTTCGTTAATATATTAGAGAAATGCACAGTGTTTTCTTATGAAGGTTCTCGGAAACGGCAGTATGGGTATAAGCTCGCCAACTGGAGCACTCATTTAGAGTCGGCTATTTATAGGAGTCAGCTCCTGATGTTTGACGTGCCCACACAAGCTCGTGCAATATCGGCTTAGCGAATAACATGCGGACGATGTGAAAGTTCCTGTTGGATGTCTCGTTGATTGCACTTAGCGCCGTTTCCGGTGATATCGTATATTTTGGGCAGCAGTAAAGCGCTGTCCTCTGCTACCAAACAGTGTCACGGTCGGTCTCCCGCAAATTACTTTGACGGTTGGCATTTGTGTCAGGTTATCGTAATGTTTCTCACGAGAATCTTCCGAACTGTCTTGCCTAAGGACGTAGTACTAGTTTACCAGTTACCTGCTGTTTCCAGCGTTTTCAAGTTTGGTTTGTAATAAATCTACTGGTTCATATGATCCGGAAACGACTTGTAGAAGTGCTCGAAAGTGGTTAACTCTACTATGCTTTCCTTCCCTTTGTACGCGTTAGCGCTCTTAAATCATTCTTGCGAAGATGCCTTGTATTTGTGCGAAAACTCAGAGTGTGAATCATCTTGACTACGCCTCTTATTTCGACACCTTAACCGCAAGTCTCCTGTGAACAAGCTGCACATTTGTTCAAGCTGCACTTTCTCGTGACCACGTGGGCCACCAGATACAAGATCAACAGCAGCCATTCGGGCCCCACCGTCGGCCGCCTCATAGGGAAACGACGTGAAGAGTCGCTGTGACCATGATTCTTCTGAAAGTAGACGAGGTAGACACGCAAGTTTTTAATGGTTGCACAGGTTCCACTCATCTCAAAGCTTTCGCCGTGTGTGACCGTTTCTGAAGAGGCCTCGCGGCTTCTTTAACGTGCGCTGACATCCCACAGCACAAGGACCTGTATCATTTCTCCACAATAGAAAAAGCGACCGCTGAGGCCGGGATCGAACCCGCGTCTTTTCCTTCAGCAGCCGAGCACCGTAACCACTGTAGCAGCGCGGCGCGAAAACTGTAGCACTGCCAACACAGAAACGCACCTAAAATATGCCCGGCTGCTCTAACGACCTAAATGCATAGAAACACTTCCCTTTTCGCGTTTCCCCATAAAACTTTGGAACGTGACGTTTGGAAGCTCTGGTTTATCACTGTCACTCAAAGCCTTCCTTGCCCCGCCACGGTGGTCTAGTGGCTATGGTACTCGGCTGCTGATCCGAGGGTCAGGATCAAATCCCGGCTGCGGCGGCTGCATTTCGATGGAGGGGGAATGTTGAGGCCCGTGTGCTGTGCGATGTCAGTGCACGTTAAAGAAACCCAGGTGGTCGAAATTTCCGGAGCCTTCCACAACGGCGTCTCTCATAATCATAGCGTAGTTTTGGGACGTTAAAACCCACTAATTAACATCAAAGCCTTGCTCGGCTCTTGCATTCTTTTTAAATGTCCACTTGTATTTCCTTAAGTCTACGACCATTGTGTTTGCCATGTGACCTACACATTTCCACCTCGGGCTATGCGCATTCGTATCGTTCTTTCTAGTTTGTCAAAAATCAAAACGCGCCATTCATTTTTATTTCAACGTAACATTTTCATTTTTTTTTTTTGTAGATCGTGAGGTAACGAGCCTTTGTTGCATTATCTGCGAAGGACAATTTTGAAGTATTCTTGAGTAGTTTAACGCGCACTTCATTACACAGATGCGCATTGCGGTATAGGAAACTCGAATTTGCTGTACCTGTGTTTCAAAGCCCGGCAAGTCCCCAATTCAACGAAGTTTGTCAAAAACAGCTGAATATTAGATGAAGAAGCTTCCTCCGCCCCGGCAACTGACACGCATTATAGTTTTTAAGTGTTTGTTTATAGCACTCAGCAATAGCAAATGGATTGGTTGTGTACATAAAAAAGATGCTGCCCACTTTCAAGCGGCCGGGGCTATCAATGCGCAACTTCCCCGTAGAAAAGGGCGGAGTGTGGCGAAATCTTATGGGCGATACTCACGAGGGCAACATACTACTGTTCGCTGCAGATAACAGCACTGGACGCTTTGCAAAAAAGGATACGCGGGAGTAAGAACTTCCTCCCTCGAGGGTCATATGGTTGCAAACGGTTTTGCTTCTCATCTTCACTGCCACAAGGCCAGTGAGCCACGACACCATAACGTCACACAAGGATGCCCGCCAGTAGCGCCATCATGCCCTGCCACGCAATAGAACGAGATGGGGCTTCCCCGCGAGGCCGTTCTCTAGACACTTTACGACCTAAAAACAGCTCCAGTTTGTCTATTTTGTTTTTCTAGGCCGCAATCTTTCACAGGGGGATAGAAATTGGCTCATAGCGCACTATCAGTTGTGCCTGCTGACGCATAGCAGTTCATTTGTCATGTTTGTTGAGTGTGGTGAAGGCGCCGTTCCAGGAACACAGTAAGTGATGACTGATTTCTGGGATTTTACTTCCAAAAACCACGACATGACTATGAGCGAGGCCGTAGTGGAAGGCTCCGTAAATTTCGAACCCGAGGGGTCCTTTAAGGTACACCGACATCGCACGGCACACGGGCCTCAACATTTCGCCTCCATCTAAATGCAATCGCCGCGGTCAAGATTCCATCCCTCGATCTTCGCACCAGCAGCCGGGTGTCATAGCCACTGTGGCTGGCAGCTACACACTAAGCAATTCTCTTTCCCCCTTCTCTCTGCCGCATCCCTCGACCCTCCTACCAAATTAAATAAATGTAGCTCCTTACTCTTCCTACGTGACTTAAAGTTGGGCACTAGGATGGCGTTGTACTCGGCGCAACAAGCTATGTATATGTTTGCAACTAAGCGTAGTAGCTCACACGTCCCGATTCCTTCAGTGGTTTATTATCGACGATGTCCTCCAAGATGGCCGCTCTGCATTTTCACTTAAATGGACACTGAAGCACATTTTCAAAATAAATTGAGGTGGTGGTGCCATTTTAATCTTTTTTCTTACGGTGAAGCACGTTGAATATCGGCGTAAAGTTGAGCAAATGACAATATTTTGGCAAAAATGCGCAGCGCGCGTCATGAGCCGCAACGCGAAGCTCGCCGCCGCCTACGATCGGTTGAGCAGCTTCATGACGTGGTCACGAGCATAGGTCGGCGCACTCACTCATGAGTGCACTCACTCACACTCACTCGCACCCATTTCATAGACGTGAGTGCGAGTGCGAGTGAGTGCCAGTGAGTGTGAGTGGAAGTGAGTGTGAGTGCGAGTGAGTGCGGGTCCTGGAAAAATTATGGTGAGTGAGTGTGAGTGAGTGTTCTCCCACACTGCCGACCTATGGTCACGGGTGCACCACCGCAGTTGACCCAAAGCTTGAGAAGTGTCCGCTGGTCGTCGCAGTGCTTCGCGAGGCGTTTTCCGTAGCCTCGGACCACGGCGAAATGCGGGTGTGCCGGAGACAAACCCGGACCAGCCAAGTGCCGATCAGCTTCGCTAGCCTTAATTGCGCCACTAGGGCAAGCTTCGCTAATTTCCTTTTCTCCTTAATTTTGTGAATATTCAACGTCAGACAGCGAAATCGATCGATTCTTCATCGAGGCATTGAAGAACTTACATGTACTTGTCGCTTGTGCATTATCAGAAGACACTTTGCCACACAAGCCAACGCCGCGAGTCAAGAAAGCCACAGGCACTGACTAGCGCACTGCTCTTCACTATAAAGGAGAAAAAAGTAGCGAATACACCTTTATACGCATACAATAGTTTGCTAAGGCACCCTTGAATCTTTCTCTCACAAGTCCTAAAACAACGTCCTAATACGACGAAACTATTTTTAGAAAAATTACAAGGGTTAATTTTTAAACCTTAATGGAATCCTAGGCAATGAAACATAAGACAAGACAGCAAAAGAGACGTCTGTATTCTGTGATGTCAGTTTAGTTTATTCATTATTCTCCTATAAATGGTTCTTTAATGTGGCAGAGCTCGGCTGAGATGTTTCTATTGGGGCGTGTTATTTTGCATATTTGAGTCTATACGGCTTTTCCTGTCATTTCTTCACTGTCTTGTTGTTTGTAAGTCTTGGCACACTGCTTTTCTTTCTTGAATAGCGCTCTCCCTCGGACAACATCTCAATGCCCCTCCACAGTGGTATAGTGGCTACGGTACTCGGCTGCTAACCCGAAGGTCGTGGGATCGAATCCGGGGCGCGGTGGCTGCATTTCGATGAGGGTGAAATGTTGAGGCCCGTGTACTGTGCGATGTCAGTGCACGTTAAAGTACCCCAGGTGGTCGAAATTTTCGGAGCACTCCACTACGGCGTCTCTCATAATTATAGCGTGGTTTTGGGGCGTAAGCCGCCATAAATCATCATCATGACAAAATCTCAACTATGATAGGTCCATGCATCCCATCCGAGGAACCACTGCACCGTCTTCACTACGACGGCGTCCTTAAAAGAACCGTGAATATATACGTAAACTATGCCAAGCACGCGGCGTAACTCAAGGCATGCCGTCCTCACCTAGAAGATGAATCTCAGAGACCTCGTTGGAGGCGACAAGCTTCCAACGAGGCCTAAGCAAGGTTGTAAGTTCAGTGTTGAGAGAGAAAGTGAAAGTACAGCAGGGTGCCTCGTCTTGTTTGCGCGCGAAGAAAGCGAGGCGGGAAAGGAACGCTGTTTATACATGACGTACTCAAGCAAACAACTCTAACTTTGCGACCTACGAGTTTCTTGCCTGCTCCCCAGATGCCTACATCGATAGTAAACAGTTCGGAGAAATGCACCCTAGCGAAAGCGTTATAAGTAAGTGTTGTGTGCCATCGCGTCTAAACGAAAAAGACGTACGTATGCCCATGTACACTATAGCGATGTTTTTCGCAATGATACACAATGCAGCGTGTGAATACTCGTACGCCTACTGGCGCTCAGCGACAACCAACTTCAATGAGAGAGCGGCATGTAGGCACCCGTTCTTTACCTTATCAGCCTTCGCTGGCTTGCGCAAACACACTGAGCCAAAGGTAGCAATGCGGACGCCTCCTACTTGGTAACGATGCTTGCGACGACTTCGAGGATGACGCAGAGAATGGGGACGCACTCACGAATAGACGTAGAAGCAAATACTACAAAGTTGTTTCTTTGGTTTCTCCATGTGCCTGTCGAAAACGTCTCATACACAAACAGGAGAAAAAAGCAAAGAGCGCGACACGAAACGTACACGCTAACTCGACGTTGGAGTCTTATCAAATCAGATGGTCGGCTAAGACATCAGCAGGCAGAAGTAGCAGGTAATGTTAGATGTGTCGCCAGGATGGTGCAGACGTGTATTTTCTTGTCGCAGAACTAACAACCACGGTTTGAGGCATAGAGAGAGAACCTCTCGATCGAGCTCGACTTAATTAAGAATTGTGTCGAAGGGAGCGCTGCGAATGCAAGATTTGCCTGGCACAAGTACGAGTCCAGTGGCAGAAATAAAGAGGCCGAATAATTGTCGAACAAGATGTAAAAGACAGAATGTCTTAACAGCTATCTCACACAGTGACCGGCACGTGTAACCGTTTGACAGGTGGCTCTACCATTCCTGAGCACACGCAGTTGTGTGTCGTCTTTCTCTTGCGCCTCAGTGCACTTCTTCAGTTGATGTAGTGGCGTTCATGATGTCCACTCTTCTTCCCTTGTGTCGTGTTTCTCCCGCCTGTTCTTTGCATTACTATGATTGATAATGGCTCGGTTAAGGAATGGACGCTAATTTCTGCAGCCCGCTGAGGGACCACAGCTAAGCGTGAGGGTAGGGGAAAGGGAGTGAAAGAGATAGAAAGGAGAGAAAGGCCGTAGTGGAGGGCTCCGGAAATTTTGACCACCTGGAGCTCTTTAACGTGCACTGACAACGGAGAGTACACAAGCCTCTGCCCCATGTACTGTGACTGTTGTTGTTGTTATCGTTGTCCTTATCGTCGTTGTTGTTACGGAACTTTGGCTACAGCAGCTTCGCGTGCCTATAATTTTTAAATGCATTTCCTTCGTTTACACATTCGTATACTCCATGGTATTTTGCTTATTTTTCCAGACTAGATAACAGATGGACAAATGAACGACGGAGTGGATACCAAGAAAGGGGAAGCGTAGCGGCGGACGATATAAACTAAGATCGGGCGACGAAATCAAGGAAATTGCAGGCATCAACTAAAATAAGGTCGCGCATGACAGGGAAGGATCGAGAGAATTGGGAGAAGCCTTCGTCCTGCAGTGGACACCAGAGATGATGATGATGATGATGATGATGATGATGATGATGAAAGTGGTAACGGGAGATGCGGCTCAGTTCACCCCTCCTCTCTCTTTTCCCTAAGATAGCGGTTACTGTAACTGAGGGCCAAACCATCTACACGAGGTTCAGAACAATAACCACTGTGCTTCCATGGGGGTTATGGCGAATAGGCATAGACACAGAGGTGACATACGCGCCTTCTAAGTTTTATTTATTTTCTATCTCATGAAGTTGAACGCGCTCTCCGTGAAAGCTGTCTAATTAAAAGATTGTCACCGCGCTTGCGCGACGAACACGTGTCCCATACCAGTATTTCTTAAGCTGTGTGTAGAAATATCCTCTGGGTTCCTCGGGCAGAGAGAAGCTCCCATATTCCACTACACCGTAGTATATGAGAGCTTTCGTAAGCGTGTCGCAAAGAAAGGCAATCTTTACTGACGGCGAAAGCGGGTTCACGTTTTTCTTCGCAACTTGATATACGAGCAGTAGGTTGCTCAACGGAATTCCAACCGCGCCCGGCGCCGACAAATAACATGTGGGACGCCACCCTACGCTAGAAGAAACGGTAATGGAACCCAAGATCTTATTTGCATGCGTCACGTGGCCTCGTGGTACAGAAAAGTGCTGTGAGCGTCTCATGCCAGTGTTAGGTCACGTCTGTTTGCAGCAACATTGCACCGCGACCTATATCACGACCGACGCTTCTTGCCGACAAAAGCGACAGCTGCGCAAGTCATTTTCGGCCATGACAGAGATGCGACGTCAGCATCGTTGCATTCTATTTTATTTCCACTTTTACGGCGGCGAGGTAGAGACGAAAGGGAAGGGGCCGAAGCGCGACGCGGCAAATGTCTAAAGAGATGAAGCTATTGCAAACAGCGCATAAAGATGAGGACATTGAAAGATGCATGGCAAGCAGAGCACTGAGTTTGCGGCAAGGCATATCCCGGTAGCAAAGCTTTTATAGAAGCCCACGTTTTCGGATTAGGAAATAGGGATGTGTTGTCACCATTAACATGTGGGTGTTCTGGAGACATGCTATAAGAAGCAAGGACCAATGACACTAGCATACCGCCATGGTAATCTTACGCTTCTTGACGCATATACATGAATTACCTTAAGATACCATGTCTGGTCCGCCATCCTAAAGTAAGATTTTCTTGTTTGTTTTACTGAGCTTGTAGCTGGCTATGCAGCCATGATTCGCAACAATTTTCTCGCAATAAATATGGGTTAAATTCACGAGCAGTAGGGTCGGTAATACATAGTCACGAATTATGTATTTATTAAAGAAATTAACAGAAATTGTTCATAGTTTTCGTGTTTACTACACAGGTTAATTGGAATGCAAAGTAAGGAGAGTTAAGCAAGAGAACAGGAAGTCCCGCGCCATGGCTCCTAACACTACACTTTATTCCAGTTTTAGTTCGTGCTTACGCGATCGTGCAGTACGAAGCAACCTCTCTCGTGTTTAGTGAATTTATGCCATACTTTACTGGATGCGCATGTCGTGCTTAACAGAATCCTGCGTTGGGCTAGTTCGTGCATTGCTAAAATGAAAGACGTGGCGCGACGGTAAAATAAAGAACAAAAGCACAAAGACGGGAAGAGATGGGCCTACTGACGATTTGAGTCCTAGTAGCCGCAGGGACACCACACAGCTGCACAGCTTGGTTAAGACTGGAAAAAACAAAACAAAGTTGGACATAGTGGCTTACACGCCGCGCTGGCAGTACAATGTACTTACTGGCATCCCAATTCGTTTTACACCCTATTTTTTGTCAGCGCACTGGTTAGTTGTTAGTTAACACTTCCAACGTCGAACGAAGCTTACCTGAGGCATGTTCAGCGCATGAAATAAGAACGCACAGAAGCAAGAGGCGTGTTCAGTTAAGTCTTAACGAGACACCCAGACGACTACGTTCATGAGAAAGAACATTGCAAATGCAACGAAAGAGCGAAAGTAACAGTCCTAACGTGCACGAAATGACATTATCGATGATGTCGCACGCGCGCAGAAGAGGTGGCATAGGACACTGTTCACGGATCACGTGTTATACGAAATATGGCTGAAACCCTCGTCCCCCCTCTACACACACACACACACACACACACACACACACACACACACACACCACACACACACACACACACACACACACACACACACACACACACACACACACGCACGCACGCACGCACGCACGCACGGGATAGTTCGCAGCGGGCACTAAATCCATACTCCCTTGTTCATTAGATGATGCCACCCTACCTTTTCTGTCATTCTTGCTTAATTACGCACCACCGGCTCAAATAATGTTTGGCAGTTTAATTAGCTTCAGTGTTCACAGAGCTCAAAGACCGGCGGATCGCACCATATACGCTTAGTGGCAGAGTGGCAAAAGGCAAAGCGCGAGGACGTCCTTGCTAGCCCCTTAATCCGAGTTAATCCTTCTCTTAGAGGCTATTGCCGTCATTTCATCTCATTTGGTCTTTGTGTCTCGTCAGGGTCGTTGGCCCTCGGGACATCTGAATTCACCGGCAAAGAAACTAATTATTTTGTCTAATGAACCTGCAACGTCGCCGAGTTCTTTATCCGATCGTGGCTGGACTTGCTTCGCACTTTCGCTGCGCCTTGCAACGGAAAGCTGAAGGGAATACAAATAACACGCACCCACACCGAATGGGATACAGAAACGCTGTTGAGTCTCTAGATTTTATGCAATAATGTTTGCCTTACAAGAACCGCGCCCTAAATGTCGTTAGATCGTCAGTAAAGGTAACAAGAGTATCATATTACATTGAAATCTTTTACATTGAAAGCTTTTATTATGAGAGACGCTGTAGGGGATGTCTCCAGAAATTTTGACCACCTGGGGTTCTTTAACGTGCACTGACATCGCACAGCACACGAAATACTCCAACTCGCTTCCAAACATAAATAATATTCTTCGGAAATACTATCCAATACTAACAAGCAACGATCGCCTTAGAAAAGCGTTTCCGGAAATACCAAGAGTCACCTACCGCCGTAATAGAAACTTTAAAGACCTGCTAGTACATGCCAAAGTAAACCCTCAGCGCACTGCCTGCGTAATAACTTGCTCCCGTCCCAGATGTAAGACTTGCAAGCATATTCAAAATGATCTTAAAGTTAAAAGCACGGGAAGTGACTATGTCCATCATGTAAAATCAAGTTTCACTTGCACTAGTTCGAACGTTATTTACATGTTGGAATGTTCACTCTGTCACAAGCAGTACGTCGGCGAAACTGGTCAACCAATCAATGTTAGATTAAACGGGCACCGCGCGGACACCGCGAATAACCTGCCGAAGGCAGTGGCGCAGCATTTTAATATGACAGGTCATAATTTCGATGAACTGAAACTCTACATACTCCAAGGAAACTTCCGCTCGCCGAGGGACAGAAAATACAGGCAATCGTATCTCATATACAGGTTCAATACTCTCCAACCTACAGGCATAAACCTTTCAAAAGGAACTCTTGAGTCCATTAGATACGGAAGAGTGTTAACAAAGACGACAAAAGGTTGAGGTATGCACAAGCTAACAATGTTTCTCCCAGAAAGTCTACTTTCAGGTGCTGAACCCGCATCCAGTTCCAGGAGAACAAGGACGTTAAACAGTGTAGTTACCTTTTTTTAGCCCCATGCTTTCCATGAAATGCATTGTTGGTGCGGGGCAGGTGGTACGGGGTGGAGGAGGGGGGGACACATGACATAGGAGTAACTTCTGTTCCGAGCGTGTGTTTCCTTTTTTCCACCCTGCTTTCTAGCCCTGTGCACACAATGCATGTACAAGATATGTACAAAGGGCGGATTCTCTAGAAACTTTCGCTCTTGCCATTTATAGTAGTCACGCTAACACCTGTCACCGAAATACCCTTGCACCCAGTATCATCTGCATGAAATTCACGAAATCTAATAGAAATTCTGATTGATTTCTGGAGTTTTACGTCCCAAAAACAGCTCTTATTATGAGAGACGCTGTAGTGGATGTCTCCAGAAATTTCGACCACCTGGGGTTCTTTAACGTGCACTGACATCGCACAGCACACAGGCCTCAACGTTTCGCCTCCATCGAAATGCAGCCGCCGCGGCCGGGATTCGGTCGCGCGACCTTCGAATCTGTAGCCGAGTGCCATAATCACTAGACCACCGTGGCGGGGCAGAGGAAATTCGTCCTATTATTGCATGATCAAAAATTATACTGCAGCCATGTAATCAGGTACCGTAAGGAGCACTTCCTAAAGATTTTTACATGAGCACATCAGTCAATGAACTATCGTCGACTGCTACTTAAATGCCCTTTTTTTCCTCTCCTCTCTCCCTCTCGTGTGCATAGGTTCAGGTGCCAACAACAAGTGGTCGGAATAATTCAAGGCTCGGCACTACAATATGTTTCACAATAATACCCTGGTTTTCGCACGTAAAAACGCTACTTAACATTTATACCTTTCCAAGTTTTTCTGTAGAGAATGATATCTTCAAGGGGTTAACGTTTTGCTAAAGCGTATAAAAGCACCCCGACGCCGTGGTCTAGTGGCTATGGTACTCGGCTGCTGATCAGAAGGTCGAGGGATCGCGTCCCTGCCGCGGCGGCTGTATTTTGATGGAGGCGAGGCGCTTCGGGCCCGTGTACTGCACGATGTCTGTGCACGTTAAAAAACCCCAGATGGTCTAAATTTCCGGAGCCCTCCACTACGGCATCTCTTATAATCGTATTGTGGTTCTGGGACGTAAGAAGCCAGAAATTATTAAGGCTATTTGAAGCATCATTTTTATTTTATTTATAAAGGCGACCCCTTACATAGTTGCTATATATTCTGTCGGGTCTGTGGTACTATCTCGGAAATTCATTTTCTGCAGTTACGTCCAACTATATGGCGCGTTTGACAAAAAAATATACAGTTTCATATATAATAATTTGTGTCACGAATACTTCTTAATTTACGAAGCAATATCCGAGAAAATGTGTTCTTTACGCCACAGAAAGTTTATGGTAGCACTCAACTATACGAAACGTCACTGTTTCAAGGCTGTGTTGAAACCTTCGGGCACTTTTCCGAGTGTTGATAACAAGCGTCCGCGAGTACATTTACAAGCGAGCCTTCCGCTTACAGAGCTGTCTGTTTCCACTAAAAAGACGCTATTCGTATCCGCTTTCCGCTTAAAGAGCTGTCCGTTTCCACTAAAAAGACGCTCTTCGCATCCACTTTCCGCTTGCAGAGCAGTCTGTTGCCACTAAAAAGACGCTATTCGCACGGAAAATAAACGGGGCTCAAGCGGCCGTGAGTTATGATTTGTCGTTCCGAGTAAACTGCCGCAGCAAACGCGATTTCGGAAACCTGAAAGTTGAAAGGAGCAGACTCAGTAACCAAGACTATTTGCGAAACAGTAAATGGCCCGTGAAGACGAAGAATGCCGTCATGTAGTCGAGGCAGGCCGCTCCAAGCGTACTACACCCGCTATCTGAGTCCGCACTAAAGTCATCGTATAGTGCGAAACGGTGCACCTCGCGAGGAGAAAATGATCCGTGAAAAATTACGGGTTTTGTGGATCCATATACGGAGAAAAATGAGTGAATGACGGGTGTATTGTACGAAATGCTTGATGCTTTCGTTAACAGGCCACCAAAAGAGTTATGAAAATGTTTATTTTCCGTGATTATCCTGCTCATTTAGACGACATGTCTCGCAAAATTTTAGGAATAGAATTTTCAGAAATGAACAGCCGAACTAATGACTTTACGACAGCGACTGACGTAACAGAAAATGAGCACCTTTATTTACTGTCAAGTACAATGACGTATTTCGTTCGTATAGCCAACGCTATATGTCGGTCACTTCCGCGCTTTGCATCCACAATTACACCAAAGGCATTTGTCTATTTCGAATGCTGAACTACACTTAAGGGGACACCCTTTCATGCACATGTGAAGGGAACCCTCGCAAAACCACATAAAAATAGCTTTAAGAATAGCGTGTAGAAAATGTGGTCCAAAGAAAAGAAAATTTAATGGCAGCATATCTGCTTGCTTCGTTGCAAATGACGTCGAAAGACGATAGCATTCCGCTGCCTTTGGTATGTAACATCGTCTCTTCAGCCAGAAACCTGTGTTGCTTTCTTTATCTCTTTCTCTGTCTACTTCTCTCGCCTATGGAAGGTTGTGTTGCAATAGTTGATACAGCACGATCACATGGTTCCCGAAACGCATGATCTGTAAACGCAGGTGTCTCGGCTGCTGGGTATGACGCTGGCCTTCGGACCGTGGTTTCCCGGATTCAAATCCCGCCTCGCAAAGAAAGTTGCTTCCGTTTTATTTTCTTCTTTATGCACGAAACTCTTCCTCTCATTGCATGACCTGTTTCTTTTTTCTTCTCTTCACTTTGCTGCATCGATTTTCCAGTGTACGCCCGGCACGGCTGCAATTGAAGCTAAGACAGATCCGCCATTGAAAATTTTCTTCTCATATCATTAGCAAAATCGACTAGCCAATGCCAAAAAGCAATAGGCAACTGAAAAAAAAAAAAAGAAGGGCGAAGGAGAGGCTGCGAGGATAACGTGGGCTGAATCCCGTTGGCTACGCAGCACTAGGGAAGGGGCAAGTGGTAGGAAACTTTCGGAGGGGAAAAGAAACGCAGCTGTATTACAGCCGAAGTTGTATCTGTTCCGTGTTCAGTATCACAGACGGCCAGTCAGCCCCGCCACGGTGGTCTAGTTGTTATGGGATTCGGCTGCTGATCCGGAGGTCACGGGATTGAATCCCAGCCGCAGCTGCTGCATTTCGATGGAGACGAAGTATTGAAGCCCGTGCGCTGTGCGATGTCAGTGCATGCTAAAGAATCCCGGATGGCGGAAGTTGTCTTAGCCTTCCACTACGGCGTCTCTCATAACTAAATCGTGGTTTTTGGACGTGAAACCCCAGAAATCAATCAAAGACGGTCAGTTAATTCAGGGACTCTCTGCAATTTAATGAAATAAAGGGTCCACCTCCTATCAACAGTTATAGCAGTGAGCACCATATTACTAAGTCCCCTTGATGGATAAAGAATACTTGTTTGTAGTATATACTTGGTGGCGTATTGTTTATTATGACGTTCCCGTGAGTAGCTTTTAAGTGTTAGGCGCAGGACAGACTTCAAGGAGGTGGCTGGAAGCGTTATGGAATTTTCGCTAGGTTTTTTTTTGCAGCAGATATTGCCTGAAGACACATTTCCTTGCACTTGTCGCAAGGAAGTGATGAGCGCATCTTAAGACCCTGCCCCTTTTTGGTGTCCGTGCCTATAATGTCATCATATGTATTTTCTCTTTTTATAATGACCATAAATGCGGGAGTTGTGCTCTCGAGGCACCACAGTGAAGTTTGACGAGTTTGACTCTGCATGTGTTGTGCGTGCGTATGAACTGTCCAGGCGCAGAAACATTTTTGAGGCACTCCAGCATCGGGGCTCTTCGAAAGCCAGAATGATGTGGTGTGATGGCTTGCGCGACCATGTTTTGGACATTCACGAAGAAGGTGTCTGAATTGGTCCCCAAGTTTCCTAATGATGCAGGCGTAGCCTGTAATCATTACGGGTCGACACTAACCTCTTTGCGTCGTGGGGTGTTAACCCCGTTTCGGTGACGTTCGCGGAATAGTTCACATGCCACTGGCTGAACTTCTTTAGCTAGGCTCTAACCGGAAATCAAGTGCAGACGGGAAATGTACAATGTGCGGTCATGTGATGGGCCGTAAGGGAACTGAACGCATGTTGTGAAAACAGAAGTATAGCCACGGACCAAAAGTGTTATGAGTGTGGAAGCACTTGCCGGAAGCGAAAACAACGAGTGAGATGGAGGCGCGACGTCAAACCAGATCTGAGCCGATTGAGTTGACTACAAAACTCATGCTATGTACTGCCGCTGTCCTAAGGGACACCGATAGTGTCATATATGTCCATAATTCCGCCTCACAGTCATTATAGTGCGAACAAAAATGAAACATTAGAAATTGTCTTGTAGATAATCAAGCTTATGCGCATGCGCAGCTTACGAACCTGCAGGTAGCTCGGAGTGTTACCGTCATAAGATCCTGAGCTCCTGCCGACAACTCCTGATTTCCTCATTCCTCTCAAAGAAATTGTTGGGAGCGAGAAATAATTTGGCAAATTATATTGATTGTCTTGTGTTAGCCCAGCTTTATGACAAATATTTGGCTATGAAAAAATCTCAGATGCTGTTCTAGTGCTGCTTACCTCGCTTCGCGTCGGTCAAGTTAGCATCGAACGAAACTCAAGCTAAAGTGCCTAGTTTTATGACGAAGCCCCACGCTGTCACAGAATTTTCTTTGCTGTTTCTTTTAGGGGACGTTCACTGGCAGCCAATTTGCATCAAAATGAGATAGTCCATGCGTGCACCAACAAAGGCAGTCGAGAAGCTAAGAAAACACTTTCCCGAACACCTAAACTGGATGCAACCAAAGATATCTTTCTTCTTTTTTCCCCCTTTTGAACTGAATGCTGAAGGGCCCAAAGCGCGGCGTTAATACTATAGTGGTGTGAATGGAAAAGGAAAAAGAAGGTCAACAGAATGAATGCAGCAAGGAAAACAAGTCGCATCCATATCATATGCAAATGCCGGAGTCTATACAAAACGGTTAAACATGTCATTAAGAAAAAATTACGGTTGGCTAGTTCATTAAGTACAGTACACTTACTCTACCATGCATAACCACGAACACAAAAGGCACCAGTTTGCACGTGCTCGCGCTTCTTGTGCGTGTATTCTCGCTGTACTTCAGCAGCTTCTTTGTTCGTAACTAATAACTATGCTAAACGACTTACAATAGTGCGTGGTACTGTGGTAACTTTCGTCCTATGCATAGCGGGTTCCATCCGGTTCTTTTGTGTCAAGGTATCGCATAACCTTTGTCCAGGATTATGAAGGATACAGTAAGTGTAATGTTGAAAAACTGTGCCTGGACATAGTCTCGATAGAGTTCAGAAAAGTCCCGCATATTTTACGTAAATTGTGAAGCCCGCTGTCACACCAAGCAGTCAGTGAAGAACTCGCTATTTTCACTTCAAGCCAAGGGTTACGAGGCGCTTCATTGCCTTTTTATAAACCGTATAGCTGCGCGCGTAACTCGGCCTTGCCAGGCACTAGGACGGCAGCGTGATGCATAAAGGATATGCAAACGTACTCAGGCGTAACGTCGCCTGTCGCGCTCGAGCGCAGAGGTGACCTACATTGCAGAGAGAGAAACCTTTCGGCGCGCTCACATACCTGTCATAAGCAGCATGGTTGGCGCACTCCTGTGACGCGGGTTCGATCCTTGCCGCGGTGGTCGCATTTCCGATGGAGTCGAAAATGCCAGAGGCCCGTGTACTGTGCGTTGTCAGTGCACGTTAAAGAACCCCAGGTGGTCTAAATTTCCGGAGCCCTACACTACGGCCTTTCTCTTCTCTCTATCTCTTTCACTCCCTTTCCCCCACCCCCACGGACGCTTAGCCATGCTCCTTACATGGGCTGCAGAAATTAGCGTCCTTTCCTAACCGAACCACAATCATCATCATCATCATCATCATCATCATCATCATCCGCACATCAATTAGATGCAAATTGTAAAGTGCTCTATTAAACCTATAAGGCTCGTCTTTCCCTCCGCAATGCCAATCTGGCGGTGGCGTCGCCAGTAACGCTTCCACCTCCTACTGCCGCATCCTGGGTGGTTGTGGGTTCGAATCCCAGCGAGTGGTACTTTTTTTTTCATACGTCTGCTTCCGTTACGGAAGTAGTCACAAATTTCTTGGTGGACCCCGGCTTAAAACACTTTAGTGTTAAAACATCGTGTTGTAGCGTGCATATATTAAACACACAGTTAGACTTCAGACGGACAATTTATTGTCAGTGAAACACTATGTCCATTCAAGGGACAAAGTTTACCGATTTCTGAAGTATTTTAGTTGGCGCTACTTGGTATACAGTCTCGTTAGTGCTTGCTTCTTTCCCCTTCAATATTTCTTTAGTCTGCTTAACAAAGCACTTGCACGCGATGGGGTTAAGCATCTATTTACCGTCAGCAGTTCCCTTCCTCGGAAATAACGGGAACCCACACAGCCGTGTAAGATAAAGGTAATTGCAGTGCCAAACAAAAAGTAAAACGGTCATAACAACTAATGCCACAGCAAAGGCATTGCAGCATTGTTTACAGCTTCATAAACTGCAAACTGTAATAAGCACCTATAACAGCCTCGACAACAACCGCTGTCCGAGTCAGCGGGAAACGCTTCGAACCTCACAACGTAAACCCGTCCAGTGCGCGCTAGTTTAACCCTCCAACTAGAATGAAGGCCGAATAGATACATCTACCAAAAAATAACTCAGGAACACTTTCTGTTTTGCTCAGTCACTAGCAATTTGGAAGAAGGAATTGATCACCTTCCAACCGTACCCTAGGCCAGCGGAGATTCTATATCAGAGTCCAATCAACGGATTCGATATTGAACAAGCGCAGCAATCTTAAGTAAACGGAAATCTGCGAAAGTCAGAAAGAAATTTACTACAAGAAACCCTCACAACCAAGCTGCACAGTAAAAAAAAAATCCTTTAGGTTTGCAGCCATGCTGCAAGAAATTACTGCCCTTGCAATAGTAGCAAGGAGGAGGAAGAAGTAAAGTAAGCTCAGATTGATGATAACCATTTTTTTTTAGATTCACTACTCGTAAACTAGTTTCTAGTTGTAGCGAAATAACAAGTGAAAACAAGGGTAAATAGGTGCAACGTATAGAGGACCGTTAGAGGCGAGCGCACCGTTAACTGAAATTTAAGCCGTTTGTATCGTTACAGCAGAAGGAAATAGGAGAAAGATGAGTTTTCTAGGATATTGGTTTAGGCGGTAAGGGCAGCTGCCAGAGGAAGGAGGGGCAATCAAAAAGGAAGGATATGGAAAATTGCTTTCAGGAGTAACGAATTTTGAACGCTAAGCACAGCTGATTTAAAGAGAGGAACGAAAATGGATTGTACCGTCTTTAGGATAATTGTAGAGAGTGAAAGGTGCGGACCGTCACATTTGTTCACGTGCGGTGCGGAGAAGGATGGATGAGGTACACGGAATGGCAAGCAAACACACATATATTGAATGGGCACTCTCAAAATGGGCACATACAAACAAACAACCAACAAACAATAAAGCTCGCGAGCTACAGTCCTAAGCGAACCATGTAAGTCCTAAGCGTGCACGGTTCTCAAAAAGCCAAGTCGCGTGCATGCGCACAAGCTCACGTCTCTGTCGACGCCGTCAGCACGAGTCGTCGATGTGGTGGCTTGAGGGACGCGGCGGGAAGGAGAGGTTGCGGAGCTCGAACGCTGGCGGCGGCTCTGGCTCTCGGAAGCAGCACGGAGTGGCGTCGCCCTAGTGCAGGAACGCGCCGAAACTAGGAACCAGCAGGTAACGGCCACATCGGTCACCGGACGAGGTCAAGCAGCAGTCGCCGGCTAACGACGTTCGCAGGAGCGGTCAGGAGGATGCCCAGCGCTTCAGCCCGGGTAGCCCTCAGCAAACCTCGGCTCCTCGAACGCCGTCTTATTCTTTTTCTTTCTTTCTTCTTTCCTTGAAGTTTGGCTCTTGCCCACTACGGGGGATTGGCCATGAAGCCGGCGGTTAATATAAAGAGGGAAAAAAATTGAGCGAAAACAAAGGAAGAATAAAGAATCGATAACGTAAGTAAGAATGAAATGTTAGAAAAAGATAGGCTATTTATAATAGAAATGAACTATAATAAAATAATTTGAGGTTTAATCAACTAGTGAAAGCAATTTCGAGGTACAAAGATTTGGATTGAATGATGATTAGCAATGAATTCTTTTTGTGTCACGAAGGAAATTGCACATGGCTAAGCAGACGTTCCTGTTGCTATAACCTAGTGAGGACGCTCCAAAGGAAAGAATGTTCTGAGAATTTAGGGGAATGTTTAAATTCCTGAATAAAATTTCGAAATGCCTTTTTCTCTGACTACTATAGCGCTGACAGGTAATTAAGAAGTGATCAATGTTTTCAGGCTCTCGACAATAACAGCATAGCGGAGATGGCACCAGACCAGACCTGTGTAAATAAAAGTTCAATGGAGGGATACGACAGCGAAATTTTGTTATTGCCACTTCCAGTTTACGAGAGGGACAACACTTATTATGCCAAACAAAAGAAAGATGTCCATATTCTTCAATTGGTAACTTCATTTTTAAAGAATCTTGAACTAAAGAGTACTTTCGGAATCTCGACAAAGTAACGAAGGCAGTAGTAGGCACCACGGACATTACCGGCCCATCTAGGGACCACCGCGCGAGAACATCAGCCATCTCGTTTATAAATATGCCATGATGGCCCGGCACCCACACCAATCGCACTTCACGCACGTGGGGAGGAATTAATGATATGAATGTGTTTACAACAGAAGACTTGGAAGGAGAAGCTGAAGCGAGGGATGAGCATACCGAAAGCGAATCAGTCACTATAACAACTGCCGAATTTTGTACAGGAAGTTTGCGAATGGCTAAAAGAATGGCTAAGAGCTCTGCTTCAAATATAGGAGTATAATCCGGGAGGCGCAAGGTATATGACCAGGAGGAAGTCTCTGAAAAAATGCCCACTCCCGCTTTCTCCTCACGCATGGATGCATCCGTCGCAATTATATAATCAATTCCCAATTGACATAAATGATCTTCTAATAAGTCTATTAAATATCTGGAAGGTAGGAGTTTGGCATTAGAAGGGAATATATTATCCAATTCAATTTTAGCATTGGCCAATGGTTTATCCGTTGAGACGATATCGCAAATGTTAACATCTAAAGCCTCTAGTTGATTCTGCACAAACAAAACTTGAGGTCTGTATATGCGAGACCAAGGCTCATGAAAAAATGTTAACGCTTCAGTGCAGAATACGAAGTGTGACCGCCTCTGTGCAGACGCATAAATTTGCAAATATGTTTTGACAGTGAGGATACGGAATCTGCAAGCTAACGTGGGGATTCGGGCTTCTTGGTACGGAACATGATTTGCAATAAATTTTGGTACCTTGAGACAACTCCGAAGAGCCTCTCGCTCTAAAAGAACCAAAGGATTAATCTTGTATGCTGGACCACCAGAGTATAAAATGCAACCAAATTCTAGAATCGGACGAACATACATACGGTATATCATAAGAAGAGTGTCTCTGCGTAACCCAGAGGGGTGCTGGCCAAGTCTGCGTATCATCCCAACAGCGCGAGTAGCCTTACATTTAATGTGCTCAATATGGTGGCGCCAACTCAGTTTATGATCATAAAACACACCTAAATACTTCATGCACTCTGTTTGAGGGATTATTTCCTGGCGATACTGAAGGGAAATGTTTACTGGATCATTCAAAGGAAAAACAATAACAGAACTTTTACTAACATTTAAAGTCATGCTAATTTGAGTAAACCATAACTCTAGTCTTCCTAAATAAGCTTGTAAGATTGCATGCAATGAGTGAATATCGCCAGCAGACGCGAAGAATGCAATGTCGTCTGCATATACATACACTTGAATGTTATTGTCTAATGGTATTGAACTTAACAGAACGTTAAATAATACAGGAGATAAAACAGAACCTTGAGGGACTCCTCGGGACTGATTATATTTCAGTGAGGATAATCCACGCTGGGAACAATAAAACTTTCTATTATTTAAAAACTCATACAACCAGTTAATAATATAGCTCGGGAAATTCAAGCTTTTTAATGATTTGAGAAGGATGACATGCTCGACACTGTCGTATGCCTTAGCTAAATCTAGAGTTACTAGTGCTGCATATTGTCGCCTGTGACGAGCAAGCTTAATTCGTCCCTCTAAATCTACATGTGCATACCATATGGAATATCCAGGTCTAAAGCCAATTTGACACGTGCTCAATATTGAGTGATCTTCCAAAAATTTCATGATTCTAACGTAGAGCACTCTTTCAATTAATTTTATAACATGGGAAGTTAGTGCGATTGGTCTAACATTATCAATATGCATATGTACTCCTCGTTTTTTAAGCAGCGGGATAATTTTTGCAAGTCTCCAATCTGGAGGAATCCAACCTCTTTCGAGGGAGTAGTTGACGAGATTTAGGAGGTCCTGAGGAGACACATCAAACAAAATTTTTAGCATGCCTGTCGTAATGCCGTCTGGGCCTGGAGCCGAATTGGGGAGCGACTGAACTGCGCGCGCAAGTTCTTCTATAGTCACCTTCACGAAATCATCTACACATACAGGTTTGGGGAATACTGTTTGTATTTGAGTGGTAAAGCGCCTTCCTAATCCCAATGCAATATCATTTAATACGGCAGACAGTTCTTTTGGAGCTAAAACAACCGATTCTATGGTTACGGGTGCAGAAATAGCCTTACGAAATCGAAGAAATCTGAAAAGAGCTTTCTTGTTTCCACTTTGTGAGAGAAAGCTGTATTGCTTTTCGTCATGAGTAGCTTTGGCTATGAAAACAGTTCTTTTAAACATGGCTGAGGCATACTTGTAGTTACTCCAGTTAGTAGGGCACTGGTTAACAAGGAGTTTTTTCCATGCAGCTTTTCTGCGCCTGTATTCTCGTTCACAATCAGAGTCCCACCAGGCACTTATAGGCTTACTTTTCGCCGAGGATACGGTGAACTGTGCTTTTCTCATAGAGCATTTTAGAACACCACAAATACTCATCGCTTTAATGTCATTTCCAGAACTGGTCAGTGAAGATAAGCTTGAATGTAGACTTTTTTTAAATTTTGAGTAGTCGACAAAAGTCAGTGTCTGAATATCTAAAGGAATCACTGGATTATTAATGTCTACGAATATTGGGCGGTGATCACTATTTGTTGCAGTATCAACAACAGCCCAAGAAGAGACGAGCAAGCTTGAGCTGGCGAATGATAAATCTAAAACCGATCTTGTGTTGCACCGTACAAAAGTGGCTGCTTTAGAGTTAAGACATGTATAATTGTTCGTACACATCCAATTCCACAACAATTTACCCGATGAATCAGTGCGGTAACCCCAATAAACATGATGCGAATTAAAGTCACCTGCAAAGAGACAGTTTGCTTTACAGAAGCTCTGAATGATGTCCAGAGTACCTTCCTCTTGTACACCAGATGGAAAGTAGCTGTTGACAATGCTGAGAGGAGCACAACCTGGGAGCGCTAGTTCAAGCACTAAAATTTCGGAATCACTTGATATTGCCTGATAAACCAGTTTCGGTCTATGGCAAAATTTTGTTGATATAAAAAATGCCAATCCTCCACCTCGTGTATTCCTGTCCAAACGAAAACATTTATAATTTGGTAATTGATAATTTTGACCTGATGATAACCATGTTTCTTGCAATAAAACTATGTCGGGAGACTGTTGAGATATAAGGTAAAGTAAATCGGTAGTTGCAGAAAGTATAGATCGGCAGTTCCACTGAAGAACCCTGAGGTTCCCTATTTTGCTGACAAGCGAGCAGCCGCAACTGCTTGATCCAAAATGCTATCTTTTAAAAGGTCAGTTCTGGTCAAGGGCTCTTTCACACATTTTTTGGCTTTAGCATTAGAAGAATTCTGTTTTTTGTTAGTAGGTGATCTCGTGCGTTTAAGAATTCGAGCGTCCACGTCTACATCCTGAATATCTTGTAAACCTGAATCAGAAAAGCAATCTTGACTAGTGTTTTGTGACTTAGAAGGCCGTAACTCATTATTGTTAGGAACGTCTGATTGGGACCCAGATGAAGAATTAAATAAGCTAAAAGGATTCTGGAAGCTCTTAGCGAACTGCTCCGAAATACCAGCCAGCTGCGAGGATATGACTTGGGCCAATGTCTCAGAGACAGTCAGAAGAAGTTTTTCTAGTGATTTTTCTACTGCTTTTTCAACGATGGTCGAAATGGACTGAGCAACTGATGCATCCATAGCGAGAGGCGAACGGGCTGTAATTCCGGCATATCCATGCACCCTGCTCTGAACTTCAGCAAGAGCGTCTCGACGCGAACAACGCCTTCTCTCGATAATTTCAATAACCTGCAGTTCTTTAGACCGAGCAGGACAATCGGTGTGATCAGCTGTGCAACTGGCTTGGCATAGGCAACATGACTGATTATCAGACTTGCAATCTTCAGCACTATGATCAGCTCCACAAACACGGCACCGAACATTAGATCGGCAACCGCTTGCGCTATGTCCATATCGCCAGCATTTGCCACACTGTAGAGGGCGTGGGGCAAGGGGTTCTACCTTGTAGATTAACGGCCATGCTTTAATCTCCGAGGGACGCGATGTGCCTGCAAATGTAGCAATAATTGTCTCGGTTGGAATCCTGACATTATTAACTAGCCTGTTACAGCGGTACACTGACACAACGCCTGCTTCAGAAAAAATCTCCAAGACTTCCGCCGGACTTAGGCTGACATCTACACCTCGAACTAGGCCTTTACAACAAGCAAGGTGGGGAGGGATGAAGCAGCTCACCGGATGAGTGGCAAAGGAAGTGCAATTTAGAAGATCTCGGATACAGGCCTGGTCTGGTGAGCAGCAGAGAATCCCGCCGCGTCCAAATTGACGAACCTCGGTTATCTGAAGGAAGTGTGGCGTAGCCGTGCGAAGCTCTGACTGGATGGCCTTAGGGTTCTTCATGCGAATGGCCCCACCATCCGTCGGCACCAAAGCAACAGGAACGCTGCTGATACCACTGCGCAGAAATAGCTCCAAAGGTACATCCTGAGAGGGAATAGAAGCAGACCAGAGGGCAGCCCTCTGGCCTGGAGATGAGACAGACATCTCAAAAAGTAAAAGTTACACTTGAATGCGCAGATAACTTAATACGGTAAACTAATAAGACAAAATAAAAAGTAACCGCCGGCAACAAAGCAAAAGCCCCCGAGAGAGACTTCACCAAAACAAGAAGCCAAGGAGAGAGCAAGCGCAGAGCGTTCGAACGATCACTCGCGCTCGTGGCGGCTGTCCCGCTCGCGCCTTCCTGCTACCTCTTCTTTTTCTGCCACCACTCCCACGTGCACTCTTTTTGCCCGCAACGCTCCGCTCAGGTAGCTATCTTTGTCGTTGTCGTCTTCGCTTTTTACTACAATAATCAACTTGTTAGTTTTGCGAACCAATGGCCTGAATATGTAGATTTGGTGTGTCAGTTTTCTGTGCCTGTGCACACCATATTTTGAGCGCTAGGGGATATCGCGTCTTGTACAGCCTCGTGCGTTTTACAGTAACCAGGGGCTGTACGAGTTTGTACAGGGAGCTTTTATGTTTACTATTGTATAGTCTATAGTTGAGTCTAACTGCCATTAACTAGCAGAGCATGCCGAAAATATAAAGATAAATGTACGAAAATATATGTAACGGGAAGCGCCAGCGCCATCCTGTTATAATGGACTATTTGGATGTTGACTGATGGCACTATTTTACACGCCTCTCTCGTTCTTCCCCTTCCGCTTCCTTTCACTCCCATCTTTCTATTCCCTTTTTCCATTCTCCAGCGTAGGATAGCCAACCGGAAGCTTGTCTGGTTAACCTCCCCGCCTTTGTTTCCTTCTTTTCCTGCCCCTTCCTATCTTGAAATTGTTTCTTGCTAGTTTTGCTGCTCATCCTCCAGCGCTTTGTTTGCAGTTGGGCATGCATTCTTCCACCCTACCTCGTCATATACCTAGCACACTCGAGGGTTCATTAACAAAAGAATAACTATGCGCCTGGTTGGTCTTTCTGCATTTCTGCCTTTACCCCTCCACCTTCTGCACGCCCTCGTGTCCGGACAAGGGCGCCTAGCAGCGCCACGCTTTTCGCAGGCAAGATAGCGTACGCCCGTCGGCGTTTCACACAAGACTTTGCAGGTAAATCATCACACACTGCACACGAGGGATAATAAATAGGACAGAAACGATACAACTGGCGATAGTCCCTGTTGATTCGTCAGCGCGTCCTGATATCGACGGAGAAGGGTAAGGGAACGCGACGCTTTGCGCAGGCGTATCCGCCGTGCGAACCATGCAGAGACTACAAGCGAAATAAAATACAAGGACGGCAGAGAGATGGCAAGATCCCACGTGAGACGAAGTTTTGCTCACAGGAAGTCATCTCAAATTAAGGAGATAATGCGGGGGAGTATGTTCAGGAGAAGAAACGAGTCAACGTGGCACATGACGTCTCTGTAAAGCTTGGGACATCAAATTGACGGTGTGTCCAAGCAATCCACAGTCAAGCTCAATGCATTGATTGATTTGTGGGGTTTAACGTCCCAAAACCAGCTCTGATTATGAGGGACGCCGTAGTGGAGGACTCCGGAAATTTCGACCACCTGGGGTTCTTTAACGTGCACTGACATCGCACAGCACACGGGCCTCAACATTTCGCCTCCATCGAAATCCAGCCGCCGCGGCCGGGATTCGATCCCGCGACCTTTGGATCTGCAGCCGAGTGCCATAACCACTAGACCACCGTGGCGGGGCAAGCTCAATGCATGTCGGAGTGTTTAAGGTTTGGCTTCTTCTACACTTACGAACACAATAACGCGTAAAAACAAATTTTATCACAGTTTACCACGAAGGCGGACTCCAAATATATGAAAGATTCGCACAGGACAATGTGTTAATACATCATTTACTTTGTGCTTGTACACTTTTCTTTGTCTCGTCCTTACTTCAGAACATACTCCTCTCCTTCTTTATGGCACGGAACGCCGTCCGTTTGCCAAATATTTCGGCCAGTCACATGACGGCAACAACTAGAAGGCTAAACTGAATGCACCTAATTATCTTATCGCTTGCAGCAAAAGCAGTCAGAAGTAGTCACCACATTTATAAGAAAAAATGTTACCCCATACTTCTACTTCGCAATTTGTCACTGCTTAACAGTCCCATTCTTGTCACATTCGAGTCAGTCATAGTGAACTTCCTCACTATCAATATGCACTCAGCTTGCAGACGCCAGCGCACGGCGAAAAGAAACAGCATAGCGTTGAACGAAATGACAATTACATTAACTCTTTGATTATGCTGAAATTTTTGTTTCTAGAAATATACGGAAACGCAGCCCAGAGAGAATTCAAGAAGCTATGTTAGGCGCGTTGCCAGAGCTTCCTGCTCTAGCAGTACCCAATTTGCATTGCAATAAACTAGTGCTCCAGTGTGGTTCATGAAAGAAGAGAGACTTGCATAAGAAAGTAGCTTAGTTATCAGGACTCCCGGCGGCACTTCTTTTAAAAGAGGAGTTTGCAGCAGCCGCAGCAGAGACAAAATGCGTCGAGATAATGCTCCGATGCGTAAGCAGAGAAAAGAATAGTGAGTAGCCGGAAGTCACTTGGGATTAAAATTTAAAAAATAAAGAAATAACGTAAGTGCCTCAACAGAGAATAGAGTCTGGCCGGGCACGACACGCTCAAAATGCAAGAACTCTAAGTGCAGAACTTAAAATAAAAGAGAATTAAATCGCGCTATGAATTAAGGGGGAGCATAACGAAAGATCGGTGAATTATGGTGGTGTAGAAGTACCGTTCATATATTTCAGAAATAGCAGCAGAAACAACGAGTATCTCGAAAATTTTGGGTTCGGTGCGCTTTGTAATAACTTAGTTGGAAAACTTTAACTATGAATGGAACCGGGTTCAGTGAAGATTTAGACGCTCCTTGTGTTGCTAGGAAATGGCGATGTTGCAAAGAAAACCAAGAACGACGTATTTACCATACGTATATTAATCACGCGAAAAAAGTAGCCAGCAACTTTACTTAAAACAATAGCGAGTGAGTTCGTAAAGCTTTTCGACACTATTACGAAGGAAGTACATGAAGTCATTGGAGTCAAAGTCGACTTGCTGGCTTCGTTCGTGAAGGTATAATAGAGAAAAAGATAATGCGATATGTACCGAGAGGAAATGGTAAAAAGTGACCAGCTCAAGTCTTGCAGTCAAGTGACTTTAACCTAACATTACTCATGATGTTTAACTAGGTATCTATGTTACGGTCATCCCACGAGAAAAAGATAAACTGTGCCAAGGTTATCAAACCGAGTTTCGAAATATAAATGATTCGGCGCACAATTGTTGTCACTCTTCTCGTGACATGTTTCCCCAATACATGCATCGGTCAAGAACTGGCCATTTTATACCTGCCAACTCATCTAAAATTTACGTACAATGTACGAATATGATCCGTCTTACAATTTTACGAATGCTGACTGAACTTTTACAGATAATTAGCTCTCCTCGCAAAAAAAAAGGAGAGGGAAACTTAACTGCAGCTTGTGTTACAGCAACACATGTAACAAAACAACAACGACACACACAAAATGATAGGAAGGTATGTGTCGTGGTTCTCTTCTCGTATGCGTTGCTCTAGCACAGGCTGCTGTTGTGGAACGCCAACTCGCCGGCTGAGCATACCTCCTGAAATATTTTAAATTCGTAATGAAACTATATAGCACCACACAATACTAACATGAAGTGATGCATAACAAAAGTAAGAAGGGGCCATCAGTGTTCAAGCGACCCAGTACGTTTTGTCCCTTCATTAGACGCACGTATGCACAGTATAATTATAAGTGCCAGTACGATCAACCACGTCTAAAAGCATGACTGACAATGGTTTAGAGCTGTCTTGAGCAGTAGCTGCGAGCAGTGTAAGTAGCTGCACAAATATATATGCGATAACGAGCCTCCGTGATGATGATGATGATGATGATGATGATGATGATGATGGAGGTGGTGGCGGCGGCGGCGTGGTAGTGGTGGTGGTGGTCCTTTTTATAGGGCGCTAACCCACTGAGGGGGATAGGCCAACAATCAGGCGGGAGCAGTGACCGTCATTCGGGGCTTGAGTAAAAAGGGAATGAGGATATATGGATAATGACACCTTTTTGAACTACAATAATAAATATTAAAATACGATAAACTTAATTATCCAATAGCCAGACTAACTGAGATGAATGAAATCGTTGGGAAAGATTTCGAGATGAAGACACCGAGAATCGATTTCGGGACAAGATGGATTAGGAAGAAAAAAGCGCCGTGTTATCACTTCTTCATCCCCTTGTCACAGCCATGGCGTGACAGCTTGTCAGTGGTAAGCAAGAGCTGTTCTGCAACAGTATCATACTTCATAACTTTTACTTTCTGATAATGTACATACTTTGATTTTCTTACTCCCCTAAACTTGTTTTTTTTTTGTGTGTGTGTGTGTGTGTGTCAGAGAAAGGGGACGAGGAAAGCAAGGAAAGCTAACCAGACGCGCCTCCCGCTTATTGGCCCACTCCGAGCTAAGGTTTAGAGTGGATTAAAAAAAAGAAGAATGGCGCACATGTCAAACATTTGAGACATTGCTGCGCTCTTCACATTTAGCAAGACGTTCGGCCTCCGCTGCCGAACTCAAAGCCCCATGTAAACTGAGCGAGAACGGAAATCTGGGCGAGTTGGTGATAATTCATATTGACCAGCTTACAGCGCAAACGGGGACGAAGACGAAGGAAAGACAAGGTGTTGTCACCTTGTCTTTCCTTCGTCTTCGTCCCCGTTTGCGCTGTAAGCTGGTCAATATGCCCCATGTAAGTTCACAACAGTTCACATCAGCAGCTTTGAACTCTTCTGACGAGGACAAATAAGGGATCGTGCTGCTTCGCTCATTATTAGATACCATTCACGTGCTCATCGGGAAGCTAAACATACCCTCAGCTCAGGATTCGCAACACGTATTGCATACGCTTAACCAAGTACTTTTAAGCCACCATGGTTCATGTAAAACCGCCATTATTGCCGTGAGGTCAGGCACGTGGCGGTTTTACTGGGGAACGTGGTAAGCCTTATGTCCCGCATCTAATTCTTCCTTCGGTGTATATTCACTCATAACGCCTGCTGGAGCGGTACGTGCCAAAACCACGATATGTTTATAAGGCACGCCGTAGCAGATGGCTCCGGACATTTTTACCACCTTCCATTTTCCGGTGTGCACTGATAACACTTCGTTGATGGGCATCCAGAACTTTCGCCTGCGTCAAAAATGGGACCGCCGCAGCCGGGATCGAGCCACTTCAGGTGCGAATTATCATGCCATATCTATAAAAACGTCAATCACACACATAATTTCGGTGGCACTCCATATTGCATTGAAAGAAAGAAAACGCGTTTATATCTCGAAATGTCCGTTTTACAGCAATTAATTATTATTCGAGCATAATCAACCATAAATATATATTGTAGCGAGACATTTCTTGCTTTCTCATAAAGGGAATCGGAAGTCAGACTGGAAACGCATGGGCATTTTTTTTTTTTGCTGTGCTCACTACGAGTCAAGGAAAAGTATATTTTTAACTTTGCTGCAGGAACGCCGACTTGCTCGTTAAATATGGCAGTGTCTTCAGAAACTTATTTGTCTGCAGGAATAGGGCGCACGTTGTACCAAACTGACACTGAATACGTAGAGGGTTCACTTTATTGAAAGCTCAATGTTTCTGGCACTTTCGTCGACGCTTTTAGGCAGGGCCACCCAAAAAGAAGTTTTACAAACAACTGTGTACGCCGCCGTTCAAGGTATATATATTGAAAATCGGGTTCCCATAATTATTATTTGCGAGTCCAGCGCTCTCATTCCCACAGACCACGACAATTTAGAGGAACCTTATCCCCTGGCATAGCTGTTTGCGCAATCATTCTCATTGTCTGATTTCCATGTTTTGTAATTGATTACGGTATCAGAAAAGAAAAAGCTGGATGCTCCCGTGCTCAGAATTGTGCCTTGCAAAATGCGAGTGATCATGAACGTCCGGCGAACGCTTGTGTTCAGATAATCTAATTCTTATGCAGCGACTCGTTTGTCCTATGCATACGTGGCTGCATGTTCAGCCGTTACGAACTTGCCCAAAATCACAATCCTTCTTTGCTTCTCTTTCATTTGAGCGTCAGAATTTTCAACGTACACCTAATTAAATCCTAAGGAATAAGAGCCATCGTTAATTGTTAAACTTTGATGGGGAAACGGCTGCGAGCACGTGCGAAGGCAAAAGAAGAAAAACTAGTAATAAAAAGTAAAGTCAATTCATCAAAGCAGGAAGAGCCATACCGTCTCACTTCCGGGATGTGGGACACGAGACTTCCGTGAACAGCATGAGGGCGCTTAACTTCCTTCCTTGCTTTTTTGTACCTACCTCGGGGCCTGCGGCACAGCTTACGCCTTCTATAGCGAATACAATAAGTAATCTTGCTTATAGATAAGCCAACCAAACATGAACAGAAAACAAACCCGGAGGCCTGTGGGGTCCAAAGTCTTTGGGGACTAGAGAGGATTATCTTGCACAAGTCATCGGATCAACGCAAACTAACTCGCACCGACGACGTCCATTCTTTTCTGTCAGAATATTGGCATTTTTATGGTAAGAAGACCAAGGAGCCTACATGATCAAATATAAAGAGGGCTTCTTATTTTTGAATATTAATCTCCAGTATACAATGGCTCCGTAGACTGACTGAATAAGCAAACTAATTGACAGAGCGCACGGCCCTTACGATCATCAAGTGAACTTTTGCTGAAACAAGGGACTAACGATGAAACGGTCTTCTTTATATAATAAAGAAAATATAACAAAACGATGCCTTTAGAACAAATGGCAATTATCTACAACGCGGCTCCGGAGGCCTACAATTCACTCACTGCAGAACACGGAATACTTATTCGTGCTGGTGCTCCCTGATCGCTCAGTTCTGTACCTTGACGGGCAGTATTGACCAAAGCCTAACGAATCCTGAACAGCCCATCCCAACCGATTTGAGAAGTTCGAGTTAATGCCCACTTAGATTGTTATTACGAGAAGCGACGGTACTGACGGCCTTGATTTCGCATGGAGCACTCCCACACCCCATCAATGTCAGCACCTGCAAGTGGACTATATAAAAAAAAGTACTTATCTTCGGCGCCTTAGCTCAAGCACGTGCGCCTTGCAATACCCAGCAGTACTGTCGAGCAAAGCACGACTTTTTTTAGTCGAGTAAGTACGGAATCTGAGCATACACGAGCTCACTCATCTTTGTTGGCTTGTGACTTCTCAGAATAGCATTGCATGCGACGAGACAAAAGACACCAAACAATCTCTTACTACAAAGGCTGAAATTCTTAGCATGCGCGTATGAATTGAACGATCAGTAGGCCTGCCGCTTACGATGTATAATAAAAATGTATAATAAAAAGATGTATAATAAAAGATGGCAGTGATAGAGCCATTTGACCTCGGACGACGTGGAATATCTTCGCAACTTTCTGTTGCCTGTTTCTGAACTTTTGAGAAAGGTGAGTTACATGGGAAAGGCAGGTATACAAATGCACAGCTCAGACACTCAAGCTCTCAAGGTACCACAAATACTTAGGCATATATTTGGAGCGCAGAAACGTACCAGCTTTGCTCAACAAGACATTATAGAGACAACACATTGAGGCCTATAAGAAGAGAGAGAGGCAAGAAGAAAGGGAAAAGCAGGGAATTCAACTAGACGTGTGTCCTTTTGGTACCCTACAGAGGGAGAAAGGGATTAAGTTGGTGTCTATGTATACTGAACATGTTTCTCTGGAGAATTACGGAACACGAAAAAAAAAAAAAAAAGAGGGAAGATACGAAGAAACAGAAGAGCTCCACTGTAAGTGATTTATCTCTTTTCAGTGCTCTCTCTTTCATGTTCCGTACCTTTCGCCAGCGAAAAATATTAGGCTAAGCACATTCCTAGCTCCAATAGAAGTACGCCCAGGGTGCGACATAAAAAAATAACGATAATGCGGCTGCAATCATGAAGGTTCATTCTCAACCAAAATGCTCAAAAACGCTAAAAGCAGCAAGAATTGATAGTTCAAGTACAATTATTTCTAATTGTTGTCAATTACTACATGAGTTAGTCCAGGATTTTTGTGAAACATCCTCATTAAAAGAACGATGACCAACTCTTCGAATGACAACCAATTGTTAGCCCTCCGGCGTGGTTAATATGGTCTAAACTCAAGCTCCCTTGAAATGGAGGAAAGCAAAGCATATATATTCAAGAAAAAATCACTGACCGAATACCTCACTTGACGTCGTGTGACAAATTACGCTTAGAAAAGCGATTTCTCTTAGTTTTTTTTTTTTTTTTTCTGTAGTATAGCCTCAGACTTGGCGCTTCTACCGTCCGTGATTGGCACCGAGAGCGGCAATAAATCAAAAGTCACTGGCCTTCCTTTATTTCTCTTACACAAACAACAAGACAAGCGACTAAAATGCCGCGCCCACCTTTCGTAGGGGGAGTGTGCACACTACATTTATGGCTGTATAACTCACATGTCCGTATTAAAACCGATACACTAAGCTCTTTTTGCATAAGCGTGTAAGATTACGCTAGTCTGAGGTAGCGCATAACGCTGCTGTGACAGTCACGTAAGTTTTTCAGTACCACAATTATGTCTACGGCAAATAGTTTATAACCTTTATGCAGATGTTTTCGAGACGAAGCCAAAATCTTTCGGGCTAGTTGGTACGTGGAAATTACTTGTGCATGTTACAGCACTTGTATGTTCTCGTTATCTAGGGCACCGTCCCTAGCCTTATCATCACAGCTCTTGCCAGTAGCACTGAGCCGCAATGCCTACGAAGACAGATCTAATCGAAAACTGCAACCTAGGGCGATATAATACCTGTGACTATCCACGTGACATATTCTTATTATGAAAACAATTGGCACAGTGCCTTATATGTATTTCACGCCTCGCTCCACTTCAACCACGCCCCGCCACTGTGGTCTAGTGGCTATGGTATTCGCCTGCTGATCCGAGGGTCGCGGGATCGAATACCGGCCGCGGCGGCTGCTATTTCGATGGAGGCGAAATGTTGAGGTCCGTGTGCTGTGCGATGTCAGTGCACGTTAAAGAACCCCAGGTGGTCGAAATTTCCGGAGCCCTCCACTACGGCGTCTCTCATAATCAGAGCTGGTTTTGGGACGTTAAACCCCACAAATCAATCAATCAATCCACTTCAACCACGTGCTGCGACACCGTATGGCACGGACCACCAAAAACCTGCACGCTCTATAGATGACATATTGGCGGCCACCTTTACACGGCGCAGATGACAAGGTCTACACCGTACATGTCGAACAGCAAGAACCGTTAGGGGTTACCAGGGATGACCGCGCTGCAACATTAAAGCATTCCGAAACTTTATTCATATATGTTTTCAGTGCGCTGGAAACACCAAATCCACCAATCAACTCGAATTCCCAGTAAATTCCAGGGTTTTAGAACAATGTACCGGCTTATTTCGATATACCAAGGTTAATTAGGCGTCAAGTTCAAATAGCCGCACCTATGTGTCCGCCTGTTTAAAAATGGCGTGTGAGAAACTTTTGATAATTTTTCTGTTGACCTGCAATGGCCAACAATTGGCATAACATGACATTTGCGGAGTAAAAGGGCCATATTAGGCGTCCCCAGCACACAATTCCGAAAGGTTCAGGAAATCTCAGCTTTCGCAGGCAACAACTTAAACGAACGTTCCAGGTTTTAGCCATATGAAGCCGAGTGTCATCAGAACAGTTACTACACCCGCTGCAATTGTCCGTACTTGAGAATATCATGTGTATGAAGACAACGCACAGAATGCAAAACTTGAGCTAATGCATAACGCGAGTATTATGATTAATTTTCTACTTTTCTCGGGCCAAATTGTCGATTGACATTAGAAGCGCAGAAGAAGCTTTCAATCTTTTCGCAGTCGACATAATCAATTGCATTTTTATTTGCACATCAATGCTATCATCCCTCATCCCTGAAAACTTGCAGATAACGGAAACTCATATTCATTCTTTGGGACAAATGTCTATTCGGTGCGGGTAATACCTGGGAGCATCCGTTATATAGTCTAGCCCATCACCTCTTTCTTTCTGCTTCCTTACATCTCGAAGAAAAAGTTTTCACATCGGGAACTTCGGCGCTTACGTCTCCCTCGAGACAAGGAAGGCGGTTACGTCAGTAGCTCTTCCTGAAGAGGAAAGTATCCCGTGTCGAGCGGTCCATCACTCATCATCCAATTTCCTGCCGTCCCTTTTCGTGTTCGGTCATCGCCTGGGTGAGCCCCGCCGACAAGTTAGAGAACAACGCCCTCCCAGTATCTGCGAACTTCGACGGCATGCAACTAAACGACTTGTGGCTGGCCAATGCTAGAATGCACTTGGGGCCAAAGTACTAGCTCAAGCAGTGAGTCTGGTCACAGCGACCTAAAAATTCGACCGCTGTAGGAGAACGAAATTAAAATGAATCACTTTGCAAGGTCGTTATACTTTGTCTTCTTCTTATTCTTTTCTTCCTTTTTTTTTTTTGCTAGTGTTCGACTGCTGCTAGACATCAGAGAGCTCTGTTAAGACAAAGCCGCATGAAGTTTCTCGTTGGAACCATCGAGTGATCCGGCAGCTTCGAACAATCTTCTCCGCCTCATCGAGCGTTTGAAAGAGTTAATTTCAACATTAAAGACAAATTTACGAGCAGCTAGCAAGCCAGATTTGGCGTGAAAATTTAAGGATGTGAGCGCGCATAAAAAGCGATAAAAAGACGCGGCGCAGTAGTGCACGCATGCATTGCCAGTAGTATCGTACTTCTTTCACTGTTTCTGTGTATACAGAGTAAAGCAATGATGAGTCGTCCAAGACATCACGCTCATAGCATGCCAGTAGGCACGTAACAGATAAAAAATACACTTACGATAATATAAGTTGCCTGTAACAGTACTGTACAATACACGGTTCCACACTCATCAAGTGTACGCTACCTCATGGTGAATATCTGTCACAGTCTCCGGATAAAGAGATAACGCGGATACATAGGTCTGAGGCTTCCTGTCAAAGAAGACAGGAAGCCTCAGACGGTTGAGCTCACATAAAGGATGCTAGGAGAAAAGGCACGATATTATTTATTAGCCTGCTATTGTGACAGGGGCAAAATATATTGCAGACGGAAAAGAAAGACTAAAATGCAGTAACTGCTGAAAGCTGACGCATTATTAAAGCCCTTGATTTTCACAGGAATACAACTTTAGAACTGTCAATTCTTGATAAGTACAACTTGCCAAGGTTACAACTGCGGAAGTCGGAAACAAGCATTATTTTGCCTCTATGAAGTGAACCTAGCATCGCGCTTACAATTTCGAAAAGAGATCCATAAAACACCGCTCAGAGGCATAGCAATTATTTGTAACTAGCAATTCTGAGCACGTTATATTTCTGTTTTCCTTCTTTTCTGCTTTCGTAAATTTTGCACTTTATTTTATAAGGAACCAGCTTTTGCGAACCTACCCATAATGTATTATGTCCTGAACCAACATTTATGTTTTGGCAGTCGCAGAAACATGAAATTGCTTCTCAAATTCTGGATATGTCGTTCAGACCGGTGTATCAGCTGTTTTCTTAAGGCACTCACTTTCTGCGAATAGGTGCTATCGGAGTGCGCCCAGCTCTAAATCTTGCACTTAACTTAATACAGCTACATAACTAAATCCATAGGCGGAGTTTCCTGCGTCGGGCAATTCTTGGCAGCTGCTGCTTACCAGGCAAGGCAGCAGCGTCGCATGGTTCTTACTAAAACGTTTTTAGACCATGAAGTAAACACAACAAAACTTGTGTTTCTGCACAAAATTAACAGGGAAAACTCAATCATAGCTTTTGCCTCCCATTTCCTTCTAAAAACAGAACAGCAGGAGAGGAAGAGGTCACAGCTCAATCGTAAAGTGTGCCGCCATAACAATCTGCAGCCACTCCTGGGAGTAGGCTTCGCCACTGCCGTTCGCGCATTACGGCGCAGCCTGCAACTGACTAATATTATGCGGGAAATGGCAGCTCGTCGCTGGGCTGGGATTTTGCAAGCGCGTGAAATGTTGCGGCGAATCAGCGTGCGGGGTCATTTACTTCTTCTTTTTTCCCCCAATGAAACACGTAGGACTGAGGGGAGCCACGGAGAAAAAATATGCCAAATTAGGAGCTGGCCACGTGAAGCCCAGCGCTCATATTTTTTTTTTAATGGGAGGTCAGCAGGGCACATTACGTGGAGCAGTGACCCGGTGACTGTAGCCACGTGGAAGTAAAATTACACCGCCATATCCCTCATGACGGCGCGCGAAATGTGCCGGCCAGCTGCGTCAGATGACTTGTTTACCCTCGGCAAAAACTCTGGGCATCGTTGTAACATAAAAGTTTGTGCCGTGCTTACGCTACAATTCAAAGACAGAGGAAGGCTAAACGAAGAAAAGCGCGCCAGAACCACGATACACAAAAGCTATTACTACATCTAGGCTACGCCTCACGATCCACGTAAACGAGGAGTAGGTAAAGCGAAGGGAGGAAGCGACGTGGAACTTTCTATATGAGAGCCACTTCGCTATGACTACAGTTGCAGCAGTTAGAGCAATAAAATAAAATGAAGCAGGTAGCGCATGCGTAACCTAAATTTTTCTGAAACTACTACAGCGTGAAATAAACTGGACGCTGGAAAGCACAGGCAGGCATGAACGCTTAATAGCGACGTTTCTGTTTACGTTCATAGACGACTGTGCGCAAAATGTCGTACGCCTATCAAATCAATAGAGTCGTTGTCTCGTCCATTTATGTAAATATCAGTGCCACTTCTCTAATTTCTCTTGCATTATTACATTACTCAAAGTGGAACAAACCTGGTACCCTTAAATGTATCATATATCAAAGACGCCGGTTTCATTAATTAGAATACCAATTCAACATGTGAAGTGTTGCACTTATGTGATGGATTGAATGGGAAGGGTGTTGTTCCTTCTTGTTGTCACAAAATGCCTCATTTCAACCATGCTATAGCGCAGCTTCGTGCCTTACCGTCACAGCAACCGTGCTGTAGCAAAAGTATAGTTCAAGTAGACTATAATCGTTCGTGGAGCGTTATAAATAAATCGAAACGGTCGAATTGTTCGAGCCTGCCGCGGCAGCTTAGGTGCTACCGCGTTGCAGTGCTAAACTCGAAGACTCACGCTTTTATTCCCCGCCACGGTGCCTACATATCTCGGTGGGAGCGAAATGCGAAAACGCCCATGTACCTATGTATATGTGCACGTTAAAAAAGGACCTTGGGCAGAATATTCGAAACAAGAGCAGACGTAAAAGACATATAGAAAGACAGAGAGATGAAAGAAACAAGTTGACCAACGAGAAGAAGAAACATGAAATAACTCAGTTTGCTTTCGCAAGGTGGCGGTGGTGCTCACTTGCAAGCTACGCTGCTTACTCAGGTTGCGCAGGAGTGGAACGGCGTACAACTGACTTGATTTCGTTAATTACTTTTCGAGCTCAAGCGCAGAAATAGCGAACTATATGATATTTCAGAATGCGCTTATAGTATTCCCATTCGCCCACTGATGCCCATCTGCGCGAATACTTCGGTGTCACCAGTGCGTACAATAATTTCAATTTTTTAAGTGACAGTAAATTCCGCTGGCTCTTATATTACCACACACAGAGCGACAGGGAGAAAGAAAGCGTGCCTTTACGCTAGAACTAATATTCACAAAACGAGATATCAGCTAATCGAGATGCTGGCCAGAATGCGTACGGCAATTGGCAACCGACTCTTACGAACTGAAAATGTCGTGGCTTAGGCCGCCCAGGCTTCCCATAATTGTACAGTAAAAAAGCGCTGTCGAGTCGTATCTTCTTTTACCGTGATGCTTGTAAATAAACATTAAGAAATAAGAACGCGAAGATGATTTTCGCATATACACGTACAAAGGCGAAAATATTACCCTCAGAAACAATTTTTACTCAGAAACTGAGAATACATGTAATATATTCATTCATTCATTCATTCATTCATTCATTCATTCATTCATTCATTCATTCATTCATTCATTCATTCATTCGTTCAGTCATTCATTCATTCATTGTTATCAGGGCCCGAAAATCGTACAAAAGCAGTAGACCCAATGAACAATAAAATACAGCACGTTCGAGCAATTATTAGCTGTTAAAGCACAAAAATATAGTCGGTGCTGTCTTGAAAGAGGGTGCTCCCTCCACGCACACGATAGAGCAGGGAAGGTGAGAAAACAAACACGAAATCCAAAACGGACCACTCGGAGGTCTTTTCCTACAAGCGAAAGCATTGCTACCGGGCTCAGCCATAGTTCCAGGCCGATCCGAAGAGAAGGCGCTTATACGTCAGAATCCGCATCAGGCGTACTTCGGCAAACGGCGACAGCCTTCCCTCGAGACCACTGGGTGCCCGAAAGAACGCACGCCTATAGAGAGAAGCCACGCAACCACAGAGGCACGGCACGACTAGGTGGAAGCGTGCGGATCCACAGCGGCCGGGAGAAGATTAAAGAGGAGCAGTAGAACGGACAGAAATGGGGACGCACCCGACGCGCCGGCCGGTTTGAGGCTTCTCCGATGCCTGTCTTTGGGAAACAGCTCTGCAGAAACGAAGGCGCGGAGCATTCCCATTAAGGTAGCCCTCGAGATTTGGGCAAACGTATGACAGCAAAGCCACCACTACAGGTGCCTTCGACGCTGGTCGAAGCTGTAGAGTGGGCTGCGTGAACCATGACGCGTAAGGACGGTATATAAGGTAGCGATAGCACAGCCTACGAATATATGCTGTAAATGCACGATTCCTGCATTATTGAGAAACAAACATATTTGCCTCAAATAGTGCGGGGAAAATATATACAGACGCACAATATGCCAATGGTGCGACCGATCGACCAAGCGACCGACCGAGCATGCATCCTACGTTGAATAAATAGCCTGCAGTTATATAATGCAGATGTAGATAAAATGTATTAAGTTAGCTTGCATCGGTTTTATGTGTTCTCGGCAACAATCGAGATGTCCATTAATTACATTTTTTTCCTTGCAAATTCGTGGTAAGCGAGCGTTTATATCTTCAGGACATCTGAACTTTGCTACGTCACACCACTTATGTAAATGGAGTAATTGGTAATAAGTGTTCGCCTAGGAAGCAACGTTTTCGCTGAGGCCATTACCGGTAGCTTTCCCCAAACCACATAGTTTTTTTTTCTTGAGTCATGATTTGTCTAGGGAATCATTAATAAACGGCAGAACAAGCGCCTGATCGGCTCTTGTTTAATAGACGCGTAAGTTTGTGACGGTAGGCTCAATTATAATCGTGTATCACAATCCAAAGATCACAACTCAAAATCGAGCGAGTTGATGAAGCTCGCTCTATACATGCAGGCATTTTCAATATCAAAGCGAAGATCGACTGCTACAAATAGTGTTCACAAGTGCCGCAGCCGAACCACTCAGGCATTTTTTCATCTATGGCATTGGTGCCATTTTACCATACACATCCCTTCCACCGACTGCATGTCGCAATCTAAGAGGTTTCAGCGAATAATATCAGTATTAACGCGATATCGTTTAATATCCGGTGTCGCAGAAAATCTTGTGTCGGCGTAGGCTTCCACGGCGGGAATAATTATTTCTAACCACCACCGTGTTTCCCGAAGCACCCGACCACGCAAGCACTCCGCCGTGGCACAAGAGCATTAGCCAACAAAAATTCAATTTCTTAGAGTAAAATCCGTCAGAACATTTGTAATCTGCGACTTAACTAACACCTGCCCACATGATACCTCGGAGTGTAATTTGAATACACGAGAAGACATAATTATGTCGCGAGGAGGCGATGCGTACGGCACCCAGTGACGCTGTAGCGTTCACTGTTAAATAAATGAAAGAAAGATCAAAGCTAAACCTGCTGCTGTATGTTCGCCACGTCATGACGCCAACAAAAGAGGAGACATATTCCCTACAGAAAGACTAAAAAAATGAACAGTGCGGGGAAAAAGTAACCGGAGACAAGTAGCCTGCCAGCGAGTAGAAAAAAAAAGAAGCTTGTTTCTACCAGACAGCGCCCAGATCGAGTGCTGAATCAGCCTTTTGATTAAAGAAAATATGGCAAGTGACGCCGAGAAATAAATAAAGCGGTAATAAAAAATGAAATAAATACAGCAGGCATACGTAAATGCGGCCACTTTGAAACATCTGCGTTATGACCAAGAACTCTTGGCCGGCGCTCGATCCATATTGACACGCACATCAAAGAATACGGCGGTTCAACAGACGTCGCGCCGAGCTGGCGTGCCGCGGAACGCAATGCAATGAAACTTCACGCGGCCGCTGCCAGAACTGCAGCATCAAAGAGCGAACATCAAGTAACCAAGCACCCAATGCATATATGTTCTTATTGCTGTCGGAAATATTCCACGATAGCAGAGAACCTTGCACGGAAAATCGATGGCGAGACAAACAGGACACGCAACGAATGTGTGTGTGCGTGGGTGTGTGTGTGTGTGTGTGTGTGTGCGCGTGTGCGTGTGTGTGTGTGTGTGTGTGTGTGTGTGTGTGTGTGTGTGTGTGTGTGTGTGTGTGTGTGTGTGTGGCGTGTGTGTGTGTGTGTGTGTGTGTGTTTGTGTGTATTTTGCACGACCACTGAGAGTAAGAGAAAACGATAACGCACCTGTGGTATAGCAGGCGAACGGTGCGTGGTCTTCAAGTTGGAGAACCTAGGATAAAAGAAGCATACATGACCAATCAACGGTGCAAAAAAAAATAACATAAGAAGAAATAGCAGATGGGGTAATACAGGTCAACCAGTTCAGGACGATCGCTATGCTACCCTGCATATGGAAACGGGATGGGGAACATGGAAATTTAGAGAGGATAGGGAGAAAGACCGCACCCATCCATAGTAACCCATAGTAACAATCACAGTCCGTCACTCTTGCGTGGCACACATCACTGCCATAGACGCTCGTTAGTTAAAGTATATTCGGATGGATATGTGAAAAGATCGTTGTTGTGTACATGTACTGCATGCATTTTGTACTTTCATGGTGCTGCCTTCTAAGTATAAGAGCAACGACGTGAAATATCACTACTCATGATGTCCAGCGCATAGCGATCATGACTAAAGTATGCTAGTCCACACAAATGTTCGCCGTGGTGGTTCAGTGGTCACGGTGCTCCACTGCAAACCTGAACCACGCCGATGGCTCGAGGCCTTAGCAGAACACGTTGCGGGCCCAGTTGGTCACGCAAGCTCCTCTTCTTCCAGACCTGCTTAGACTTTGTGTCCGGGCTGGTAAAAATTAGCGCTGGTTACGTTCGAGAAGAAGAAAATCATCGATCATGGCCGTGTTGTGATGGTCTCAGCTATAGATGTCCTCGTGTTAATCTGTCTGTATAGATGTCCTCGTGTTATCCTCGTGTCATCTGTATAGATGTCCTCGTGTTAATGTCTTTTTTACAGCGAAGCTGCTAAGCTTTTTGTTACAGCATGTGACGTCACCAGAAGATGCGGGGTGGCAGTGCACTTAGTGAGGTGCAAAAAACTTCAGGTGCCGCTCTAAGTTGCTGCAGGTTCGATCTCCGCAGCCACGGCTGCATTTGCCTACAGAAAGAGGCAGAAAGAAACCCAACGGAACAGAGAGAACGAACGAGAAAGAAAGTGACAGAGAGACAGAAACAAAGACATAGAAACACCTGCCGGGGCAACGGGTGCCACAGCTGAACCTCGCCTCGCCTAGCTTATATACAGGTTTACATGACCATGTAACGGTTAGTAAAAAAAACTCGTAAAAACTCGTGAAATATCTAAACACGAAAGCTCGTAAAAACACGTAACAGCTAGTCACGTCGTAAACTCGTAAAACCGCGCAAAAGCAACCGTCGCGTGACGTTTTCTCGCTATCACGTGACAGCTGGTCATGCCATCAAATCACTTAAAATCGCGTAAGGGCTAGGGACGTGAAGAAAACCACGTAAAAGTCCTGTAACAGCTAGACGTGTGCGTGACATGTTCCCGCCAACACCGCGTAAAATCACGTAACATTTGTTCATCAGACGTGTTCCAGTCAAAACAACATAGCATCACGTTAGCAGTCACGTGACGCATTCCCGCCAAAATTATATTAATTCAAGTAGCAACTAGTCCCGTGACGTGTTTTCGCCACGACCATGCAAAATCATATAAAGGACCAGCTCCGCTCTGACTTTAGCTTGCTCTCTGGTGCAAGCTCCCACATTTTTTCTCCGGCTCCTCCTTCTGGCTTCCCCTTTACGCATTAGCGCCAGTCACACACGGGATGTCAGTTAGTTGCGAGCATAGTTAACGCTTGATAATGGCGTATACACTGGTCTGGGTGAATTAGTCAGTAATCGTAGAATTAAACACACATCCTCCATTCTTTGGCCATTGACAAATGGCAGATAGTTTTCTGTCGATCGTTCCAGGTGCGGCATTGAAGTGCAACGCCTAAAACACCTTTGGACCATTCTTTGTCACGTCAACGTTTTCTTATGTTTCGAGGGCAGAGTAAAAGAACCTTGCTTCTACCTGACTGCTTCGCTTCCTGGCGAGAATTTTTGGCTGTTTACGTCAGCTATTAAGGCCTCACAAGGTGACGCGAGTGGCAGGTTTTGAAGGAGCCAGCGGACAAAATTTTAATGAGGTACGCTCGGTAAAAGGGTACATGCAGATTAGCTTCACCGAGATGAGCTAACGTACACTACTAAATCTGCGCCTCGAAAGCCAAGCCCTTGGCGACGCACTTAATTATGTAGCCGTAGAGCAAGGTAAACACGTCGCCTTCAGGCCCTCATGGCTTTCTCGGGATCTACTTGGCTGTGTAGCTGCATAGCTCTCAGGGACCTAATTAAAATGAGGGTGTTTTCTCAACGTTAGGCACACATCGATTCCACGTGCCAGCATAATTCTCGTAGAAAGCTAGTTCTTGCGAATAGGGGCAAGGAAAGTGTGATGTGATAGTTACTCGGGTTGTCGGAGAACTATTTTCGTTATCGGACACTCCTAATTACACCAGTAATAAGAAAAGAAAACTTGATCATAAAAATGAAATGAACTGATGGCACAAAAATAGAACTGCTCTACAAGCACAAGAAAGACCTACTTATCCGTAGTTGGCTCTGTAAGGCAAATCCCTAGCAGCACAGTCAGATATACAAGTTTCAATTTCCGTCGTTCTTTGTCTTCTTTTCATTTTTTTTTTGGAACACAAACATTAAGATTAAAAACCTTGCTTAAGACAGGAAGAGCAAAAGAAAAACTATATCTAAGAAGCCCTTAAGTGACGGCAAATTTTTTTCACAGTAACACACATTTTATGAACCAGTGAGCAAGTCCCTGGGTATTAAACATCGTTGAAAGTGACGTGCGCATCAGCACGGCATGACAAAGCGTGGAGTGCCAACTGGAAAGCTTTAATCACAACAGATTGTCTTTACTGTCTCAGATAAAGAGCACCGAGGAGAAAATTGCGTGGAACAAGCAGAGAAATGTGCTATATTTGAAGCACACATGAATAGCGTAGACCCGCACCGCCACAATGGGAAAATCCAATAGAATAAGCCTACTTTTTTGTGTTGAACGTCAGTCACCTTCTTCATCGAAGCATTCGGGGAGATTTATTAACTGTAGAAGAGTTACGGTGCCTGATCCGACACTTCCGTGTGGGTAGTCCTTTAAGTGACACACTGGAAGGTTCGGCAATAATCGTCCACGTTAGCACCTGAGTGTGCTTAAACTTAATCAAAATACATGGTAATATGGCGACCCACCACACAGAGGTCGGGTCCTAACTGAGATTTTGTCCAAAGCCGGAGCATTTTCTGAACCAGTCGAAAGTAAGAAACCGAGGAAATTCACGAGGCCACCGTAATTCATTGCTCCGAAACGACATGCGTCAATGTTCTATCTGTGGCGCTGAGTAGCAGCGATATCTCTGACATCTTTCAAGCACAGAATGCCGTCACGTATCTCGTGGTTTTTCCCTTTGCTTAGCGTGCATACGCTTTTGCTTCTCAATAATGAAAACAAAGCGAAATAAGGCGCTCTAGATATCTTCTTGGGCAGCAGTTGCTGAAAAACTCATCCTGTTGCTTTGACATAAACACAAGAGAGTATCCAGACATTCACTTCATACAGATGCCAACATTAAACAGTTTACTACGTCAAAAATGTTTATGGAAAACACGTTGCCTCATCTCGAAGTAGCGTGTTTTCCGCATCCAAAGATTCGCGTCACGGCGTTTAGGGTCCTCGTACTTGTTGTTGTCCTTGTTGTTGTCCTTGTTGTTGTTGTCGTTGTTGTTGTTGTTGTTGTTGTTGTCGTCGTCGTCGTCGTCAGAGGCGGTACTAGCCTGACAGACCTGGCCGGCAATGCCCCCCCCCCCCCCCAACCCAGGCGTCTTTGTCCAAGTCGTCTGCCCCACCATTTGTCACTCAAGCCTGTCTCGGGCTAAAATGTTGATATAATGGCAGACACCTTCTTGCACGGCATCCGTGCACCTTTCGGATATGCATTATATTCCGTGCACGCGTGGGATAAGCCTATTTTTTTCATGTTGTACATGAGTCATCTCCTTCATTGAACAAAAATATGAACCGCACGCTAAGCTTTGCAGGAGTTATTTGGTAAGTTCATGGGAGTTGCTGCCATTCCTGCACCAGAGAGGCCAGTCATGCTCTTGTGAGGGAATGTGTCAACAGCTATGGTCGCCGGGATGAGGCGGCACCTCAAGCCTTCTTCTGCAATTCCACCAACACGCAGGTTCCCTTTTTTTGTACTCAGGTGGCTGCACAGCATTGACATTCCAGCCACGGTACTCTAGTACCCGTAGCGAATGCTCTACCTCTACGCCACCACTGCAACACCCTATGGGAGAGGCCTCTGTCCTGCAGTGTCGTAGACAGGCTGATGATGAAGCAATCCCAGGATCAGTTTTACGTTCTGAGTGTATAACTTGCACATGAAGGATGAGTCCCGATTTATTTTGATATATGTTGCTCATGTGTTTCTAAGGCACATATGTGAAAGTTTCCAATACAGCGATAGGTGTGATGCTAAATCGACGGGAGAAAGACAAGACACAACATACACGGGAGCCCGTGTATGTTGTGTCTTGTCGTTGCCTTGTCAGTTTAGCGCCACACCTATTTCCTCAAGTTATAAACCAACTAGCTCGATAACATGTTCTTTCGAGCTCCAATGCAGGTTTGCACTCTGTAACATCAAACTACTATGTTCATGGAACTTTTACTTTGTACAAGCTTTAGGCCATCCCGTGTGCTACTCCATATCTGAACTCTTTCTTGTGCTTGTAATTCACTTGTTATGTGACGCAGTACCCAGAGCTATTAATAACATCGTTCACTATAAACTTCATTAACAAAAAAAAAATGAAACGGACGGAAGAAGAGCAATGACTCATTAGTAACGTTTGCAAGGAAAGCTTCTCCTGTCTTCTTACTTTTTCTTTCGCATCCTGAAGTCCCCGTTTATTTATTTACTTTTTCATTACTGAACAGCTGTTCTATTCAGTGGAGCCGCGCATAACAAAAATAGATTTTTTTTTTCAGCGAGCGTTAAAACTGACGGGGTTGATTTTTTTAGGTTTTAGGTGCCAGAACAGCGATATGATCATGAGAAACGCCGTAGTGGACGGCTCCGGAAACGTAAACCACCTGGGGTTCTTTAACCTGCACTGACATCGCACAGCAAACGGGCCTCAACATTTCGCCTATCGAAATGCTGCCGCCGCGGCCGCGATTCGATCCCACGAACTTCGAATCAGCAGCCGAGTGCCATGACCACCATGCCGAGTGCCACCATGGCGGGGCAGCGTTGAAATTAAAAATGCGTTTTTTAACTCATGTAATATTTACCGCCATAATTTTGGTAAACTATATGCGAAAGAAAAAACAACGAGCTTAGCAAGTTTAAAGTCCGCTTTGCTGCGTTCTTTACAAGCGAGAAGGTAAAAGCACCCTTAAACGAGAACTATGCGCTGAACCTATAGTTTCAGCGAAAATAGCTCATTTGCATAATATCGCAATTTGTTTGAGGTTTGTAAATATATGCAGTCTCCTTAAGTCATTGTTTGCGAAAGCGAACGTAGAGCATCCACGTTCTTTCTGATCGTTTAAGTACATGCGCCAGTAATATAAAACGAGGACTCACGTTTTATGTTTTAAAAAGGACGAACAAAACTCATACCTCAATTCAGCTGTATGAGTTAAGCCCAAACAGGATCAGAGGATGTTGATTTGATTTTCGTGTTTCGTCCCAACACCACTATATCATTATGAGAGACGGGGTAATGGAGGGCTCCGGAAATTTCGACCACCTGGGGTTCTTGCAGGCACATCGTACAGTACACGGGCCTCACAGTATCAGAGGATGATCATCTGAATAATTAAGATTACGCTACACGACTGAACCATTATTCTGCCTCAGTGGCGGAGAGCAAGGCATAATGAACTTCAATTTAGCGCTCCACTTGTATGATAATGAGTAGTAGAATATTCCCCAGACGAAAATTTCTCACCCGTTAAGCGGCGTGGACCTAGAAAGCTTCATATCTCATCTATTTTTAATTAGATTAGGGCTGGAACTGGTTGTAGTAAGCGTATTATTTAACCGAGTTGGCAAACAGATGACTACGTGCTGCTTCACAAAAGAAACAAATGTGAGAAATGTACACATACATTAACCGTGCATACACACGTGTAACTATGTAGAGGTTCCGTGTTTGTGACTGTATGGGTTCAGCAATCATCCTCTAAGATGGAAAGATTAACGGACATAATTTTCACTTACTCCGTTTGCACCCTTATTGATTTTGCAGAGAAAGAGAGAAACCCTTTTGATTGAAAGGTCACCACGTGATAAACTCACGTTCATTACGACAAAAGGTAAGGCTACTGACCCCTTACGAAACATGTTAAGGTGAACCGATGACCCCCCACTGCTGGGGAATTGCGTGTCTGTAGCATATAAACACACCTAAAATTTCTATATAGATGTAAGAAAAGCACATTTACTGCTTGAAACATGCTGCTGGCCACACAATGTAACAGAGCTGCCTGCCTAACAACAGGGCGTGTCGTTTTCCTCGTCCACTTTATTATGGTAGCCTTCCTGGTTATTATGCTCGTAGTGTTTTCACCATGCTATAACGAAGCCAAACTCAAGAAAACTGCACGACCTATCGGAAGTGTAATAGTGTCTTTTAAAGATACAATATGTGGAACACAAATTAGGACATAGAAAGGCAGATCACAAAGCTCCAAGGAGACCTCCTGTTAGTTAACTGCGCAATGAGTAATTTCATATCACAAAATGATGAAATAGCTGCACGTATAACATAAATCTATCAACACGTATCTTAAAGATATCCTTCCTATATTCCTGTATTCTTCCCGTATTCCTTCTGTCTTCTTCTTCTTCTTCTTCTTTCTGCATATAGAAGCGCACTGCACAGCTGTTAAATGTTTGCATTTTGACGCGAAAATATAAATTTGAGCAGGCGTCTTTACCAAGGTCGACGGGATATCGAGGTAGCTGAAGATTTTAGGGGCGAAGCTCCTTAAAGCGGCACCCGTTCGTCCCTCGTCGTAGTCGTAGTCGTAGTGCGTAACCAGTCTTACGCTTTGACCTCCAAGGTGGTGCCGGTGGGAGATTTCTCCTGTGCGTTGTTGAACAATAAAAAAAATTCGCAGCGTGCGCGTTAACTAAAAGCCGAATTCTTCTGTCTCTCATTCCCCATTAGAGGCCATTGGCATGTTCCAGTAGGAAACGTTAGTAGAAGTGTTAAAAGCCGACTTCTGCTGTCTCTCATTCCCAGTAGCAGCCATTGTTTACCTCCAAGGTAGTGCCTGGTGAGATTTCTCCTGTGCGTGATTAAACAATAAAAATTTTGTTCAAAACGCCGTTGATTGATGAAATAAACCAACGAAAGACGCCAGATGTTTTCTAAAAGCAAAACGAAAAGAAGACGCCAGCTGCTTAACGAAAGACGCCAGGTAAAGCAATGGTTTTCATCTGCAACCAGTGCAAGAACCACTTAGCTTACATTTCACCGACCACAAAGCGGTCATAATGAAAGGACAACGGAAACCAGCAATAAAAGATTGATAAAACATTTAATCAATCGTTTCACGTCATTTTTATCGGGCGAATTAACGGAAGAAATTTCACGGTTTAACCGATGATTACTTCCAGGAGCTTCGCCCAATCTCATCATCATTCACCTCGTGGATCTGCCGTCCATTTTTTTGCAAGAAGATTGTCGGCAATGCAGCTTGCACAGGAGTCCTTGCTACACAGAACACTCCACAGTCACTGGACTCACGCATGGACCTGCCCTTTACCATTGAGGAGCTGGATGCGGCCCTTGTGTTGTGCAATCGTTCTTCATCACCTGGCCCAGATGGCATCTCCTACAGGATCTTATGCAACCTAAGTGAGCAGGCGCAGAAAGCTTTGTTGGAAATGTTCAATAACTCATGGCGAGACGGACATGTCCACCAAGAATGGAAAACGAGCCGATTGGTTCCGCTCCTAAAACCTGGGAAATCGCCTCTAGAGCTCTCGTCATACCGCCCAATAGCGCTAGCTAGCTGTGTAGGGAAGCTGATGGAGCGCATGATCCTCGCCAGACTGGAGTGGTTCCTAGAGCGCTACGAGGTTTATCCAAGTGCCATGGCCGGTTTTCGACGCGTTCGTTGCTCTATCGACAACGTTGTTGACCTCGTAACGTACGTCCAACACCAGAAATTGAGCAGGCGATTAACCGCGGCACTATTTTTGGATATCAAAGGAGCTTACGACAACGTTTCTCACGAGGCCATACTCGACGCCCTTGAGTCCGTCGGTCTTGGTGGCCGAGCGTACCGCTGGATTCGTGCCTACCTACAGATGAGATCCTTCTTTGTGCAAACCGACGATGGGCCAACCTCTCAGCACTGCACACACCGTGGAGTTCCTCAAGGGGGCGTCTTGAGCCCCACGTTGTTCAATTTGGTTCTTATTGGTCTCGTGGAACGCATACCAGGTTCTGTACAGATATCGATTTATGCTGACGACATCTGTGTTTGGACGTCAGGCGTAACACGTCCTCAGATACGCGCGAGGCTCCAAAAAGCCGCGACTTCGATATCGGCATACCTTAATGAACAAGGCCTTGAAATTTCGCCTGAAAAATCGGCGCTGGTCGCTTTCACGCGAAAGCCAATGACAGCCTATGCCATCTCTATCAAGGGGAAAAAAATTTGTTACGCTAGGAGGCACAGGTTCCTGGGAGTAACCATCGATCGGGACCTCTGCTGGAGTCCCCATGTGGCCGGTCTCAAGAAGCGCCTAACGGCCACCTCACAAGTTTTCCACTTCCTCGGAGGGAAAACGTGGGGTACGTCAGTGACCGCCATGTTGCACCTATACCGGACGCTCTTTCTTGGGTACTTGAGATACAGCTTACCAGTGCTGACTGACACCTGTAAAGGTAACCTACGCGCACTCGAGAGCGTTCAGGGCCAGGCACTCAAGATCTGCCTCATCTGCCTCGGATTGCCACGCTGCACCTCAGCAGCGGATACTATAGCAATGGCCAAAGACCTTCCTGCCACCACTCACATCACTTTGGAGGTGCTTAGGACACACATTCGACACCTAGCTCGTGCTCCTGCTCACCACCTCGCCTCGCTTCCAGAAGACGGTGTCTCTTTTTGTAAGAGGATATCGGCATTCCGCGAGTGCCTCCCAAAGAATTATACTCCTGCTGAGAGACTTCCGACGCCTCCTTGGTGTTTGGCCCGTCCAAAGGTACGGCTGACAGTGCCAGGGATTCGGACGAAAGCGGAGCTCTCACCGCCGGCTTTAAAACGGCTGTCTCTACTAATGCTACATGAGGACTACAGGAATCATCTTCAGCTTTACACTGATGGCTCAACAGCAGCAGGCAGATCTGCAGGAGCTGTGACCTTCCCTGCCAAAGCAGTAGATGTACTCTTCAGGACGTCTCATGGCACAACATCGACAGCCGTGGAGCTTGAGGCACTACGCACCGCACTTTGCGTGATCGATGGAGAGCCACCACAGAAATGGGCCATCTTTACAGATTCCAAGTCAGCCCTTCAGTGCCTTTTATCGGCCTTACGTAGCGGGCCGCAAGACCAATTAGTGCTTCAAACACGACAGCTCTATCACCAATTAACCGACAAAGGCCATGACATCACGTTTCAGTGGCTACCAGGCCACTCTGGAATAATCGGCAACGAGCACGCAGATAATGTTGCGAAACGTGCCCACGAAATTGGAGTGCTGCAAGCCATCCCACTGTCAAGAACGGATGCAGTAAGAAAACTTCGCTCGCTTGTGCGTGATATGACTATAGCGCTGTGGAACACTCCTGGTCTTCTACATACCCGTCTGCACCGCCTCGACCCATCACTACAACTTCGAGTTCCGCGTGGGCTTACCCGCTGTGAAACTACCGTACTTTGCCGCCTGTGGCTAGGCACGTCATTCACAAGAAGTTTCGGCTGTCGCATTGGACTGGAAGACAGTGCTGCCTGTGTTCACTGCGGCAGCGAGGAAACGATTGCACACGTCCTCTGCGATTGCCCTGGGTACTGCTCCCAGCGACAGTCTCTCGCCGCAGAATTGTCACGCCTTGATGGTCGACCGCTGTCCGAGCAAACCATATTGGAATGCCGGACAGACAGTGTCTCGCAGCAGAAAGCCACGAAGGCTGTGCTCAAGTTTTTGCGCGCAACGGGCCTCGTGAACCGTCTGTGACACATGCCGTGCTTGTGTGTGTGCGCGATTTGACCTCTCTCTTTCTTTCTTTATTCCTTTTCCATCTTTTTCTGTCTCCCTTCACCCCTTCCCCAGTGCAGGGTAGCAAACTGGATATTTTCTCTTCCGGTTAACCTCCCTGCCTTCCGCCCATCATCTCTCTCTCTCTCTTTCCCTTTCGTGGCAGTTTCCTCTTTTTCTTGTAGGCAATCGTGCAAAGATAATTTACTAGCGAGTTGACCAGGATGTCCTAGTGGACCATTTGTGCCACAGCGCAATCGTAACGTGCTTAGGGCACGGGTTCTCGCTAGAGTCTGCCACTATCAATGCGACGCCATCTAACAACAATACACGCAAGTCAACGAGCTAGCGAGCAACTTGAAATTTTATAATACCGTGCGGTCAAGTGACTGACCTTGGGTGCAAAATCGACACGGACCGCACAGCTTCTGAGAAACGAAGCCGAAACTGCCTGTAGTAAAGGCTTTATGCTATAATTTAGGGTGCTCCGTGGACGCCAATGCCTTATGTGGAGTTCAATCGTGCGAAAAGTTGCTGAATTGAAAGTGCAGTGTCTGTATTCCTGTGATCTCAGAGAATGAATATTTCATATGATTTTCCCTCCTTCGTCCTGAGAAGTAAGTTTTACTAATTTCCATACCCGGCTCCACAGAAATTGTATTCTTTGTAAAGCGTGCTCCGCCGTCTCGTGAGTGTTGCTGCGGCAAAGCTCTCTTTTCTTCTCGGCGATGCAGGTGAGAATTTCTCGCCACGCGTATAGGTGGTTTCAAAAGCACTTGCATTGCCATATAACATTACAACATATTGATAGCAATGGTGCATTTTTCACATTTCCTTTATTACTTATCTCCTGGGTTGTCGTTCGCCGGCCGCGAGCAAGGACTTTAGATCGCATTGCGCCTCCTCTGAATGCGCCGGGTAGCTGAGCTGGTTTGCTTGGGCGCTCACGTACATATTTTTCTCTTACTCTTTACCGGAAAACTGCTGAAAAGAGATACCAGCCAGAAATTTAAACGCTGTTACTTTCATCTGTGGCGAAGTAACTTCTGTCGTGATAATTAAAGGAACAGCCTGCATCGCAAAAGCTTACTGCGAGCGTCGGTGTTGCAGGTATTCCGACTTGAAGTTGTGAAACAGGCATTGATGTTTTTTTTTTCTCTCTTTTTTCTGCCCGAGGAAACCGAAGCAAAAAAAAAGAAATACAAGCAAGCATACATGCGGTGAAACTTCCCTACGATTCTGCTGCGCTATGTAAGGGTGCCAGAGCAAAGTACCAGTTGTGTTCGATTTGTGTTCAACCTGAATGCGGACGTCTCCACTCAGCAATGAAGAAATAAAGAATAGAGAACTGCACCAGTGTAAATGTTTACCCAAAAACAGTCGTCTCACCCGCCTTTTCTTGACAGATGAACAATGGCAGCCGCCTTAGAAATATTATCCTCGTAAGCAACTCGCACTCGTGCACTTTCTCTTTTAATACAAGAAGAGAGAGTGATATGAAAAAAAAACATTGCCCCGATCGGACAAAGCGAACCCAGGGCAGAAAAAGAAAACAAGAGATGAAAGCAGAAGCAGTAGCTACATTAAGGGATAAATACTAATGCAGGGAGTTCGTGTACAAAGTCACAGGCAGGTGCGAAAACTCTGAGTGTTTTTCATAGAGTTGAGCATATGAAAAAGCTATGTACTTAATCTGAGCGAAAAGCTACAGTGCGCCCAGTCTTTCCTAATTTTGGCTTGCTTAGTAACATTTCTTAAACAGCGGTTCAACTACCCTTCCTGGCGTATTTACAACTTATCATCGTGCACGATGGTAGGATTAGGAAACATGAAACAAAACTTCTCATTTTCAATCGACCTGATTCGAACAGTCCACGTATCGCACGTGAGCAAATGTCATATCAAAAGCCGACAAGCGTATCTGCTATGTCTACCTTTTTTGCAAGGTTCAAGCATCAGCATATCCAGAAGTTAGTGTACAAACCATCTCGGTTTGGCCAGATGTAGGACAGCGAAAGCATACAGTACTATTCGAAGTACTGTACACTTACTGTAAACGTGGATTCTGGCATGGTATTCAAGCTAAAGTATAATCCCTCTTTCTGACAAATACTTCTGAGCGCGCTGCAAAATGAGCATTAAGTGATAAAAAAAGGTCTGCATGAAGCCGTGAGAAGCAATAAATTAAACAATGGCTTACGCTGTTGTACAGGCGCTCCTTTCCTCGCCTCGTGTTTCAATGCAGGTAGCCCGTGCACATCTGCGCCTTCATTTGCAATGCAAAACACCCTACAAGACACGTCTCCGTTTGTTCAACGCCCTCGTTCTCTCAGCTCGAGCAGCGTCTTTAGAGAACATAAGCGTGGTAATTCATAGTATTTTATTCAAGACTGATAAAAGATCTGCGGCCTTTATTACATGCATGTGCCGTTCGGCGGTGAAATGTCTGCCTCCGAATTGGCGGACGACCTCATCAGTGTGCACGTGCTTCGTCGTTATGCGTACCACGTTATAGATGAGATAATCCAATGAAACGTCTTTGTTTCGTGTCTGATGTATGTCGACGCTTTCTGTGGTTTCTTTGGCCCTTGTGTATGCTAGGAAAAAAAAGACATGCGCATAGACTTTCTCTCTCTCTCTCTCTTTTGCTAACTATGAAGGACAATTATTTTGCACTCAGAGAGAATGTCCGCCGCGGTGGTGTAGTGGTTACGGTACTCGGCTGCCACCCAAAAAACGCGGGTTCGATCCCGGCCGCGGCGGTCGCATTTTCGATGGAGGCGAAAATGCCAGAGGCCCGTGTACTGTGCGTTGTCAGTGCACGTTAAAGAACCCCAGGTGGTCGAAATTTCCGGAGCCCTCCACTACGGCCTTTCTCTCTATCTCTTTCACTCCCTTTCCCCCACCCCCACGGACGCTTAGCCGTGCTCCCTACATGGGCTGCAGAAATTAGCGTCCTTTCCCAACCACAATCAATCAATCAATCAATCAATCAGAGAGAATAGATCGCTAGACGGGCGCACAACGCTGCCGAACCCACCGATTGGTTAAGCATGTCCTTTGTCTGCACTGCGTTATTTTGAAGAGCTGTACGCTTCCTCGTTTGCTATAGAGCGGTCATCTATGGAGCTTGTATATTTGCATGCGTTCTCTCTCGGAAAATGCTCTTGTAGCAAGAAATTTCACATTTTAAATTTATACCTAAAAAAAGGACTTGCTCAGAAGCATTTTAACGCGACAGCATTAAGCAGCTCGTGTCGCAGAAAATTCGTGGCCAGTGGCGTCTATCGTGCGCGATAAATATGCAGCGTCATATTGGCCATGGGCGAAAAATTCAGAGGGACGCAAACAACAAATGCTGGCCCCAGATTTTTGTAGGAGGCATCGGCCAATAAATCAACAAATTTTTCTGAAACTAATATTGCGAAATGGTGAGTCGGGACTAGACTGAACGTAGGCCTCGCGGATAGGAGGTGAGGGCGCGGAGGAAACGGCCACGGCGGCTCGGTAGTTCAAGCTGAATGAACGGGGCACACTTCTAGCGGGCGGGCTCTCCAGCGGAATAATGAGTGCTGTCATGAAAGTAAAAGAATTCAAGAGGAGCTGGTCTAAACTTGCTAGTGTTATCGCAAGCGGGCAGGAGTTCACGAAGGAAAGTTGTTTCTCCGTAGCCGCATATGCAGATAAAGAAATGTGGCGATTGGGGTCTGCTGGATGTATATCAGAAACAAGTTGCAGCGCAAGATACACAGACTCAAATTGACAAGAGACGACAACGAGCACTAACCACCGACAAAGGTTTATTGAACACCCCACATGGATATACCCTGCTCGTCACTGTCGCACATGCGTGTGCTACACTCTAAGAAAGGACAACCTTTCATCTGAAAGGTGCACAGAATGGGGGCTAACACAGGTTGATCGTCGTTCACGGCGATAAGTGCGCAAACACAGCACCGGACAGAGTAGGGAGACACAAACGTTTATGGCTAGACGCAACTTATCGCCATGAATGCACACCAACTGGCCCGATTATCCACCCTTCTGAACATCGTTATCTTTTCATCCCCTGTCACATCACGGGTGAGTCTGTCCCCACTTCTGCTGACAACAGAACACCGTGCGAAACGACGTCCACCACTACAAGAACTGCAGTGCATTGCCGACCAAACTATCACGTGCTGTTTTCTACACATTCCGTGCATGTTCTTGCAACCGTGCTTCAAACAGCGCCCCGTCTGCCCAATATATTGTTTGCCACAGGACAGCGGAATACCACAAAGTACATTAGTAGTGCAGGCAACATATGAACAAAAGTTGTGCTGATGTTTTACAGCCTTGTTGCACACGAACAGTCCTCTGATCGCTATGTTTAAGTAGCTTCTGTGGTGCTGGAAAGACAATCTTACAGCTTACACTGTAAAACAAAACTGAAACAAAGACTATGCTTCTGCCCCTTACCACGATACGCCATTGTTCGCTTACTTAAATTTCACATTCGTTACTGCATCCAAGCTTCCTTGCAGTCGCCTGGTGTATACGCTGCAACGATAGTACTTCAAGAAGTTACGGAACCTGCGGGAAGCTCTTCATCTTTATTTACGTAATTGTTGTGTTACTTACACATTACTTACAAACAATCTTCACCGAAATACCAGAAAGACAAACTAGATATCCTTGAAGCTTTGCAGTTATCTTTGTGTTATTAACGCGATGTCTCTTAAATTAAACTCGAAACCCATATAAAGCGGCGATAAATCTTAAAAAGAAGTAGTTCTTTTGTAGCTGGGCAATTTGCGTACGTACTTCGAAAGTTTTCGAAAAGTTTAGCGAAACGGTGCTCTTAAGGGGCGTCGGGGAAAACGGGCAACCAATACAGGCTCTTCAGAGGCTTCGACGCCTTAAATGGTGTAACACGGACGATAATCGCGAGGAATCTTCTCCTTGCGTGACTAGAGTGGGTGAAACCATTCTCTCTCTGCTAATTTTCTTCCCGCATTTTTTTTTCGTCTCTACCGACTGCTATTGAAGGCTGCGCTCCCAGCATCCGACAGTTCTTAAGGGCCGCGGAGATTCGAGCACCCGGCATGCAGGCAATAACGCCCGCTAAGTGTAGTGGAAGGAAAAAAAATATTACCGTTATCCGCACATAACAGCCCGCTTCGGAGTGTCGCAACCTGTTCGCGCTTCTCGAAGAATACCCATTAATCTGGATTTACAACTCGCGATTCAAGAGGCTTTCGCGCTGGAAATGCGCGATTGCGCCACGCTTGAGAACTCAGTTTGAGGAACAACTAATGCAATAAAAAAAATCTTGAGCCAGTTAAGGAAATAGAGAAACATACAGTAAAGTATCTTAAGTTTGTCTGCAAAAAAAAAAAAAAAAGAAAGGAGAAGTTGGAGGATACTTAACCTTCGCATTTAAGAGTAACACAGTATAGCGTCTTTGTACCGTTCGAGTTGTCTCCTCGTAGGAGAATTATTTTATCTCGTGCATTCCTGTTACAATCCGGGCCACCATGCATGTAGGTGCTAGTCCGGGCGTAGTTAAAATTTTACTGACGGATTTTACTTTCGAGAAATTCAATTTTTGTTCACTAATGCAGCTGCGCCATTGCGGAAGGTTTGCGGGGTCGTGTCCTTTGGGAAGCGACGGCAGTTTCAGATGCCTATTTCCCCCTTGGAAGTTTACGATGACACCGATTGCCGACGCCAGCTACGATACTATATTTTCGGCGAGACTAACTCAGGGGCTACCACAGGAATTAAGGAAGGGACGGTGAATGTTGTCGAGATGTCATAGTGCGGTGTGAAGCGGCAGATATTTCGAATTTGTTACAAACTTTCACAAATTAAGGGGGTGCCTTTAGAAATACAGGGATGTGTGTACACCCCTTCCGCCACAGGGAGTTTCTGAGGAAATCTGTTCAATCGCGTCCAAACATTCAAAGCTCAGAAACCGCGTGTGCAGGCCATAGCGTAGTGTGTCACTGCCAGCCTGGCTTTAACTTAGTTTGTATGCGTGCTTACATGCTTGTTGGTTTGTTGTAATTATATGGAAATTCTGGAGCTCTACATCAACGCATCGCACTTAGGTAGCCCTAAATGCCTGCATGATCTCACCGAATGTTAAAGTAGTTCATATGGTCTTTCACGCTAGTCGGGTAATAAAGACAGACAGCATTTACATAAAGCGAAATGTTAACAATTGAGTAACTACTTTTTATGTGACCAAAATCAATTTTTTTGTGTAAATAATTGATCATCTTTGTTAATTCAATTCATACCTGAGCCCGGTTCATCACGGGAAACTGTTGCAATGCCCGCATCACTTTGTGAGCCAGGGATGAGTGGGACTATGTTAAAAGGATCTTTTCCTCTGCATATGGCCCTTGGCCTAGGTACCTGCAAATCAGAAATAACCTACAATAAGTCGGTGGCCTCATATTAAAGGCGCGTGTCAAACCTTGCCCGCATGCTCCCCACTCTAGAATTCCTTCAGATATGTTTTTGTGAGGTAAGTCTCAAAGGTGAACATTTGACAGAGATCTGTCTGGTTGGGACGAAATTAAAGGTGAAAAAAGGGGGAACACCAACCAACCAACTCCAAAACTCTTGGAACAGCTTTTATTTCGCGCCAACGTTTACCATAATCTCCTCTCCCGCTCCCACTTCATCGCTACACTTGGTTTTATGGTTTGGTTTGTATTTCTCATTGGAGGGCGGGATCAAATTTTTACTCGCTCGCGGAGCACATCTAACGCTCCGCAATGTTCGCACGAGCAATTTAGTCTGAGGTGAAACCAATGCACAGGCTTCTCATTTGACCCAACATAGCATTCATCGAGTTGCGCCTTATCTATGCAAATATAAACAAGGCTTATTACTTGTCCTCGAAGGGCACCAGGGACACGTGTCACGCCACAAACCTCGTCAAAAACCTGCGATACAACGAGGATTCAGTAATTACTTCTGCAACTACAAGGATAGCACGAAGGTGCAAAACGCACAGGTTCGTTTAGCTCCTTGAGGTCTAAACTATTGAGCGCATTACGCGAAGTTCTCACAACAATTCTGCTGAGTTTTCTTGCTCTCCTCAACGTGCAATAAGAGCATGCCACCTTGGCCTTGACGTTGAAGGACGCAGTAAGTGATCTGTTAAATATCAAAGATTCTATTGGGCGATCTTGTGCCTAGCGAAGAAAAGCAGCTCTAACTTAAGAGCGATAGCGGCGCGCACAGTCATTGGTCGTCAATAAAACTGATCGGCAATAAAATGCGTCGACTCTTATTACGCATGTGCCACAGTACATCCCAGTATTATCACAGATACTCGTGTGCAGTCTGGAACGTACTCAAACATACGTGTCCGCCATGCAAGCTTTGTAGTACGGTTGTCGATCATTCGCGAAGCAACATGCAAGTTACGCGCGGCCTGAGCCGAGCAATGACTGTGTTCGAGGCACTATTACTACAGGAATTGGGCTAGCACTTCAGCCCACGTCATTTCGTTTTACGATAGATTTCATAAGAAAATTATGGAGTAGGCACTGCATTTTTCCAGGGGTGAAAACGAAGTATACGCGACTTTGTCTCACAAAGCACGTCGTTATTGATCTCATGAGGAGTAAGATAAAGCTTGCTGCATGCACATCGATCTACAGACTCGTCGCCGTTAAACAGAGGAGTTCTATCGTTGAATACGAGATTATTTCTCGACGTTTACACGTACGGAAAGAAGAACATGCGACTACTCTGGCTTTTAAAAGCTATAATTGATGTCCCGGGCTCACCGTGTAATATTCGTTGCACCGTTTCAACGTATACCTGCCTGTCTTCAAACGATACTGTTCAACTCAACAGCATGCGTCTCGGTCGGCACGAAAATTCAGATAGCTGACATTAGCTGCATTGTGTATGCGCAGCTGTGCCCTACTCATTCGACATTACAAAATCACTAACTATTTAGCGGCAAATGTGTGAAATTGCGCGAGCTATTATCTTTAATTGCCTCCAATGACATTCAGTTGTATTTATAGTAAACGCCAGCAAGCGTTCCGCCAAATTTAGACAGCGCTAGCCAATATCAACCAGAGATAGCACCCCGCTAGTAAGCAGGCATATTGTACAAGCATGCATTGTTCGACCCGAGTCTCCAGACATATTACGCACTTTTTTCCATCTTGCCCTTCTCACGCTCCACGTGGTAATAATATTTCTCCAGCCGCAACCGCTACCGGAATTTTTTTTTGTTTTTCCTTCTCACAAAACACAACGCGGATTCTACTCCGATGCATTGGCCACCAACTTTCGGTCAGTTTTTTTCATGGAGCTAGCGCACAAACGCAATACCAATACAGAAGAGCCGAAATGCCAAGCCAACGGCTTATTATTTCGCAAGCCAATCAAAAGCCAATTTCCCACGGCAGTGTCCGTCCTCCAGAGCCCCCCCCCCCCCCCTTTTTTTTTTTACTTTTTACGTTACGGTTACTCCTCCGAAGGCCTACAACCTCTCCCAATAGTTCATGTCCTGCGATGGGAGATTGATGCAGTTTGCGCAATCGCGTTGTGTTCGAAACCCGATATCGCGTCAGATCAGCGTTGTACCATTGTGTCTGCATAGTGCCGAGTGCAGGCAGTATCATTAAGCCTTCTCCCTTTGAGCGCCAAGATAGGAGTTACGTCGCCCATTCTCGGAAGTCTGTCGCGATGGTGACGCAAAAACGGTGACATTCAGTCCCGGTATCAGTGATGCACAGTTGTACTGTTTTATTTTCTAAGTGTTCTCTTTTAGTTTGAACGGATAGGTCATAGGCAGAGGCTGCGCGTACATTTACTAAACGTTTAACCACGGATGACGTTTGGAGCACGACAGCCAAGAACGACACGGTTCCATCAGTTATTACAAATTATGAGCATAAAAAAAAACTACGACTGTAGCTGCGTGTCCTCCGCAGCTAACATGAGCCGATGCTACCGGTATTTGCTGTGGTAACTGACTACTGTCGCTAGCAGATGTTCATGACGCCAATCACTGTCTAAGGAATGTCCTTTCTAAGGAATGACCTTGGGATACAGCTAGATGTTTACTTGCGAAGCTCTAGATCGCGGGATGGAATCCCGGCTCCAGCGGCCGCATTTCAATGGGAGAAGAAATAGAAAAAAAAACACACCTGTGTACAGAGTTAGGTGCACCTTGAAGAACCTCAGGCGGTGCAAATTGCGCCGGAGCCCTCCATTATGTGGTATGTCTCATTATCATAGCCGATATAGTCATGCAAAGCATCGTAAATTGTTGTGTAATATTCTCTTTGGTCTATCGAAATCTAGATAAACGTACACGGAAAATGGCTGAGGCAGCCCTGACAGCGAAAAAAAAAGGGTGATAGCCGCGTCAGCCTTCCGTCTGTTTCTCTGGCTGCATGCGAAGTGACCTTTCTCGACGGTGCTGGTTTTCACACGCATTGCTCGGATGCTTTTACTGTGCCAGTGTAAAAACGTTCTTTATTTTCTGAAATATACAACCAATTTGATAGTTAGACCTCGTCCCTGTTTGTCTTTCCCGTCCGTGTCTTCTAGCGTTACGACTCTTTCCACTGCACGCAACCAACAAAGCCAGAAAGCCACACTCTTGCGTCTTTTACGCCTTGCCACTGTTATCACGGCATATCACGCACCGAAGTGCCATTAATATGTTTAATTCGCGAATAACTGTAGCTACGGCCATAGCGTTTGAACTTCAACAACGCTTCGTGGTCTCTCAATTAAGCAGTCGTTAGGATGCCTGGCTATGGAGACCGTATTTGTGGGATAATATTGCTCCCAAGAAAAGCATGACGACAAGCGAGGTCAGTAAGCTACACAACGGGGAGGCTGACTCAGATAACACTCGCCATGATTCGTGCTTGGATATGGTGTGAGAGTGATGCTGATTGACGCTATCGATGGACACGCCTTGAGAGACAAAGCACATCCGCTGCTCCTTTGCTCGTCAGTGTTCGCGAACCACTGCAGGCATGTTTGCAGTGGCTGGGTGGGAAAAAAAAATAATGGAATGCCTGGTTGGAAGCGACATGCCTAATCGAATTGTGGTGTCTGCCCATGCAGCATAATGTAATTACAAGTATTCGCGAAGAACCGTGCACGAGAAAGCCAGTGAAAAGACGTCCTCGGGCAGTGCCAACAGCGGGAGCGCTAGTGAGCACGGACGACACTGGCTATCAAAGCCGTTGGTGTCGCATCGCTCGGCATTTTCCTCGTGGGTCAATAGGGAGTTTTAGCAGCGGCGGCTTACCGTACGGTAAGTACGGTAATGCCGTTTCGTCGTGGTTGGCAAGTAGAAAATTTAGCTTGTGAGAACTTTACCAGCGAGTTATATCAGCTGATGACGTTTCCGTGCTCCCCGAGCAACTGGTGCAGCTCTTTCCGACTAAAATATCCGCCTGCCGGCCATGACGCTACGGCATTACCGTCAATACCGTACGATAAGGCGGTGCTGATAAAACTCCCTAATGTAGCGCAAATCAGAAAATATAAAACCCCGACCGCGACACCGCAGCTCTAGCTTCCATTCAGCCGCCCCTGTGGATGGAGTATGGATAAATACTAAACTCAGCGTTGATTGCTGAATGCCATGGATGTTTTCAGGTAACCTCGTTGCCCAGGCTTCAGGTTCCCGGTGAAAGACAATATACGTAAACAGACCCCCGAGAAGTGTGCTCTGCTCCACTGTTTATTCTAGAAGGAAACGGAAAAATTTCCGTTGCATTAGCGTTTCCCACCATACGGTACAACATGTAACAGAACATCATTTGTGGCAGTTTGCTGCACTATTTGTCGATACACGAAATAAGTGGCCTAAAACACGCATTTCATCGCTAGCACATCTAGGTATGCTTTGCATTTATTGGTGTGCGTGTTCTAAATAAAACCGCCTTCCCTGCCCTCCTACACACCCTGAACCACGTGCTATGCTCCCGCAGTCTGGTTTCCCTTTTATGCATGCTTGAATCATTTTTTTATTGTTTTTGTAACCGCTGCCCAATTAGAAAAATTTTCGATCTCGAAAGAAAGAAATGTATGGAACGCTTCACCATTGGGCACATTTTATGACGGGGATAATTCTGACTTTGAGAGTTTTGTACATTTCCGTCTGTGACTACACGGTATATTTAGCGGACATTTTTTGATGCTGTCGATTTGTTTGCTGGTACTTAGCCAATCTGCTCCATCTCACCGATTTCAAATATGTAATTAACTCTTACGCTGTGTTCTACCGTTTCACCATGTTGTATTTTCATTTGCTTGGATAATTCGAATTTATTTTATCACTGCTTTCGTTATGCCACCCTGCTTGGACGTTCGACCGCAGTGTGTTGTAAATAAATAAACAAACGCAATGCCTTTTTTGTTTATCAGGACACTACAATGCGTCTTCTCAGGAGAGCGAGCCGACAAGACTGCCGTCTCGCTTTCCTGAGAAGGCGCATGCATAAGCTATTGTGCTTCGATCCACGTTATGTAACCGAAATATCTTCCATGGCGCGCTGTATTGCCTGCTGCAGAGCACGCCATGTTTGTAGTCCTCTCAGATCTCGCGATGCACTTTCACATTTACATCTCATCTACATTGTTGCGCGCATCTATACAACAATGCACTCACAGGTAAGTGCGGTGTACTGATTTATACCCGAATAACCCACGTGCAAGCCAACATTTCATTACGGTTCACCGTCCATGAAGTACAGCTTGGTATTGTCACGTGGACCACGAAAGACGTAGAATGCGGGCTCGTATGGATTAACTCTCTTATTGGGCGAACGCGTGCCCAGCAGGGAAAGCTACTCTCGTTTTAGAACAAGAGCGGCGAATGTGATCGTCGGTCATCGATAACTAAAGTGATCGATGCCGAAACGCATTGGCTTTTATAGATGCCTCACAGTACGTTCTAGCATTATCATCTATCCTCGCGTACGATACGCAAGGTGCTCAAACACGCGCATCGGGCACGCAAGGTTTGTATAGGATAGACGACGTTATTCGCGAAGGAGAACGCAAGTTAAGCGCGACTTGCACCGAGCGATAACGCGGATCACAAGAAAGTGGAAAATGCCGCACCTTGTGATAAGAGAAAATAAGTACACGTGTCAGTATCTTTCTGCCTATTGTCTGTGGTAATCAGACAACAAGCTCAACTCGCTGTTACCAATGGCACTTCCCGTGCCAAATGGCCAGCGCGGTTTTACTAATGCGCTCAAAACAAATCGATGCCATAAATTTGTATTTTAAATGTCTCCGTTTCAATGTGTGCATAATCTCACACGTTTTCTCAGAAAACGAGGGGGCGTCCACTGCATTCGTCAAATCTATTAAGAACCCGATTCGTGTGTTCTCTTCTGCTAAGAAATGGGAAACCTACTACTAGAGTAAGAGGGGGTATTTGTGCTGACGAGACAACGCTTTTTGTTCTTTCATAAGGTCACACCATTTTCTCCGTCTTTGTCGGCCCAGAGGGCGAGGCGAAACCTGACACCTGTACGACGCTGGTAATTGCTGGTTATACGCGTCCACATTTACAGTCCGCCGCGGCGGTGTAGTGCTTAAGCGCTCGGCTGTCACGCAAGAAACGTCGGTTCCGCCCCGGCCGCGGCGGTCGCACTTTCGATGGAGGTAAAATACCAGAGGCCTGTGTACTGTGCGCTGTCAGTGAACGTTCAAAGAACCACAGGTGATGGAAAATTCCGAAACCAATCACTACGGCTTTTCTCTCCCTTCCATCTCTTTCAATCCCATTTCACTAACCCAACGGACGCTTAGCTGTGCTCCCGACATGGGCTGCAGAAATGAGCGTCCTTGCCTTAACCGAACCACAATCAATCAATCAATCAATCAATCAATCAATCAGATTTATTCTACCAATTGGGCCGCGAACTTGCCTAGATTCGTCCCTCGTATCGCAAGGTTACTGAGCTGTTAGCAATCTTTGCCTAGTTCCTTGTCAATCGCAGACGCAACTCATCCGTAATTATTTTAATGCTTTTGCTGCATTTGAGTTTAAATGCAACTACACAAATAGTATGTTCAAGCGACATTCATTCAATAGCCAAGCTAATTAAGCAGGATGCAAAGCCTCATCCTCTTAGCTCGAGTTTCACTGAGGCCTTGTCAAGCTTTGCCTTCTGTGCGTTCAACGGTAAGCCCTCAACGGTACAATAAAGCTGTCAGTAAAAATGACATTCTGGTGTCCACAAGAAAGCTCACTCCCACAATAACAAAGTAGCCTGTAGACTTGAACTTCATCTACGAGCACACAATGTAATTATTGAGCTAATTATTTCATGTTATTCAACACGTAGCAGAATAGGAACGGGTGAAGAAGTGCGATGGCTACTTCTTGAAGTCGGGGAGGATGCCTTGAAGACGTTCCACTCTGCGAAACGGTTTAAAAATACTGTTAGATGATGTTTAACCTTCGCCTTCAAGAATGGAACGCAATAGCGCCATTTGGGCCCCTACGCAACGCCTTCTCACAGAAGATTCATTAAAATTAGCGCTTTCTCTGAAAATGTTTGAATCATTCGAGTTTTCTTGCAACAGAAATAAATTTTCTCCTACGTTCAAATTACATTCCGAGGTATCATGTGTGCAGGTTTTAGTTAAGTCGTTCCCTTGATCGATTTTATTTTGATAACACCAAATTTGTTCGCCGAGACACCGGCGCCATGGCAGATCGCTCGCGTTGTCTGTTGGTCCGGGGAAACGGTGGCAGTTCGAAACGATTATTTCTGCCGTCGACGCCTACGCCGACACCGTATATCCTGCGACACAAATTTCTTAACGCTATCACGTTCGAATGAACCCTTAACAATACGGGCACAATAAAATTACCCGCGCAGGCGCATAGACACGTATATAGGCAAGGACAAAAATTTCCGTTTTTCTTTAGTGTCCCAGGTCACAAAAACAGCGAGTGGCCCACAAAAGAACGCCAAGGATAAGCAGGGTATAGTAAGTTATAATGAAGAGCCCGAAGCTAAACAAAAAGGAAGGCCCAAGGCAATCTGCCCAGAGAAGCTTCGCTTTAGTCGAACTGATTTAAGAGTTGCACAAGAGTCACGAATGACAAACAAAAATAAGAAAATGAAAGTAAAACGACAGAGCCAAATGAGGAGGAGAGAGAGAAAGAGAGAGAAAGAAAGGGGAGGGCGCTCTAGAAAAGGCCGTCGTTACCAGCGTGCGTCTTTTCTTGACATGCGAACAAAGGCTTCGGCTTTCAAACAATCAGTCCCGTAAGCTTCTCACGTCCGAAGTTCCACTTTCTGAACACACACACTGCTTTTCGGCATTGTTATTTCGCCCACCCAGCGAGCGCTATTTCTTTTCTCAAGAACACGACTGCAGCAATCATTTATTTTGGCGGGCGTGTTCTTAAAGCACGAACGAAAAAAAAAAAGAATGGCGAGTGTCTGAAGCTATAGAAAGCAAGACTTCGTAAAAAACAATATGTCCAGCCTCCTACAATTTCTGAAGAAACATCGGCTTATACGTACAGCGGAAGAGGCATACCGACATACACAATTTTCCGGCTGCGCAAGCAACAGCGCTTAGTCGTTCTGTAAGAAAAACCTTCCTACTTCCTAAATATATTGTTGTCCTTTCTTTTATTGATCCCGTAAAGCCTTGAGGTTAGAACTAGCTTCGCTAGTAGTCTGTCGAGTAACGTAGTAACTTAGGTCGGATGTTTAACTTGCGAAAATGAGCTTTACGGTGTAAAATGCAGAAATCTAAAACATCTAAACCTCCCTAAACCTTGTAAGTCATTCGGGAATGCCATCTAGTTATACGGGAACGGCGTCTAGTGGATGAGAGAGGGTAGCGCGCGCACATACATACATACATACATACATACATACATACATACATACATACATACATACATACATACATACATACATACATACATACATACATACATACATACATACATACATACATACATACATACATACATACATACATGTGTGTGGGAGAGCGAGAGAGGAGTGAAAGGAACAGAGAGACAAAGTTATAAATTCAAACATAAACGCGCAAGAACAAAATTTTAGAAGGCGAAATGAACTTGATCCTGACCCGTTTCTGTTACTGTTCTATATTTGAAAATAAGAAAGTAAATAGGGGTAGACCAGCAGAAGAAATCTCGTTTTCGATTGTACACTCTTATGCGAGGGAAGCGGAGGTCACGACGATGATCACGCCTTTTTGGTTTTGTTTCTTTTTTTAGCGAACGCCAGCTTCTAGGAAGAAGCCCAATTTGAGAGCAAAGAGTAACACGCTGCTTCATCAAAATAAAATGACTTAATTGAATTCTAACAATTGATGAACGAGGTACGTATACGTCTTAGCCAGTGCTTCTACAATGGCTTCGTTGAGACTAAGTCGTTTGTTCGAAATGTTAACGCAATCGTTACATCCGCTGTTCCCCCATGCTGCTAACTTAAATTCAACATTTCATTGTAGTCCATGTGTCTTTCTTTTCATTTTATGCTTAGTTAAGTGCAGTGGAAAAGGCAAAGAACGAGCGCAACTGGGCAAATGAAAAAAAAAAAGTACTTGGGCAAAGTACTAAAGTACTGAAGACTGTAAAACATGGACAGGCCCCATGCGGCATACCCGTGCCTTTGCAAACGAAAAGGGCACAAAGGAAACGAGAGAAGCCAGAGCTGGGCTAACGAGCTAAGCGTTGGAAAAATAAATAAATAAATAAGAGAAATGTCGGTTTGTCTACGGAACGAACGACGGTAATCTAGTTAGAGGCTTTGCGGTGAAGTTGGCCATAAGGGAACCATACACGGTAATTGCAGAAAAAGAAAGTGGGAAAGTTTCCCTTCCCACGGTCGCGAGCAAATTTACAGCACATCGTTGAATGTAAAAAGCACATTTCTTTGTGGGAATGCGAAATGCTCCACATATTAAATCAAATCAAAATTCTAGCTAGTACTTTTACTATTCGTCGTATTGATATAGTTCCCTCTCTCGGTTACGTAGTTTCGTCAATCTTTGTAATTTGTGACATGTTATCTGAGTACACTACTGTTGTTCTCATAGAGCGGCAATATTAATGGATCCTGTTTGGATGCCCCGAATATCCGGCGAGTAAACATCTCTGTTTGTGAACATCTATGTGACGTTAACACTTTTATGGCAAGTCTGCAAACGTGAATGTGTGTCCGTTTTGGTTTGGTTCTGGACCAGAAGTGTTGGTTCATAACTATACGAAGAAAATTACCACTTGGGAGAATAACAGCAGTCAATGCCGCAGAAAACCACCATTTTCTTAAATACAGTTCTTTTCCTTCTTTTTGTTTTTTTTTTACAGATGCGAGACTTATCGCGTGGTGACATCACGAACACCGCATTTTGTGTTTGGCAGAAAAGAAAAACAAAAGCGATTTCCAGCCTCTTTAAGATTCCTGGAAATTAAGGCGGCCATGCTGAAAGGACAAGTGACTAAAAACATCCCACTGTGGTGTCGTCCATGACTCCCAAGACGCCAGCGGAACGCAGTTCCCGACCCGAGGGCTCGCAGGTGGAGGAGACCAGCAAGCGGGTGGGGAAGGGGGGGGGGGGGGTGTTGACGCGCTCAATGGAACACTCGGACATGCTACCGCATGGTGCGAAATTTCCCCCTTCGATAGGCCTTTATTCGATTAAATACCGATTGACACACAGCCAATGGTCATTCACGTATGTGCGTGAACGCCGGCGAATGGCTAATCAAGTGGCGTATCACGCGAACAAAGTTGTAAACCCCGTTACTTACACAACTGCCAAGAGCGGGTAGCACGACAAAACTCTCATCACAGCTGTGTATAGCGCACACTGCTTGAAAGCCGCCTACTAAGCGCCCTCAATTACCCTTCGAGTGTTAAATAAAACATTCCCCTTGCACTACCGCGAAGATGGACAAACAGAGTCGCTGTTCACCCCCACTATACATCACACATTCACATGGGCGCACACGCATATATGTGTGATGCGCGGGCGTCGGCATATTGCTCTTTCAATCAAGTCTGCCAGACGCTAGAAGGCCACCGGTAGTGAAAGACTCATGCCCCCGCCTTCTTTCCGAGAGTCTGCGGGACGCAGACCGCTGCCATTCTGATCCTCTTCTCCACGTGCCTCACAGGACACGCGTTCGAATTACCCCTTACCGTTACCTACAAAACACATGTTCTTATTTTCCTCGCCGTTCTTCACAATGTCGCATGTGCTACAATCATAGAGGAACAAATATGAGTATGAAGTACACTATCATGTGTAGCGGTGGATTGATTGATTGTCTGTTTGGTTGATTGAGGTTGGGTTAAGGAAGGGACGATAATTTCTACAGCTCATGTGGGGGGCACGGCTAAGCGTTCATGGGGGTAGGTGAAAGGGACTGAAAGAGATAGCAGGAAGAGGAACGCCGTAGTGGAGGGCTCCGGAAATTTTGACTACCTGGGGTTCTTTAACGTGCAGAAGTGGGGATAACCGAGTCAAATGGTATAAATTCACGGCGATAAATGCGCAAACACATGCTGGACGATGTCAGGAAACACGCACGAGCGCATACTGAAACTGGAGTTTGTTGAAACAGCATATATTTATACATAAAGGTGGGAAAGGTAAGCTACGATGAGCAGACAAGGTAAAGAATGAATGTGCCTATGTGCCATGTGTCTATGTGCACTGACAACGCACAGTACACGGGCCTCTGGCATTTTCGCCTCCATCGAAAATGCGGCTGCCGCGGCCGGGATCGAACCCGCGTATTTTGGGTGGCAGCCGAGCACCGTAACCATTACACCGCCTTGGTGGACAGTGGATTGAGGGCAAATGTGTGGGCCAGAGTGAGTCTGCGTAACCTGAGATTTTAGGGGCGAAGCTCCTTAAGGCGCAGGCTTGTCTGCCGTAGTTGTCCGTCGTAGCCACTTCGTCTTCATCGAACGCTGAGCTGCCTCGAGCGCTGGCACGCGCTCTTGTGTCAAGAGTTCACGCCGGTTCCTCTTCGTCGCCTCGAACGCTGGCACGCGCTCTTGTGTCACGAGTTCACGCCGGTTCCTCTTCGTCTACTCCGGCATCACTCAGTTTCGGTTTCGTTTCGTATTACATCACAATAGCCCCAGTTTTAAAGGGCAACTCCGGAGATTTTTTAGTGTCCACTGATCTCAATGAAATTTTCAATATGTGTTCTCCCCGGCACTGTAATAATATATGCCAAACTAGGCGGTTGTAAGTCATTTAGTTTTCCTGGAAACGAATTTTAAAATTTTTTAGCGGATTCCCCTGCGGGCCACCCTGTGTTTTTGACGTCATCACCTTCAACACTGCCTACCCGAGCCTGCGGGACATCAAAAACAAAACGGCGGTACTTCAGCGTTCAAATCGTCGCTGTCAAGTTCAGAAAAGCTAGCATAACTCAATACATCATCGGATGGCCTCGCCACTGTCACTTTCCTCCATATTTCTGATGGCGGGGAGGCTGTGACGTCATCGCATACGCTGCAGGAAGCGTCTACCCGTTTCGGTTTCGATTTGAACGCGCCTTTCACTCGGTTATTTAAAATTATTGGCGCGTTTCTGAGCAAACTGAACCACCCTGGCTGCTACAGGACTATCAGTACTATTCGAAAACATCGATATCAGAACATGGTGAAAAAACCGCCGGAGTTGCCCTTTAAAGTTGTTCACAACTTTTCTGGAAGGTAGAAGACGCGAAACGAATACCACCGAACTCAGTTGTCTGTCCATACAGCACGAATCATGGCTACATTAATCCGGAACTCGGCACGATTTACGACGAACCTCCGGAGCTTCGCCCACTCATCATCATTCACTCCGTGGATATGCATGGATTTTTTCTTTATGTATTCATCCCTTTCTTTCTTTCTTTCTTTCTTTCTTTCTTTCTTTCTTTCTTTCTTTCTTTCTTTCTTATTGCCCTACACACAATTACACATCCTCAGGCAAGAACGTGGGTGTGCGTGTACGGCAAGAGTGGGTCGGCTTTTCTATTTTTGTGTACGCCGATCGGACCGGGAGCACCGCGACCTAAGAACAGCTCCGCTGTTGAAAAACATTTTAAGAACCAGCGATAATTGCTGCGATATTCCTGCTTCATTAATGATAGTGGTGTACGGATTGAAGCAACGCTCCTAATGCATTGTGACGCTCACTATGAACGGATTACGCCGTAACTTATAACAGAAAAAGATTTTCTGAGCGCACGAACAAAAAACGCGCGTTAATCTCTACGAGCATAAGTGAGTTAAACTAAAAATGAGGGAACTACCTGATTAACAGAGATATGACTGAAGACACACACACACACGCAAACACACACACACAAAAGAAAAAAAGGTTTAGTAAATGCTACCTCAATGCATGCCATGTGTACAACCGATACTTTCAGTCAAGCATCGCTGATCAAACATACTATTAAGACAGTTTGCAAGAGCTCTGATGGCATAGATTTTATTTCTGCCGTCCCTGCTGCACCACTCGGAAGCCAATCTCCGGTAAAAGTGCTTCTCCGAGTTCTGTTCGGCGAAGACTCACCTATCAATTATGAGAGAAGCAGATGCTACGCTACATTAGGAGAAAGACATCATCTCGACGCACTTACAATGCGCAGTGCTTTCAGACAATCTCGGAGAATGTGTGCAATGGCGCGAAATTATTGGCTCAGTTGCATCTTTTCGCCAGGAAATTGCAGTCGTCCCAAAAACGCATTTGCCGTGCAATCTTAAGCAGTCGCACATTCCCCGCCTCTATGTTCCTTTCTTATTATTTTATTTCTTTCTCTTTTTTTTCATCTGAGGGATAACGCATATGCGCCTCTCGATTACAGGGTTGTCTCGCAATAAGGAACGAGTCAACAAACGTCCTTCGTTTTAGAGATTCAGTGAGGCGAATATAGCGTCTCGTAGGCCCAGAAAACAAAAATAAGGAGCAAACATTAGCCCAGATTCTCCAAGACATGCGGAGCAGCGTTCAATAAGTCTCGAGTGAGCGCATCTATAATTAAAGTTGTCTTTCGAAACATCGGGAGAACAGCGCTGCGCGAGACGACTATACACGCTATTAATATACGCAAGCATTATGTGCCACGAAGCAAGAAAAATTCAGTGCCCATCCTCCAGCGACGCTTCCACCCGACGGCAAGAAAAGTGATGGTGTGTAGGAAGGATGACGTCATCACAAGACTTGATGTGATGGCATCACGTGACACTGACGTCGATATATTTTGGACGTGTTTATAGTTGTCACAACTAGTAAGGCTGTGTTTCGCATTCAATGAACACAAAGACATAGGCCCCTCTAACCCTCGCAATCATCTACACACACTGTTGAAGGGAGGCTCACCTTTTCAGGCAAGAATAAACAAATCGAGAGACGGAAGAAAACTGGTAGGGGATAAGAAAGGGAGTAAAGGGAGAAGCAATGGAAAGAATTGTAAAGCTTAATGTAAAAGGGTAACACTCCGCCGAGTTAATGAAGTATTAAGCGCTCGTTCAAAAGCCTGCCAACTCGACCCTTGCTGTAGGACAGTACATCGATCTGTAACAGGGAGGGTTCTCTCGTTAGAACATTTATATTTATTTGCTTCATTAGAAACACCAGCTCACCGCTGCACCTTTTTCCTCCTTCGCGCCCATTCTGTTCCGCCTCTATTCGCAGTTACGCCCATATTGCTACCCTCATGTCGAACCACTGGCCAATATGTGCGAGCCGATGGACCTGCTACTAATGCAAAGAAAAGAAAAGAAGTGTTTGAGCACAAACGGCGTTCCTATCGCAGCACTCCCTAGTTGAGACCTTGACGTAGCAGTCTGTTGACTGATTACAAAATAATCGCAATATTTATCAAGTTTAACCACAACATGACACTTTCATACTACCAACTATAAAAATAGTGCCTATGACAATTAAATATAGGCTTGAAATTATTTTCGTTCTGCGAAGCATAACCATACAGGTTAATTCCTTCGTGTCTTCGCCGGTGCCTTGGAGCATTCCACAGTCGTCCATCTATTTTTATAAAAATCCTCACCCCTTTTTTCTCTATGACAGTGTTACAGTTGGAGAGTAGCTGGCATTCTGTCGCTCACTCTTCGCTGCCGAGTGTAGCTGAACGGGAAATGTTCCGAATACAACTATTAGGCCAGCGTAGCTGAGAAGACTGATTGAGATTAACAGCGCACAACGACGTTACGTTTACGTCTAACAAAATAAAAAGCTCTGTCCCAAAGGCTGCGGCAGCAGGGCCTTAATTGAGACAAATTATTGCTCAATGAAACTCTCGAATCCATTACTCCCACTCCAGCCCCGATTTATACTTCCCAATTTGGCCAGCGTTCTTCGGGAAACGGGCGAGATTAGAAAGGCTACAGGAACGTAATAACTCTTTTTTTTTGTTAAGCACACTAGTCATTAGCGAATGCCGTCTCGTCTTTCAGCCTCCTAGCTTTATCACTTTCATGTTCCATAGCATCTTGCTGACTGGCTTGTAGCTTCCTTTTAACCAGAGGCAGCCTGGTGCTCGCAAATCACTGCGAAGTCGTACAGAGCGAAATGAAGACAGATTTGGTGCAAAACGTAGCCAGCATCGTCTTTTTTTCTCTCTTCGAACTCTCTTTTTCTTCCATTTTAGTCTACTCGCGAGTTTTTCAAACTGCCAGATGAGATGAAGGAGAGTCGATACGAAACGCGTAAACTGCATGAACAAAGACGACACGTTTATTGGCATTTCTTGCATTACGTTTTATATATGCTTTATACTTATGAAGGAACATAGTAAAGGTAACTGCGACGCAGTACACAGTGAGCGCCATGTTACATTACATTAGTAAAACTGCTATAGCCGTAGACAGTCAGATGACGGACCTTTAGCGTTGCGCTATCGCATAATAATGTATAGAGAATGAGAGGGGCAAGGAAAGATGTATAGAGAGAGGTAAATGAGAACGGAAACGTAGTGAGCTCAGCCGCTGCATGAATATCCAGTTTGCTACCTTGCCCTGCGGGAGGGGTAAGGATGAGACGGACGAACATGGAGGTAGAGAGGTTAAACAATGAACATGAGCACAAAGACGCACAAGTGTCATGGTTCATGGTCGTTTGACGAGGCTGCTTGCTCGCGAAACTTCACTAGAGCCTTCGCGTCTTCCTGACGTGAATATCGTACTTTTCGCTATGCCTAGGTTGGTTTAGTGGCTATGGCACTCGGCTGCTGATTCGAGGGGATCGAATCCCGGACGTGGCGGCTGCATTTCGATGGAGGTGAAATGGTGAGACCCGTGTATACTGTGCGATGTTAGTGCACATTGAAGAGCCCCAGTTGGTCAAAAATTTCCAGAACCTTCCTCTACGGCGTCTCTCGTAATCATATGATGATTTTGGGACGAAGAACTTCAGGAATCATCAGCTTTGAAAGCTATACTGGCCAACGCCGCGTGCTGACGCTGTCACAAGAGACTGTATTTAGGATCTGCAGCAGGAACGACGACAGAGAACGAGTTCAATTGTTTCCTCTTTTTTCACATTTGTGACAAAGAGAATTTTCAGTTGTCGCGGCGACACAAGCAAAGGTGTATGCAGAAGACGCACAACGCCACAGGTAGCGCCACAAGAAAGGTTTGTCCCGGGGCTGCATAGTAAAAGGTGGAATTTGGAATGGGAAGGGCAGGTACAGTCGTTAAGCATGGGTATGCGGAAAGGCGTGCGATTTCTACACGGTCTCTGCGAGAACACGTGTGAGCGTAAAAAATTTTTTCTTCTTGACTCGATACTTGGCGGTGAGACGGGCTCCAGCACGCCTCGTTCGTGAGCATTGTTAGCTTCATTATCGTAATGTTAATTGTTGACGGTATTGCAATGGCCTGGTAGCGAATGAAATGTAAGGTCACGTGATTTCCTGCTACTATTTGACATGCTTGTCTCATTGAGAACGCCAGCTTACCTCGAGGCTGTGCGGCACAGAGCGGGTAACAGACATTGTAATATCACAGAATCTGTAAGTTTTCCCCGTTTTAGTGGCGGTTTTCGCTTAGTCTTTCAAAATGCGCAAACAAATGCAACAGATAGCTTAACACGACGTGATACTGGGCGAGATGGTGCATTTCCTTTATCAGGGTAATGTAGGCGCAGGAACAACGCTCACAGTGACAAGAGGAGACAGGACAAGCACTCACTTTCATCTACCTTTATTTGTGGCTACGCCACATATACACATACCATGTGTATATATTTGTCGGCGTAGCCACAAATAAAGGTAGATGAAAGTGAGCGCTTATCCTGTCTCCTCTTGTCACTGTGAGCGTTGTTCCTGCGCCTACATTACCCTGATAAAGGAAATGCAAAAAGTTTCGCCGCAGTCGACGCAATCCGAGAAGGTGCTTTAAACGAAATTGTAGCTTTAGTAAGGAATATCGTAGTTCCACGAGTAGCCGTCGATTCATTGTCGTAAATCTGGAGATAGTCCTTGTATTTCTCGTGCAGTATATAGAGACAGAAGATGTAGTGCTGGCAACGAAAATTCTGCTTTCTTCGGAGTCCGCTTTACTGTTAGTCAACGTTTTTGGTCGTGACAAACACTGAGGTAACGATTCGGATAACCTACGAGTCAACCCCAGCAAGAAAGCAATCACGCCAGCTTCTTGAAAACCAGGTGAGGTAGTTGGCAGGAGCACGAGGAAAATGTATAATATGCACTCTCAGCACTTCTAGGTAATCCTGAAGACGAAGGGTTTGAGCAAACGCCTATGACTGATGGCGCCATCCTACACGCATATTTCGTTCTCCCCCTTCCTGCTTCTTTCTATGTTGTATTTCGTAGGGTAGCCAACCGGATGCCTGTCTGGTTAACCTCCCTGCCTTTCTGTTTTCTTCTTTTCCTCCCCCTCCTCCAAGTAATCCAGGGCAATCGCGATGGCGCTGGCTGCTGGTTCCCAACGCGGAAGTCCGAGACAAACCTCGGGTGACTGAGGATTGAGTCCTGAGGATTTCGATTGCGCGGATTCTGATTTTTCAATGCTGGTCTGCGGGCTACAGATACGCTCTACCACACATATCCGAAAAACAACGCCCTGTCAAGACACTGGGCGTAGTGCGCCGACATAACCCACATTCTCCCTCTGTGAAATTTAAATAGTTGTGAAATGGATCTTTCGCATATATTTCGTATGAGAAGAAAATTCAACGAAAGCTTTTTATCACCTCGACCGACGATGCCTGCAAAGAATCTTTGCCTACTGGCGTAACGGACCTTCTTTCACGTTGGCAGATATGACGTACGACATCGTCGTCTTCCGCGTGAATGCGACCGAATTCACCAGATGTAACCTAAAGGTCTAGTTCACTAACTTCTGCTAATATGAAAGCCGCAACTCTTTAAAGCACCGTGCGCATTAGAGCACGTGTCATGATTGACGACCCATCACATATGTGACCAGTATACACTAATGTTTAAATGCACCTTGCAGGCGTCCCACGAAGCAACAAGGTCAACCAGGCCTAAGGCAATGAAACTGTCCCAAACGTATACTTTTGCAAATATCTTCTGCTACATCTACCACCTGCTGGTGTTAAAGGCACCGATATTTTAATAAAAGATTCTCCGCAATATACATGTAATCCTTGCGCGGTTGTCCATATTTAAGAAAGAGGTTTGAGACTATTTAGCGGTTCACCAAACATTGCTCATTGTTGAGATTCAAGTCGGACACGTGGTATACATAAACACACATGGCATACATCTGCACATACAGTTGATAAATATGTGGGCGGTAACATAAACACGGGGCCCGCATCACGGATGACCAAACCCCTCGAAAAGAACAGCGAGTTTGAAAAAAAATAATAGACAGGATATAAAGATACTGAGCCGTAAACATTGAAAGGGGCTGTTCGTCCAAACAACCTCTGCCATGCAAACACCATTCGCCCGTTTTTATCACGACCGTTGTAAAAGCGTATGCAAGCTTCAACACATAAAACCTATATCAGCACGCTAGATATGTTCATACATCACGATTTCTCACGTTATGACTGTACTTGAGAGTCGTAACAAATTATCTGGTGGGGCCATCAAAGGATCCCAAACGCTACAAAGAAACATTACATGTTCTCTCAAGTATAGAAAAAAGAATTCAGTGCTGTAATAAGGCAGCTGAATACGAACTTATGTCGGCTCTTATATGTTTGAAATGAGCATAATCGCGTTTGTAATCGTCAGCTCTCAGGAAATGGCTTACAGCAGCAGAGGCCGCCTGTCCGGCAGAATTGTTTTTATCATCTCCCAGCAGTTCTTGCTTATTGGGTATTATCGTGCTAAAAGACACACTAAAGCCCGAAACGCCATAGAAGAGAACCTTGAGTAATGTTTACTTCCTGGAGCTTATTAACCTGCGCCTGGATGCAGATGTACCAGTATTCATGATTTTTGTTCTCTTCAAGTTGCGGCCATGGAGGAAAGGAATTCAACCCGTTGCCACGTAATCAGAGCGCTGAATACGGCATGCATGAGCCACCGCCGCAGTGCGTTTTCTGGTGATGCTTTGGGGTCGTTTACACGTGAAATCATGGCTCAATGAAATGCACGATGTCTCTTCTTGGTTGCTGTGACGTATATATATGCAATACCAGCGAAACAGTTATTTATAGGAGCGTCGCTGTGCCACCAACCTCCGTCATGGCAGAACATCGTTGACTCGGTGCAACGCAAATCAAATTCAAAATTCAAATCATTTTTAATTACGAATTAAGTGTGCACGTGAAAATCTCCGTAAATTTATGGTCCCAGGAAAGTTTCCCAGGTACTGGGAAACAAAGGTAAGGAAAATACCCCGTATTTCCCCAAGAGTTTCGGAATTAGAAGCTGCGTGAATTTGTGTAGAGTAATCTTGTTAATTAGTTAATGCGGGAGAGATACGCTTCTTGCTGAAGCGCTGTTCGCTTTTTATCGACCTGGCAACTGCTATTTCTGCCATATAGGCGTTTTATTAATGCCTTCAAGGCATGAATATATAGCAGGGACTACAATCGGTATCGTTTCTTTTAAGTGAATTCTTTCAGCATGTGGAGAATTCGTTACCTTCAGAATTGCCCATGGTACTGGAACAAGAAAACATTTCTATGTATTTTTCTTAGACACAAGTGCGTGCGAAAGTGGATAGTTATAACATCGCGTAGCTATACAAGGTGTGAATAATGCGAATGACAGGAGCAAGAAACAACACCATCGAAATTGTACACAAGTTCCCCGTGGCAAAGGAGTTCGTTGCATGTTTTTAGCGAGACACTGCACAGCAACATAGGGCTTTAAAACACATAGGCACAGCGCTATTTTCAGCCACTGAAAAACGTGCTGCAAAATGACAGGTATAACCGGCACCTCGAATGGTACGCACACACAAGTAGTGATATGGCAGTGCATGCCCATAACCGCCTGCGAACCGTCTGTGAACATCGTCTCGCACATAATTAAGATCTTGTTCGTAAGCTTCCCTTATTCACCGTGGTTTCAGCGTGCCTGCACGATGTTGCCCCTAGCACTGGTGCCATTTTCGAGCTCGTATATCTAAACCTGTTTTTTTCGGTTGTCGCACTTCGAGCAATCCTTCTATAGCCAACTTTTCCACTGACACCTTTTTTCTAATATGACGGTTGGTGTTGGTAATACGCAGCGTGTATCCTTGCTGAACAACGAGCGCTCTTGGGTCAATGATGCAGTTCACAAAAACGGTTTTATGATCGACCTGATAAGCAAGATCATGGCACTCGTGAAGGATGCTTCGGCCATGCGCTTCATCTTGAAGAGATCTTGAGCAGCAAATTCGTAGGAACTTCAATCTCGCGTTTAACACTTTCACCCTGAATACGGTCACCTGTCCAATATATATATATATATATATATATATATATATATATATATATATATATATGAAGCGTCACCTTCGAGAGGTTTGTGAAAGAAATTCGCGGAACTAAATGAAAAGACACAGCTGAATTGAAGAGTAAAAAAAAAAACGAGATACGTTGTGCCAAAGGCAGAAATGTATGGACAGCCTAAAGTGCAACGGAAAGCTGCATGCGACGCTGCGAGATGCAATTCGTCGTCCGCATTATACTCTCACGTGCGGTATACCGAAATAGATCGAAAAGGGAACTTGAATCTTTCCCCTCTTCAGCGAGGAAACGTCAAGAAAATAGAAGACGTCGCTGCTACAACAAGAGCGATGCCAAATATGGCACACACAAAGAATGTGCACTTCAGGCATTTTTTTTTTTTCGCTTGTTCGGAAAAGAGCCCGCATTCAAGAACGTCGCCGAGTTTGAAATGTGGGCGGATGTATACGAACCGGGCGGGAAGAAACAGAAATGAGAGCGTTGGCGTGCGCTTCACCTTTCCGGAAAACGCGTATCTCTACCTGCGCGAATGGAGAGCGCCCGGTATACAGATGCGGCCCACGCAGATTCTCTTCGAGAATGCTGAAATTTCTCACACATCCTTTCACAGAATGAAAGGCCGGCGAAACCATAGCGAGGAACTTGGAGTGCGTTCCTTTGCGTGGGATAGGACGCGGAAGATTCGGCAGATATTGAAGATGGAATGCGCCTCGCTACTTCTTTTTTTTTTTCGACATTTCGTGTTCTTCGCAAAATCTTGCCGACACAACCAAACAGGTGCTCTTTTTTATTTTTTTTAAATGTTATATTCTAGTTAACCTCCCTGCTTTTCACACAACTCTCATCTCTCTCTTTAAACGGCACTTTCATAGTTGCGCAAACCAATATACAATACCACGGAACAGCATCTTTAACAAGAGGAGACAACCCTTTATATACACTATTTTTCATAGCCAGTAAACTTAGCTTCTTAAACGCATGTGCTGCTACCTACGGGCGTCGCTTGTAGAAAAGCGTGTATGTCCGTCCCTTTCAGTTTAAAAATAGAATTTATACTCGTTCCTACGACTCTGCCTAAGGAAGGTGCTGCTATCAGTCCTATTGATACAGATCAGGAATGCTGCACTACAACAACAAAACAGTGAGAGACCAATACACTTCATGACCACGAACGCTACCGATATAAAACCAGCTTTTTTTTTTATTTAGACAAAGAATGAAGAACGACGCGTTGGTTGAGATATTACGTATAAGTGTCCTTATCTGGAAGTGTTGGAGCTCAGTGTCGCTTAATTACTCATTTATTTAATTACTTAAATATTTATTTATCTAGTCAGTCAGTCAGTCAGTAGTTAGTTAGTTAGTTAGTTAGTTAGTTAGTTAGTTAGTTAGTTAGTTAGTTAGTTAGTTAGTTAGTTAGTTAGTTAGTTAGTTAGTTTTGAAATAACAACGTCAACATATCACCTAGCTACCTTTGTTGACTCGTGGGGAGAAATTCACACCTTGTGTGAACACGTCGAGCGCAGAATATAAGCTTAGTGAAGTATCCGGAAATGCAACGGCTTATTTTAGAAAAGGTAAACACTTTCTATGTTCCTAGTGGGTAGTGTTAAAGGGTTATGACGGCAATGAATGGAGGTGTTACACCAACGGCTACCACATGTTACTCGTGCTTACATGGGTCTGCACGAGAACGGGTATGAAAGAGAATAAAGAGAGTTAGGATGACACTTCAAGAAGGTTACGTAGGGCAGCTGCGCAATCTAAATCCGAATGCTAGCACGTTCATCCAGCTTACGCTGTCACTGTCCTGCGGTTCCGCGCAAGCCTGGCAATTTTTTTAAATGAGAACCGCATTTCGCTATATATCATAAAGGTTACTCCACCTTGCGGGTACAGGAAATTGTTTTATTGATGTAAAAATAAATGAAGGAGTTGTCGCCATTTTTGGCGACGGCTTCCCCTTTTCGCTTAAACACTGCGACATAATTGTAATAAAAAATCCACAGCATATCCACGGAGTGAATGATGATTAGTGGGCGAAGCTCCGGACGTTCATCGTAGATCGTGCCAGGTTCCGGATTACTTTAGTTAACGCGTACGCTACGAATCCTTATGGTTCTACTACGCACAAGTGAAATCTCCCACCGGCACTTCATTGCAAGTCAAGATCCAGTGCCTATATATATATATATACGCTGCCGGCGCCAACGTTGTCTCTCGCGGGTGAGGGCGCGTTCTCCTTCTTTGCGGGATGGTAGAGCGTTCATCGAAGAAAGAGCGTTTCCATAGTCAACGCGCGCCTTTCGCTCTCTCTCTCTCTCTCTCTCTCACAAGACAGCAGATGGAAGAAGAGCTCGCGCGCCGGGAGGCACGCGCCGAGGGCGAGCGCGAGCCTCCCGGCGGCGCGAGGTGGATGATGATGATGATTGTGGTTCGGTTAGGGAAGGACGCTAATTTCTGCAGCCCATGTAGGGAGCACGGCTAAGCGTCCATGGGTGTGGGGGAAAGGGAGTGAAAGAGATAGAGAGAAAGACCGTAGTGGGGGGCTCCGGAAATTTAGACCACCTGGGGTTCTTTAACGTGCACTGACATCGCACAGTACACGGGCCTCTGGCATTTTCGCCTCCATCGAAAATGCGACCGCCGCGGCCGGGATCGAACCCGCGTTTTTTGGGTGGCAGCCGAGTACCGTAACCACCACACCACCGCGCTACATACATACTACTACAGTGGAGGGAACGACCCACACCCTAAGGAGCTTCGCCCCTAAAATAAATCATAAATAAAAATGTAACTATAAACTAGTCCGTGCTGTTTTAAAGGAGTTCGTTCGCGTCTCACACACACTAACAGTACACAGAGTCCAGTCAGGTACGGGACATCTTTACTTAGTCCCTCATGCATTCAGCCTTGACCAGATGCTTGGTCATTTTCACAACGTTGACCAAGGTTAGTCGAGTCGCAGTTCGGTCGAATGCGGGTGCAGATAAGTATACTTAGGAAACACTTCGCGAAGGAGGATGGAAATGGTTGAAGAGGGGGATGGAGGATGGAAGTGGTTGATGGAAGTGTTTGAAGGAGGATGGAGGAGGAGGAGGAGAAAGGATTAGGAAAGGCAGGGAGGTTAACCTGGGCTGAGCCCGGTAGGCTACCCTGCACTGGGAAAGCGGGAGAGGGAGGGAAAGCTCTGGAAGATAGAGAGAGAGAGCAAAAGAAAATAAAACAATGGCGAACAAAAAATATTGCAGTGTCGCTAACGTTATAAAAGTTCTTTGTTCATATTCCGAGACGTTAAGTGAGCCTAGGAGGAGAATGGAAGTGGTTGAAACATACCATAGGCACATGCATTATAGTATACCAAACGGTAGGAAAGAAAAATGAAGGTGAGAAGATGGGGAAATTCGGATCGGGAGAGGAGAAAACATGGCAAAATCTTGTAAAGTTATAATATAGCAAGGGGTATGAAAAGGAAGTCAGGGTGCAGAAAATGGAAATTATGAGTGTAAGGCGACCACCTCCTCTGCCACCTCAGTTTTCGGACCACTAATGCGGAGCTGACCCCCCCCCCCCTTCTATTTTTTAATTTTTACGGATGTTGGCTTTATGGTATCCTTGCAGTTTTGTATTTCCCTGCGCGTCCGACAGCTTACTCTATCTAGGCACCATTTTATTAAGGGTGCATAAGTATAAAGCCACAGTGCATTTTTTCTCGCATGCATTTCCGGTTATCACTTTTCTGTGTGGAAATAAGGTTAAGGCGTGAATGAAGTTCGCTGAGACTCATCCTATATGCGAGAGTGATGCGCCTTTTTTTTTCAATCTTACAGTGGCAATCTCAAAAATATCCCTGTTTTTAATTGTATGCTACCAAAAATAAGCACAATAACACCTCGACGAACCATGATTGCAGGATAAATTATTATGAAAGGTCAAGTTGTTTAGCGTGTTGGAAGCGCTCTCGCGAAACCGTCGCTCGTAAGCCATGGATTCGCATGTAAATTGCCAACGAATGAAAAGAACCACTGCAGAACCAGGCCGCTAGGATATAATTGAACTCATAGAACGTGGGTTAAATAACAGGAAACACTGCACTGAAGTCGCGATGCATATCAAAGCAGTCTCGGTGGCATCTATGACAAAGCACGAGGCATTCATGCATGCCATGGAGCCACGACGTGCTCGTGCCGCTAGCCGCGTCGATGACGCGTTCGGGAGTTGAATAAATTATGCTGCAAACTCGACGACAAAACTTTGGGGCCGTGAGCCGTAACTGAACCGTGAAACTTCTCGCCCTAACTGAACTCCTCTCAAACTTACCCCGCTCTTCACTTTCTTCACACTGAAAAGACGCCGCATATATGAAGCCAAAGATACGGCAACGATATGCCGTGGCCGCTTCGTATTAAAACAACTACTATTTTATTTTTTTTTCGAGCACACAACAAAAAGAACGTAGCGAGAATCAAAGAAAGAAACGCGACAAAATGAGGCGCCATTGTTATGCTAAACGTGTAGGGTTACGCCATGGCAGTCTTCTGGAAGCTGCAGAAGCGATCGCAGCGTCTGACCTCTGACTTGCATAGGAAAAGTTCTCTAGGCTTCGCATGCTAATGCTGTTGAGCAAGAAAGCTTTGGAATTGCTAATACTGAGGCCTTTCGGAGCAACCAAGGAAGAATGAAGCTACACGTGCGAAAGTTCCCTACCTATTCTTGGTTGCCTTCGTGAAGTTTCAAGGCCTCTCACTGCCGCTCGGCTGAACTTTTCGCGGCAGCACTCAAATTCACGTCTGAAAAGTGTGAAGATGAAGTATCCACTGTGAAGATTCTATAACAGTTCTATTGTTAAACGTTTTCTACCACTTACTGGAAACAAAAAAGGAAGGCGTGCAGCAGATTGACCAAAAGCAAAGGGGACGGCGAAATGCACCACATTGTTTGCAGTCCTTCAGACCTTGGTTTTCTACTTTCACCTTAGCGGCTGCGATGTTTTAACGAGAGAGCCTTATAAGGAGCTCGCATCGCAGAAGATCCGGCGACAGTGTCGGCGTCCCTGGCTGAAAAAGTGAACCCGGGCCAACGGACCACTCATGCCCCCTGCCATGGTGCAGGTGGGTCTGAAAAAAAAAATTACAGCATATCCACGGAGTGAATGATGATGAGTGGGCGAAGCTCGGGAGGTTCATCGTAGATCGTGCCGAGTTCCGGATTAATTTAGTTAACGCGAACGCTACGAATCCTCATGGTTCAACTATGCACAAGCGAAATCTCCCACCGGCACTTCATTGGAAGTCAAGATCCAGTGCCTATATATATATATATATATATATATATATATATATATATATATATATATATATATATATAGTCTGTCTCTCTCTCTCTCTCTCACACAAGACAGCAGAGGCACGCGCCGAGAGAGAGAGAGGCACGCGCCGGGAAGCACGCGCCGAGGGCGAGCGCGTGCCTCCCGGCACGCGGGTTACGCCTGACGACTAACGCGTGACATGGTTAGACTAAGAGGAGCTTCGCCCCTAAATACTGAATTTTAGGGGCGAAGCTCCTTAGGGTGTGGGTCGTTCCCTCCTCGGTAGTAGTATGTATGTAGCCACCTCGCGCCGCCGGGAGGCTCGCGCTCGCCCTCGGCGCGTGCCTCCCGGCGCGCGAGCTCTCTCACTCTTCCATCTGCTGTCTTGTGTGAGAGAGAGAGAGAGAGCGAAAGGCGCGCGTTGACTACGGAAACGCGCGCCTTTCAACAAACAAACAAACCTAAATTGTATTCCAAAGAAGCCAGAGACTTAACACGGAGAGCTTCAGAACGTTTGATGGAGCGAATTTCGCGAGAAAGCGGAAAAAAAGGCATCGGCCTTGTGACGTCGTTATGGGTTCCGAAATCGCGGCGCGAATTTCAACACTAACATCTTTGAAATGCATTTGCTATTTTCCTATTGGATATGAAATGTTGAAATTAACGACAGTCGAGCTTCCGAAATATAGGTTATCAATCCGAACCACTTCAGCGTTTCATTTTATTGTCTCTTTAAATAGCGGCAAATTTCAGCGGTGCAAGTCCGGCAATTCCAACAATGCGAACACGCACGTCCAACGATGACGTCCCGGTCTTTTTAAGAGCAAGCACTTGTAACAGGAGTGCCTGTTGGGTACTCCTTGATGAAATCCCATAAGATATGTAAACACACAACACGCATCTCTCGTCTTTTCGTATAGTAGTGGCAGTGAGAATTAACTACACTAAGACTTTCACAACATATCCTTCAAAATTATCTAGCCTGCGCAGCCGTGCCAAGGCGCCTGTCTAACGAAGCCGGACGCGCACTTTACAATTACGATCAAGCGTTCAGATTTCACGATGTGCGGTGGTCTCCGGCAATAACGTCCAGCCCGAGCCGGAAATATCTTTAGAGGCAGTCGAAACGGGAACAGCCTACTCAATATCGACGTAAAATTGCACTGCCTCCTTTACTGTTTTGTACTTCGCCTGGTGCGATAGAAATACACCGCCTGCTCTGATGGCGTCATCATAACCGCAGACATCACAGCACTTGTGAAACTGGAGGAAGCGAGACATTTATTCGCATTCTTAGCTTCACGACATGCACTACCACAGCTCGCGTGTGTGCTTATGTAAAAGGGGGAGGGGGCCTATGCTGAAGCATATACATCATTATAATTTTATACCCCATTTGTTGGTCCGCCGCGGTGATGTAGTGGTTATGGTGCTCGGCTGCCACCCAAAATGCGCGGGTTCGATCCCGGCCGCGGCGGTCGCATTTTCGATGGAGGCGAAATGTTGGAGCCCGTGTACTGTGCGATGTCAGTGCTCGTTAAAGAACCCCAGGTGGTCTAAATTTCCGGAGCCCTCCACTACGGCCTTTCTCTCCTCTCAATCTCTTTCACTCTCCCTTTCTCCCACCCCCACAGACGCTTAGCCGTGCTCCCTACATGGGCTGCAGAAATTAGCATCCTTTCCTAACCGAACCACAACCATCATCATGATAATTTAGTGAGGGGTGCAATGCTACAGAAAAATCGCCAACAGTGTGAGTCTAACGGCATTGCGAGTGTGCAAAATAAAACACGTGCAATTACATGCGCTGAAAGCAATAGTACTTGAGCTTTAAAAGCAGGCGTAAATAAACTTTCTGGTTTCAGTCTTCGAGGCGGCTGAATAAAATAGGTGAAGCGATAAACTTAAAGGAATATCCGTTAGGCTTGCGCATGAAGGCCGTTTAAGGAGAGGTAACGGTGCGTGTCGTACTCTAGGAGAAACGATTTCCCATTTCCCGGCAATTTACGGCGGCGATATAGCGCGGCTCTTAGATCCTTCGCTGAAGACGGATTTCGAGGCCAATCGTTTATAACTTCTTCCCTACACTTCGAATTTCGCAATCCCCTTGCGCTAGGAGAGTTTCTCCGTAAATCGATTTTTTATCTGTATACGGCTTGAGTTCGCGCGTTAACACGTAAAGCTATCCGACCAGTGCTATAAGGAGGCAGAACCAATTGATGTTGACTCAACTCCTGTATACTTAGAAAAATCGCGCGCACTTAACCGCTATGGCCGTTGCTCCTACGAGGCACGTGTACTGTATGCTGGTGCGGTTTTGGCCTTTAAAACTACAATGAAGCTCCTCTAACAAAGAGATCCGGTTATGTACGGTATCATTTGATGTTTTAACGACGGGAGCTGTTCACCGTCCAGACTGTGCCGCGCGTCGTACGTGGTAGTGCTTGATCGTGCAGGTGGGAAAACTGGAGCCGCTTTTGCCCTCGAAGCACTACCCAGTGCCGTGATTGACCCACACTTGCCCTCGGCCCATTACTACGTCACAGTGACTACGCGAAGGCCAGCGTGCTGTAAAGTATAATAGCAAAAGGTTAAGCTCGTAGTTGATGGTTCGATTTCCGCAGCCGGGGTGATAACGCTTCACACCCTTGCCAGTTACGTCACGGTTAACGATTAAAGAACAGCTTCGGTGTTCCGAGAATTTTCACGGGGTGGAACTGGATGATATATGTCATATCTTTTATTTGCAATTGAGTCGCCGCCCTCTTTCAGGCATTTCCTTTCTCAATTCGTGGCCTACTCGAGAAACAGCCCAAAAGCCTTTTGTGGCACAAGAAAGCCCAGAACAACGATTGTCGAAATCACATTTCAGTTTAGCTATTGGATAGCTTCGCACAAAGTTGAACGACGATACTTCATGAACTACGCGCTAAATGCACACTCACAGGGAAGGAACACATACGGGCAAGGACGTGTGCCTTGTCCTTGTCCGCGTGCGTTATTTCTTTGTGAGTGTGTGTATTTAGCGCATATCATAAAGTATAGTGCCAGTACTCGATGAAAGGACATGAGGCGAGTTCTTGATGAAGAGTGACGTCAAACTTGGTAGCATAGAAAAGCTGTAAATTACGTAGAAGTGTACCAGTAGTATGCAAAGCGCAGAACAGGCATATAAGTCGTCCGTTTCACAATGAACTATCGTATATCGAGTGACCAAATATCTTTAGTACGTATATAATTAATTAATAAAACTACTCCTCAATAGTATAGTTGTTCCCAGTCCTGAAAACAAACGAATCATTACATGTATTCATAGGCTACGGAGCATCCTTTAATCTCACATTTTTCATGCGCAAGTGATCATTCCAGACATCTGAGTTTCGCAAGAAAAGGCTAGAAATACATCTGAGGTAAAGGAGAAAAAAGGAAAGTTGAGTTCATCAATTTTGTTGCAAGTTGTTTATAATGAAGCTCTTGCGCACACAACACGAAGCCACAACGAAGAAATACACAAGGACTTCGTTGTGGCTTCGTGTTGTGTGCGCGAAAGTTTCATTATGTAGCCAAACCAACTAGCCCGCCTTTCCGTTTTAATGAAATTGTTTATCGCAATAAAAAAGGTGGCCAGAGCCTTGAAGGATGTTCTTGGGTGGCCGGCTTCAGTTAATACGTGTCAAGAGACACGGCCGTATCTCAACATCACTGCACGCTGAAAATAATAAGCTTAAAAAAATTTCGCACGCTTATAATAAGAGACTACGCGTACAGTTACGCGCTTTACTCGTATATCGTGTAAGATGAATCATGAAAGCGTAATATTTTAACCATGCAGATGGTGTAGCATGATTAACTTTATTTAGGTCCTGAGCAATCGGTCTGGGACTGATGCGCGCCGCTCCAACGTCGGGACAGAGAGTCCTGGTCCCTCTGACACTACACGAACCCTCTGGACAGGGTGTCAAGCTTAGTCTTCCATAGCTTTGTTTAAAGTTACCTCGAAAGAGCTCAAGTTGCTTCAGGAACACATAAAACACCTGTATATTTCTAGGAACCTTGAGAGCAACTAGGAGCCTCTGTTGTACAACAAACGTGGTTCATCTGCTGCTTTAGAGTTCTTGGGTGGCCGCTTGGTGGGGCTTGGTCGGCTCAACACCAGCATGCCCACAGTTGGACCGAGTATTGCTAGGCTGTTCGATACGTACACATGACGTCGAAAGAAGTCTTATCTCCACAACAGTAGTTACAGTGCATATGAGATAAAGTAAAACGCGTACTTGGTACGCAACAATAACCACCTGGAATTTTTTATATATGTAATGTTGCTTTAGAAAACTTTTTGAAAAGTAGACAATGCATAATGGCGATTCCAGTTCAGCTACCTCAAGATAAAATGATAAAATAAGCATCGAGACAGTAAGGCGAAGACGTGTGCACGTGATACAAAAAAGGCCTAATTTAAAAGAAGCAACGCTTACTCTGTACAAAAGAAAAATTACTGAGACAAAGGAAGCGAATAATCCAGAACAACGGTTCAGTGTTGCTGGTGCACTGGCTTTTGGCGTGCTTGTCCCTGTTCTTAATAATACCCTAGAGGAAAATTATAACTACTAACTGTCAAGAAAATTATTAACAACATAGCGTCCGCTTTGACCTTGCAATACACGCCGTGGTATAGATTAGCAAGTAGGGTGAAGCTTGGGCTTGATAAGCTTGAGTGAAGCAAGTAGGGTGAAGCCTAGAGCTTGATAAGCTTGAGCGGACGAGCTTGACTCCCGGCCACCGCGGCTACATTTAGATGGAGACGAGACCAAGAACACTCGTGCATCTAGGTTTATGCGCAAGTTAAATAATCCAGGGTGGGCGAACTTTATCCATGGTGCCCCAATACGCCGTGCCTCATGTTCATATCTTGGTCTTGGAACATAAAGTCCTAGCAAATATTATTGATCTTTAGGGCGTAATGTGTTATGGGCTCATTACAATGGCCGATTACAGTGGCAATGCTCTCGGCCACCGCAACTCCGGTGTCCGTAACCGCTTTCGCTAACATTGAGAAAAAAAAATAAGAACTCTCAGTTCTGCGTCAAGGACACAGCGCAGTTCTGCGTGCTCTTTCATTCTTCTCTTTCGGTATTCTTCAATTCTGCTTCACCTCCTCCACTCTTTTTCTCTCTTCCATTGTCTTCTTTGTCCGCTTTCTCCCCTTCATCGTCGTTGTCGCCTTTCTCTACATCGTTTTCTTATTCGTCGAATTCTCCATCGTCATCCCCTTCTTCCGCTTCTTCTTCGTCGTCGTCTCCTTCCTCTCCTTCGTCGTCGTCTCTTGCCGCAAGAAAAAGAAAAAAAAATTTGCGAGTCCAAAATTAATTTAATACGACGGTGGTCAAAAGTGCGCCAAACGGTGTTGCCACTCGAGCTATCAGATGAAACTGGAATTTTGCCTCACATAATTTTCATTGAGTAGAAATTACGATGCTAATGTTGCTTATTGCGTCATTCTTTCGAAATAAGTAAGCGACAAATAGAAGTCTAGCTTCATTCATATAACCAGGTTTCATTTTGTCTACCGCTTGTCTCTGCAGTCATTTTGTGTATCTCTAAACGATATCCTGCTTCTTTCTAATAAGCATGTATTACCACAGTTACCTGTGTCCAACGACGGTGTTTTATCGATCTCTTCTCTGCATTTTTTCTACGAAGTGAAGAACGTTTATCATAAATAAAGGTGTTGGGGAAGCAGGTGGGTGGGGCTCCTTGCCCAGACCTCCATTTCCCTCAGCAACTCGTCGTGCCTGGTCGAGGAGCGCCTCTTTAAGCTCCTTTTCTTCGCTGGTGAGCCAGGTGCCCCACAGCTCCTTAAGAATTTTCGTGCCGAAATCTGAGGCGTATTTACTCTAGTTGGCCTGTGCTTGCATTCCCACGTAATATGGGCGAGAGTTGGCTCTCCTCCGCACCACAAGCAAGTGCCGAGTACATTTCACGTATATTATAACGTACCGCACGCTCGAGGTGAGCCCTAGTGGCAGGGAGAAGGATGCACTATAGACTGCTGGCGGTAGTACACAGGAAATTAGAACTACTTAATTACAATGGCTTGCTTATACCGACTGGCTGCTGCTTCTACCCCAATTCACTACAAGTTGTTTTAAATAGTAAAGAAAACCAATACAAATAATAAACAAGCGATTTTTATAACTCGACCACATGAGAACATACATTACACGGCAGGGCAGCCAACGTCACATCGCTGTAGTTTCATTCGAGAACCATGCCGCCGCTTGAAACGTCAAAAGGAGACTTCACTTAGAAGTTCCTTTGAGTATCGTAAAAGGCTCTCTCTTCATTTCACAGAAAAGAGTAACACTTCCTATGGAGAAATAATTCGTTCGCAGAAGCCTTCGTACTGCTTCAGACGTAGTGCGTTCTTTCTTTGAGCGGCGCCCCTCTTAAAGCAAGCGTATGTTGATGCACTCTAGCTGGTGTTGTATCCAAGCGGCACTAAAAAAACGCAGACATTGTCAGCGACATTCATTCCCTCGCACTAGTGACCGAGCACGCTGACTATACTACATGTAGAAGGCTTCGCAGCAAGATGTGTCCATAGATACCTGCAACCATTATAAAAATGCGAAAATGTAGCTGATAAGCGAATAAGATAATACGCAGGGTGAGCCTTAAAGCTTGCAAGTACATTAATTTGTGTGTTTCTTTTCTATCTCGCTATACACACAAGTCCATGCACCTTCGGAGCTGTGAAGCGGCGACGATAACGTCTATAGTATGACGACAAGGTACGAAACAACTTAGTCGCTGACAGTGCACAGCTCCCGGGAGCGAACTCGCCGGAAGGAAGCGAAATTTCAACCGCTCGCCGCTGTCATGGTGGGAGATGAAGACAAAATGGAACTACGAAATCATAGTGTCCCTGCTTTCTGCTTCTGGAAGCTGCCGCCACTGTCGCGCGCCTTACCCTGACACTCGAACAAAGACGTCCACTTTGATAAATGTAGCTCAGGATCGTTGGCGATGCTTCCACGATCGAAGCCTCGGTTCCGCCGTACGGTCAATTTCCTCTACCTGTCTCCCAGCTTTCATTATCTTGCTTCTTCATGTGTTTGTTATATTCAAGTTGCGACAGAAACCACCTTAAATGATGAGTGTCAGAGTTTACGCATGTAGAGCTGAGGATAATACAGGGCCGTTAATTACCTTCCACTCCATTGCTACTTGGTACACTCATAACGTCAAAGCATGAGAATATGAACACTTAAAGAAGCGCTGCGACACTCTTTAACCTAACAAGAAAGCACCCCCCATCAGTGGTAGAGGCTCCTGCAAACATGTTATCCAAATGTTATTGAACTGAACGCATCAGGGAATGCGCAGTTTGGTTTGAAAAGAAATGTCTTGCCCGCTTGTCTTTCAACAAATCGCAATAGTAGGCGGACACGGACAACGTTGGAGGAGAAAGAACTATACCAGTTGCTGATCGTGGACGCAGTTACCGTGGGCGCCGTGAGGCGGCGCAACCTCCCCGCAGCGGTATTGGAGCGTTTTAGTACAGCGTAAGCTGCTCTCTGCTGAACGCTAAAATTTAGCGGGGTCAGACGGCGCGTGCGCAGCACGCTATTCCAGTTTTGCGTTTAGCGCTCGCTCCCTATTTTTCGAATTTCGCGGAGACGCAACTTGCTCGCTAACTTTGTTTAACGTGGAAAACATGGCGGTTCCCTCGAAGTGACGACTGCCCGCTTCGCATCTGCCGTCCCGTCTTGCTGCCTTGTGGGACTAGCCGATTAACAATAAGTAGTGCTGCCGATTTGAGCTTCGGGTATTCTTGCTTCGGTAATGGGCTACGGATAGTAGGAGTGTTTGCAATGTCGATTTTTGGTTTCGCGCACTGCATATGAATAGCAAAAGCGTCACTGGAGGCGTCAATGGACACGCATGTATAGTCACTATACATGCGTGTCCCGCAGCACTGGCGATGACATTGTCATCTCATGTGATCGCGCAAAAGAAACATAGAAGTCAAACAGGCCACAGAGGCTCTTTCCAAGGCTTCTCATCGATGCAAACGGTTAGTGTTGTTTTTGAACCGCTCAGTTTGCTGCTTTGACTATTTGCACATAGGTGACGCAGCGAAGTTCTGCGCTTTGCGGCGGATTGATGTCTTTACGCAACACTAAAACGACGTCAAATAGCGCTCCACAATAATTTAGCTGCGTAATCCACTAACGCTAACGTAAGCATTTTACGCAATACTAAATCTCACTATTGGTGGCGCAAGTGTCGTTATTGCGGAAGAGCTAGCGCGTTCAAAGAATAAAGAGAACAGAAAGTGTTCAAGGTCACGACTATGAGGCTCGCTGGCGTCGCTCATTGTCCCTTCAGCACCCCCTTCTCTGTGTACTTTCCAGCGCGCTCGCCAGGAGGCGAGGAGAGTACAACCGGACACGCGTCTAGTTGAACTCCCTGCTTTTCTTTCCTCCTCCTCCTCTTCTTCCTCATGTGTACCAATCCGCAAGTGCGCATGCAGCACACGATGCATTTATGTAGTTAAGAAGAGGCGATATCTGGCTATACAATTTTTCTGTGCGAAATCTCGACACCATAACTTCATCTTAGGCGGATATGGAACACGTACTTGAGAAAAAATTATACGGTTTCAGGAAACCAGCTGCCCTGTAAACAGCTCAGAGCATCACTTGTAGGACCCTACTTGAACATAAATGACGCTAGGATGTAGCCCATTTTTCTTGGTACACTTAAGAATACACTAACAATTTACTGCTATTGTGATTATAGTTGCGCCTTTAATACATACGAGAAGATCGCCACCGACCGGGCTGCCCACGTCATGGAGCTTCACGAACTCATGAACGTGTAGTGCAGTGGGGTCGTGCGGGGACCCGAAGATCCCTTGGTCAATAAAGTTCTTTCTCTCTCTCTGGGTACAGGATGCGCCAAAGGTATCACTGCGAGGGCAAAATAATATCATCATCATCATCAGCCTATTTTAGGTCCACTGCAGGACGAAGGCCTCTCCCAACGATTTCCAATCATACCTATATTGAGCGAGTTGGTTCCACTGTATGCCCGCAAACTTTTCCATTTCATTGCTCCATTTAACATTTTGCCTGCCGCTGTTGCGTTTTCCCTCTCTTGGTTTCCATTCCGTCGCTCTTACTGTCCGTCTGTTATCTTTCCTCCTCATGACATGTCCTGCACACGTCCACTTCTTTCTTTTAATTGATATAATAATATCAGCTACTCCTGTCTGTTCCCTGATCCATAGCGCTCGTTTTTTATCTCTTAGCGTTACAGCTATCATTTTCTTTCCATTGCACGTTGCGTGCTCCTTAGTTTCATCTCTAGTTTATTCGTTATCCTCCACGTTTCTGACAAAATGATATACAGGAAAGAAAAGCTTCAGAGGGCGTTACGAGTTCATCCACATATTATAAATAGTGTAGTCCAGCGCCGTGAATTAAAGGCTCCCATTCTTATGCGACTTCAGCGCACTGGGCAAACACAAATCTACGTACTCGACAACCGGAAGATCTGTAGTGCTTCGGGTCTCTTGCCCAACTACAATAAGCCAAACGGGAGGCCGAGCCGCCACAGTGACGGCAAACAGACGAGCCCCCGAAATGAGAGGAACCCAAACACAATTAGGGAGCCACGACGCTAGCCTGTCCCGGACTCTGAGTGCTCACAAATGAGCTCGCTATTTGCATACTCCGCTGCTAAGCAGGTTAGAGGAAGAACCGTAGAACAAGTGACTACGAAGCACGGCCAGCGCATGCGCACTGACAGGTTCGAGCTGGATCCCGAAAAGTATAAATGGGAGAGAAAAAAAATGAAGTACGGGCATTTCACTGGAAAACTTATCCGGCTTTCTATAGCCATCACTGGAATCGCGAGAACGCGAGAAGCAAGTCAGGCTGCTGGTGACCGGCTCCGGCGATCTTCCATCATACTTCGCTTCATACGAATATTCTTGGTAATGAACAGAGGTAGTCAATGCAGAGAGGCCCAAGTGACCCGTTGAAACGGAACTAAGGGCATGATCAAGAAAGGCAGAGGGAATAAAGTTCTTTCTGTCGGCAGGACAAAAGTGTTTGCGAACCTGTGACAAATGAACAGTGCGGATGGCCCCCTCATTAAGTGCACACTGAACTCCATGAACCGGTGTGCGAGACATCGAGTGCTGCCAGTCAAGCGGACGCAATTTGCCTAAGGGAATTTCCAGACCGCTGGACTTGTCACTGCTCCACATGTGCGATAATTGATGCGCGTGCATTGGGTTGTTCGTTTAAATACGTTAGGTTAAGGCATACAACAGTGTTCTAGACTATGTTTGTGTTATCGATATACTGTTGCTTTAAACCAAACTCCCTTATAAGGTACGTTAAGCGTTCGCCAATTTCCTGAAACAAATTTATGGAAGTGTGCAGTGAAAGGATTGCTGGATACGTACGCAAGTGTTTTGTGTCAAAACTGGTAGGGCCCTGCAATCGGCTTGTTTGTTGATACTAGGAGCGGTTACAGTTCTTAAGCCAAGGCCATCGGCTAGTAAATCTAAGTCCATGTGGTCTGCTTAAGACTCGATACCGCTGGACAACCAAAGAAATACTAGCTGTTTAATATAACGAAGATTCGCTAATAAGCATTAACCGTGTTCAGGTAGTTCACTTACGTGATAGGCGACGAAGCATGTCCTCATCTGGAAAAGCAAGTGTATGTCATAATATCAACGTCGAGTAACTTCTTTGATGCTAGCAACCTTTCGCAATAATTAAGATAGTTAAGCTATTCACTTGAAATATATTTACCTATTGTCAACTTCCATAGCAATTGTATCTTTTTGAGGAATGATAATGTGTCTTCATGTTTCTTCGACTCGCTTTCTGATGACGCGGAAACGTAAACGTGTAAATGGTGACTGCGCTCTACATTCTTCCTGATTTAGCATCTAGACAGAATATCGCCAAGGTGACTATACTCCATGTAATCGCTTATCGTGTCATTCTCTTCAAATAGACGTTTGTTCACTAAAGTGCAGAGACGCCGCCGTGTACCAGAGTGTTGCCAACGGCAAAGCTAATAATTTCCGGCGTTTTACGTCCCGAAACCACGATTTGATTATGAGAGACGCCGTAGTGGAAGGCTCCGGAAATTTCAATCACCCGGGGTTCTTTAAAGGGACCCTGAAACGGTTTTGACGATTTTGTGCAAACATGGTGATCCGCTAGAGCGAGTCATTAGGGTCATTAGAGGACAGATTTCAGCGCTCTGCATAAAGTGTGTGATATGCAATAAGGTTTTGAACACGCGCATCGCAAAGGATCGCAGCGGCTCACCAAAAGGCGTTTTCAAACACCCCGTCCATCGAACGATGGATGGGGAGGCCGCTGATTGGCCCCTAACCAGTGACGTGTACGTAACTTTCCCAACCTTACTGCGAACAACGTGCTTCTACAACGGGCTCCTTCGTTTCAGCCAACGGTATCGTCGCGGCATCTGGAGGAGTACACTACGAGTCGCCGGCGCTCTATTACAGAGGCTACCACTGCCGAGGCGGGCGACCTCAGTAAAGATATCGCGGCGCTATGTCGCTACGGAGGGCTCGGCAGAACGGCTGACGCGGGAGGCACAGTCGTCGCTAGCGCGCACTCGGCAATTGACCGAGTTGAGGAACAGCAGTGGTAAAGAGGAAGGCGACAGAAATAAGTCCATAGCTGCCTTAGCGCATGGTACTTCGCCTTATTTATAGTATCAATGACTTCACAATTGTATTGCCTGATCAGTGACGCAATGTCAAAAAATAAAAAAAAACGTTTGAGGGACCCTGTACCCTGCACTGACAACATTTAGCCACCAACAAAATGCGGCTGCCGTGGCCGGTATTCGATCCCGCGACCTTCGGATCAGCAGCCGAATCCCATAGCCCCTAGATCACATACGTTTATCCTAATCGCTAACAGTTCCGAAACACTTTTGCGTAGGCAATTTGCTTGCTGATTGCTTTTCATGACGTCGATTGCCACAATACCTGGGCTCCGTCGGATTTTTCTTCGCTACGTTCGAAACAGGTCAACAGTCTCTAAGTGTGACAAAGCGAGAACTGCGTCGAGTTGATTGGCCTGAGCTCGTGGGTTGCTAAGAAACCTAGTGCTCATTCGTGCTTGTCAGTGAATACCAGCTTCGTAAAGGAGGCATTCACTGCTACGTCTTTGAAATTCACTGCAGACTGCTTCGAGAAAGTAAACCTAATGACCTAATCAACCACTTTCGTAACCCATCGCTGCTTTTTTCTCTGCCTTTCGAATGATCGAACACGCGCACACAGCGTACAGGAACGAAAATAAAATACAGAAAGGTAATGCACTTAACTACGCCATCGCCTGAAACGAGATATCATAATTAGTTTCGCGGCCAAAGCCCAAGTTCTGTTTACTCCCAGCGGCGTCCAAGCGGTTAATCCCCGCGGGCGCTCACGCAATACGCTCTTAACGGGCTAACAGCTAATCCCTGAGCAAATTAGCGCTGCAATGGCGCAACTAACTTACTTAGAATCTTTCTGCACGTTTTATTTTTCTCTTTTTCCTTTTGCACTCTCGAGCAGGTTCTATGACGTTTATCCCTAGTAATGAGTTATTTTTGGTTTTCTTTTCCTTACAACAACAGCCTTATGTAGAGTCGTGAGGAATTTCAATATGGGTACAGCACAAATAGGGAAAGCTTCGCTTTATAAAGCATCCACGTACTTTGCGATCGAAGGAACATTTATGGGCTTCGCTAAAGCTCAGATGATACGGGATTAAATCTTGTCGGTTCCTCTTTTGTCCCTTTTTAAAACGCTTCAATATTTAATACTCGGAATAGAAGCTATAATAAGTTTAAGGAGGCAAACAAGCGCAAGGAGTAGTCCATTTTTTTTTACAGAAAAGTACCAATGAACCGCTTTTTGTGAGAATTTCAGAAAAAAAAAGAGAAAATGAGCACTATCTGGCAAAGGAGCAAAGTGGATAACATAGCTAGAAAACACACGAAAATGCCGTCACTTCTTTGCATCAAATGCAATAATGCAGATTATATCAGCAGGTACGCTGAGTTGCAGACATTTGCACAAATGCCCAGCAAACAAAGGCATGGATTTGAAAAGAACTATTCACGCGAACTGTTAACGTTATGATTATGTAGAACGCAGTTCTCTCGCTTTGTCCGTTGCCTTTCCTATGCACCGTGGCATTTCGTAAAGAACAAAAAAAAAGTATTCGACTCACAACGAGGTTCCCTACAGTGCAAGAATGGTTATAAACAAGCGAAATGAGCAAACTGATGTGAACGAAGCAGCAGCCTGGAAACAGCGAACAACGGCATACGAGAAAAACATGCTTGCACGCGGAGGAGCTCAGCAGCTGAATAAAGTAAAAAGTAAGTATCGCTCGATATATCAAGTTTGCTCCTGCTTCCGGCATATCGTTAATGTTGAAAAACTAGCGCCGCTTATGAGTGCAGACTGAATGTAAGCGCGAGCTCAATAGAAAATTGAGCCGTACGATGATGTGCAAAAATACCTAGTACGCAATTGAAGGGCATCACGTTGCAAACAAGCACACACACACATGAACAATGGCGGACACCTTGCCATGCATTTAAGGAACGTATAGCGAACGTGAAACATGGCAGCTCGGAGGCCAGTAATGGCAGACCTTCTGTGCAGTGATGTGAGACGCTTTTACATCCGATGTTCTACCTGTTTTTCACACTTCATATCACCGCCGCCCACCATCATAACCTCGTGTAGCTAAGTTTATCCGGGGGCAGCCTCGAGGCTGCACGCTCTATTCGCGGCCAGGAAGCCACACTTGACAGGCGCGACACGAAATAAATAAATAAATAAATAAATAAATAACAACAAGCTTTGAAAATTACAGATAAGAAAACATTTTTTAGAAGTACCTCTTGTTCGGCGAGTTGGTGCAAGTCTAAAAAAGGGATTTCGTTTTTCCTGTGTTGTCCGACTGTTTTGCCCAATGATTTGTTTTAAAGAAAATGTATACATAAAATTAAAGCAGCTTCACTTATATAAGATCGCGAAGACGGCTCAAATAGCTAAGGTGGTGGAATAGCCGTGCGTATCGGCCTCTTAACTAGCGGAAATGAGTTTATTGCCGGCACACGCCACCGCCCACCGTTGCCTGTGTCGTGTCCCGGACTCTTCACATTATTGGCTCTCTTCATTTCACTTCACTTCATTTGTAAGAGCCTAAAGACCCCTGTTAGGTGTTATCACATAAGCGGTGGGTTTACAAATGAGGGTTACAGAGAGTGATCTTCATGACGAACAATAAGCATATAAGTTGTCCGCAAAAGTTGTCCCTTCCGCGCAAACCGAGATCTATCTATCTATCTATCTATCTATCTATCTATCTATCTATCTATCTATCTATCTATCTATCTATCTATCTATCTATCTATCTATCTATCTATCTATCTATCTATCTATCTATCTATGCAAGCGTGGGTGCATAGCCCAGTGGTTATTACGGTCGCCTACGAAGCGCGGGTGTCAGGGTTCGAATCCTTCCTCGCCAAAAAAGCACCTCGTGTTTTATTGGTATCTTTATCTATGTCCGAAACTGCGGACGATAACGACGGCGGCGGCTACTGTTAACTACGGATATAACCTGGACCCTAAACACCTCAGCTGTTAAAGCTGCGTAAATATAGGTGCACGTTAGAGTAACCCCCACACGTTTGTCAAATTAATCACGAGTCCCCCAAGAGATTCGGCCAGTCTCAATCGTATCCTGGTTTTGTCACATAATAACATATCAGTGTTCCAATAATGGAATATTGGCAGCAGTCGCTGAAGCCTTGAAGAACGAAGCTTGAATCATGAAGGAAATGCGCTCAGCCAAAATCGTACCTCATGGAAATACACCCACGGACAAACAAAATTTTATATTGGTCGGAGCGTTCCTTGCGGTGATTTTGGGCGGTTTTTGTGCCACGCAGGAAGTTCAACTTTACGTTCATAGGCGCATTACTATTAGGTGTATGCTTGTGTTAAGAGAGGTGCCCGCGAATAATTCGTTGCTCAGCCAAAAGATAGTTCACTCTTCCAATGGGAATAGCCTGCTAATTCATGTTTGATATGCAGCTGTACCTATCAACTGCGACATGACTCTCTTTAATTCAAAGCATCCACAACAGTTAATTTCAAAACTATAGTGTGCGGTCACAAACCCTAAGCTCAAGCAATTATATTACACTGCAGAGCACTCTATAACCCCCTTAAACGGTGCAAGGTGACTTCAAGATGACTTCAGAGTCATTATAAACGCGCTTTACTTCGGTATCCAACGTCACCTTCTATGCGTCATACGGAATGGTAGGAGAACAAAACAAAAATAATAAGCTACTCAATATGAGGTCCGTAGAGCGTCGACACCGCGATGTATTAGCGTCATTATGCATAGAGGGAAGCCACGTCACCTATATGCTAAGTAAATCAGCGGGGACACTCATCTTAAGATGGATTCAGCAAGAATTTTCAAATTCAGCCGTACCTTGGTGAAGCTGTATGGTACTATATAGACTGCCCTTTGAAGGCCGGACAAAGCAGCGGAGAGCGATGCTTTTGATATAAGAATACTTGCTCATTCCACAACAGCTGTCAAAGCTGCCCTCAGAATAAAAACGTTACAGCCTTGCAAAAAATACGTTTTAAAAGAGCTGAAAACGTTTCTTTGGGAGAGTGGCATTGCTAGTCATTATCGCATTTATTCCACCATTTACCTTGCAATTATATGGATATAGAAGTGTGGTTGTCGATTAGGTTACGTTGATTGCTGTGCTACACCTGGTTATTCAATGACAAGGTGCCGTTCACTCACTGGCTCTTTTTCACCGTTTCTTTATGTTTTCTTTCTTCATTTTTCTTCCTTAAAAAAATCTCACTTGTCCCTTCCCTCTTCATTTCCCTTCTAATTTCCACTAATGTAGCGTAGTCACCATGATGATATGATTCTGGATAGCCTCCCTGCCTTTCTCTTACGTTCCTGTGGAATGACGTTATTTCTCTAGTAGAAATTTTCGTTAAGAGTGTCGCTATGTTCTTGAACTAGCACATATGTACCGTCAGTGTGTGCGTGTGCGTGTGTGTATGTGTACTAAAGTAATAGATTAATACTGCATGCAAGGAATGTTATCAGAGCGAGTAGCCAACACATTAAGATCCCGAGCAAGCACCATCCCCTCCCCCCCTCCCCGCCCCACGGGCAAGAGATAATTCGACAAATGTATGAGAGGGGAGGGAGCTTTGCTCGAACGCGAACCAAAATTCAAAAAGGCGCCGGAACTTCCGGAGAGAACAAGAGTGCAGAACGGTTATTTCAGTCAATGTCTGTGAAATAACTACATTTACTCTTTTTATTGGATGTTATTCCTCTTGAAGCCGTCAAGCGACTCCTTGGAGTCGGACGCACAAGTTGGGGCCCACGCCCGCCCGTCCGATTAGAGCAACCTAGAACAATTCTCGGTCACTATAGTCAGATGAAAATGGTAACTCACAAAGCCTATCACCTCCCAGCAATATATATAGTCATGGCTGCCTATGAAGATGACAAGTACGCGGCAGTAGTGTAGCCATTATCAGGCCTTTGGAAAAGTTCAGCTAAATGACGAATTTCTTTTCCTTATTTAATTGCAACGTTTTTAAGGGCGAAGCTCCTTAGGGTGTGGGTCGTTCACTCCTCTGTTGTTGTTGTTGTTGTTGTAGTAGTAGTAGTAGTAGTAGTAGTAGTAGTAGTAGTAGTAGTAGTAGTAGTAGTATGTTGTTTTGTGGGGTTTTACGTCCCAAAACCAGTTCTGATTATGAGAGACGCCGTAGTGGAGGGCTCCGGAAATTTTGACCACCTGGGGTTCTTTAACGTGCACTGACATCGCACAGCACACGGGCCTCAACATTTCGCCTCCATCGAAATGCAGCCGCCGCGGCCGGGATTCGATCCCGCGACCCTCGGATCAGCAGCCGAGTACCTTAGCCACTAGACCACCGTGGCGGGGGGAGTAGTAGTAGTAGTAGTAGTAGTAGTATGTATGTATGTATGTATGTATGTATGTATGTATGTATGTATGTATGTATGTATGTATGTATGTATGTATGTATGTGGCCATCTCGCGCCGCCGGCAGGCTCGCGCTCGCCCTCGGCGCGTGCCTCCTGGCGCGCGAGCTCTCTCACTCTTCCATCTGCTGTCTTGTGAGAGAGAGAGAGAGAGCGAAAGGCGCGCGTTGACTATGGAAACGCTCTTTCTTCGATGAACTCTGTACCAGCTCGCAAAGAAGGAGAACGCGCCCTCACCCGCGAGAGACAACGTTGGCGCAGGCAGCGTCTCCTAGCGAGTTTCTTGATTGAGAAATACCGACTGCTCGCGTTGGAGAACCGTTCATCGGCCACCCATATATATATATAGGCACTGGATCTTGACTTGCAATGAAGTGCCAGTGGGAGATTTCACTTGTGCGTAGTTGAACCATAAGGATTCGTAGCGTGCGCGTTAACTAAATTAATCCGGAACTCGGCACGATCTACGACGAACACCGGAGCTTCGCCCGCTCATCATCATTCACTCCGTGAATGATGATGAGCTTTCTAAAAATTCAAAAAGAACTTGTCCAGTGACCTGATGATCATGGACAGTGCAGTAAACAGGGTCAAAAAATGGGGCAGTGGGCGCATCATGAGAATTTCATGGTACATAACCATGGTTCTTTTATTACTTATGTATCATTTAGTTCAAGGTAATCAGGCAATACTCCCGAGAATCAACAACGTTAACAAAGACTCGCTAATTTCTGTCAATGCTTGTTGTCTGAGATTCGGTGCGGAGGCAATTATTGTGTGCACCGTACACCATAAGACAACGAGAGTGAAGGTATCCAGGAAGACAGCGTTGTACGAAGCACGAAGGTGGTGTTTGCGGAAGCCATGTTACTGACCGGAGCCTGAGCGCGCATGCTCACGCCTATGGTCCAATCCGCTCGAGAGGGCCCGGGGTAAAACGACGCAGGGGTGGTAGCACTGGGTCGTTCATAGCCTTATCTCGCCGGCCAGCCGTGTAGCCCACCAGGACTCGGGTCACACTTATGGAGGACATAAACCATGCCGAGAGTCGCCTCTTGTCCTCTTTGTGGAAACAAAGTACCAAATGGCAACTGAATAACAACCGTATAAGAAAAAAAGCAACAGTCCCCTTTACCTTCTGCTTTAACGCCGATATCTCGTCCGGGAAGTCAAGATGCAGGACCGGAGCTTCAACTATAAGTTGGCTCTGCTTTTCCGAAGAGGCAGAGGAGGCATAGTGGACACAGTAATGTGCAAAAGTTTACCGTCTATCCTGGAAGCGTGAGCGGGACTTGTGGAGCAACATCGCTAGGAATGACTAAGCAGAGATCAATGTCTCTCTGACCCGTGCTAAACGTCACTTAGTATTTATTATCATAACCTGCTCGTGGCTCTGATTCGCGAGAGTACGTAATAAATCTCATCTTACAGGCCTCGGGCGGCAGCATCCAGCCATGACCACCTAAGACTGAGGAGGCCAACAACCTTTGGCCTCGGGAAGCCTAGTCCTTCAATAAAGTTTGCTTCTCCCTCTCGAGTGGATTGTGTGCTATCGTGTTTCAGCTTGTTTACGCACACTGATGTTATCCTCTTCCTTTTCCATTTGTTATTCAGCTTCATTGTAGATTCGTTTGTAGGGCTTTTCCGAAGTTATCTGTATTATTGTTACTTCATTAGATTGCCCTTCCTGGCTTCCCCAAATCTGTTAGCGATCCTTTCTAGATAGATAGATAGATAGATAGATAGATAGATAGATAGATAGATAGATAGATAGATAGATAGATAGATAGATAGATAGATAGATAGATAGATAGATAGATAGATAGATAGATTTGTAGTGGAAATCGAGCTGAAAATACTATTTAAATTTGACAATATATCTTTTTAATGCAACACCTTCGTCACAGCGGCTTACCTTCTGCCTTTAAACCACAGTAATTTAAAGTCGCAATGTTACTGATATAAATTTTCCAAAGTTCTTAAGTGCTATACCAGAAGAATAATAAAAACCTTTCTACAACATTATAGACCACTTTCGTTTCCCAGTTCGAAGGTTCAAAGATAACAATGGTAACACCACACAAAGGTCTTCGTCCGAGCGCACATTGAAACTAACAGTGAGAGTTTCTCCCACAGCGCGCGCCCAGTGACCTGAATTGACTCCGGAACGCTTCCGGAACAAAAACCTAATTGAGACACATTAGCGTCCGGTTCAACTCTTCCATTTTGTCCAAGCTTAACCTTTTTACCGCCAACGCCGACTCCCCTGCGTACATTGGCGCCTCAAAAAACCAACCTGTAAGGACTTTCCCCGGCACAGCTGTATTAAGTCCTATTGGATCTCTGCTGCGTGCGCACGTTTTCATGTCTGGGTTCCGAGGTACAAGAAGCAGCTTTATATAAATTGAGACAAGGAAGGAGTTCGTCGCATCAATCTTAGTTCGAATGATAAAGGCCAAATTAAGACTAATGTTAAACGGAGGCGGCGAAAGCGTCTTGCTTCGGAGCTTTGCGTCCGATTGTCGCGCGAACGCTACCAGCAGGAAAGTTAGAACAAGCATCATTTCGCCAGAACACAGCGAAATTCTAAACCAGGAAAAGTAATGGGGAAAATAGTAACTAAACACGAAATTACAAGTACCGATCTCCAGTCTTATCCTCTTCGAAGAATACGCTACGAAACACAACGGAATACGCAAAGCTACGAAAACACTGCGATAAGAGAAAAAAAAATCACCCTAGCGCACCCTTTGTTTTCGAATCTGCGGGAAGTCTTTATAGAATGCTCAGAGATGTGAAATAAATTCCACTGGTGTAATCACTTAGCATATTATCGCATTCGCCAGTTCTGTAAATGCTGGGTTCACCGGAAGCCTAAAGCACAGTAAGCAATGAAAGCATGGGTAAAATAAAACGAAATATACCTACAACACCGAACGACAACCAGTTAAAGAAGCTACTAGCGGCTGCAAAATTTTTCATGCGTAGACGAAATGCATGATGTGAAACCATAGCAGGTAACTTTCAGCTAACTATATTATTATTATTATTATTATTATTATTATTATTATTATTATTATTATTATTATTATTATTATTATTATTATTATTATTATTATTGATAACCATAATGAAATTGCTGATATATATATTTTACAGCGGAAAGGAGAGCTAAGGCCGATAAGCGCAAACTTTAGGCGTACTTAAAAGTGATCGTGTTGCAAGTGACAATGAGCACGCGTAAAGGAGGTGCATAGGGGCCCAATCGTGTGCACTAAAGGTGAGTGAAATAAATAAAGTGGATCTACTAACCATATCTTTGTTTTGGCACTTCGAGTCTTAGAAATGACTTCTGTTACCGTAATATCATGACCGGTACGTGGAAGATGTGAAATGGATATTCAGAAGACCTGTAGTACAAAAGAACCGTATACTAGCCCTAATGAGGTGTTAATAATATTTAGCTTCACAAGAACTCTTGCCAGGAGTCTCTCGTTTGAATAAGTTGCAATGCGTCCATTCGTAATATCCCAGAGTATCAAAGGAAATTTCGTATTCGGAAATGTCTTTTGGTACTAAAATATACAGCTGCTCTCTTATCTACCTTTTACGAGCTTCGTCCAAACACTAGGTTTTGACCTACCTGCCTGATCCTCCTCCATGAACCTCCGTGCTTTTCGTACGGTGGTTTGTTCCCAAAGCCGGGAATTCCGAGAATAGTTGCAATAAACTCCAGTTCGTCGTTGCCCGAACCGCCATACCACGATGTCATGTAAACTGGGATTTACATTAATGCGAAACTACGTTTGTCAAAAATGAAATACAAATAGAGCAATCAGGTGTTTAATATTTGCTTATTATCGCCAGCGCATATTCAACTATGCGTGTGTTGGATATGCTACAACTTTTTTTTTTTTGCTCTGCTGCAATAACTGTGGTATCCAAGAACCTATATGCGTCTGAGGAATGCATTGTTCTGGGCCGCGTTACCTCCTCAATCCGAAGAACACCGCCTCTTTTGTTCCTTTGGAACTTCTGAATGTCCGTAGTTTTCTTTCCTTTGTTTTGTACAGAAAGGGCTTCGGTACAACGCTCTATGGCACTATTTACCCCTGCCACTTTATGAAGACATTCCTGCGCTCTAGGCAGTTCTACCTTCGAAGCCGAATATATTGCCTGCTGACGCCGCGATATTTATGACCGTCCGACTTCAGTTTGGAGAACTTCATTATGAATGCTTTAGAGAGGCTTTCACAATGCGACGCGTTCAAATTTCTTTAAGGGCGTTCACCTCGGCATTCAAGATGGAGCGGCACGCGTAGTGAATGTGGAATAAGTTCTCAGAGATGTATTGTCGGAAGCTCGCGCAAGATACGCCTGGAGAATAAGAGTAGGGAAAAAAGCCCACGAACAAAAAAAAAAGAGACAGTATAATCACAATTGAAATTCAATGCCCAACGAGAAGTAATGCTGTGCGGTTGACAAGCGGTCCCTGCAGGAATTTCCTCAGCGTTTTTGAAGAAGTGTTCCAGGCTAGTGAGAAAAACAGGATGTCGTTCTGTCTTTTTGTTTGTGTTTTTATTTTTGTTTTTCAGAAATAATGTGTCAAGAAAACAAATCGCGCTCTTTCTTTTTCCAAAATCGAACCTCCAATGCGTGCAAGAAGCAGGACAACGGAGAAAGGAATCGGCTAAAGTTGAATGACGTACCAATAAAGATCAAGTTGACCCAATGGCAAATATGAAGTACGAGTTTGTTCAATAAGATGTTAATGACAGTCTTCTTCTCTAGCGTCTGAGCAGTGAAAACTTGCATGCCATCTTAATGGCTAACCTAAAATACATGTGAACGCCCTGGCTCGTGTGCAGCCGGGCGAGGGGTTCTGTATTCCGGAAGTCTTCAAGGTTCGCCTGCTCAGTATACGATGCGAGTTTGAGTTTCCATTAAACTGCTGAATAAACTCGTAAGAATTTATGGCGTACGCACAGGAACATTTATTGACACCAGTATAACTTTTATGATACCCGCAATCAGCTATATAGGCCGTTCGGTGAAGATCGTTCTCATCGGGAAAGATTCACAGTTTACGATACTCTTCGGCGGTAAATGTGGACGTAGACAGGAACTAGGGCTCGTTGCGTTCAATCCCTCCATTATTTCTGCCTCTTTAAGCATGCAGATCCTTTCACAAAGTGTCGTTGGCGGGCTCGCGAAAGAAAGTACGCGAGACAGAAGAAAACTGCTGAACAACATTTCACGAGACCATACAGTTTTAGTGAGCGATTTAAGGCGGGCCGTACTGATGGCACGTTTAGGGCAGTTCTCAAAAAGCGTCCAGCGCAGCATTCGCAAGATTTATTTATTTATTATTATTTTTTACGCTGTAATGTTCGTATACCTGCTACTTCCTTCCTGCGCTGAACCCCGGCTATGCAAGTCGTAAAAGGAGCACTTTAGTTATTGCACGAACCTGTATATTTATGGTTTCACGCAACTCCTTTACTAGATATTACATCGAGCTCAGCGCAGTATCAGCGGAATTGGAACAAATTCGAAATGACGGAAATCAAATATGAGAAATTACTCAGCAAAGAAAATAAGCGGTTTATGGCAGATAACTCTTTCCCAGCGATAAGCAAGCTCCATGTGCGAGCTCATAAACCACATGAGTGAACTAGTTAAGTCTGACAACACATTCTTAACGTGATTATCCACTTAACTATACCGCCCTATAGCATCTGCGATGACATGCGTCATGCATCCCTAAAGCGTACAGAACGAAAAAAGGTGCTGTGGATACATATGTCCTTGTCCAATTCCAAACTTACGGTACAAAACGATAAGTACAAGAACATGACATGCTGAGGGGCGAATGTCACTAAAGATTTTGGCTTAATTGGCAGGGACCATTTCACCAATACTGAGGGCCTCATGGTTAATGTACATAGCTGTTCATTACTTACAAAATTAAGCTACGTGCAATGATTCGTTAATTGTTTTGCCCCCTGCGTGCTGCGTCCGTATCGTGGTCGCTGCTTTTCGCACACAAATGTTTGTAACCCTAAGGAAAGAGGAGATAGGAGCTCCACCTTTCTCGACGTCATGGCAGATGAAAAGGCCAGCTGTTATGCCATCTTCACTCAGCTAAATGATCTGCTGAATAGGCGGCTACATTTTTATCACGACACTTGGCCACCTATTTCAATATTCTCTAGGGCATAAACGTTGAGCTCAGAAGACAATAAGGAAAGTTCTATCAGAATATACAGGAATTTACATACGCGCTCAAAACAATTTCAAGACGGGCACAGGGAAGAGGATCGGTACAAGAGCGCGCCAGTTCGACGTGAGGAGATACCTCAATAGACAAGACCAAACATGCCTACACCGTATCAGACTAAACGTAGCCTACGACAACTACTTCAAGAACAAGCCCCAACTATCCGACTCGTCATTATGCCTCCAATGTAACGTCCCTGAAAACCTTCAGCACGTTCTGTGCAGGCGCTGCACGTATGAGAGAGAACCTCTAAAGGCAGCAATACACCTTCCACGGAACTCCAGCCTAGAACTGCGGCATATTCTTGACCCACGGCAAAACGCCACTTGCGCATCACTGCGCGCTGATGACATTTCTTGCGGGCAACGACCTTCAACGAAACTTTGTAAATAGTGTATGTGTTTGTACGGTTGCATGTGATGTTCTATATTATGTTTTCAGCTGTGTATACATCATTACCATCACCAGGAACCTGGAGTAGCATGTCAGGCCCATTGCCAGGCAAACATCTTTAGTACGTCATTAAAGATTTTGTCTTTCTTCCACTGCCACAAGCGGCCAAACTAGTAGAACTGTATCACTGGTGCTTTTTGCAAAGACTATCAGCGGGATGTTATTCCATGGGCGCCCGTCATTATGAAGCGTATTTGAGTCGTGTCTGAATCTGTCGTTTTGTCTCGGGTGATATGCCCCACGTAAACTGCATACATGAAGGCGGGAATCCATTATAACTAAAACGAAGTGGTATTCTATGTCAAGCAGCGCTCCTGTGTAAGTATCCCAAGTAAGGCAGAGCTCGTTAGGCGCGCTCCGTTTCGTTATATTCGTCATATAGCGCTACACCGGGCATCCTAAGTCAATTAGGTTTCTTTACTGCTTGCACGCGCAATGGTCTCACAGTACGTTTACCTTAATGTACCTCTGACCATGTGCCCCTACAAGCAATAACGCCCACAACTAGTAGCGGAGGAATCTTATTTGTATATGACCGAGAAGTCAACACGCATTTGCCACTCGATACTTTCCTGTGTGCACATTACTTTAGGCAGCAGGCCAGACGAGCTGCGCACAGTGAGTCCTCGCGTGACTGGCGCACGAAGGTAAACATGATAAAGGCATATTGCGACTAGTTAGCCCCGAAAGAATCCACTTGCCCGCACACTGTCTGCGTGTAAAAGCTACCGTACTCGTGCGTTTCTACTGCATGCATTTCTGTCTACAGCCCATCTCAATCCACCGCTTTCTCGAGCTCTCTCGTTGTTTTCTTTCTCGTTTGTAATACTACGCGGAGAACTATCGAGTGTAGCTGATCATGGAGCATAACCGTCCTACGACTTCTGCTCTTCCTGGCTTCGGTCATCGATCGACGATACACCAAAGCGAGACGTCACCGACCACGTGCCTTACCAGACAAAGCTTCAAGCTCTCACATTGAGCGCAAGGTCAACAGCAAAAAACTTTAAATGGTTACAGCACACTTTACACGAACTGTTGAAAAACGCACAAGGACAGTGCTGACCCATAGCTGACGCTTATTTATAGCCTCTTCAGAATATGTAGGTGCATTGTCAGAAGCATAATCATGTGTAGGCCTATATCTACCGTCCGTTAATCTCAACATTGCTGCCGCTACTCCTGTTCACCGCTACGCTCAATGGCCGATTTTCCCTCTCTGCCTAATGGTGCGCTTCCGTGTAATGATGTGTCATAACCAACTGGCCCAGGTTTCCGGTCTCAACATAATAAGAACATTTGATTTTACGGATTTGAATGTATAGACTGATAGCTGCTAGACTGTGGCATCATCAGCACATATCTACGTTTCGTCGTTCGGGCACTATAGACTTTCTGTTGTTCTAGCTTCGAGAATTGATAAGGTGAATTCACCCGTAATATTTTGACGCCCTTTTCTTAAAATATCTGAGATCGAAGGTTCGGTGGAAATAAGCGATTGTATCACTTTTGTACGCTACACCATAACAGAGAGTTCGACAACGGCAATAAAAACTCCATTAGTGCCACTTCCCCACAGCAGGTCACCAACTAATATCTTCGAAATATTTCGAAGGCCGACAAGGATTCCAACCTTCGTGGTAAGGCATGAGAGTTGAATAAATAAAAAGCGGACGAACGTCAATGAAGATGTCATTCGAATGTTTACATGAAGTCGCAATATGTTGCTTTTAACAACTGTCGTAATCCAAGTCACACTTAAGACACTGCTCTCTAATTCAGTGAAATCGAACACACATACGCGGCGATTTCGCCGGCGTCTAAGTTGTGATAAAGTTTCATCATCGCTTCAAACTTGTCTCATCATAGCTCCACATGCACCAAGGTAAGGTAGCCTAGCCGCGCCACAGGAGAATCACGATAAAGCAGCCAGGAAGACTGCAGAACTTGTTGGTCATGATACATCCAACGTTAACCTCGAAACCCGCAAACATTTCGTAGTCTCGGTTCATTCTCAAAAAGTATACATAAGACACACAGAACGAAACTTGCAGAACATCCTGGTTCGGCTTGAAATGCACTGCAAAAGCAGTGGTAGTACCAGAACTTGAAGTCGATAATACCATTAAATGAGGATAACTTCCCATTTATGACAATTTTTAAGAAGTACCGAAATTCGAGCGATTTTCTAAGAATTCATACCCGACTTGAAGTGAAAAAAAAAAAGACGAGGCTACAAGGAACGCTAGACAGGACTAAACCTCGTGCGGTATGGCTTTCCCGATTGCGTGTGCGTATTCTTTTCACGCTTCAGGTCATGCCAGACGCCTGAGCTCCCAGAAAAACACGGCTTGGCAAAAGTTAGTGGAATATGTGGAACAAATTTAAGACTTTGTTATCTGAGTTAACAAATACACATATCCCAAGTGTTGATTCTTCACAGTTAAAAAAGCACAAACAACCATGGGTAACAGCACATATATTAAAACTTATCAACAAAAGGAAGAGGGCGTTTCGCGCATTCAAGAAAAGCAAATCAGTCACTCACTTTGAAAAACTGAGGTCGATTACCCACGAATATAAACTACAGACAGAAAAAGCTAAAGATGATTACTTCACTGAGCTGAGTAACAAAATGAAATCAAATCCTAAAATGTTTTGGAAGTACTTAAACAGCGTGGCTCAGATTCCTTTGGAATACAGGAGTTAAATTATAATGGCAAGTTAATTACGGATGACGGGGATAAAGCTGCATGCCTAAACAAATTTTTCCACTCGGTATTCTTACCCAAACACAGCTGTGATTATCAACCAACTGGTATAAGCATTGCGCCTATGCTTCCGGTTGAGCTTAGTGTTAACGGAATTGAAAAATTATTGAAGGACATAGATGAGAGCAAATCTAGCGGCCCAGATGGAATTTCTCCGCGTGTACTCAAGCGTTGTGCGGGGCCAATTTCTATGTACCTTTTTGCAATCTTTGAAAAATCTTTAGTGACAGGTACCCTACCACATGACTGGAAAATTGCGCACGTGGTACCGATACATAAAGGTGGTTCCAAAAAAGACGTTGGTAACTACAGACCAATATCTCTTACGTCTATTCCATGTAAAATACTCGAACATATTTTATACAAAGAAATAATAAATCATTTAAACAAGCATAAGGTTCTAATCAACGAGCAGCACGGATTTCGCAGAGGGCTGTCTTGCACAACACAATTGGTAGAATTTTATCACGATGTAATATCGGGTGTAGATACTGTAGGACAAGTTGACGGTGTATTCCTGGATTTTCGGAAAGCCTTCGATACGGTGTCACATTCACTTTTACTGTTTAAACTTGCCACCCTGAACATTGATAAGACTGTTTTAAAATGGATCGAAAGCTATCTTTCTCAAAGAAGACAAACAGTGGTATTAAATGGAAAATGCTCTGAATATGCAGATGTCACCTCAGGGGTCCCACAGGGCTCCGTTTTGGGTCCGCTATTGTTTCTAATTTATGTTAATGATATCTCTGCAGGAATTTCATCTTCTATACGGTTGTTTGCGGATGACTGTGTTGTGTACAGAAAAATTTTCGATCCCAATGATGCATCAGAACTTCAGAAGGACTTATCACTCATTCATAGCTGGTGTACCAAATGGAAAATGAATTTGAATATAACAAAGTGTGTACATATATCATTTACTAAAAAGATCAAACCATTTCAGTCACGGTACCACCTGAACAATGTACAGTTAAAACAAGATAGTACATATAAGTATCTAGGTGTGCTGCTATCATCTGAATGTTCATGGAGGCCTCAGGTGGACACTCTCATAGCGAAAGCTGGTAAGGCTTTAAATTTTATTCAAAGAAATCTGCGATGTTCACATGTGAATTTAAAACGCATGGCATACACTACTTGTATCAGACCTATCTTGGAATATGGTTGTGTCGTGTGGGACCCCGCCGAGGTAACCTTCATTGCTGCTCTTGAACAAATTCAAAATCGCGCGGCCAGATTCGTATTGGGACGGTACGGAAGGAGGGAGAGCTGCACTACAATGAAGGCTGAACTAGGATGGGAGTGTCTTTCTGACCGTCGCCGTAAACAGAGATTGAAGTTTCTTTATTTGATTTACAATAACAAAACTGGAATTAACCGAGAAACTTACCTACACAAACCTCATTACATATCAAAACGTTTTGATCATAGTTGTAAAATCCTGGAATACCAAGCTAAAACGAACATGTATACCAATTCATTTTTTCCCCAAACAATTAAGCAGTGGAATAAGCTAACTGAAAAGCAAGTACATAGTGTGAACGAAGATGTATTCTATTCAATGCTATAATCCCATGTTGTAACCTGAACGAAGATGTATTTATGTGTGAGCAAAATTGTATTATGTGTGTGAACAAAGATGTATTTCAGTTATTGATGTATGTACAAAGTTGTATTATGTGGGCGAACGAAGATGTACGTCATTTATTGATGTAACCCCCACCCCCCCGCTATAACGCCTTCGGGCGCTGCGGGGTATCTCATGAATAAAGAAAAATAAAGAAATATGTTTGGCATTTCCCTTATCTGCTCTTTTTCCTGTTCAAATGACACAACAACGCTTCCTGTTATATACGTGTCCTTGCGCTATATCTGGTATCTGACTACAAATTTATACGGAAAAGGTCGATATAACTACGGTGTATCAAAATGTAGGCCCAACGTGAAGCTTTCCCATTAGTGTCTTCATACAAACGCCCTAAAACTTCACGGAATGAGTCGCATGCTTGCGGCGTTGTCCTGATTGTCGCCATCGCTTTGCTTGCTACCAACGTAACGATTTAAGAGGACACGGTCCTACAGAGAGGTTATAGCAATAGTGAAAGTGAATAAAAGAAGCAGATAAATAGCTGTATACATAAAAAGAAACGTACGCTGCTCCTATTTCCGGGTAGTTTCGTCCTGCCCTTACAAAAGCAATCGATGCCGTCAGCTGTGCCTAAGTTACGTCAGCTGGCACCGGTCTCATCGGCTCCGTCCGTAGCAGTGTTTCTGTTGGGCCATATGCACCGGCCCCGACATGTCCTACTATTCTCTCTCTCTCTTCGTTGTGAACTTGTATTTGAGGTTAGTAATCGAACGTGAACGCCCGTACTAAATCGTCGCTGCCGTCCCGAATAATACAGACCGCCTTAACGAACGGGGAAGGAACCTTCCTTAGATACGTAATGTCGCACGCGGAAGAAGGCTCGAGAGGACACGTGGTCGAGATGCGGGAACGCGAGAGGAGCTGGGCTCATTATGTGCACCCGGCGCCGCTTCACGACGTGCCTCGCTGCTGATTCTACGAGAATGCCGTCCTGGCCGTTCTTTCCTAGAAACATATGGGCCTCCTCTCGGATGACCCAACACGCGTGGCACATCAATGAGGAACCCTGCAGCTCTTTTGTGCACACAGAAGCGCAAGTGCTATTTATAATAGTCCCTTCATGGATATATCCATGCGTGTATGCGTGCGTATATGCAAAGGGCAGGCATTTATTTGAAGAAACAAGCTTCTCCGTCTTTCTCAAGGATTGTTTAACTTTTTCTTCACCATATATTGTTGGCACCACAAGCACGCGCAGTGTAGAGAACGACAGGAAGGACTTGGCGTAGTCAAAGATCACTAGAAGGAAGGAAGAAAATAGTAGAGAGGGAAAGGCAGGGAGGTTAACCAGTGTATGACAACCGGTATGCTACCCTGCACGAGGGGAAGGGGACTAGAATACTTCAATAACGGAAGGGCGAAAATGTGTCGCAAATAAAAAGAATGAATGGGGGCGGAGAATGAGCACCCGCCATGGGTCCTGACGCGTTTGGCTGTTCCGCCATTCTTTCGAATAGGCCAGATGTCCAGTTCCGGTCTTTTCATCATGTCTCGTTACATTCGCCACCGGGACCCGGGAACGAACAAGGTATCTTTATTTCATGTGGATCATCACTTTCGTTTTTAAAGGCTAATCGGTCCTTCCAGAAGGTCTCGCTGACAGGTTTCTTAAAACAGCCAGCTTCTTGTCCGGAGGCTTGCTGTGTTTGCGTCCCTCCTTGGAGCTACTGGGCAGCTTCGAGGCATGTAGCTCAAGGTCTTCGTAGCGTTTGCGCTTCCTGCGCCGCTTTTTGCGGCCCGAAATGTTTGGCTTTGTCCTGCCGTACCAAAACATCTAAACTGGTCCCGTATCGCTTGAGAAATTAGTCTTGGAAGTGGACTTCGAAGAGAAAGGCGACATCATTGATTGCTTCCTTTCGCCGTCTTTTCTTCGGCGGCACAGCGGCGGAGGTTGGCTTCGACCTTTGCACGCTAGGCGCGGAGGAACAAGTCGAGGAAGGAGCTCGATGTGTCAAAGACGCAGGCAATGACACCCCGGCAGGCGCCACTGCGGCGTGCACTGTATACCTAACGTGGGTCTATATGTAGACGTTGGCTGTGGCAATGTTGACGTCGCGTAAGAGTTCGACGGTACCGCAGCATCCTTCCTGGGCGCAAAAGAAGGCTGTGCGAGCGCGGTGCGAGCCAGTGGCACTTGGAAGATTGCTGACGGCTGCAATGTCTGTGGTAGACACGTTGGTAGACACGTGGGTTGTCACGTCTGCAGCCTGAGGCACTGTGGTTCAAGACGATGCAGGATAGCGTCGGCGCTGCGATCGAAGGGCAGGGCGATGTGCAAATCGGGGCGTGTTGCAGCGGCAATGTGAGCGGTGCGACGAATGGTCTCGCAGTGGAGCTGAAGGATGCAAGAAGGGTTGGCGGCCGCGGCTCGTTTACGAGAGGAATTTCGAGTCCTCGTGAAACTAACCTTCCACTTACAGTCGAAGGTTGTGGTCACGCCAGCTTCGTGAAGGGTGGCCTGGCTCTCGCGGTCAAACTTGATGAGCTCTGCTTGTTTTAACAAGAGGAGTTACAGGTACTGGAGCAGCACACAAACCGATGTGGCCTCTTCCGCCACCAGGCCGTTAATCGAAGACACACTCCTGGAAATGGCGGCTGGAACGAAGCGTCGCTTTGTTATGAAGTGCTCCATCTATGAAGGCCGAGGGTGAGACGACTGGGCATGTTTCGGCCCTAGAACGAATAAAAAAAAAAAACGCAAGGAGACCAGACCGGTACGTATGGCCTATTTGAAGGAAAGACGGAGCAAAACTGAACGAGTCAGCGCCCGTGTATTCCCTCCTCGTTCTCCGGGCCTCTTCGTGTCTTTATTTTCAGTAAAACATCAGTAGCAGAAGTAGAAGCCCCTGTTCTAATTTTAAATTTCTCGATTCGGTTCTTTTCGCCTCTTCTTACACAGGACGTACAATATCGGAGGATTCACACCTTCTTTTCTGTAAGTCACGAACACTTCAGCTGTCATGCATTGTTCTACAGCTAGAGTGCTTGCCAAGTGACATTCCAACATCGCAAGAATTGATTATTGGTCTAGTCGATCCTGCATTACTGTGCGATATAACGTAGCGGAAATGACAAATGGGGCCGCATTCTGAGATGAGTCGTAAAGGCGACAGTGTCTGCTTTGGTGATGTAGTATCTCCTTTGGAGTCTCTTTTGGTGCTGATTGGCTGGTTGAGAAAACCGGGAAATAGAACAATAAATGAAGTAACGTTGCAAAGTTATACTTTCAACATCTTCTGTGTTTTGAATAGCCGTGGCCAAGTCTAACCATTTCGTAAAAGCTGGTACACTCCAAAAGGGTCACAAGCAGTCTGCACTGTCCTCGCCCAGTGCGCTCACTCTTGTGTTGGAAGACGTCCGAAACCACAACGGCCAGTGTAACATTGACGTCACGGGAGTGTAGATGTTTTAGTTATTGGACGTGCCCGTCACTTCGTCACCAAAAAAGATGTATTTAGACCCTATGCCGCCTGCTCTTTAAATGCAATAAAACCAGGGTAAATTGAGCTATTCATGAACTTATTAAATATGATAGCAATCTGTGCAAGTAAGAAAATAAACATATGTAAGATAATTTCTTTTACAAAGCACGAAGTAAAAATGCATCAAGAAAATGAAATAAGAGGTATTGTGTCACCACCACAATCTCAAACGTCTTGCGCAGCTACAGGTAACACTGAAGAAAAACAATCTGCGGCACAAGTTGGCATTTGTAGTCGTAATTTGTAACCGCACGAAGGTGTGTCTAATTACGAGAGTGAGGTAAACAGCCAAACGAAAACTTCACAGCTGTCGCCATAAGATTTCTATAGAACAGAACAATTCTGTCAGAGAACCTCAACGAGCAACCTAAAGCACACCACCACTCACCGCAAGTAAACAACAGAGGGAAAAACAATTAATGGAAGCTAAAGCTCCTAGGCAATGTCAACGATGACTGTGATTGCTGCAGCTGTATACAGAGGTATACGCAAGTTCTCTCCACACGTTTGCTTAGCCAGCAACGGCCAGGTCTATTCGTCAGCATCACCAGGCCAGTCTCGCACTCCGGCCACAGCCACAGCAATCAATCGTGGATTGTGGGGAAGACAAGAACCTTCGCCGGAACGGAATCGCGAAGCTCAATCGATCCCCTTGGTGTTAGGGTAGGGTTTACTTGGTTGCCCTCGCTCTTGTTGGTTATTTATTGCTGCTTATACGAAAGTACGTTCCTGTCGTGATTGCGTCTGCAAGTGCATATAAACGTGAGCGCGTGTTTGCTTACAAGAAGGCTTCATTTCCCGTACCGGTGTCTGTCTCAATATTGGATGATCTTTTTAACTACTGAACACACATGGTGCAACTGTGTTTCCACTAACACAAGAGTCCAAGGCGCGCAAGAACATAACGAAAAGTGGGTCATATCTAAAGAAAGTAGCGTAGCCGTGACGACAGGACCAGAGAGCAAATTGACTTTACCGTTCTGGATTACCCTAGGCGTTCACATCCGGGTACTCTTAAACAAGCCCTCAAATAATATAACTAAAGCAACAGCTTCGATTTCAATAGACTTTCCTGTACATCGAATGTAATCGGCATCGAGTGTATTTTAACATAACCCGTATGGTATGCGTCGAGAACCATGCGCTGTAGCTGCGCGAGAAGTGTCTAATTACTAGAGTGGAGTAAACCGCCAAACGGACAGTACACAGCTGTTGCCATAAGATTTCTACCTGTATAGAACAGAACAAGTCTGTCGGTGAGACGAAGGTTGACCCCCCCCCCCCCTACGGGCAGGTTAGCAAACCGAATTATTTAAATCTGGCTAACCTTCCTGCCTTCCCTCATTTGGTTCCCTCTCTCCCTCTGGTTGTCCCTTTCCTGCCAGATAACCGCAGGCGTCATAGCCCACCGAAATATTACTACACGTGATGATACTACTCCGAAATAAAGGCTTCGCGAGAAACTCATTAGGCGAAATGAACAAATTGGTGACACCCTTCGAGCTTATGAGATAATTCAACGAGAACAATATTTCTTGCACCCAGATATCAATTCTCCTGCTTGGCAGCTCGTATCGCCTTCAGTAACACAGGGCATCAAAGGGATAGGGAAAAAAAACCTGCTCTATACACTACCTCGAAGCCAAGTTTCTCACGCTTCAGGAAATGCACAGTTATCAAGAACATTACACATCTGTCTTCACGAACAGATCTAAAGCAAGGAAGCCTCGACTGCGGCTTCTCATTTACCTGTTTATAAAACAGACAGAAGTTTCCGACTCTCTCGAAAGAGTTCGTCTACAGTAGCACAGTTCGCTGTTATAACACAAGCCGCAAAATTTACTGCAATAAGTGAGCGTACTGATCACTGGATGATATATTCCGACTCGAAAGGAGCGCTAGAAATGATAAAAGACTTTTATTTTCACATGGACGATAGCATGATATCCAAAATTCTAAAAACAGTCACCAGCGCTTGCACGGCTGGTAATGAGATTTGTTTTCAGTGGCTGCTGAGTCATGCCGGTGTGTTGGGAAATGAGGTCGCAGACAAATTAACTACTGCAGCGCATACAAGGTACACCATGACACACGCGATTGTTTTCCACGCCGAGCACAAGGTCGTATGGTTTGATGACCGTACAAGGTTTTCGCTTCTGTATAAAGTGGATCCACATCTAAGGTTTACACTTAATGAGAAGATAATTCATACGTTCAGCATACTCCTGCATCTCTTTCCTTAGACGTTGCATACGCGCCTAACTTCTTGTGCCGAATCAAAAGAAAAACGTCGCCGCAGCGCTATCACTGCGATAATCCAGACGCATCAGTGACTCGATCGACGACCTCTCACGCTATAAAGAGCTTGGACCGTAGCCTAGCCCTGACAACCAATGTCGTGCAGCGAGCAAGCACACTTCGAGACTATTTAATGGGCACGAACCTACGAACTGTCTGTGAGTGACATTATTGCCTCTTCTTATTATGTGTTAATAACGGGCATGTCGCATAGAGATTTTGTATGCCAGTACACCAATATTTACAGGCACACTATCCGCGGTAATCCATGACTCCACTCTCTATGCACTGAACTCTGCCCTTAAAGGTATTCTTTACACTCTCAGCCATCATACTTACACGTAATCTGTACCTACTCCTATTTTTATTTTCCTGTTTTTATTTTTGTTTTTCGTATGTGCGCTTATTGTTTCAGTATCGATATCATGATGATGGGATAGCCGGCTCTAACGTAGCGTACACTCCCATGTTCTCACATTTCAGTTTAAAAAAAAGGACCTTTATCATATGCGTGCGTATTACATTTGCTCAAACATATACAAGCATTTTCTCTATTCTGCAGGTTTGCCTTCAGGCATGTTTCACACATTGCTTTGAAAATACAGGATTTTATACTCTCAGTGCGGATGTGACGAAAAGAAAAAGGCATTTACAAGATTGAATTCAGTTGAATTCTTCGCATAAATAGGATCTCTCGCACTTACGTTAAACTGCACTCAAAAATAGATGGTTTTGAAAAACAACTGCTTCTTTCAGACAACGACCCAAAGAGTGGTTGTTGTTGTTGTCGTTGTTGTTGTTGTTGTTGTTGTTGTTGTTGTTGTTGTTGTTGTTGTTGTTGTTGTTGTTGTTGTTGTTGTTGTTGTTGTTGTTGTTGTTGTTGTTGTTGTTGTTGTTGTTGTTTTGTGTCCTGAATTAAAAATGCCATGTTGCTTGCACAGCCTTTACCAAAATAATACGTCGCTGAAAGAATTTAATTGTGACATACGAAACAAGCTGGGCTAGTACACACTTATTTAAGAACAGGTTTAAAAAACTGCTGAGGATCTATGTCAGTGACAACATGTTACATCTGAACTTTCAAACGCGTGCTCAATGTCTTCGCTTGTCTAAAAAACGCGCCTATGTAACATCACAGGAACATTTGGACGCATGCCGATAACAGTAATGCGTGTTTATGGTTACTGTATATGTAATCGGCACGCTTTTTCCCATAGAAATTATTCGCTTTCACTGTCACTGCAATGCTATTTCTTTTTCTCTGCTAACGCCAGCTGCTAGGTATAGCAGCCCAACAAGTACATTTATTATGATCTTGTGGACAAAATACATATTTACTCCTAATGTGGCATTACGTTCTACCAGTCAAAATTTGGCCATTACATAGACGGACGGACGGACAGACCTCCCTTCGCGGAAGCGATTGGCGCTTTTTCTACACGTCATGCAAGATTTACATGTGGTGAACACCGCCTCCGGTGGCACGAAAGTTGCCCTGCGCAGCGGGAATCGACAGGTTCGCGCGGCGGATTGAAACTTTCGAACTTACGCAATAGTACGGGCCTGCGGCGTACATATTAAGCACGAGCAATTATGCAATTGGAAGGTTACGTGCGCTTTCGAGGTCTTGTGGAATTATGCAAAAGCAAAGCGGGAGCTAAGCCCCCACGGGCATGGCAAACAGACGAGTCAGTAACGGAATAGGCGCAAACACAATTAGGGCTCACAACGACGGCCTGTCCGTCTATTTCAGTGGTTACTAACGAACTCAATATTTGAGCCCCGCTGTTGAGCAAGTTTACCGGAAACCCACAGAGCAACTGCATTATTAATTGTGGATTTGGAACTTTTGTAGCCAGTACGTCTTTTCAGTGGAATGTGACTCTCTCGTTCTTTCTTTCTTCTTTCTTTTCGCGAGAACGAAATGCTGTATTTTCAAGAGCAATGAATTGTTTACTAGAGTGCAAGAAAACCAACCGACGCTCTAGTCTTCAAGGTCCTACATTCGCGATACTTAGGTGCTACTGGTGCAGATTTAAATTTCTCTTGAGGTCGTAGCAACACGATCTGTGTCTCTCTTTCCAAGATAACTGTCAAGAAATTGTTCTGGTAAATCTGTAAAACGCATATATGTTACCATGAGAATAGAGCAATCGTTGGTCGAGTGAAAGGACGTAAAGGGGATTCGTTTCGTTCTAATTATCAATCAAACACAGCTCTCTGCGCTCGTGCATTTGTCTTCCTTGCCTCCGTTTATTCCGCGCAGTTCTTCATTTTCATGAATTACCTACTCGCTCGGCGATATATCGCTCTAAACAAAAATTCGTAATACATTCACGCCGTCGATCAGAGGCCACATTACGTAAACGAAGATTCCAGCCGTTACTAAATCTTTATATCGTGTTTCCTGGAGGAATATAAAAAACTCTCAAAACTCTCTTGTGTACTTGTCCTTAACAAGGCGTCTAACGCACCTCCTTATGGACCACCCGTATAGCCCTGACAGATACAGAAAATTTTCCAAAGCAGAAGCTCTTGACCCGCGGTCACATCTATTTCCTGTGCACAACGAATGCAACGAAACCAGTAGCGCCCTTAAAGAACGCTGGCCTCAATGTCCCATTGTAACACTGTTACCTTCCTCAGTGTATCTGCACGAGCCGTGCTGCTTCTCACCTTCTATTTGTCATTATAGTTTACTTTTCATTAACTACGCTATAAAGTAGGTAATCGTGTGCCCGACTGCTTGAACAGTCTATATTTCTGCTCCATGCTCTTTCTCAATCTAAGGCAACATCCTATTTTCACCTACTTCCGTTTCTCCCAACGTCTGTAGACACCATTTTAGAAATGCTGACGACGAATCTCTGCCACGTCTCTTCGCTCCCAGCCGTACTTCACGAGACTCTTAGATCACGCTTGGCAGGAGCAGTGTTTGCGCATTAAACTTATTCGCTGCAGAAACCAACAGAAAAGGTGATGCCCTTCTATGTTCCACAACATTTTCCATAAGGGGTGCATTTCCTGCATGCTTCTTAAAGAACCGCTCTGCGCTGCTCCTCTCAGCTGAAACATGGACTACCGTATGACCTACGAATTGGCAGATCAGTCCGGAAAAATATGGAACATTCGGAAGAATGGCAATGTCGTGCTTGGAGTGAGAAATCAGAGGGAAGGGGAGAGCGGAGGGACTAGTTGCTCCCCCCAATTTTCATAGCAGCAACCGGGAAAAGGAACCCGCAGTTCCAGGCCTTGCAGTGAAGTACTGGCGAAAATAAGGAACAACCACTGCAAAAGCTATAAAGGGAAGTTGATGTACGAATACAACAGAGGCGCGTCTCGGTTGCCAGGCGACCCGGTGTAGGCACTCCTAGAACACACTCAAAATCCTAACCTCAGTAGTGTTAAGCTTATGGTCATTAGAACGCAAATGTACACATCACTAAAAGTTCATGCATTATTTGTCTTCTTTGTCGTAGTGAAACTATATGTACACACGTGAAACTATGCATTTGGAACTTTCACATTCGTGAAAGGTCCCAATGCATAGTATCGTACCCTATAACTTTCCACACACGAAAGAGTTACCATATTCCTTTCCAGCAAAAGCAGAGCTTTCGGAAAATTTACGGCAACCTCTTCAACTAAATGTTCGAAAGACAACGTCTGAAAAACGCAACACGACAACGCGCAGCTCCAGCTTACTTCTAGATCTCGCTCACAACCTCCAACCAAAGATCGCAAAAAAAAAAGGAAAAAGAAGAAAAGAAAGAAAAGGTGAAAGAAGAGAAATTTATCTTACGTCAATTTTCCTCGAGCCAACCACGTAACGGCAAACTTTTTTTTTTTGTTTGTTTCTGCTCAGCATGTTGCCTCGGCCTCCTAGGTACGGGAACAAGTTTCTTTCTCCCCCCTGCTTGTACGGCATTCTCAGTTCTTTGCGGCCCTCAGGGACCTCGTTGCAGTCAAGAGAGATGAAGTATGGAGAAAGAAAGGGAGAGCTAGAAGACGCAATTTCTCCGAAGCCGAAGAATGCCGGCATCGACCAGTCCATCATTCATCGTCCAATTTCCCGCTGTCCAATTTCGTGTTGCGCTCTTGTTCAAGAGTACGCTCCGCAGAGTGTGTGAAGCAGCACAGGAGAGCCCTCCTACCCGTTACGTTCACTGGAGATTTATTTGCGGCTCGACAAGCTTCAGCTAGGCGTTTCTCTGCGTACTTTTATGCAATATTCGGTTCTTAAGACATGATTTTACCGCGTTTCCGTTGTCACAGTTTAAAGTTAGGCACATTGGGCTCGAGATGTCATATGCGCGACAAACTTGAGCTACACGAGAATAGGTCTGTGAATGTGAAGGATATAATTGAATGACTTATCGGTGATTTCGGCATCCCATTCTTGTTCGCGGAGACCTGCAGCGCCTATTGTTACCTTTGTTTGGACTTTTAAAGAACTTGTCCCTGAATTTAAACCTTAGTTCATTACGGGAGCCGGGGACCACAAAAAACGGTTGATGAATTCATAAAGGGCATCATCGGTCGCTATTTCAGTATGTCGTTTCGTAGATTTGAATACTGCAATTAACTTTAAAAGTGCAGTTGAAATGCGTGGCATCTGCCCAACTGACGCAAAAGCGTTTTACTTCTAATAACTATCACACTGCCATGTCACCCCACCTTAGCTGTCTACAGAGCAGTTATCGAAGTTGTCGGAAAAGCATAAAGTTTATTAAACGTCTTTAATCAGGCTTGTCTCTCACAGGGATTAGCGGACGGCACCTTAATTAACCCATAACGTCGCATTTGTTCTGTTTCGTCGAACGCTCCCTGCCTACATTTTTTGGCTAATCCTGGTATGCTTATCCTATAGGAAAACTTAATGCGAGTGAAAGCAGACACGATAGTACAAAAATGAAACCAAAGTGAAAAGCTGAAGTGGCTTAGAATGATAACCTATATTTCGAGAACTCGATTGTCGTTAATTGTGCCATCTTATGTTGAATATAAAAGAAAAACCGAATGTCAAACTTTGGTGTTGGGGCAATAAGCCGGGCGCTAAACAGACGAGAATCAAATACAAAAAAAAAAGAGAATACACCGGTGCCAAAATGTTTTGAAATGCGCGTCGGAACTTCAGCCTCATGGCGTCAGAAGCTGAATTTATTTATTTTTTAGTATTTATGCCAAATTTGCTCCATCATATGTTCTGGAACTCTCTTTGCTAAATTCATGGTTTGCTTAGGACACAACATACCTATTTCTTACCGATAAACAGCTGTGTAGGCCTCCGCAGACACCGTCAAAGCGGCGTCGGTACCCGTATTTTCTTTTCGCGCGATCTCTAGCTTGCCTAGAATCTTCTCCAAACAAGATTGGTGTTTTTGGTATTGTGGAAAGCTGACCTACTAATACGATAAAAGTTGATTTTGGCTTTGGTGTCCCTTTAAGATGTCTCAAAGCCAGCGACGCATGGTAGGGCCGACTTTGCAAAAATTACTCTGGCTTGCCCCTGTAGCCCGTAGGCAATAAAGATCGACAGGCACTCAGCGCTCACTGGTGCAAGCAAGTACCGTGTACGTGTGAATCTTCGTTTATTTCACGCTGTTTCGTTGTATATGAGTTAACAGCTCCTAGCATCTACGCTTAAGCTGAACCACCCTTAATCTATTTTCCAAGCAAAGGGAGTTCAGACAAATCAACAAACAAGCAATCTAGTAGAAGGCGTCATTGAAGAGACGATTTAAGCAAGATTTGCGAAAAAATATTTACCTCATTTCTTCGTTTGTGCTTTCCTTTTTTGACTTTCATAACGTTCGAGACAAAAGGTCAAGTGCCGCTTATTCCCTTGCCTGCTACCCAGACTGTAGCTCTCTGTGTGGCAAAATACTTGATGGTCTCGCATTCACGCATTGTGATAGTTCTTGCGGTTGAAACGCCTTTAGGATCTTCAAGCAACGCGCATACAGCATGTTGCTCTTGTGATCTGAAGTTGTGTCGCGTGACGGAACTCCTCCCTGATCACGTCTGAGAAAGGCGTCCCGTCTCAATGTTCGCGCTCTAGAAGCACGCAGCCCATCGCAAATTCGTCGGCGGCGGGAGTATGTTGCAAAATAAAGACGACGAAGAGGCGGCTAACGCGAGCAGGGGCCACGGGCGGGCTCGCGCTATTAGGTTCCGCCCTTCGTTCGAACAGGCCAGACGGTCGGGTCCGGTTCTCCTTCGTATTTTTTTTTTTTTCGTTACACAGCATGGGCTAGTGCGCGTGGCAAACCTCTGTTTTGCTGTTCTATGTGCACGCTGTAGTCTAAAGAACTTCTTGATAGATTCTTTTTGCTACAGGTGTGTTTTTTTTTTCTTTGTTTAAATGCACGGACTTTGCTCGGAAGCAAAGCACTCTCACAATCCAGCGATGCTTAATTCTCTTCTAAACGTACTCATTTTATCGAATCAGGACGGTAGAGCTGGGCAAACTGGCCACGGACTATTGGATAACCGGGGGCGTAGCTATATAAATTAGTCAGATGAACTTCACAAACTTGTACTTGCTCATCGGCACGTTGGTTTAGATCCAAGAAGTGCAGCTGCCAATGAAAAAGCCGTTTAAGTTTATTTGATTGCGATATTTCGAACTCGCTGTATCAACTCACTGTTTTGTGGCACTGTACAGCAAGGATCGTGGTGGGGGCCCAATCAACAAATCCAAACTCTCCGTAGCACTAGTAGAATAAGCACACACCCACGTGCACTGATATAAGCGGCATCAAAGACTTTGATATCAGGTTTTATATAACTATATCTCGCTTTGAAAGCACCATAAACGAAGACAGCGAGAGCTATGCTTTAACCACTTCTTGCAAACCATATATATCAGGTGGCATAACGCATCCACGGGCGTCGGGCGTGTTCTACAATATATCCTTATGTATGTATGTTTTATAGTCGCGCGAAATACGACTCACGGTTCCACATCTTATTTCCCCGCATTTTCTCATCTTTCATTCTTTACCCGGCTTGCATTTTACGGCTGTGATAGAAAAGGCGCCCATAAGCCAAATGCACGAGCGTCTGTATATGGAGATAGATCACACACGCAGCACGCGGGCGCATTTTCAGAAATAATGAGGACTTAGACGAACCTTTCCCCTATGCCCACGAAAGAAAAGAAAATGCACATAAAATACTTGCGCGTGCGGTAAAAGCTGAAGGGAGCCCGTAATATATTACACCAGCTTGCATAAAGAATGCGAACTACATTTGTTTGTTTTCGGGCAAGAGGCGATGCGTCCCGAATTTCCTGGCCGCTCGCGGGACCATGGAGCTCCTTTTTAGCTTTTCTGGGTCGCCCATCATTTTACTTCTGAGATGAGATATACGACTGCCCCTTCTGAAGAAGCTTGCAGCGCGAGGCGAAATTTCGAGCAGCAGCTGAATTCAAATCCGTGGGGCACCTGCGTCATCGCTCCATAGGGGTTGTGAGAGGCGTAGATACTGCAAAAAAGGGACGCAGCCTTGTTTTGATTCGTACTTTGGCTCTTACTTGAGCACCCTATTAGGACACTATTTGTAGCCTTCGTCTTTTGCATTTCATTTTTTCACACGTAGTATACGGTAAGTGGCACGACTATAATAAGGATGAACAAACGACAGTGGCGTTGAAAAAAAGGCGGAATGAGCACAGAGGGCCAACAACAACAAGAACGTTAACTCACGCCGCCATGTAACTTACAATGAGCGTTGTGGGTGACTTCTTCAGGGCCCCAATAAAGTTTATTACCTACTTAGCTAGTTAACTGACATGTCCTGCATAAAATTCAAAACACCTGTAGCGTAAATCCGCATGCAATGAGCCGAGCACTACGGATATGAGCCACTTGTGATTTCAGTATGTTTAATCATGATGTTGATCGCAAGTATGTCATGTTAATGATGTAAAGATGAATCATTCAAGTTCATGTTCGTCTTGCACTTATAGTCTACCAACCATATTATGGGTCTACAAGGAGAACGACACGACCAGGAGCGCGCACCTAGACGTAGATAGATAGATAGATAGATAGATAGATAGATAGATAGATAGATAGATAGATAGATAGATAGATAGATAGATAGATAGATAGATAGATAGATAGATAGATAGATAGATAGATAGATAGAAAATGCATCTTGACTTTAAAGACGACACTTTATGTACGGCTTAATGTTCGTCGCCTTCTTTTACAAGCTACCTAAATCCGCAGCAAGCGCCCCTCTTTAGGGCGAGGGATAATTCGATAAATTTATTGACGTTGCCCTTCCTCGGTCGCGTACCAGAATTCGAATGGCAATAGCACTTCCAGAGATAAAGAATGCAGGGCAGTGATTATCATTATTATCTGTGGAATAAGTGGTCTTACTGCTTTTATTCGACGTCATTGCTCTAGAAGCTGTTAAACGATTCCTTCTAGTCGGACGCACAAGTTGCCGGCCCGCTGGCTGGAGTGACAATTAAATTCACGCTAGCAGCTAGTGCGGCTCACATCCGTCCGTCCGATTAAAGCAACCTAGAACTAGTCTAGGTCGCTCTATTCCGATGAAAATGGCAACTCACAAACCCTGTCACCTCCCAGCTATGTATAGTCATGGCTGGCCACGCAGATGAGAAGTACGCGGCCGTGGTGCAGCCATCGAACCTTCGCCTTTCGTGTCACCAGCGGACTGCTGTATCACTACAAGTTCTTGATAGCGTCACGTGGTAGTGACGCACACAGCACTCAAAGCGAAGCACGCAGGACTCAAGTGATGTCAGGCGAACTGTTTATTGGGCGAACTTGTGCCCAGCAAAACAAGCAACAACAGCAGCGTGAACAGTCGTCGGTCGACGGAAAGACTGACAAGTGGCGTACCGCGCCGGCTCTTATACACGCGTCATAACGCATTCTCGCATTATCTCTGGAGTTCCAGACGTTACTGAAATGTGCGCGTCAAGCATGCAAAGTTTCAAGAATGGTCGACACGGTTCCAGAAGTGGCATGCAAGATAAACGCGGCCTGAGTTGCGCTTAACAGAAAGTGATAACAGTGCTCCCCCGCAAACAATCAAAACTAGCGCGATTGTCACTGGGAAGTGATAACGGCTTTCCACGTAAACCAAAACAACCGCACGTGTCAATAGCAATGGACCTCGTTGACCGTCTCTGACACTGCCGTGTTTGCGTGTGCGCGCCATTACGTCTCTCTCTTTCTTCTCTCTCTCTCTTTTTCATTTCTTCCCTTTCTGTCTCCCATTACCTCTTCCCAGTGCAGCGTAACAAACTAGATATTTATTTTTCCGCTTAACCTCCCTGTCTTCCGCACATCTCTCTCTCTCTCTCTCTCTCTCTCTCTCTCTCTCTCTCTCTCTCTCTCTCTCTCTCTCTCTCTCTCTACCACTGCAATGGCCATTTCACCGCCAACTTTCGCTATTGCATTTTACTTGGTGCACCCTTTCTACCAAGGCAAAGCGGCCTAAAGCAACATGGTCCAACTCTCGGAAACGCAAGAATTGATATCTTTCTCTCTCACACACACACACTACACACATACACACAAAAGATAGTTCCATTTCTTTCAGAGGCATGAAGCAAACCCTGCCCTCCTCCACCCACCCGCCCCAAAGAAAAAAAAGAAGCAATACGGACGTGTGAGGCAGAACAATATTCTAGGGCTAACAAGGCGGTGACGTTAAGTTTATGGCTGCTCGCCAGCTGTGGCAACAACGACGGCCGCTGCCTTCGTTCGCTCGGAAAAACGAGGCACTTTTCTTGAGGCACCACGCTTCCTGCCACTATCCCGAAATTTTGAATCCAAGCAGCGCTCTGCTTTCCATGCTCTCCGGCGTTAGCCGCACGTGTGCAGCGAAACTCGCTGGCCGCCCCCTTTGTTATCGCACTTTGTGTGCACTGCCAGCCTCTCTAGCTGCACTGCTGCGCCTTGGGAAAGTTTGAACGTTTCTAATGCAACGAAAGGAGTGAGAATATCTCCTCTAAGTTCAATATCATGAGCGTTGTTCAAGTAGAAGAGGCAAAGTGCAAAGGCTTTTTCAAGAACAACGAAGCGAGCGAGGCAAGCGTACGGTGTTAAGTTCGCAAAACAGGGAAGAAAAACAACAAGAAAGAAGGATCGGTATCGTTCACAGCGCCAAATATGGATATTCAAGTAAAATAACCTCCTCCTACTTACATTTCTTCTTGCCAAATTTCCGGCTCTTTCGTTCCAGATCCAGCGTATATATTATTACAAGGCGCGCAATAACGAGGGACTTTCAATTAATTCTGACCACCCGTGGTTTTTAAACGTGATGTGATTTGTGGGGTTTTACGTCCCAAAACCAGCTGTGATTACGAGAGACGCCGTAGTGGAGGGCTCCGGAAATTTTGACCACCCGGGGTTCTTTAACGTTCACTGACGTCGCACAGTACACGCGCCTCAACATTTCGCCTTCACGTGCGTCGCGTAAATGTGTTGGGCAGTAACCTTGACGATACGAAAATGGCCATACCACATCACGCGTTGCACATACGCGCATGCCCTAGTCACCAGAGACTTGATCCATATGAGAACACATATAATTCAAACGGCAACACACATGAATCCTATGTGTTCTTATATGATTCATACGAGGTTATTGGATATGTGGCGTATGGATCATATAATGCATTAAAACGGCATAAGTTCTTGCTTTTGTCGTTGAGAATGTCGACGTGAGTGAAGTGACGCGCGCTTTCCTATCGGTGCTCACAAAGCCTTGCACTGACGTGTACGTTGCAAAAGTATGATTCAGTGCATAACTGCATTAACACATGGACAGCAAGCAAGCTTTCGTGTTGCAGTGGTGTAAGACGAGGCGAATTCTTTTCTTTAGTGTGAGAGGAGGTTTATTGACGGTTTGTCGAAGAGGTCTATCGTATTTTTGCCCTTGACACGTGGTGAATCATTGAAAACCTTGCACAGAAAGATTTAAAGAGATCACACGCGTAAGAACCACACGCCAGCAACACGATGTATGAAGCACATGTGTGCTGCGTGTAGTTTATGAGACGAAACGGCGCCTAGCATGTGGATACAGAGCGCCTCAGTGGCACAGCCGTGACTCGATGAAGGCGTCGGAGCGTATTATGTCAGCGTGTCGAAATTTCGTAGCATCGCCAATATATAATGTCTTATAACATCAAATAACAGCTCGCCACTAAAAAACGGTCGTCAAGTCTCGCCCATAGGTGTATTATCAATAAATGGGCAAACACGCTCACATGTACAAATGTGAAAAGAACGCAAAAGTCGAAAGAAGAAAATATGTTTAGAAGAGTACGTATGATGGGTCTCAATTGATTTTCATCCAATCACAATGAGTTCACGTAGTGTTCATAGCATTCGTACTTTTGCTTTGTTCGTGTTCTCAAAAAAGAGATCGTAGAGCTTATTTTTCGCAACGGTATACACGTCCCAGTTGCATGCACGCAGGTGTGAGATATCGCCATATGGCGCGAATTCTCACACAAACAGAAAACCTACAATGTTGCTGGCTTTCAAATATGATATTTTCCCATTCATGTGCTTGTAGAAGAAAGCTACAAAAATTTTTTTCCCACCGAAACTTTCTAGTTGAGGCCTAAATAGGTCCTGGTCTAGGGATGAACCCTTACACCAACCATTTTCCACGACGTTCACTCCAGCACCTCAACTAACTAGGAAGATAGCATTAGGCAGCGTAAGGTCTAATTATTCGACAACTTGAGGCAGGGTGCTGCGTACGGTAGACCAGTGGAGGATGTTTAGTGAAAGTACCTTTCAAGAACTAGAGCTGCGCCACGGCGGTCACTCTATGGAAAGAAAAAGCGTTAATTTCCAGTTAGAACCTTGAATTCGAACGAATTTTACGCCATCTACGATGCTTTTCTACCTGAAAAATTCCAATGGGTTTGCCTCGTAGCTCTGTGTTGCAAACGCATGGAAAGAAAACTTGCCTATGATAACCCTTCTTTCACCTCCGCATGGTTCCTCGCAACTTATTTGCCAAACTCGGCTTGTCAGAAAAAGAAAGAATGGGTTGAGTGCAATTAGTGTAGGGATTAATAACCATGCTTCCATTTCCGCCGTCTCGACCAAAGATCAAAGGACATTTTCCTTTCGACGCAAGCCGCATGTCTTAATCAGTACGATTCATTCCGAGCCCAAAAGCGGCTGCGGGAAAGTCGTTAAACAGCAATTAAGCTAAGGCCCACTCTCTTTCCCTTTCTTTCTTTTATTTTTTTGACGTTTATTTTTTTCAAACCTTAAGTGATCCCTCTTGTCATCGCCTCTTAAATCTTTCTTACTCCTCTTTACACTTTCCCGGCTCGAGGACCCGAAAAGTTTAATTAGCAGTTTAATTAAGCTCCGCGTTCGCAGGACTGGAAGAATAGTTTGCCCTGCTGACCATCCGAGTGAAAGGGAAAGTGGGGTCCGAGCAAAGGGGCCCCGCTTATCACGTTTTCCCTCTTTCGATCTTTTATGCAGAGGCAATGGTTCCGTTCTTCCACGCTACTCTGTTCAGCATGTGGTGACAGTTGAATGCAGTGCGGCCACGACTGCAGAGGCAATATTTTATTAGTTATAATAGTTATAAATCTTTGGGAACGTAACATCTGGGAACGTAACATTTGGGAACGTAACAGACCACGTGGTGGCCGCCGTATTTTGTGCTGGTACAGTGCGCTGGGTGATCACAGATGAACCTAAGTGAAGCACAATGCGTCCTAAAGGCTCTTGCTTTAGTTCGACACCACGGCGAATCAGCTCTGCTTTGCAAGCGCAAAGCGGTGACGCAGAAGGCGTCGATAGTCCTACGGTACGGCGTTTGAATCGCTGAGCACTGTACAATGTGTGCGCGTGCTATCCTTACGTAAGCGCTTTCGGAATACTTCACTCAGTTGCACAATGAAATGTGCTCGAAGACATAGTACCCGTAAAGTGCAACTTTAAGCCAGCTGCTACATAGTACTGAAAGTGTCAACCAGTCAAAAGACGAGGAACTGAGGAGAGAAGCGGTATACACAAATCCAGCCGTCGTGCGTGCCAGTTGTTTTCTCAGTGTTTCGTCTGTTGACAGGCTCATTCTTCCAACATAGCGCCCGGAGCCGTAGCTTAGTAGATGGAGAAAGAGAAACGTAATGAAGAACTGAGGTTGCATAGGTGTTGTCCAGTTTTGCTACACTACACACCACCAGTGGGGATTAAGGGCATAAAAAGGGAGTAAGAGCATGACTGCAGACAACCCGCAACACACGTGTACAGTGCAACATAGTTACAGGCGAATGCGTAAGTCCGTTGCCTCCACAAGGAGCGCGGAAGGGCTGATATTGTTACGAAGGAATCCGGTCCGATCAACCGTCCAACTCGCACGCGCTCCACGCGCCACTTCTCCTTTATTTAGTCACTTCTAGCGCTGCCGCCACATTTTCCCCGGATGCAGACGAAGACCGCTATCTCTTTCACTCCCTTTCCCCTACCCCTACGGACGCTTAGCCGTGCTCCCTACATGGGCTGCAGAAATTAGCCTCCTTCCTAACCGATCCACAATCATCATCATCAGCAGCAGCAGCAATTTAAACGGGCTTACGATGATATTGCTTGAGGCGTGCCACGTGAGCAGCTTGCGTCGCGCGCGAGCGCCGATTTTTTTTCAGTCACTGGGCAACAACGTAGTTCACGTCACTTATACAAGCCAGAATGACGAATGGTCCAGAGTAGCTGGCGAGAAACTTGCGGTACAGTCCCTTTTCCCCAACTGGTGTCCACAGCCAAACATAGTCACCGGGAGAAAAGCTAACAGGGATATGCCGGGCGTCTTACAGCCTTTTGCCGTCGCCTTGTGAGGACAGCGTTCTCAGACGTGCGAGTCGACGAGATTCTTCTGCTCGACAGAAAGTCTGGGCGATGGACAGATCTTCTTGATGCAAGGGAATGAGTGTCTCCAGAAAGTTCCGTAGATTGAGTACGTAAAGCAAAAAAAGAAGGGTGCATATCCAGTAACTTCATGCTTAGCAGTATTAACGAAAGGCAAGACGGCGCCCCAGTTCGTGTGGTCAGCTTCGACATACATCGACGGCCTGTTGGTAAAGGTTCGACCCGTCCGTTCCGTGAGACCATTAGTTTTCGGGTGGTACGGAGTGCCGATACGAAGAACCAGAGCTGCAGAAGTACTTCAACAACATCGGCTGTGGGGCGACGCTTCCGAGATATTTTCCCGTGAAAGGCCGTTTTAATGCGACAACGTTAAAGACGCCGGTGTCGGCGTCTTTGGTTGTGATCAGAAAATCCCTCTTGTTCGTGAGCGAAAATTGTCTCGGAGGTGATTCAGCGTGGCAGAAGCTTCACTGTCGCCCGTGAGATGGCGCAAAAAATCCCACGGCGTGTAATTGGGAGCATATACAGGGACGCCAACGGCGCCGTGTTTCGCGCCCGTCATGCATGGAGCACGCAGGAGGACGCCGCACATTGGCTTAAAGGGGCCCTGAAACGCAATTTACGCACATTGATTTTATAGTACCTTTGCTTTGTGTGGGACTTGGTCATGATGATGACCGAAACACCAGTAAAAGCAGCGAAATCGAACCGTATTATATCTTAATTTGTACCTAAATCGGCTTCCGCGCTGACTGCAGCGCCATACATCAACAGTTTTTCCGAGCGGATATGACATCACCATGCTGGCATTGCTGCAGGTTCTGAGTGGCCGGGAACAGTATGAATAAAAATATGCATCGCATATGCTTATAACGCGAGGAGAGCAGGCGAAGCTTACACAGTCTTAAAATAATGGACACGTCCTCTGCTATAGAGGATTACCCGAAAAGAGAAAATATGGCGTTGGGTTCCTAATCCACAAAAATATAGCGGGCAACGTAGATGAATTCTACAGCATTAACGAAAGGGTAGCATCCGTCGTAATAAAACTAAATAAGCGGTATAAACTTAAGATAATCCAGGGATATGCGCCAACAACGAGCTACGACGATGAACAAGTAGAACAATTCTACGAGGATATCGAATTAGCAATGAAGAAAGTACGGACGCAATACACAGTAGTCATGGGGGATTTCAACGCAAAAGTAGGAACGAAACAAAGTGGAGAGCAGGCGATAGGCAACTACGGCGTCGGCCGTAGGAATAACCGTGGAGAAATGCTAGTACAATTTGCCGAAAGGAACCAGCTTCGAATAATGAATACGTTCTTCAAGAAACACAAGAATAGGAAGTGGACGTGGAAAAGCCCTAACGGGGAAACAAAGAATGAAATCGACTTCATAATTTGCGAACAACCAGGTATAATTCAAGACACAGAAGTAGTGGGGAAGATAAAATGCAGCGATCACAGACTAGTAAGGGCAAAGATTGTACTTAACCTAAAGAAAACAAGAACTAAATTATTTACTAAAAAAAAATGTAATGTAGAGGTAATCAGAGCGAAAGACGACAAATTTAAAGTCGCCCTAAGCAACAAGTTCGAGGCCTTAGAGGAAAACAGTGACGATTTAGAACAAATAAACAAAACCATAACGAAAACAATCCTTGAAACCGCGATAGAAGTCGGGTGTAAAACAGCAAAGGAAACAACAAGTAAGTTGTCCCAATCTACCAAGGACTTAATAAAAAAACGCCAACAAATGAAAGTAACTTCATCAAAAGATAAGATAGAATTCGCAGAACTATCGAAATTGATCAGTAAAGCCAGGCAAAGAGATGTAAGAAACTTTAACATGAGAGAAATAGAGAAAGCAGTGGAGAAAGGCACCAGCATTAAATCGGTCAAAAAGAAACTGCACTTAGGACAACACAAAATGCATGCACTAAAAGATAAACAAGGTAACGTTATCAACGGTTTCACCGAAATAGTAAAGGTAGCTGAAGATTTCTACTCGGAACTGTACAGCTCTCAGACAGACCATACAACCTTAATAGAAATGGAACCAGAGGAGAACACCGAAATTCCATGTATAACCGCTGACGAAGTCAAAAAAGCTGCCAAAGGCATGTCCCGCGGTAAAGCAGCTGGTGACGATGGTATAACAGCCGACTTGATCAAAGACGGAGGAGATATTTTACTTGAAAAACTTGCATCGCTCTTCACGAAATGTATCAAGACATGCAGCGTACCGCGCAGCTGGAAAAATGCTAATATAATCCTTATCCACAAGAAAGGTGACATAAAGGACTTAAAGAATTACAGACCAATCAGCCTACTCCCAGTAATATACAAGCTATTTACAAAGGTAATTTCTACGCGGATAAGAGAAACACTCGACTTTAACCAACCGAGAGAACAAGCTGGTTTTAGGAAAGGTTACTCGACAATGGACCACAGCCACGCTATCAACCTAGTAATTGAGAAGTACGCGGAATATAACAAACCTCTTTACATGGCGTTTATCGACTACGAGAAAGCATTTGACTCCATAGAAATGCAAGCAGTTCTAGAAGCTCTACGTCGACAAGGGGTACCTGGCGTATACGTGAGAACCATAAACAACATATACAAAGATTGCACAGCCACACTACGCCTACATGAGAGAAGCAGAGAAATCCCGATCAGGAGAGGCGTGAGACAGGGCGATGCAATATCACCGATGCTATTCACTGCATGTTTAGAGGAAGTCTTTAAACGTCTAGACTGGGAAGAAAAGGGCATTCGAATAGACGGAGAATATCTAAACAATTTAAGATTTGCAGACGACATTGTGCTCTTTAGCAATGATGGTGACGAACTACAAAACATGATTGATGACCTAAACAGGGAAAGCATTAAAATTGGATTAAAAATGAATAGGCAAAAGACCAAAGTTATGCTCAATAGCTTAGCTAAGGCACAGGAATTTAAAATCAACAATGAACCCTTACAATGTGTAAACGAATATGTATATCTGGGACAGTTAATATCAGGAACTCCTACCCAGGAAAATGAAATTCTCCGTAGAATAATTCTGGGCTGGAGCGCATTCGGAAGGCATTACGAAATCATGACCGGACACTTGCCGCTCTCATTAAAGCGAAAAGTATTCAATCACTGCATTCTCCCAGTACTAACGTACGGTGCAGAAACATGGAGAATAACGAAAAAACTAGAGATGAAACTGAGGAGCACGCAACGTGCAATGGAAAGAAAAATGATAGGGGTAACGCTAAGAGATAAAAAACGAGCGGAGTGGATCAGAGAACAGACAGGAGTAGCCGATATTATCTTATCAATTAAAAGAAAGAAGTGGACCTGGGCAGGACATGTCATGAGGAGGAAGGATAATAGGTGGACAGTAAGAGCGACGGAATGGATACCACGAGAGGGAAAACGCAACAGAGGTAGGCAAAAGGTTAGATGGAGCGATGAAATTAAACAGTTTGCGGGCATAAAGTGGAACCAACTCGCTCAGGATAGGGTGGATTGGAAATCGTTGGGAGAGGCCTTCGTCCTGCAGTGGACCTAAACAGGCTGATGATGATGATGATGATGATGATGCTTATAATGCATCGAATATAAGAAATTTCAAATTGAGAACGTGTTTTATGCTTGCTAAAGCGACTAAAAGGTACAAATTCATGCATTACAATTTCATTTTGCTTGTAACTAACCCAAGGAGTGCTCTGTGACCCATGTGGTTGTTGTGCTAGAAATGCCGCAGAGGGCAGCACAGTTCCGGTTCTGCAAGATGTAAGCCGCGTTTTCATTGGAAGCAGCGTGAACGTCTCGGGGTGCCGATATCTGTCGTCTGCTTTTTTTTTTTTAGAATCTGTAAGTTGAATAACTTGCGTTTGCTTGCATCGATCTCAAAAATTCTTTTTTGCATTTACCTCAGAACAATACAAGGAACACGTTTCGATGCAAAACTCGGCGAGTAAGATATCGTTTAAGGGCCCCTTTAAGCGCGAGGTCGTCTGTGCTTGACGGCTGTGCTCGCGAGCGTGTATACGTTCATTCATGCCACGCGAGGCAGTAAGATCCTTATCTGATGTCACCCGAGGATTACTTGGAAAAGTTGTGCGTTAACGTGCACCCCCCTTTTCACGTGCGCATAAGTAGTCGACCATATTGAAATTATTTATGATGATACCATGTTGACTGAGAGAACATCATAATACGCCTTCAACTATGGTAAAATATCATGAAAACATAGCGAAAGCAACTAATAGCATAATCTTCACTACCTATTTAAGCGAATGTTGTGAATATTGTACGATTTTTATACAATATCTGTCCCATGTAAACTCCGAATGGAACATGAAAGAGCAGAAAGGTAAAGTGCAAATGAAAGCGTTCTCGGTGTTTCGTGTTGTTATCACAGAAAAAATGGTAAGCTTGAAGCAAAGCACAAAGAACACACAGTAACCAGAACTTTGACGTACACTTGACTACTCAATCTCATTATCGCATGCCATATCACTGACAGGGCATGGCTCCTTTTTTAACGACATCATAAAATTTGTGCGGTGTTCTTTCAGAGTGTGCGAGTCACACTATTACAGAAATTTCGCTTATTCGTTCTATGTTTGCATCTGCACACTCATTCATTAAGCAGAATTCTTTTAACTGGTTCCGCGCATGTAACATACAGTATACAGTTTACGTGGCTTCTAAAGCTGTTGCGCTCTATTAACGCATAATAATTTACAATAATAACAGCTTGCGTGCGAACGTGAAACTGATTTTGCTGCAGCATGACGCCCGGTGTCCATCATTGCGTGCGGAACTTCTTGCATATAATCAATTGAAAAGCGTTGCATTCAGGTTCGTATTTCTGCTTCAAAATATTTATTTCCTCGTGTAGGCTTACAGATGCTAGCTAAAGCTTAAATTTCACTCTCTTCATTTCATGACGGAGTCAATGAGAGGTGTTTATGAAGAAAATCATGAAAACCACTACCAACGAAAGTCGTGTAAGTAAGGCTTGCTTTTTTTAAGCAATAAAGGTATATTTATACTTCTGCATGCTATCTCTAATCAGATAAGTGGGCTGAAATTTCGGCAAATACTGCGCAAGTGTTCACACTGTTATGTTAACATGTCTCGATGTTTCCGTGGAACACAACAACTACGTTGTCCAAGCTGGCGTTGGTTTCGCTCGGACTGATTAAATCGAGTCATCATTTCCCGTGTGATCCTTCAATGGCTGCATGTGCTTCCTAGTTTTACGACATCAATGTTGACGGAAAGAGAAAGAACTAATGAACGAAGGAAAGAGAGAAAAGGGGGCTTGTTCAAGTGGAGTCCAACATAAAACTCCTAAGGAGCGCCGTTTATAACAGGCGACGTTGAATATCCCGCAGACGTTCATCTTTAACGTCTAACAATAAAAGTGAATCTTTAATTGAAAACAAAGTATAATAAAACACGAAAGAGCAATAAAACTGTGCCCCCTACAAAGATGTGGACCGTGTTTCCAAAAGGAAGTCCAACGCGTGCATATTCCCGGCTGCAAGTCTCAGAGACCATGACGGCTCGCCTTCCACGAAGCACGTAAGGCCCGGTCACGTTCGTGAAAACACGGCGCGCGTGACTGAATTAAGAATGACAACCGGAGACGTGCTCTTAAAAATTCCACGAGTAAAATTCCGTAACTTGCATTAAGCTATTTCCAACAAAGCGAGAGCAAACATGCGCTCTTTTGAGAACGGAATTGCTTATTACATTTGTAGGTGTTTGCATTTTCATAAATGCAGTTATGCCTGCATCTCTCCCTTCATCAAATTAGTGCATGTACCTTTCACTACAAAAATAAAAAAGCAAGAATACTCATCGAAGAAACTTAAGTGGCTTGCATTTCTTAAATTACAGATGAAGCACTACTCAACGGGCGGAGAATAATTGAATAGGTGACGGAATAACGCTGAAGTAAGTTCCGCATTTCCACTTCTGGTTTCCTTTGTGACGCTCCTGCACCTCGCTCTTCAGACAAAGGTTATAGGCGTCGGCTCAAGGTGTAAGCATGTTCTTCCGGCCGGGAGTCTTTGGGTTCGTTTTCATGAACCAGACAACATTCCGTGCACTAGGAAACGGAAGCAATCAAATCTAGTTTGCTCGTGAGCGAAAGAATGATATCGTTTGGTGAGTGTGACGTTTCATCGCATTTGTGCCCATAATTCACCAGTGTCAATATGAAAGTGTGAAAATAAAGATGGCTGGAAGTGCTTCCTCCTGTACACCTGTGTTTTCGGCTTGTTTGTTTTGTTTACAATTTTTCAATCAGCGTTTTCTGACAAAGTATTAAGATGGATGAACCAGCCCTGCTTATTTTCATGCTTACAGTTCTGCAGCTTCACCCTAAACCATTCACTCAGAACAAATGTTTTACGAAGGAACGTTATCTAAATGGAGATAGGGTGGCATGGCAGAGTACTTTAGTGAGTGCTGTTCGCTTTATGTCAGTCGGGGCTATGAAAATCCCCTCTCACTTCTTTCCAACTCCTTTACTTCTTAAGAGAGCTTGTTTTTCTGAAAGAACACTGCATATCTTTACGATGTACACCTTACAACCAAGGCAAGGCGAAATATTTGGCCCGCCACAGTGGTCTATAGTGGTTCTGGTGCTTGGCTGCCGACCCGAAAGACGTGGGTTCGATCCTTGCCGCAGTGATCGCATTTTCGATAGAAGCCAAGAAACTAGATGCGCCTGGTGCTGTGCGTTGTCAGTGCAAGATAAAGCATCCCAGGTCGTCACAATTTCCGGAGCCGTCTACAGCGGCACGCCTCATAATCATGTCGTGGTTTTCACACGTAAAACGTCAGCAGTTATCATTCAGATTCATCCAACCACACGTGGTACAGCGTAAAATAGTGCGGCGCTGAAATACGCTCAGGCTGCCGAAGCTCTTAGTAAGCGGCCAACCCTGTTAACTGCCCACGTCAAAAGAACAACTCAGGAGGCATGACCTTCAAATACAGTTTTCTGTTACTGCTCTATTCGCATTTTTGTTTCCTTTTTACCTGCGGCTGAATACATACACATGCGATGGGCGAATTCGTACCCATCGGCGCTCACACAAAGAAACAATGTCCTTGCAATAAGCAGCTAAGCACGTAACGATGTCAGCGGCGTACTCCAAATGGGCGCACGCGAGAATCCAGTTCTAACGCTTTCGAGTGCAGCAGTTATGCACGCGACCTAGCTTGTCGCACGGGAACGTGAAGAATCGCCGTGGCTTCACAGGCACGCTCTCTACAAAGCAGGCCGGCAGTTTCAAACACGCACAACTCTCAGTACAAACAAGAGTGCCGAAACACGCTATACAGGAAGGCTACGCCCCTCGATTTGAAAGTTTCTGTTAACGGTGCATAAAAGGGCGGCAGTTTCGCCTTACAGAGGGCACTTCTCCCGAGTTCGTGGTTTTGAGGGCATACGCACAACAAACTCACGGTTCCGCGATGAAGGCGTGGATCCTCGTGTGCATCGGCGTGCTCGTGGTCGCCTCGCTCGTCCTCTGCCAAGACGAAGGTGAGCCGGTTAATTCTGTCCCATATTCGAAGTAATGTAAATGCGGCGCTGCGAGTTCGAGAAATCGTTACATGTGCCAAGTGAAGCTAGAACTAAGGCGAATGCTGGCTCTTGACAAGTACGTGACAGCCAGAAAATCATTGGAGGCACTGCATGTGGGAAAACGTGGAAGAACGAACTACACGAGCGGCTGTCATCCGCCCTTTCAGTTTCCCACAGTTATTACTAGAGGGAGCTCTGCAACCAGTGTCTCTGAGAAATGCAAGCAAGACTATCAAGCCATCGTGAGAATCGTGTGTAACACATGGATTTGCATAAAACTCATTATTATGCTTTTGTACGGCTTTGTGAGTTTATAAACTGACCATTTACGAAAAACTACTGCGCTACAAACACGACCACTCAGCTTAGTTACGCACCTGCGCGGACACCTACCGCTTTCAGGCGCTTGTAAAAATACCGTCCCTCAAAAGATGAGGAATCATGTAGCGTTTCTAAAAAAATGAGTTCCAGATTTTCTTATGCTTTAATTATAAAAAAAACTCATGCGTTTGTATCTAACGGTAATTCGTGAATGTATTCAAGTAAAAAGCACACACTGCTTCTAAATAATCATTCCGTAGTCTCACTCCTTTAGTTCAGGTAAATTGTTCCGCTACGTTTTCACAAAACACGACTCAAATCACTGCTCACTATCGTAGAGAAGAGGCACTTTCTCTCACCGTTTTGTAGTTGTCCTCGCTCAAATACGTGGTGTCAAAATTTCTAGCGCCCACCATGGTGGTCCAGTGGTCATGGCACTCGACTGCCCATCCGAGGGTTGCGGGATCGAATCGCGGCCGCGGCGGTTGCATTTCGATGGAGGCGAAATGTTGAGGCTCGTGTACTGTATGATTTCAGTGCACTTTAAAAAACCCCAGGTGGTCGAAACTTCCGGAGTCCTGCACAACGGCGTCTCTCAGAATCAAACCGTGGTTTCGGAACGAAAAATCACAGAATTCAAACAAAATTTCCAGCGGTTCTGTCGACGACTACGTTGGAAGCTGCTGCTCAGTCTGCTTTTTGAGCGTCGTCTGATGGAGCGTCTGCTTGTCGGCGTCTGCCGGGTGCGATAACGCTCCGCTACTAACGCGTCAAGCCGGCGTTCGATTGATCAGATAACGCGAGAGATACCGCGTATGAGCGTTAGTTTTCGGCACAAACAGCCTTGCCATTCAGAACCACGGTGTGAGACCCATACTCTTTAAGTGGGGGCACCTCGCGGTTTTGTAACGCGATCGTCCGGATCTTTAAGTTGCATCGGCGAGCACCAAATGGTCCGGCGATGGCGATGGCAGGGAAAACCTATCTGCTAGGCTAAGAAACGGATCTCTAGCTAATAAATAAATAAAGCTTTTATTCGGTGAAGCTATGCCAATCAGGGCTTCGCAGGAAACAGGAAATGCTTGAACTTAACGGCGAAAGTAGGTCAGCGCTGGAGTAGGAAAGCGCTCACTTCACGCGCGTATGACGTGCAATGATGAGAAAAGCCAGGAGAGCTTTGAAGCACACTTTGTGACAAGAGAAATTACGAATTGTAGCAGCTGCCCCTCATTTTCCGGTGAAAATGTAGAAGTTTAAATATTGGCTACAACAGATAAACGATGCTTTGGCATAAGAGCTGCACTTAAGCGAGAACAGGAGCGCACCAGAATGCCTCTTTAAAAAGTACAGTGAGTCATTAAAGCAATACCAAAGAAACACAGGAAGGAAGCTGATTTAATAAAACTCTACCTCTAAACCGAACTCGATAGGCAAGTAAAAAGGTAATCTCGCTTGTTTTGCGGCACCACAAAGTCAGAGCAAGCTACCCTCGAAGTGCTAAAAATAAATAAATAATTAAGTGATTTTACCCAAGTATAACTGTTCAGTTTGAAGGTGAACATTTGACAGAGATCTGTCTGGTTGGGACGAAATTAAAGGTGAAAAAAGGGGGAACACCAACCAAATTATAATCATCAAAAGTAAAATTTACTTCTAAAGATGACAAAAAACCCGACGTTTCGGGTCCCACTCGGACCCTTCTTCAGGGGTGACTGGAGGGCACCAGACAGCAGCAGTGCTTATAAGGCCTTCTTTTTCTTGTTTCTTTCCCTCTTTTTCTTTTTCTTTTTCTTTCTTCCTTCCTTTCTCACTTTCTCTTTTTCCGGTTCTTCAAACCGAGGGGGGTCATGCTAGTGCTGAACCAGGTGCCGGAGTCCGCTAAAATAGACACTTGGCAGGTGCAACCAGAGACTTTATTCCTTTTCTTTTTCTATCTTTTTTTCTCACTTTATCTCTTTCTCCCTTTCTGTAACGCCCTGTGCATAATCACTATCATGTAGCTGAGTCGGCGGTAGGTGAGGGCAAGAGCGTGTCCGCTTTTCCCTTTTACGTGAAAACTCTGATATAACTGCGAACAGCATTCCGTATGATTTTACCTCGACCTCAAAGAGCTCCGCTGTTTAAAAAAAAAAGGCACGCAGACGCCAAGCTTCGCTTGCCCCCATTTTGCCGATAGGGTAAGGGCTCCTAAATTATCACTTCGTTTTGCGAATGAATATATTTGAAGAAATTGCCTCGTTTCTCTAAGTTGGAGTTCTACGCGCTGATGCTGTCGCATTCACTTAGTGGCGCTGTTAGCTAATTACCCAGTGAAGTACAGCCGTATAAGGAAACCTAAAATAAGGACTGTTTGCACTTCAAACCACGCATAGTTTTATAAGGTTGTCTTGTATCAGTCTTTTTTATTATTGTACTCCATTGCACGGAGGATTAGCGTCACGTTAAAACATGGTACACTTTCTTTTTGGCATTATCACACTTTTGCTAACGCCCCACTTGTTGGTCTTTACAGAGACGGTTGCAGTGGACCTTCAGGCCGAGTTGGACGAAGGTCCTTCCATGTCGAGGGTTCGACGTGGTGGTGGTGGCGGCGGCGGTGGCGGCAAGGGCAAGGGCAAAGGCAAGGGTGGCGAGAAGTCTAAAGGAAAGAGCGGCGGAGGAGGAGGCGGCGAGAGCGAGTGATCATCGGCGACGTGGCAACCCGGAAGCAGATGCTCTGCGATAACCTGTACGCGACGGTGTGCCATCATCACTGTGCGACAGGGACACCTATGGTTGCTCAAATAAAGCATGGACCAAGCGAAACGATCACTGTTCGAAGTGTCTCATACTATTTCGGCAGAATCTGCGAGCGGCTTGCATTTCAGAAAAAATAAAATAGAGGCAGGAGGAACGGATATTCTAAACGCGTTATTAGTTTACTGAAAATGCTGTGGTCACTGCTGCCAACTTTATCTTGAATTGCTATTGAAAGAAGTGACACTAGGCGATTTAGCAGTTTCATCACGGCACCGTGTCTTCGGCTTTAGAGCCCAGACAGAAGCCTGGTCTAACCTATGCCTGTTTTTTGTGCAACTGGAGTCTTCGAGAGCCTTTTTGTGTAAGGAAAAAAGAAAACATAAAACAATAAACGCCACGGCTTTGTTACAAAAATTAGGCGTGGCATACACCTGTGGCCAACGGAGCTGCGGGGGCTTAGCAGAGTGACCTGTTCCTCGACGGTCCTGACGGCAGTCTCTTTCACTCTCTCTTTCTCTCTCTCTATCTCTCTCAGTTTCTCTTTCTGTCGCCCATATCAGGTTGTGTTATCCCTTCTTCTCCCTGTGCGTGCATCTCTTTCTTTCTTTCTTTCTTTCTTTCTTTCTTTCTTTCTTTCTTTCTTTCTTTCTTTCTTTCTTTCTTTCTTTCTCTTTCTTTTTCTTTCTTTCTTTCTTTCTTTCTTCCTCTCTGTCAGCCCCGCCACGGTGGTCTGCTGGCTACGGCACTCCGCTGCTGAACCGCAGGTCGCCTCCACGAAATGTTGAGGCCCGTGCAATGTGCGATGTGAAAGCGCGCTGAAGAATGCCATGTTGTCGAAATTTCCGGAAACCTTCATTACGGGGTCTCCTATAATCATATCGTGGTTTTGGGAAGTAAAACACCAGAAATTACATTATTATTTCTCTCAGTTTCTCTTCCTCTCTCCTATAAGAAACTGTCTTGCAATAGTCCTAGCCCCACCCTCTCTATGTTTCTGTGTGTGTATTTCTCTCTTGCTCAATAAAATAGTTCTATCGGCCATAGCATGCACTAGTAAAATCGTCGCTGCAACGCAATCATATACTTCCCGTAAACGCATGTTCTGCATGCGTTCTGCAAGCGTGGATGTATAGCCTAGTCAATAAAGAAATAAAAAGTGGCTGTATAGCCTAGTGGCTATATGACACCCGCTTTGCATCCCGCCTCTCCAAGAAATTGGTTTCCTCTTATGTATTTCTCTGTCTCTCTCTGTATGTCTTTCTTTCTCTCTCTTTTTCTGCGTCTCCTCTCCTCATTTCGCACTCTCTCCGCGGAGTTTTAAGCGCTCACCAGCCACGGCTGGAACTCAAGCTTAAACAGCTCTCCTTTTAGAAATGTACCGTGCAATAATTTGTTCCATAGTGCGGTGCATTGCGGCCGGAAAGATGGAACACCCCCCGAAGCTCATGTCTCCACGCAGTATTTTTCCATAATTATGAGTGGCGCAGAAGCTGTAGTTGATGCACTTCGATATCTTCAAACGGAAATACCACAGCATGTCGGTGATTGTTCTAGCTGCCAAACTTATTTAAACGGTAAGTTAAACGGAGAACGGGCATTCAAATACGTATTTATATACGAGCAATGTACAACGCCTCAATTCTTCCGTTGTTGTAGCTTTGCTTTCCTGACCACCAAAACCGCATTTCGACGATTTAAAGATGCAATTATAAATCATCCTTACGTGCTGTCAGTTCCGGAGTAGGGAGTTTGTGCCAAATATTTATGACCTCAAACCTCAAGTAAGGTTCTTGAGCCTATGTGAAGTTATTCGATCACGATCTGTATATCCAGATCTTGTCGCTGAATTTTGCGCCAACCTTACAAATCGAGCAGAAAGGAGCAGAAAAATTTGTGACGCAAGACATGTCTGCTTCTACTGCAAGAAATTGTTTTTGTTCTTTTGTTTTCTGAAACTTCAGCACCTCAAACCGACATGCTACAGCCTTGCGTTCTTCTGATTCATGACAATAAATAAATAAATAAATAAATAAATAAATAAATAAATAAATAAATAAATAATCACCTGGTTTAGCGAGCATGACTCGCGTGTGCCCGATTTAATCTATGGAAGCATCCAGGCAAGAAACTGCGGTAGACGTTAAAGTACTCTAAGAACACAGGAAAACAGAGATGCACACAGACCTCTGTGTTCTTCTACCAACTGTGTTTCATTGTATTACTTTGCGGCTCGACACTTTGATGGGCCGCGGTTCAAAGCTCTACCCACATTCATTATAACCATCGTCGGCATAACCTAATCAGGTCATATACAACAATGATCAATTGTTAGATTCTTTTCACTGGGAGACACTAATCCATCCTGGGAAGTTTTCCAGGCGTGTCGAATGAAAACGCTGCGGACTAGTTCCTGCACTTTGTGTGCACACTTTTGGTCCTCCCAAACACTCTATGCGGGATCGCCGGTACGGTGCCATATACAAAGCACTTTCTTCCTGTCCTGCACTTTGGCGATGCCTCCCCCCCAAAAATTACACTCAACAACTCGACGCCCTCCAAAGACCCAGCACAAGGACGCCTTTCTCTGGGCGCACACAGAAAAGAACCGAGGGAAAGACTCTGTACGAGCTCCTTAGACAAGACTCGAGGATGGCTCGAAGGCAGCAAGTAAAAAAAAAAAGGAAGAAAAAAGCATGGTACCCACACCGTGCCTCTGGGCGTGCGTTGTTACAGATGCGCGAGAAGGAAATAGATTGCGCCCGCATCTGTGGCTTCATTTGCAATGCAAAGCGTGCAAGAGAACAAGGCAGCACGGCGCAGGGACTACGCTATAGCTATGGCTGCATCTCGAAATTGAGGCGGCCATCACTAGTGGTGCACGACGAGGCGAGGGAGTAGAGTGGTGAACATTGAAAGTAAAGCGGGTACGCCGCATCAGCGAGAGTGCCGGGGATTGGGAGCGCCACGGGCTAACCGAACGGTGTCGAGAGTTGGATTCGAGAGAAACACGAGGACAAGATGGCAGGACTTGGGTAGGACAGGCGGGGCTCGGCAAGCCGAAGCTGCTCTCGTTCTCCCGATGAGATTAAATGTTACGCGAAGACGAGACTGGAGTTGCATGAGTACAGTCTTCTGCATACCATCGGCCGATCCCTCGCTCTTTTGGGACCTGAAAAAGGCTTACATTGAACGAGATCTACTTATCTACAATGGAATATCAGATAAGAACGGAGAAGAGTATGATATTCCACGCGAACTCCGGGTTTCACTTGTCCTTCAAATGGCCGCTTATGGTAGCGATGCTACAATAAACAAATGGCCGAGAACCTAATCATGTGTTACTTATTTCCTTCAATGCAACGTGAACCTGAACGTAAGAAGTGACAGTCACGTAAGAAGTGACAGCCGTATCTTGGCATATGACGTGAGAGACATCTCGTATATAGGAACCTTTTCAACCTGCAGTCCAGGGCGAATTTATGTAAGTTTTTTTTTTTTCTTGAAAGCAGTGAAAAGCGAGCGTCACAGTGAGTGTGCAGTGGCATGAATTTCAGTTTATCAAAGCGATGTCCCCAGTTCGTGCCCTTTAAATATAGGAATTCTTAAATTGTGGTAATACATGCCTTAATTGGATATTTTCTGTCAAGCTACTTATTTAGCCACGGTTGTCGTGTTACGGCGAGCGATGTCAAAGCACCAAAATAAAAAAAAAAGCCCCTTCAAACGTTCTTTGCCCAGTGGCGTACCCAGGGTGTAGGCGGAGGCAGGGGAGGCCTACTGCTATTGTGACCGTGCTGGCGCCCACTGACCACACGTTTTGTACATCAACTTGTGGCTAAAGAAAACGGGGTACTCAGTGCCTTACACAAGAGAGGGAATGATACCCAGGATTTCTTAGGTGTCAGCTCACAAACGTAAAGGCTGAGGTCTTATTGCTCGACCTCGGGGTTGGAACTGGAGACCATGGAGTTCTAGTGCCGAAAGTCAGTGGTTCGAGTCCCGTACCTATGTATATAACCTACTCCTCAATGCCTACTTCAGTATGACATTCAGTCAAGCGTGCCACACACACACATGTCTCCAGTCAAGTAGTGCGGCTACGTGCCACACGAGATGTTATTAGCGATAGTAGCGATAGTCGCGAGGTAAATGGCAAGTACGCGAAGTCATTTATGTCACTATCAGTCATGTTAACCCCACATTCAATTTGGGTGTGCCTACCATACCAATTTTGGTGTGCTAAATGAACGAGAAGCGAGTTTTCGATTTCTTTAAGGTCCCGTTAACCTTATATGTCAGTTTAGCCGCCTCGCTTCCCCAAGCGTCACCTTTCAATGAAACACAACATACGCAGCTGAGGGGCACCTAGTAATTCTCTATAGCTTCTCTCGTAATTCTCTGATCCTATAGAGGCTAAATTCAAGAGCGAGGGCGTACTTACTATATTTACCACGTTGAAGAACTCTACGTGGTCAAAATCAGTGCAGAATCCCATAGGGTGGCGCATAACTCCGTTGTTTTCGTATAGATATACGCTTATTTCTAGTGACCATAACGTAAAGAATGAATAAACACATGCAAGGCGAGTGGCCTCCACATAAACGAAACAGGCTGCGTAAAGCAGAGGTGCGGCAACAAAACTGTTGAAGCGACCCCGATTATTTTCGCCACGCGAAGGAAACACAGGTTTTCTACGTCGATTCGCTGCGTAACCGTGCACGACAGTCCGTCGTCTCGTGGCCTTGAACGTCGCCAATAAAGGGTGTATTTCCCTTGCACGTCAGCTGCGTATTCATGTGCCGACACATTGTGCTTGTACGCTGCCTTCATTTTTTTTTATCCCTAACCCAGTGAAAAGCCTGGGTCAGAGAGAGTGTTGGGAAGTTACCTTTTCTTTTCTTTTTTTTTTTTGCTCCCCCCAACCGTACTCATTCTGCCCACAAGGAGGAACCATAGCGAAGTGACAAGGACAAGGCAGACGAAAGGACATACGCATGTCACGTCTTCTTCCTTGTCCTTGCCGCTTCGCCATCATGGCGTTTTAAAAACGATGCAACTAGTCGAAAAATCGGTACCCGTTATGCTTCTTCTGATGGCGTTGCTGGCTAAGGAAGAGTTCTGTTGATATGCTCAGGAGTTCTTTAATACTCTAGGTTTTTTTCGTAGTTCTTAGACACAGCGTAACTGAGTACCTTCTATCCGTTTCCTCCCGATCACAGTGCAGGGAGTTTGCGGACGTCAGGCGAAAAAGACCGCCGTGTTCCCATTCCACTCTCAAAGACCGAAGCTGCGAGACAACTTCGCACTCTTGCGTGAACGATGTCCTTAATCGAGTGGAATACCCCATACACTAAGCGCACCAGATTGCACCGGCTAAACCCATCGCTGCTACTCGGACCTCCGGCTGGTTTGCACCGACGTGAGGCTTCGCTTCTGTGCTGATTGTGGTCGAGAGTGGCCTTCACGAACGCTTACTACGCGCTGATTGGAATAACTGACAGTCCTGCGTGTGCTGTCTGCGGATGCGAAGAGACCATAGATCACTTGTTGTGCCATTGGCCACAATTTGAGGAACATAGACTGCCTATGACCGAGTCCTTCAAAAAGCTCGACGATCGTTCACTTAGTGAACAGACAATCTTAGAATACCGTCCTCACCGACCAACGGCTCAGAAGGCAATGAAAGCGCTTTTGGGCTTTCTAAAAGCATCTGGCCTTACCGAGCGCCTATGATATTATATAGGACTGTCCCGCAGGCATTCCCCCTCTCTCCTTGTCTTTACTTTTCTTCCCCTTTTCCCACCCACCATTGTAGGGAAGCAAACCGGACCCCTGACTGGTTAACATCCCTGCCTTCCCTTCCTTATTTCTCTCTCTCTCGCTCTTGCGACTAAATGGTTGCTCAAACGTAATTGTGTCAGTGTCTAAGAATCATAAGGGAATTACGAACGCCGCATGCGCAGTGAAATGACTAATTACGGACGGCGTGCTTAAGAAATTTACTCATTTTAATTTACTTTACCAATACTTCAAACGCGCTCAAAAGATAAACAAGTAAACAAGATACCTGACGATCTGTACTGCATTTCTCTGAAACACCAAGGAAGCTGTACAGATAATAATTTCCGTCATAACGATTTAGTGGAGGAATACTGAATGTATACTATCGGTGCATTCGACTCTCTAACTGCGGCCTCCGGAAAGGCTTCCTCGTTAACGTAGTGCGCTGGATAACCAGATGACGCTGACACGTGGTAGTACAAATTGAACTTCCTTGATGGCTTCTACATGTGACGTCCTGATATTGGACGCGCCGCTTTAATTAAGGGCCACGGTTTGCTTGACAAATAGACAGGATGGATTACAGTTGTACGTGTGGAGGGTTCTCTGACACGAGCTATGGCTGAAACAGCTGTATTTGGTGTATAACACGCGGATCAGATTGCTTTGTGGTCCGTACATGAAGATATTTCAAGACAATTTCAGCAACTTCAGAAGCCTTTGATACGCTGCACATCTGCGCTCGGCAAACTGGATTAGATATCTCCACCCAAAATCAAGCCTTCTTGCAGTGGCCAATAAAGGAGGACGCCGAATGCTCACGCAGTGCCCCCCACGATTTGTCGCGGCTGCAATCTCCAAGCCTTCTGAGATCGCCGTGTTAGATCCTGATATTCATCGGTCCACCCGCGGTGCACACTGGCTCAAATAATAATAATAATAATAATAATAATAATAATAATAATAATAATAATAATAATAATAATAATAATAATAATAATAATAATAAGGAAGAAAAAACACCACGTAGTTCCACACAAACACTTCACCCCATTTCTCGCGTTGCATCAAAAGCAGACACGGAGCCCGACTAACGCAGCCTGAGTAATTGTACCTGCAGCCTTGCAGGCATGAATTGTGAACCAAGCACAACTGCAGCTAACCACTTCGGCTAAGTTCGCTCATTTGTCGAGAATAGACCCCGATGCTGTGCGCACAATCACTGCGCCACCTTGCGTAACTCCAGTATCAGGCTTTACGGGAACGTACGCAGCTGAAATCTCAACGCGCAGGAGCACGGGAAACAAGCGAGCAACTTGTTCCGGCTGTCGCTGCTTCGCAAGCTCAAGGGGACGCTAAAGTGAAAAGATGAAACGATTTACAACGATAAGTGATTTCGAGAACTCGGATGTCACTAATTTGAACATTTTGTCTTCAATATGAAAAGAAAATGAATGTCAAAATTCTAGTTCTGAAATTCACTCCGGAACTTCGAAACCTAAGACGTCAGAATGCTGATTTCTTTTTTTTCGTATTCTCGACAAATTCGCACCTGCTGTGAAACATTTTCTGTTAAGTCTCTGGATTCGCTATCAGCAGACGGTATCAAATATCAGTGACGTCACGCGTTTTAGTACTGGAAATTCAAAGCGGCGTCACCACCCGTATTTTCTTTTCGCGCGTTTCCTAATTTGCCCAGGGTCTTCTCCCCGCAAGATTGGTAATTTTCGTATTGTGATAAGCTCGCCTACAGTGCGCTCACAATTATTTTTCCACTTTAGTGTCCTTTTAATTTCAACGCGGCTGTCGGATGTACAATGCGACCGAACCGATGCTTTCCTGGAAGTTTATAAACATCCCAACTAACACGTCAACGAATTTACGATGCAGCGATGCCGCAGATATTATTGATGAGAACAATATGGTCAATTCATCATGCGCTAATTCCTGCAAGGTATATACATATGCTGCTGTCCTGCCCGGCGAGAGGAGTGCACAACTCATCAGTTCTACACATCTTTTCAGCAATTACGTCTTCTATGGCTTGCAATGTTCTTGGCGGTGAAAATTCCTTGAATTGCATTCTGAAGAATCCACAGACCCAACATTGCAAGTTTCAGGAAATTTTATTGAGTCAACGAGAAGAAAAGACAGAAAGGACGTGTCAAGCTCTGCGATGTCACACCGTAATTTCAGCTTGAATTTCGAAGCTAGAATTGCTGACCGGATTTTTTCTCGTGCGAGTACCGATTTGTTGCTGCGATATTAGCGAAATTGGATGTTTCTGAATATAACTTATTAGGCTGAAACACTTTACTGCGTCTCGTTAATGTATCTATAATATCACTGAAATTTCAGTTGGCGAGAGCATGAATGCGCCAAATACCGTCGAAAATATTAAACTTTCACCTCATGCTCTGCAGGGGTTCGGCATACAGCTTAGCTAAGGTAACGTGGCACTTGTCCTGGGTTGATTAAGACATCGGAATTCAGTTTCACGGTCCAACCGCAAATGTTTAGTTTATTTTCGCTGCGTGAGCTCAGCTATTCTTACACAAAACCGCAAATACTGTTAGCACAGTGACACAATGAGATGGAAGGACACAATATACGATAAAACGAAACTGTACCGCTGCCTTGTGTACGCTAAGGCAAAACGCCTGAACTCAATAAATAGTAAAATGTGGCAAAGGCGGCAGTGTGCTTCAGTATGCCAATAACTGCGCTGGTATACCACGTACTCTATGATGCAGAGATTACGGTTATTGCGTTCAATTAACAAGTGGCTGCTCCATGCTCCGCACTACCAGAGTTCCTATCGTTTGAGTCCGTCGTGTGTTTCGCGCACTGCGGTATCGTCTGCCCCGCGTTACTAGTGTCGCCATCTGGCAAAAACCTGAGTAAACGTAGAGCGGCTCAGAGGATGTGGCGTTTTTTGGTGTTTCCTTGTTGCAAATACAATGAGAGCGTCAACAGTGGAAACTGTGGAGAAACAATGCAACAGCCGAAAAAAAGCAACAATAAAAAAAACAGTGCAAGTTACCTTATTCAAGTGGAGTGGATGGAATCAACTCAAAGGTGCTAATGAATACTGTAGCGGTTACTAGCAAAATACTACTTCGCGTATTCGGTGGTTGCTCGAAAATGGCACGACACCATTTGACTGGAAATTGGCGAAAAAAAATAATACCGATATTCAAATGTGGAAATAAAACCTCATGCGAAATTTACCTGCCCATTTCGCTCACGTGTATTTGTTGCGAAATTCTAGAACACATCATCGCTTCACACATTTACAGACATCTCGAATCCAATGATTTCTTTTTCAAAGACCAGCACGGTTTCAGCAAGGGATTTTCGTGTGAGGCTCCTCAACTACTCGACGGCGTTTGACCGGGTTGAACACTGCCGCCTGATATCGAAAGTTCCCGCTCTTAAATTAGGCTTTCTCACGCCATCATGGCTTCGCAATTTTCTCTCTAATCGTCAGCAGTACCCAACGATTAGCCATTTCTCTTCTTCCATGAGTGATGTTTCTTCAGGTGTACATCGGCAGCGTACTCGCACCATTACTTTTTTTTTATATTCATCAATGGTCTGCAACAGCACGTACCTTCTTCCATCAGAGTATTCGTTGACGACTGAATTATTTATCGATCGATCAAGAACACTGAAGATCACGTATCACTCAGAAAGGACCTCGGGGTTATTAATGGTTGGTTCAGTACATGGCTCATGATGTTAAATGTTTTGAAATGCAAAGTAATGTTTTTCACTCGTAAACGTAGCGTATCCAAATTTTCTTACAGCATTAATAATTCCATTGTGGCGACTACAACACAGTACGATACTTGGGGATAATATTGGCACGGATTATATCCTCGTCCAGTCACACTGGGGCAACCTCTGCCAACGCTTCCAAATCGCTGGGATGCTTGAGACGTAACTTGAAAGCTACACCTTCACACATTCGTAAATTATCTTACACAACACGCGTTCGCCCTCACTTAGAATACGCCCGTTCGATTAGGTCGGCTCATTAAAAAATACTTAATGGATTCATTGGAAAGATTCCAGAATAGAGAAAGTCGTTTCATTTAAAACAATTGCAGTCCCCATTCCAGTATATCACAAAAAAAAAAGCAGGAACTTTCACTTCCAAACTTTCGTTCGTTGTGACATCGTTGTGACATTGCCTTGCTGTCATTCTTTCATAAGGTTACTCACTCCTATATATAGTTAACAAAGGAAATGGGAAGTGAGGAAAAAAATAGAATACAGCTGACGTTGTGGGCGTGAAACAAAAATTACGCGTCACGAGCACAGTTTATCGCCAGTTGATCTACAGGAAGCTCGTGAAGTTACGACGCGCTTTCATAATACCAATGAATTTTTAAACAGCGCCATGAGATCTAGGTAGTTGTATAGTGCAGGCGTTAAACCGTGAACATACTACGGTATCTCAACTTCGTTGTTTGTTGAATACGCATCAAGTTACGTGCAGTCTGAGAATGCATAGGCAGTCTGCTGTACCTTAGTTCCTATATGCTTGCCACAGGACATTGCTCGTTACACTTCAAAATCGATACCCGGCTACACATCTTTTAATGTACACTGAAAGTGTAATGATCCCTTTTATAGGGGTATGCGCCCTGCAGACGATGTGGAGCTGTCTTTTTTCCGAAATATTGTTGCGCTTGCTTGGTAAGTTGCATTTGCTTTTCCATTTATCCTTTTCACTCTCCTGTAAAATTACGCATACATACATACATACATACATACATACATACATACATACATACATACATACATACATACATACATACATACATACATACATACATACATACATACATACATACATACATACATACATACATACATACATACATACATACATACATGTGCAAGTACCGTGGCGGTGATTGGTCCGCTCCGGCAATTTTTGTGAACAGCCGGCCTAGGCAACCTATAGAAGCCCTGATGTGGTTCCTCCTACGCACTTGCGGCGCTCACAGTAGATTTGTTCTTTCCATCCTCCGTCTCTATCCCCAACTTCATCTTAGGGTAGCAACGCAGATGATCGCCTTGTTAGCAGTCCTGCATTTGTATCTTTTCGTTTTCTATTTTATTCTTTCGCTCTCTCAGACGCAGCATTGCAGTGAAATTTTTTCCGTCGTTATCGGTGTCGAAATAGCGCTTGATTGACCCACGGCTAAGACTATGAGGTACAAAGGCCAAGGTTGTATTGTAGGTAGGAAGAAGTGGAATCTTCTTGCCCAACCACTTGTCGTCCAAGCAAGATTTATGACGGCTGGAAATGCGCTACGGGAAAGCGTAATACACAAATTTCCACTGCTCCGGCTGTCACTCCCGTGTATCGAGTGCTTCTTAGCACAGAGGGTAGCCAAAATCACTGCAACGTCTCGAACGAGGTCCTTTCTCATTTGACCGGAAATGGTTGATGAGTGCCGTGAATGTGAAAGTTCTTTTCGTCGAAAAACGGAACACCCTTACGGTACAGATCTTTTTAGAGCGTACTTTTTTTCGGATTATTTGGCAGTTGCAATATAAAAAAAATTGTTTTATTTTAAGCCTGTTGTGTGTGTTTTCCGATATTAAAATTCGTAGTTTCAACATTGCGCCAGAGCAGGCGGCAGTAAGGTGCTCGCCATCATTGACATTTTCGCATATTTTGTTCCCGATGAAATTCAGCATCACGAACATGCCCCGTGTTGACAAAGGCACCCTGGAAAGAATGAACAGAACCCAGAGACTTCAGCAACCAGCATTCCTCAGAGGCAGTTTACGTAAATTGCCAATGACAGCACGCATTCGTTATTTCAGCAACCCTAGAATGTACGACATACGAACTACACGGGAAAGGAAACTGCACAAGCAGCTTAAGCGTAGAAACAACGAAAGCTCACATAAAAATCAAATTCAGTCCTCGAAAGGCATTGTCCGGGGACTTCGGGTGAATGCACGGAAGAAAAATGTCTGCTGCTAAGCGAGTACATATTTCTCAGCTTAGCGCGCAAGGAAAGAAGCGTCTTTTTTCAAATTTATTTTTTTAACGTTTTGCAACCTTGTCTGGTGAGATTCGATGGACCCAAGAGAGGATGGTACGCATATAGCGTTGTTAAGGCCCTGTGTCTTGGGTTCATCCACCCTCTTTCATTGAAATGGAATACAAAGTGCACTGCGATTGCCAATTAAATATACGAAAAAGCTTGCAATCAAGACGTTTTCCCTTTAGAACGAAGCGAAAGATAGTTTGCTAAAAGCTATGCGCGTAATCGGCGATATTTGCCGCGCTCGTCACTTCATATAAGTTGTCCGAGTTTTTCTGACGGGCCAGCCAACTTATGTAACATCCACAAGTTAAAGAGTAAGTAAATAAATACCCAAAAATGTCGCCACACACCACTCACTTTGAGGTTCTATATTTGCGAAGTGACGTATGGAGACAAGTCTATGCCGCGTTGTTTTAGATTGAGCCATGAGTTAAGAAGAGCGGAACACTTTTTTTTGTTTATTTCTTACTTTGATGTTACAGCACCTAAGCGAAAAAGGCGTAGAATCGCTAACAAAATGTGGCAATAACTCCTGCATTTATTTTTATTTTAACAAGAAATGTTGTCGCCCATGTCATTTTGCAAATGATGGTAGTTATCGATCATTTGCTCAGTAAATGAGTCATTCGTTTCCTTGTTGGCTTTACCGGCACTTTCTCCACATAGCTTGGCGAGAGCTAGCTAGATAGTATGGAAATAAAATCAACAGAATAAAAGTTGCACATACATCATCCTATAAGAAACAACGTTACTTACCGGACTGAACTGTTGTGTGCCATTAGCTTCAGCTAGGCCAGTCAAGCGGCGGCTCTTGCTCTGTCGGTTCACGTCTCTACGGGAGACGACGTCAGATCGACTTATTTGTCTATCGTGAATGCGCGGACAAAAATGTTTCCCAGCCTCTAGCCATAAACACCTCCGCTGCAAAAGAGCGCCAGTGCAAAGTCCTGTAGAGGCATTATCCACGTGTTAATGTACACTTGTCCACGGCCAGAGGAATAAGATACCCGTTTGCTGGACACTGTAAGTGAGAGAGGAATTGCTCGCACAACGAAGCTTAGGATACTCGGCTGCTGACACGAAAGACGCCGCTTTGATCCCAGCAGATGCGCTCATATTTTCAATGGCGGTGAAACATTACAGGCATTACAGGTATGCATTTCATTACATTACATAGCATTTCAGGTATACGGTGCGAAGGAAGTCCACATTAATAGAAGCGCGGATGGTCAAAGTTTCCCGAGCCCTGCGCTCGTCATGATCATAACGCAAAATCCCAACGGTTGTTTGAACTGCCGACCCTCCAACAAGCTCAAATTTATTGAGTGATCCGCCAAAGCTTCACGCGGCTTTTCATGATCGCTTGCTTCAGAAACACGTCTGTGCCACTGCTTCTTTAGCCGTAACTAACCACGTCTTTGAATAGAACTTATATATACAAATTATCGAACACTGAAACTGAAGCGCAGTGACTACAGCTGTGGTGCCGCGCTCCGCTCTTTAACCTATGGTCCCAACAATAAAGCTGAAGAAAAGTTATCTATATTGTTGCTGTACAACATCAAACAGGAAGAGAAATAAATATTATAGGAAAGCTCTTTTGAGAATTGCAACGACTAGTGCTGCACTGGGCGAAGCCACTTGACGTTCCCTGAGAAGGGACAGTTAAAAGGTAATTCTCGAGAGCATGAAAAGGGTTTGCGTGCAAATTTTGGTAATCGTACAGAACCTTTGAGCATATTTTGTAAGGATTTCCGAGCTTATATAGAGTGATAAATGCGGGTGGAGTCGGCTTTGCAGGAAGCGTTAGGTTATTAACGACAACCAAATAATCAAACCCCTGTCATGTCCACAGGAAAAAGCTTCTCGATGATCGGTAGTCGAAAATAATGCATCAGATGCGGCAGTTACACGACCGCAAACTTGTCCTCTCTGGTAGAAGTACACTGTTTCGCGTCCATTACAACCTGTGAAAGCGGACGTAATATAGCGAAGCCGCCAGAAAGCGCCACCACAATATTCCTCCTGCTGATTATTTTTCTTCACCAGGGAAATTATGTCGCCCATGGGTCACTGTCTATACGCCACCGGGGGCGGCAGAGTTTTGGATTACACAAGCGCCATCATGTGGCACACAGTTTACAGACGGCAGAGCTGAAAATAGACGAAATCACTCCACGTGCCTTGGCGATATATTTAATAAATACTCTGCCCTGGCACGTATCACATTTGGCTGCCACCTCAAATATGGGCATTCCAATAATTATCGTGACATGTAAAACACATCAGCAACTACAGACCCACCGTCAGAAATAATTCGAACTTCGAGGGTAAGACGCACCGCCAAGCTTCATATGACGTGGTACTGGCCATATGCCTGTTATTGGCAGATCAAGCAGAACAAATATGAACCACTGTGGCGCATGAGCTTTCTGTTATGATCGTTTCTTCGTCTATTTGGGCGTCCTCAGTGATCTCCATGCTATCTCATTGTTCAGTGCCAGTCAGCCAGCATTGTAATTATTACGAACACACAAGAAGAGTCGGTTTAGGATAAAAATGTGCACAACTGAACGCCTCACACTTAATTTATTTTAGCCTGCTTCTAATCTCTTTGCTTCGCAGAATTTTTAACACTTGCCTATTTTGTATGTATTCCTGTTTGCTTATATATTCCCCTACGATGCAGCTCTCTTTTCTGCAACCTTGCTTTGCTTCTTCGGTTCCTATACGTTACCCATATCCATCTATAGAGTAAGTTAAAGCCTTTCGAACTAGAACTGCGTGAGTTGCTTAAATTATTTTTTTTTTAATCCGCGTTGTGCTTGCAGCCATTCCTTTGTAAATTTCAATAGGACGGTCAACTTCCCAAACATACACGTTTTCGGAGCTCTAACTCTAACCATTGTATTCTCACCTGCCTCGCACCTTTCTGTAATGTCTTCGCAGGTGCCTTTTGTCATATTTCGAATACTTCGCTGACGTAATGGAAGTTTCAGCACTCGGCATTTTACTTTTGCTTTCTCGTGTTCAGCTGGACGTCGTCGTCTGGGATTTCTGTGTGCGAAGCGTGGCCTAATGATCGTTCTTTCTTTTATACTTCAGCAAGTTTTGCGTATGCTGTGGTTAGTTTAAGAGATAGTATGCTTCAGTCTTATATTGCTCATGCTCGACGGAAACTCTTCTTTCTTTTGACACTGATTTCCTGCCCACCAGCATAAAAATTAAAGATGAAAGTGCAAATTATACTCCAATTCATCATACCCTCCTATAAAATAATGTGTTTACGGCTTCACAGGAAGTACTTAAGTTATTGGTGCTGTTGTGGGCAGCTAAACTGACTCTTACACGTTGCGTCTCTCATAATGAAATCGTGGTTTTTGGTGCATAAAACCCCAGCAATCACAATATTATATATTTAAATTTGGCAGGGCGGTAATCTTCATAATCACAGATCTCTTTATTATTTCTTGTAAGGCTTGTTTGTTTGTTTTTTCGTATCTTTTATCTTTTTTCTAATAGAGATTTACAAAAAAAAAAACGACTATTTGTTGCGACGACGTCATGTCACTTTTCCGTATACTGCACGTCTAGGCGCATTAATTTTTTCGTCAATTTCATTACGCACGCGTGAGACAGACAGCTGGAACTACACTCGCTGAACACTGACGCGTCAGAGCACGACAAACACTGACACGGAACGATGGCAGAACGGAAGCGCTGCCGCTAGTCGAGCACGCAATGTCCATCACATATAAGAGGACCTTCGAACGTTGCGTGCGGACGAGTTCTATCGCATCCAGTCTGAAAGGCGCCTTGCACAGACATCTGACATGAAGGTTTTCACTTTCACCTTGCTTGCCTTTCTTTTGGCTGCTCTCTACGTTCACGCTGATCACGGCAAGGAAGAACATGCTGAAGATGGTAAGCTGTTGTCCAAGTTTTGCCATGTGAAACCAGCTGGTAACGACGCAAAAGAAAGCTTGTGCGACCTTCTTGGTAATTTTGTTGCAGTGTAGTAACTGTGAGATCAAGAGAAATAAACTAGATTTGACCCTAGTACAATTCGCCACCGGTGGAGACTCACAAACGCATAGTCTTCGATATTCTTCCGAGAATTTTTTTAATGCAGGAAGAGGTTCAGCCTGCTAAGTCACTCACCAACAGACTGCTGATTCTATCGTACTATAGTATAACTTGTCGTACGCTCGTGAAAATGTATATACCTGCTCATTGGGCACTTCTTCACGCCGGCAGCCTATGATTACGGAGTGCCATAAGCAGTGAAGGTACATACACTCTTAGCACGGTAAACTTTAGTTTATTTTATAGGCACACAGAAATGTGAAAATATTCTCCTTTATAAAGGTTAAAATGCTTTACCCTTTAGTAATGGAGCATATTTTCTCAGAGCGTAAGCATAACCAAATGATAAGGTATCCCGTCAGCCAATGCGCCACTTGTCACAGATCTTTGCCTGAGAGCACCTCTAATGATTCTCCGCATACACGCACACTCTTTCAGACTCGATCTTGGCGTGATCAAAGCGATGATCACTTTAAAATATTTCCTTCCTCTCATCTTATCTTTCTATTTTCCTTTCACATTCTCTCAGCATAGGGTAGATAACCAGATGCTTTTCTAGTTAACATCCCTAGCTTCCCTGTGCTGCTTTCTTCCTCTTTCGTGCGAGCGAAGGCGTTGGTGCACTTTCACACCGCTGACGGTATAGCTTCGTCCAGGCATTGTTCGGCCTAATAGTAACAAAAATAAGCCCTTCATTAAAAAAATGCTACACTCTTTGACAGTTACAATCACCGTTAGATGGATCCCGTAGCAAATTTTTTTATAGAATTAGCGATAAGTTTACTATGCTTCCACATTTAAGCGTGTTGCGCGTTTACGCAGATGAAATGGACGCTCTGATGGATGACCTGGCGGACGGCAGCGAGGAACTACACCGAAGCAAACGCCATTATATAGGTGGACATGAGCACGGTGGTGACGGCCGCCATCCTCTTGCCTATTAAAGTTCAAGGCATCTGGAAACAAGCGATGCTGCAAGACGGCCCCTATGTTAACCTAACTATTCCGCGCTACGTTCGGTAGAGTTATCATACCGCTGCCTAACATCACTAAGATGATTTATAAAAGCCCGTTGACGCAGAACCTCTCCGTAAAGCAGCTGATCTATCTCATAGGACATACAGCCTTACTTTAGGGACGCTTGGCTTCTGCTTACGAATTCCTCCTAATAAAATGCCGTTATTCATTATTGCCTATTTTTGCCGGCGGACTGACATGTCTGCTCTAGATATTTTCACGCACTGGTTGTATTCTCGATGCGCTAAATTAGTCTTTCTTCATTTTATTATCAGCCACAAAAACCTTGCTACGTAGCAAACCTTGCGAGCTAGCAGAATAACCACTACTAATACTTACAGCAATACTCAATGCTCATTCCACGAGACCATTCCTGCACCTTGCAAACGTAACGAAAAGGGCGTATCTCAACTTTTCGACGGAATAGAAGCGAAAATACCAGGCCAAAGCATATTACGAGCTTATTCGCCAAATATTTCAGGGAACGTATCGTAGACATGTTGAGTGAAAAGCGCGGAATTCGTCGAGTTGAGGAAGAACGGCCGGCTTTTCAATTATATTCTTTCGGCCTATGAATAACGAGCGGATAAAACAGCCGAAAAATGGGTCTTTGGTCAGGTTCAATCCCCTGAAAGCAGTCTTTAATTAATATTATTGCCCGCTGTACATTGCTTTGCCCTAACGCATTGGCGCCACAACTGTTTTCTATCGCGGAAACTATCCCACCATCTATATGAGGTAGTGCCTCACTCTGAAGACTTCCGTTTGAAGAATGGCACAGCGAACTCCGGCGAAGCTTAAGGGGTAACTATCAAGCGCAGAATCGCAGTAACTTCATTAGACTTGAGAGAGAGAAATTGTAGACAGAAAGACGCACTGAAGTTCTCCATTTCTTGCTATAGTAAATGGCTCAAGAGGCCAAGCGATTTTTACAGCCCAAGAAGCTACTGCCCATGGTCTAACAACTAATGTTATACCATAGCGAAATGCTACGTGCGCACCATTGCCAAACGCCGCCAGGTGTAACCAGTCACCGGAAACCGCATGCTTGTTCACTCCGTTCTGCTTTACTGTGCTGCGTGCCACGCGCAGGACGAGGCCCACCCCAAGGTGGCGGGCGACACGGTGGGCATCACCACGGCGGCTATATGAGGGGGCACCACCACGGCATGTGCCCGCCTGCGCACGGCGATAAAGGGCCCGGGCAAGGAAACGGTGGTAGGCCAGCGGATGGGGCAGAAGGATCCATGGGGAGACCCGGTGAAAGGCCAGGCGAAAGTCCAGGACAAGGACAAGGAGGAGGACAAGGCGGAGGAGTAGGAGCAGGACAAGGTGGAGGACAACGAGGAGGACAAGGCAGAGGAAAAGGAGCAGGACAAGGCGGAGGACAAGGAGGAGGACAGGGCGGAGGAGAAGCAGGACAAGGCGGTGGACAAGACGGAGGCCAAGGCGGAGGAGAAGGAGCAGGACAAGGTGGAGGACAAGGTGGAGGTCAAGGCGGAGGACAAGGCGGAGGACAAGAAGGCGCAGGACAAGGCGAGAGACGCTTAGAAGAATAGGAAGAGCTATATAGTGGTTGCCCCCGGGATTCCCTACGGGCCTGCTGCAGATGACGTGGGCCGCTGATACAGAGCCACTTGAGAAAAGAAACTCGAACACGCTACACCTGATAGAAGCTATAAGTGCTGCCTATCCGTCTCCGGGCCATGCTCGCCTGCTTTGCAGTAGCAGCTGCTGAAGTGCTCTACATAAATGAAAGCCGTCCTTAACTCGAAGTCGCATGTTTTATGTCTTGCGTTGCTTTCCACAGCAGTGCACGCGCAAGACATCTGGAAGTAATCCAGAAAAGCAATAAGGAGGAGGGGGGTGCGGATGATTTCACAAAGTACACATCACGCTCGTCGTTTTGACACACCAAACGCATAATTAGTGGAGAGGCGACTCATCCCATATTCTTCGGGCCTTGCTTCAGTCCAAATCGATGCCTACTCTGCGGTAAATCTATGGTGCGTTGTTCACCACAAGGTGATTTCATTTTGTCCAAGATATAATAGAAAGCGCACACACAACAAACAAGGACGTAAGCATAGAAGACAAGCGAGCGCCGCCTCACGACTCAAGTTTTGATTCCCGAGAACCAGGACAGTATGGCGTACATGGTGCAGCAGGACGCATATGCCGTCCTTATGCCGCCCATGTGCAACCCACGCTAGGTAAGAATCTCGGTTGTTTAATAGGTCTATAACGTTTATTACTACTCCTGCGTGGAACACCAGGCCATCAAGCTTCAATATGAAATTAACGGAGATATGACAAGAAAAAACACAAGAGAGCTCGGAGTGATACTAAGCTAAATTTAAGTCAAGTAGCAATAAAAGTGGGCTACGGGAACGGTAACACCTGGGCTGTTAAAACAACTTCAAATCACTGCACTCGACTGTTTGAGAGCGTAGGTGAGGTGAGGATCCTGTGCTTCAGGAAAGCCCCAGGGCGGCCATGACAGTAAGTCTAACACGCGATGTCGCGCGCAACCCGCGGGGCGTCCGCTGAGTCAACTTCCTATGCAAACCTCACTGGTTTGTTCACCGTGCGCGTCCGAACCGAAGTGCAATAGCAGCAGCAGCAGAACATCAATGTTGTTGTCCGGATCCTTACTCTAACAGACAGAGGTAGAGCCGGTTATGCTGAATATGCATAATTCACACAAAAAATTCCCCGGCCTGCGCAAACGACGCAGCGCTATGGGGGCGTCAGCTAGACTTTGCAGTCCTTTTCTATCCGTGCTTTCCTCCCCCTTCCCCCTTCCCGTTCACCTCTTCTCCCTCTTCCACTCTCTCATTTTTCTGCTTCCTCTTCTTTTCTTCGTCGTCATGCGCCTCCTTTTTGTTATTCTTCATTGTCTTTATGGTCCTCGCCGATGCAACCACAGCCAGACGTCGCTCCCCATATCAGAGTCGGGAACTTCGACCGTATCTATCTATCTATCTATCTATCTATCTATCTATCTATCTATCTATCTATCTATCTATCTATCTATCTATCTATCTATCTATCTATCTATACGCCTACGTCTCGGTGCTCTCTTGGCCGTAATGTTCGCCTCGTAGACATCAAAATTGGCATGGCAGGGTATCAATATACGGAGAACGTGAATAATCAATCTAAACATCCCTAACCTCACGATTAATGATAATACGATCATGTACGTGTGCGGCTCATGCCCGTAATGCTCGGCATGTGCCAGGTGGGTGTGCTCCACCAGGTGACCCTACGTTAGCATTTCAGCTTATGCTAGTTAATTAATTATTAATTAGTATTATTCAATTTCTTATACGACAGGCCTGTGAGGTGGCTATAGCAGGGTTCACTAAGGTGCAATGAAAGAGTATGTTTCAATAACTGGGATTACTTTTTTTTTTGTAAAGGATAGAATAACTGCTTTTTCAATAATGTTTAGTTTTCGTTTTCACACCATGTGCAGAAAGAGATAAAAGTGTCTCAAACTTGTGCATAATCGAGAACCAAACATTATATGCATTGAAGATTTTATCAAAAACACACTTCAAAAGCAACTGAAACGCACACTTGTTATTTTAGCTTGCAATAACGTAACAGTAGACAGGCACAGGCGTGCTGTAATGGCTGAAGACGCCCACCACGCGTTAGAGGGGGGCAGGAATCTAATTGGGGTGCCCAAGGTGGCAAGAAAGCCCGCTACCACTTTTTCACAGCAGCTCCTCCCACGTAGCACGTGTCGTTAAAAAAAGAAAAGCATTGTATCAGCAGTTGGGGTGGCGGTCATATCGTAAAAAAAAGAAATAAAATGCATTGCGTTTGCTGATGTGGTGGCAGTGTTTTTCTCATTTTTCTCGGTGTGTCAATAGCTCTGTGTAGGGAAGGAGATATACGTACTACTATCACTCAATATACCTTCCTCGAGGTTTGATCGACGCCGCAGCAAAGAGTCTAGAAAATGACGCTTGTGATATGCGCATAAGAGCACTGCAGCGTGTTAGTAAAATTTACGGTCACTGACCAAGTCAGAAGATTTATTTATTTATTTATTTATTTATTTATTTATTTATTTATTTATTTATTTCACGATACTGCAGGCCAACCTGGCCCAGGCAGGAGTGGAATTACAAAACAAGGAGGACGGTACAAAAATAATTGCTAACAATACTGGCACCACATGCAATACATCAGTTTCGCTAAGGTTATTTTTAACAAGGAAATTAAAAACAGCACCAATACAACAATACTCGCACAATAAGTTATGTGTCAGTTTCAGCAATACAATATTCAACGTGACAAGTGTTGTTCAAGGGCTTCATCAAAATTGTATGCCTCGCAAACAAACTGGGGCAGACTGTTCCAATCTGAAATAGTGATCGGGAAAAAACTTTGTTTGAAAGTCTGTTTTAGCAAAATGTGCTGAAGGGTGTGTTTGTGAGTGTTGCGCGTAGGCCTCGCTGTAGCGGCTTTCGAATATGAACGTGAAGACATACTAAGCTTTCCGTTCAAAATATTGCGCAAGAAGTTTTGACGTTTCAGAGCTTGTACAGGTTCCTTGTTCACAATGCAGCGGATGTAGCGCCGTTGTCCAGTTAAATATGCAGTATGTGACGTAATGAACGGGCATAAATTTGAGGCATGTTTCCATCTGTCCTGTTAACGGTATCTGGAGTCGTCTGTATCAGTATAGGTTCCAGCACCAGTCTCGTCATATTTTTCTCTTTAGCTATGACTGCGGCATTTTCCCAAGCGATGGAGTGATGAATCTTGTGCACATGCTTCGCCAGTGCGTTGTACACATGACGGTGATTTTGAACATCGCACTTGTGCTCTTTCAGTCGTCGAATGAAGTTTCCTGTTTCACCAATATAACATAAATTGCAGTCGTAGCACGGGATCTTATAGATTACCCCCGTGAACTTTTCTTCTAGCAAGCGGTCCTTCAAGTTGGCGACTTTGCGGCGGAGCTTGTTAGATGGCACATACACAACGCGTGAATCATATCTTGAAAATATCCTTGAAAGTGCTTCGCTGATACCAGGCATGTATGAGCGAACGAACCAGAACGACCTCTTGGCAAGCTACCGAGAAATTGCACAGCATCAGAGGCGGGTGTACCCCCGCCGCACGCAAATTCTCAATAATAGTCAAGCCGTCGTGTGGCGAAAGCTTCAAACGGGAACTTTTCCCAACCCGGTGATCTGGAATCTGTACTACTCAGAACTTTATTCGAGCGACTTCAAACACTGTGACGCTAGGGCTACCTTAGAACATATATGTTATGGAACGGTCAGCGAAGTCCCCTGTGGCACACAGCTTCGGATAGACAGCGATGGCAGGCCGCGCTGCTCATCCAGGCCCCCAAAGATCAGTTTTAAGCCGTCCAGTGAGCCGAAGACGCTGCCAAAGCCCAATGGCATGTGGTCGACGTCTACGCTTGGAACAGCCCACCCTCCTAAATTGACGGACACAATATAATGTTGCGTCCCTCTTGATCTATCTATCTATCTATCTATCTATCTATCTATCTATCTATCTATCTATCTATCTATCTATCTATCTATCTATCTATCTATCTCCACGTAGCCTAGCATATATATTAGAAATAGCCACGTCAAACGACCTTTGTGCACACTATTGACTCTCTGGGAAGCTTCCTCGCCGCCAGCCTCTGCCCCGCATAATAGAGATTGAAATTTTTCTTTTTTCGTCGGCAAGGTACCTGCGTTAAGTCGTTTGTGCATTAATCAATTCCACGAAAATTCATTCAATAACGAAAAAAACGACAAAAGTGACGACAGCTGAGCACTCGGGCCCGGAACCCCCCGGCGCCTAAGCCTCCCACCGCACGAGAAATGCCGAGCCGCGCAACTCACCTGCCACCGCGTCTATACGGTCGAGTGGTTACAGCGGAGAAGCCACCGTCTTTGAACGGTCACGCACGTTGTTATGTTGCGTGACCAGACATGCCAAGGTTCCGGCTTCCAGCGACGATACGTAGTACATGCGCGTGTATAGTTTCGCCATGGTGGAGATGTGTGCACATAGAAAATCGCATAGCTGGGTATTTCCACATTTAATTCACTCCTCTGTCCACCAACGAATACGTCGAATCCTCGGGAGCAGTGATTACAGTAACAGCTGAAAATACAGCGCGATAACAGGGCAAGGAAGAAAGTGGAAAAAAAATAGATGGTTCTCTTAATCACATGTTTTTAGACGTGCATAATTACAGTCAACAGCAAAAGCTTTACGGGAAGCTGCTGTCGAAAAATAACCCGCCGCGGTTGTCTAGTGGCTATGGTACTCGGCTGCTGATCCGAGGGTCGCGGGATCGAATCCCCGCCTTGGCGGCTGCATTTCGGTGACAGCGAAATTTTGAGGCCCGTGTTCTGTGCAATGTCGGTACACCTCAACGAGCCCCAAGTGGTCGAAATTTTCGAAGCCCTCCACTACGGCGCCTCTCATAATCACATTGTGGTATTGGGACGGAAAACCCCAGAGATCCATTAAACTTTTTAAGGAGCCTATACGAATGCTATAGCCTCTGAACATAACCTGGAACTAAATGTTGCAACCTCTACATCTTGAAAACGTCTGTCCCAGTGAAACGTCTATTTCGAGATTACGTTGAGGACCTCAGCGGTAATATGGTTGTTGTTGTTGTTGTTGTTGTTGTTTTTCGAAAATTTCGCATCCCGCAAACTTTACTATTGACTGTACATATACGTAAGCGAACGACATGTGCTAAAAAGGCGGAAGCACAACGGGAAACAAGCAAGCGATATTCGTTTTCCTGGGGGTACGGTCTGGACAACGAAAGCAGTAATCACGATAAAGGCTACGGAGAAACCAGGAAAAGTAAGCCGAAATTGCATCAGGCAGTACAGGAACACCAATACCAGCAATATATGAAGCTTCAAGGCGTGCCACCTCTTTTTCCAGCAGCTAATTATGATAGATCCCTAAATAAGCAAAGTGGCACATAAAGTTAATATTACCTTGGATTTCATGGAATAAAATATAGCGTGCCTCAAAACCAAATTGTGTAGAATAGACTAATTATAACGAAAAGTTCAACTTAGCGCGAAATACACAGGGACACAAGAAACGAAACAGACAGGCGCCCGTCCTGTCTGTTTCGTTTCTTGTGCGTCCCTGTGTATTTCGCGCTAAGTTGAACTTTTCGTGATGCATAACCAACTAGCCCAGCAGTCTGTCCAACTATAGACTAATTATAATATGTAACGCACACGGGCCATGCACCTTCCAGGTGTCATCTTATTTTTGAGCGCGTGAAATCTATTAAAATAAGCAGAAAGCTCGATAGTCGTACGCCATCCCTTCTTCATCCACCATGGTTCGAGACCACAGTGACCAAATAAAGAACGTATCACCTCGTGGATCAGTACCCTAAAACGGTACCCACCGAAAAAAAAAAGCATTTGCGGTGTTTTACGTGCTAAAACGACGATACAGTTAGAAGGCTTGCCGTAATCAAAGACTCCGGATAATTGTCGGCCGCCTTGTCTTTTCTAACACGCACCCAAATCTAAGTGCAAGGGTTGTTTTCCTTTTGACACGCTGTCGGAATGTCACCGCCGTGGCTCGGCTTTAGATCCATACTCCCGAGTTCAATTGCTCAAGGCTCTCGCCCAAGCTACCCCAACAGGCGGTGCCCACTGAACCATATCTACGTCTACCGTCGGTACAAGAGCATCCTTCAAGAAATATACGATTTTGTCTTGGCTCTGGCATAATAACTATCGGGAAGAAAATACGCGGATAAATTGCCTTGACTCTGCAAACAAGTCACAGCCCTGTCACAATGTTAGCGTCATTATTTTTATTTCTTGTGGTATTTTGGTTGCCTTCACCCACACCTGAACACGGTGACTCTGTATATGTGCTGAATCCTAGTTCGCGTGACAACGACGCCATTTTTCTTCTTTTTATCGAGACTTGCTTCCAAGAAACACAGCGCAAAAAAAAAAAATTGCGTGACGCCCAATTGGTGTTCTTCCCCGCCCCCTGCCCGCTCAGCTGAGAGTACACACACACCGACCATTTGGGCGATAGATGATGCGCACGCGTCGCGTTAACGCGACAGTATAAAAGCTGCCCACCGGGCGTGTCGAACGAGCCAGCGAAAGAGTTCCACCTCCCTGCGCAACAAGGGGATAGTTCGTCGCGCACTCGCCGTTTGAGATGAACCAAACCAAGGTGGCCGTGGTCGCTTTGACCTTGCTGGCCTTCATGGCCGCAGCTCTGTGCTCTGCCCAAGGTGAGAAACTTTCCGTAAACGTTGCTGCGTTATCATATGTATCCTACGCGTGACACGCAGTGTGGACGTCTTGCCTTGCGAAGTTCTTAGGTTGCGATACCCTGAGGCCTTCAAGCACGGCAGCTACGAACCTGAAAGAATATCTTGCTGTGCTTCTTAAAAGTATGGGACTAGGTCCTGTCCTTTCGTGAAATTGGCACTGTCATTTATTGCTGAGAAACATTTGAATTATCCTGTGGCAGAAAGAGGCAAAGAGCAGAAACGTGGTGCTCATGGATGTGACGCTAAGCGATGCAATTAGGGCGGTTCTTCTTTTGATTATGCCAGGTAAATTGATATAATGACGACTCCATGCTCTTCACTTTGGCAATCGCAGACTTCACCTGCCATTACAACTGGCCGCTTAAAAAGGGACCATTGATTGATTGATTGATTGATTGATTGATTGATTGATTGATTGATTGATTGATTGATTGATTGATTGATTGATTGATTGATTGATGTAACAACCAGAACACTGCTTCATTGTTATACCACATTAGAACTGGAGAACTGGAAGCTCCTACGGGTGCTTTATCGCTTAATATATCCGCGAAAAGTACTTGACTTCACCGACAGCCGAGGCTCTGAAGCTGAAAGAAAAGCTGCTCCAATATAAATGTAATTAACACGAAAGATCGCATATTTCATTTACTCTACTGATATCTACGCATCTGGTGTCAGTGTAGGAAGAAATGATATATGCTCTTATTCGCTCTGCTCTTTTCTTCGATACATGCGTACCCTGAAAGCTGCAGATTTTGCAAGTCTCCCTTAAATGAGACTTGCGAAAATTCAATAATTGTATCAGGTATCCATTCAACCTCCTGAACCGAACTTTTCAGTTACTTATCAATATGAAAGCAGAATATGGAGGTCGGAGAGAGCTGAACTAAAACATTTCGGAAATGCCTGCGAAGTCTACCAGCTGCCCGTCAAAAGCTCCTTCTCAGTGCTTCTTTTTGAGATAAAATCCGCCATTGTCAAGCTACGCAGGATGCTCTTCAGTGTGGGCCAATAATAATACTTGTTCATTTTGTGTACCTCGCGCCGATTAATCATTGCAGTAAAGACGTATCACTTAGTGCTCGTGCATCCTCTTTCCAAGCACGTCTACATTAAAGATCTGGGAAACGCATGCGTAATGTTGCCTGGATACTGCCCTTATGTCTGAAGTTCACTGCTTAATATCTCAGCCCACCCTCGGGCGACGTCCTGGAATTGTCGGGGCGTCTTCAGATGCTTCTCTTTATTCTCCAGTTTTACCAAACACATTGTATCAGGCTAATAATGTAGTCACCAGACATGTTACTTGATGACATCCGCTACATGACGATATCCGGTTGTGATGTTCGCTACAGGTGACGAGCTGTCGCCACCGAAACAATACGCGAAGAGGAGATTCTTGCGGGAGGCTACAACGCCTACTTCAGCAGGAACCCAAGGCGAGAGCGGTAGCTCGGAATCCTCCGAAGAGAGTTCCGAGTCAAACTCGACCGATGCGGCTAAAGCTTCAACAACGGACATGAGTACTGAGAAGGAAAAGGCGTCTACAACGGAGAAACCCTGAGCCAGGAAAGCATTAGCATCCAATGGTGAAGCACGTAATCGCGCATGCCTATGTAGCAGCTTTAAATGCCCACGCAGTAACTTTCAATTGCACATCAGTAAGCGAGGGACCTACGCACTTTCCCTGGTGTGGCCTTGCGGTGCTTCCAAAGAACTGGGAATTCAAGGAAGCCTATCACGACCGTTTACTCCGGCACGATATGCTGTTTCTCCGGAGCATGCTGTTAGCTTGCAACGCAATTAATCAATAAAAGAATGCACCATATATTGGTAGAAGTGTGTGTGTCTTCAACGTTGTTCTGCTCGAATCCTTCCGGAAGACACGAATGTGCTTTGCAGTATGTAAACCTTTTATTCTGTGAACCCCTGGAACATATTTCGGTTTCTTTAGGTGGCTTTATTTGCTGATGTATAAAAAAATATTCGTCATTTCTGGGGTTTTGCGTCGCAAACAACGATATGATTATGACAGACGCTATAATGGAGGGCTCCGTTAATTTCGACCACCTGGTGCACTGACATCGCGCGGTACACGGGCCTAAACTTTTTGGCTCCATCGATATGCAGCCACCACGGCAGGTTCGATCCCGCGACCTACGGAATATCATACCACATCATATCCCGCGTTACCGCATCATCAATACTATTTACTCAGTGTTGCAAGCACCGTTGTGGTATCGAAGCAACTAAAATATTGCATTGCTAAGCTCATAAAAGCGGGTTCGATAGCCTACCAAGGCATCCACATTCCGAAATGCGAAAAAAAAAAAAAGAAAAGCGTGCTTATATTTAGGCACACGTTAAAGTAAAAGTACCTTTGATGGTCGAAATCTACTTATGTGCTACTATGACGTGCACTCGTCTAGTTTTGTACAAACCCGCTAGAATTCGCCAACGAACGCCGCTTATGACATGAACATCAGTGCACGGTATCGTGCATTTCACTACAATGAAGCTAACGCCCGTGCTCTAACGTAAGTGCTCGGCGTTACATCTTGCCATGTGCTAATCCTTAGGCGCCGGGGTGCAGTCAGTGCGCCTAGTAAGCTTGCGTTACGCACAACAAATGCCCAAATTACACAATTACGCGGATCCTAATCATAACACCTGGCTCAACGCCAAAGGCAGCAACATAGGCAGTTCCTCGCTGACCGCTTCGCGTGACGTCGATTCCCACAACGCGCGGGATCTGCCAGAATACCTTTTTTTTCTGTTATTAAAGCAGCTTCAAGCTGAGAAGGCTTGATTGCGTCGTGTTGCGAGAAATCGAGGGAAACAAGCGATAATTGTTATCACTTATAGATAGACATAACGGACTATAGAGTATCGGTTTCCTCCATGCTATGTGTCGTTTAAATGCGATGATTCCTGGACACACGGCCGGTCAGTCTTTACACTTTACACCTTGACTAAAGGGACCACTATAGTGCGAAGCGGCGAACACAGGCACACTACGAAAAGCTTGTTCTCGCCCTTACTCTCTCTCTTTCGCCCCATTACAGTAAGCAAGAAAGCGAAGTTCCGAAGAAAAAAATGGTATGACATACCAAGCATCCGTCTAAATTATCAAAATGATACTATACTGCAAAGTATTATTTTATAAAAGAGTTTTCTGTCATTTCCACTTGCTTCCGCCTTTTCTTCTTTAGAAAGACGGATGACATGCCACATCCCACTATTTACCTGCCATTCTAGATTTTGTTTATTTGCTTGCGCTCATGCTTTATATATGCAAACTTAACGGACTCAATCACAGCAATATTTAATGCAGATATGTCTTCAAGGGTGATAATAAAGGTACCGACATGGTGCAGTTACTATGCTTCAATATACACCGATATAGCCGACATCCAGGGAGCTGTAGAAGACGACGAGAAAGACACACAGGTGCATGGTGTATCGGCTGATCCCCCCAAGTGGGTAGATGCCAAATGTGAAGGAGCATCATCAGCATCATCATCATCATCGTGTTGGTGCGGCTTTCATGGCGGTCAACCCGATGGAGACGGACTCCTCCGGCGGCGGCCATCGGAGGCCTTCATGCACCGGGCGGCGCCCTGGCTAGGCCTGGGCACTGTGCAGGGCGCCGCCCCGGAACCGGGCTCCCTGCCACCACTAAGTGCCGAAGACCGCGACCTGCTCACTCCGTGGGTCGTGGTCATCGTGTTCACAGTGTTCCTGCTGGGATTCGCCCGAGGCGCCGACGGTCAGTCTTTACACTCTTTAATCGTTACCTACTGGGAGCGTAATCCCGAGCGGCTGCTGATTTTAATTAATCTTTTCGGACAGATAGCTTTTGCGTATGAGTGACGACGAACGCGAGTGTGCATACTAACGTGAAATATTGGTGAGCGTTACTGTATACAGGGTGCGGGAACGTGAGTAACTGTAGGTATGGCCGAGAGTGTGAGCGCGTAGGAGTAGCCGTGCATGTGAATGAATCGATGTGTCCGAATGAATTTTCGGCGCTGTTTCCTAAATAACCACCAGCTTTAAAATATAACGCCAGGTTAAGAAATTCCGAGCCTCTCGAAGGCAGGGCTTTATGCTTCGCTGTAGAACGCGCCACTTATCGGATGCTGTTGCCTCGTGCACAGAACTGTTCCAGGACATGGGCTTGGAGACTTACTATGCGGATGAGGACCAATACATGACCCGGGCTACCATGGCTCCAAGGATATCGAGAGAGGTCCGTGGAGATTAAAGGTCGAGATCCTGCTTTCACAACGCGTTAACTGCGTATGCTATTTGCGCGCTAGCTTCCTCTGTCTTCTGTTCGCAGCAGGTGACGTTAGCAAGTACTATAGTGTGCACTGTACATCTATAACCAGCATAGCGGCGACAGGTACCACTAGCAGCCCTGACGCAGGCACATCACCGTCAGAGCTTATTTTGTTGCCACGCAGCTCGAAAGCCCGCTAGTTTAGTTAAAGCCGGTATAGGAGTTGAGTAAAAGACGCTGTGGATACCGCATTTGGCATGGACTTGAGGGTCGGTGCTTGAGGGTCGGTGCTTCGTACGGCCTGCCATGTGTGCGGGCAGCGACATCGTTGTCAGCTGACGACGCCTGTATACAACACTGCGTGCTGCATAACTGCCCTGATGGTTAGCTTAGTAAAATTCGTTTACGCTACGCAATAAAGGATAACACCAGCAATTCAAGAAATGGGAGTTGTAGCATTACTGTATGGGCGGACAGTGTGATCAAACATAATTCTTTCGTCGATGTGCCTAAGTTTTCATCGGAACAGGCCAAAAATGGAACAGGCCAGAGAAGGAACAGCAAGACTGGCCTTGTGAAATGTAGTAAACGGAGCTAAAGCACAGAAGATATCGTTTGCAGCAAATCAGTGGCAACGTGGCAATGTAACCACATTGAACACTTCTGAATATAAAGAACGTGCCGCTGTGTACTATTTAATAACTTCAGACAGCGAAAGAGCACACTCGGGACAGCATTAAGGCTTCGAGGAAACCTGGCTTTGAATCTAACTCAAGGAGCACGATGGCTTCAAGAAATTCGCAATACACATTAGAATCGCTATATGAAAAGTGGCACGTCCAATTAAGATGCGCTACATCAAAAGCAAGACAGGCTTGAGCAAGGCATCAATATAGCATAATTTTTAGCATTAGTATCCTATAGTTCGCTTCCTACCGATGTGTGAAAACGCAGATGGCTCGCATCGCGCAGTGCCTTTTGAAGAGTTCGTTGAGCATTTGTATAAGCATGTCACCTTTTAATCTCTTTTTCACAATATCTTCGTTGTTTACATTGTTGTACTAAACCTGTTGCCCGCTCATGCTATGCATATAAATAGAAAAGGCATTATTTGTAGGTAAAATAAAAAACAAAATGAAGGGACGCTACGCTAAAGCTTCGCCTTTAAGAGTGCAACGCGATAGCGTAATCGTGCCAGGTTTGAATCGCCTTTTCACTCACATGCAATGTTTTTCTTAACATAACTGCCTAGGTGTCATGGCAGGATATTCTTTTATTTGTTGGCAGTATGCCTCCGTCTTGCGTGGCCTCCCTCGATGTTGGGCACAATTTGACGTAGATTCCCCATCAGTACTCGCCGATGACGAAGTCTGCGCAATGCTCCTGACACCAAAACACAGCACCGAATTCATCACACGAGTGTGAAAAGTGAGCGATCGCTGCGGCGCATTTATGCCCTAGCGTTCACGTCATAGCGCCTTCTGTCGGCATCCACGAGCAGTGGAAGCTTTGAACGCCTATGCAAACGTCATGCGCACAGTGGTCGCGTTGGCGCCTTTTCTGTAAAGTGTTGGATTTGTTCGAGTTTTGTGGCAGCATAATTAAGTTTCCTCATTGACTTGTGGGGTTTAACGTCCCAAAACCAGCTCTGATTATGAGAGACGCCGTAGCGGAGGGCTCCTGAAATTTCTACCACCTGGGGTTCTTTAACGTGCACTGACATCGCACAGCACACGGGCCTCAACATTTCGCCTCCATCGAAATGCAGCCGCCGCGGCTGGGATTCGATCCGGCGACCTTTAGATCTGCAGCCGAGTGCCATAACCACTAGACCACCGTGGCGGGGCAATTAAGCTTCTTCGTAACAGAAGTAACAGTTTCCTCATAACGGAATTACAACCCGAACTATCATGTGTGTAGGCGTTAGTGAAGTTGCAGTCTACGGTTTGTTTTTTGGCGGTTTCAGTTTGATAAATTGAAATTTCACTGAAATATCTCTGCCATGGCGCAGGGCATGCGTGTTGTGCTTCGCATTGCTAGGGAGGTAGGAATAGCTCGTGATGATTATATCAGCCGGACGCCGGCATCGGGTTTACGTCGCGTTTTCTGCGGTACAAGCTCCCTCACGATATCGCGTTAAAACTTGCAGCATCTGGAACTGAGAAGACCGACGTCCCCGGTAGGAAGGCTGGATGTGGGCGGGCCGTCGACGCCGAGGAAGCCAAAGGAGTCCAGCCGCCTTCAGCGTCGCTCGACCAGCATCCACCGCCGTAGGCGCGACACGCTCAGCATGCAAGCAGTGCAGAGCATCGCCAATCGGCACAAGCCCAAAACCAAGCCGAGCCCTCCCGACAATCCGGACACACCAGCCTGAGGAGCGAGACCTGGCTTTTTTCCCAAGGAAAATTCTTGCGGAATATAAAGCTTATTGCAAAGTGGTGAAATTTTGCCAATGAAATGCGAAATCATGTACGCTTATTTCTGCACCACAAAACCTTTCATAGTCCTTACTGCTTTGATCTCATTTGCTGCATGACAACTACTTTCTACATTTCCCCTCTGCTATTTGGCGAAACCTTGTTGAGGTGCATGTACTACTGTGCGATGTCAGTGCACATTGAAGGCCCCAAGTGGTCGGAATTTCCGGGGCCCTCCACTACTGCGTCTTTGATAATGACATCGTTGTTTTGGGTGAAATCCATAAATCAAAGAAATATCTAAAGAAGATCCACCGTTTCCTTATCGCGCGCTACGATGACTTCACGGCGAAAGCCCTTGCGGAGAGATTGTTTGCCATGGGTTGCATTGATCTATATCGAAGTCTTTTTGATGCCACGTAAATGCAGCGCGGCTTAGGCTATAAAGGTTGACATTCACAAACGTTAGCATTCGATTCGATTTGACATTCGCAAAGGTTAGGTTCCATTTTACTTTGAGACATTAAATGCACCATGGCGGGGGAGGGGGAGGGAGAACGGGGGCTTGCGCGGTGTGCTCTGGGTTGCTACGGTGTTAGCGGCAGCTGTAGGTAATTATTGTTAACGGACGCCTCCGTCGATACCGACGCCGGGTTCTCGCCGGCATAAGCTCCTTAATGCTATCGCGTTAATAACTTAATAACTAACTTTTCATTCACATTCGAAGAAAAAATTTGTATGCTGCGAACAATTTACTATGTATTTGTTGTTTGCTACTTTTGTAAAAGCGGTACAGAGGCCTTTTGTCAGGTATTGCTATACCTTTAGCGTCTGTACACTCTTAGCATGGTAACCTTTAGTTTATTTTATAGGTACACAAAAATGTGAAAATATGCTCCTTTATAAAGGTTAAAGTGCTTTAACCTTTAGTAAAGAAGCACATTTTCACATTTTTGTGTACCCATAAAATGAACTAAACGTTACCGTGCTGAGAGTGTACCTTGGTGTAATTCAAGAAAAATAAAACATCGGAATATGAATCTGAAATGGAAATCATCAGCATGGTGAGCGTTCGTAAAGCTTTCATTTTCTCTTACTATGTACATTATTCATGTTCTTTCATTTTTATTTTTATCTACATGCATCGCAAGCCTTTTTCTTTTTCTCATTCGTACGTGAAAAGAAATGTAATGATCGAGCAAACTCTCCACATGTCTTTGTTTATACGGGTGTGTGTTGCCCAGTGACACTTAAGAGAGAGAGGGTGAGGGAGAGGGAGTGGAAAATGATCTTGAGCCACCGTGAACAGCAAAATAAAATTAATTATCGCATCACAGAAGCACCAACGGAACTCCGGTTTCATTTAGAAAACTTTCACCACCAGTACGTTTGGTGTGGGGCGAAAAGAATGGCGAGGAAAAAAGCACATGTTCTCAACGCGCCCTTCCGCCTCGATTTATTATGACAAGCTGTCTCATTTGCTCAAGAATAATACTACCTCTTTGCACTCAGCGAATGAAAAGAAAGATTATGCGCGGTAGCCGGGTGAATGAATTGCTCGCGCCTCGTTCCGCTGGTTCCGTATATCAACGTCATTTATATGCGAAAATAATAAGGCTTGGGCGGAGAGCAAGCGTTCCGGAGTTTGCCAAAATTATGACGCCGAACTGCAGTGGCGACAGCTTTGTTTGCAAGAGAACCGGGTTACTCAACCAAGCGTCCGAGATCCGTGCTCACATGCTCCTTTTCTCATCTCCGCAAGCAAAACGAGCAGTTCCGAAACAGCGGATGTTTATCACATAATAAAACGCTGTTTCTGATCGCCGTTAACATATGTTTCATCAAAAAAGCTTTCACAAGAGAAAGAAACTTCTTGGATCGTATTTGCTAGAAAGGGCAGATGTGTTGTAGCATGCACAACATCGCCCCAACGCATCCACTCTATCAACAACTGGTGTTACCAAGGGTACCATTACTGCCAAATGTGCCACATGATATTGGCTAAAACCATACGGTACCGGTACCACAGTTCGCTCGTGACATCACAAGTCTCGATTCCGCCAGCAGAATCGACACCACCGCACACCGGCACCACCACTATGTAGCGGTACTGCTCAATCTCGCAACAAGTACCCTTGGATCCAGTACCACCATCGTTCGGTGACATTTCATAGCGAGACACTACTCAACACGTGCAATATGACAAGCCACACGATTACGCAACTTGTGATAAGGCCACCGGAGTACATGTACTAAATGTAACGAATGGTAACACATTTTCTGCTCCATCTGCAGGATTGTGCCACAAAAGTCAGATTATGAACATTCCCGATACTAAAAAAATATACCTGTTTTAAATTCAAGCATGAGCTCAACAATGACGCAAGCGGTGATAAGACCACCGGGAGTACATGTATCAAATCTAACGAATGATCACACATTTTCGGCTCTATCTGTAAGATGGCGCCTCTAAAATGGGATTATGAACATACCCGATACCAAAAAAGAGAGACGACGTTAACTATCTCTCACACTGTTCATATTTTAAATGCAAACGCGAGCCTAACAAGCCGGGTGATTTTTCAATGGGCTAGGAGATACCTTGCAGTGGGAGAGCAAATTGTTGACAGGAGGATAGTTAGGAAATCAGGGTGAAGAGTGCACGATAACTGCCTCTCACTGAGGACACCTCAACCAATGCACTCAGAGGGGGAGGGGAGGGGAGGATAGAAGGACAGAGAGAAGGAAGGAGGGAACGGTACAGCACAAAACTACACCATGCCGCAGAGAGAGAATGAAGAGCTCCTCGCCTGCATCAGTAGAGCCCGTGGCGCCATCTACGTACAGCTTATGGAGACTGACGCTTGCTTCTCGTTTGGCGGGCCCTTTGTTAATTCGGATAAACAGTTGAACGCGTAGAATGCGACATGAATCACTGCTCTCACCACATCTGCATATTAAATGTGCCGTAAATTGCCTGAACGGGCCACAAGTCTGCTGTGATACAGGACGAAGCTGCCGTGTAACATAGTTTATCGCCAAGCAAAAAAAAAAAAAAATAGAAAAGTTCGTTTCTTTTCTGCCAGCCATCGGTGTATGAGGAAGATGTTCATACGCCCTCATTCCAAAACGTTTGCAGTTTGTACGTACGTACACATATATATGTAGACATACAAACACACGCACTAACCAAAAGAAAGGCCCGGGTTCTATGCCCCTATGTTAGGGTAAGTTCGGGAGTTGAGCCGCTGTTATTGCCCTCCGGGTTTGGCTAGCTGTAGCTGGTGTAACGTTAGTTTTTTTATAGGCTTTGACTATTTATAAACATAAAAACAACAGGCTTGAACTGGTACATCTTAATCTTGCCCGTTGATCATGGTTGGTCTTATTTGCGTGCCAACCTACAAGGATGCAGCTACTAGACACTTTATTTTCCTGTGCATTGGCCTACTACCGTATCATGTGAGACACCAACACAGAAATGCGAAGTGACTATCATTGTCGTTAACCGCTACACCTTACTTACTGCAAGTCTTTCGCCTCTCCCGGCGGTTTCGGGTTACTGCTACCAGTCGACCTCATATTCAAAATTATGCAGGTGGTGGAATAAAATTTTCACATTCTATTCCACCACCTATACATCTTTACACGGTTTCCGCCTTCCTGTACGGCCTATTCAACCGAAGGTTGTATTGTCTCGCAAGTTTCGGCGTCAGTGGAGTCTTTACACGAGCACTCTATTCGCGAAAATAACTATCATTGTGGAAGCTGTGCGCGCGGTCATTTCTTCTCTAGCAGGTCATGTCGCGCCAGTTCAGGCAAGACAGTGAAATGGGGAGGCCGCGTCTAGTTCATTTTGCAGAAGAACAGGCCGCCTTCACGAAAAAGAGAGATAGAGGAAGAAAGGGAATAAAGAAAGTGAGGGAAAAGGAAAGAGCAAGAAAGAAAGAAAGAAAGAAAGAAAGAAAGAAAGAAAGAAAGAAAGAAAGAAAGAAAGAAAGAAAGAAAGAAAGAAAGAAAGAAAGAAGAGAACGGGCACGCAACGCCAAGCTTCGCTAGCCCTCCTTTTCCCGTTAGAAGAAGGGCTCCTCAGTTTTTTGTTTTATTTTTGTTCTCTGTATTTTTCGCGATATCTAAGTAGGGATACGCTTTAGTGACTGCATATAGTGAGCGATTTGGAGTGAGCGATTTAATGTAAAAGCAGAGAGGCGAGGAAGTGAACCAGGCGAATATATGCTGTAATGGAGATAAGGATAATGGGAACACAAGGACGACAGTTAAAGAACGTAAGAGTGAGGGATGTACCACACAAAAGAAGAACACTTTTCTGCATTTCCAGTAACCCTGAGATCATCAGTGAGTTCACTATAATAATTTTCAGAGATGACCTTGAATATTCTCTCCATACATGGTAGGTCGCTTGCTGGAAGTCATTTTCAGTGTTGCTCTAAGAGATAAAGACATAAAACCTGCAGTATGATGGGAGACTTGCCGTTGATTGTCATTTTTGGTGGATAACGGACCTACGGTGACAATGATCTTAAATCAAACAGCGGAAAAATTATTGATTGATTTCTGGGGTTCTACATCCCAAAAGAACGATATGCTTATGAGAGACGCCGTAGTGGAGGTCTCCGTAAGTTTCGGCCACCTGGGGTTCTTTATCGCGCACTGACATCGCAGAGTGCACAAGTCTCAACAATTTCACCTCCAGGCGCCGCGGCTGCGATTCTCTCCCGCGATTTTGGAATCAGCAGCCGTGCATGTACCATAGCCACTATACCATAACGGCGGGGTTCTTGTTCATATGGCATACACCAAAATCGCGATGGTAGTAAATGTTAAACATGAGTGATTGGTTTTGACATCATTAACATGGTACACTCGACATTCACCTCATGACTAACGAGAATACGATCACATGCAAAGCCGAAGTGCTCGGCCAGGATATGTGGCACAGGTGATTTTAAGTTAATATGACAACAGTGGCCTGCGATTGAAACGTGGACGTAACAAGCATACAGACACGGACAAAAGCACTATTTAGCACCTAGGTATTTAACTAAGAATGTTAGATAGCTAGGTGTTCACCTTGCACATGACCTGGACTAGTCTGTACATGATGACAGCATCTGCAATAAGGCTTTGCTCGCTGCGACGAATACTTCAGGACGCCACACTGGAGGTTAAAGCTATGGCTTATAGAATTACTGTTCTTCCGGTACTGACCTATGCAAGACACATATGAGAACGATACACTAAAAAATGCATTAAGATGTGAGCGCATACAAAACAAGGTATTAATGTTCATACTTAATTTGTACTCCATAACACCGTCAATCAGTGAACTTCGAGAAAAAGCTGGGCTAAAGACGGTGAAACAAAAAATGCAACTCAATGAACCCATATCCTTTTTCATATATTGAACAATGACTACAACGTAAATGTAGAGGATCATATCAAACTGCTGAAAACTATACCACCTCTAGAACAAAACATTCAAAACATATTACACCACTTAACTGCAGAACAGTTTCATTCAAACATCCTTTTCATTTTTTTTTTTTGGTTCGCAGTGTTGTGGAGTGGAATAACATGCCACAAAACATTGTCGAATGTTGTGGTTTACATGCCTTCAAAAAAGCTTCGTTAGAACATTTGTAACCGTACATAGCGCTTTCATATGCTCATTAATGTTTCTTTCTTTTTTTGCCTGCCTGTAGGTCTCACAAGTTCGATGTACCTGTATTGCCACAAGACTATCCAGTGACCTTGAGTGATGTGTAACGGATGCCCTGTAAGACGTTTCATTATTATTTCTTTTCGTTTCTTTGCGCCTTCTATTTTGAGTGCTAAGCGTGAAATTCTTCAAGCTTCTGATGCGGTTGTACATAGCAGCAAAATGTAACATACCACAACTGCTGTCTTGGCATGTGCTGACAGTATGCATAAATAAATAACTACCGAAGGCGAACAACAACGCCGTAAGCCGGTGGGAATCGAACACATGGAACCCTTGGTGCCAAGCAAACAGGCTACCACTCGCCCAGGCAGGCTCTTCCAACGCGGTGCATACAGAAAATAAACACACGGCATCACTTTTTTTTTTTTTTTGTTGTTGTGATGGCGCTCGTTTAACGTCAGTAGCGGTTGTAGTGTATTACCGGCCCTTACAGCAGCGCAGGAAACCATACATATGAACTGTTAACACTCAGCATGGTTTTGTCCAGCTTCGCTCGAGCCCATAGGAATACGCAAAGGTTCCCTTATATCCAACGGCCACAACTTCTCGCCATTGTCTTCCGTCTGGACATCTTCACATGTATTCGAACACCCCTTCCTTATTTCTCTTTGAATCTAAATAAATCAATCCGCTTCACCCTTCTTATGCAAAGCAACATGCCAGCTGTCTCGTGCTGCTCAGCAAGAATCACTGGATACTTCTCTCTTATACTTCTATGCAGGACTCACAGAACTATAATATAGAAGTACGCAGTGGTTCTCGTTCACCTTACAGTGTATTAGTTGTGATCACAGTATAGTTTGGACGACATTTACAGTGTCCCAGGATGCACCCGTGGCGCGATGGAGAGCCGCAGTGACTACGACCAGGACTAATTAACTTTCGGCCATCAAGCAAGCCTGGAAAACTACCGAAAGACAGGTTCTATCTACTACCTTTAGAGCGGTCTAGACACAGGTCATCACTTTTCAGGATAATCAGTAAGGTTGTCTCGCTAACACTGTCAGTTATAATGCACCTTATAATAATTATAATAATTATAATGAGCTAACGCGTGCACTCTTCCGCACGGAACGCTAATAGCTGGTTTTCTGCCAGAGCAACTTACAGGATTATAACTTCGGCCAAGCATGCTGTTATACTATAGCAGTGCAACTCGCAAAATGTGCGAAACGAGAATAGCTCAGCCATGTTGACAAAAAATAAGGCTACTCCATAGGCTGCACTCCTTAACTTTGTGCCTAGTAACCTCAACAGTTTTACAGGGATGGGTTGCCCCTGCTGTACTTTACAAGCCTGTGACATATCGCAACGGGCACAACCAGTGGCTGATGGACCTGCAGTATATTCTGAGGGTGTTCGGCTCATGGAAGCGCTGCAGAGGGTTGATGCGTGGGTGATACGTTCCCCTCCACCCCTAACCCTCGCCTTCCTTAGAAATTTGGATGCCTTATGACTTGTCATTAGTTCTCTGTAGATTTTCCCTGTTATATCTTGGGGGCTGCGGGCTGAGCAAGGTCATTATTTCATCATTTTCTGCAAGCCCGCACTAAGGTACATGTACTCCTGCTACACGATGCCTCATTCTGTAGTCCCCACTACTTTTTTTCATGTTTCCTAAAGTGTTCAACAACGTTTACACTGGTTTCATTCCTTGTATTTACCCCTCATGATGGATCCGGGCCCCAAATCAGACAACCTTCTTAGAATTGACTGCAAGAGGAATATTCAGCCTATCCCGACAATGGGCGTATCATCAACGCAGTCTCATCAACGTATCATCAACGTAGCCAGTAACAAAGAACATAAAGTCTTATGATTAATTTATGGGGTTTTACGTCCCAAAACCACAATATGTTTATGGGAGACGCTGTAGTGCATGGCTCCTGGAATTTCTACCACCTGTGGTTTTTCGTGCACTAACATCGCGCAGCACACGGGCCTCAACATTTCGCGTCCATCAAATTGCAGCCGCCACTGCCGAGACACGATCCCGCGACAATGCAATCTGCAGCCCCGTGCCATAACCACGAGATCACCGTGGCGGGGCCATTAAGTCCTATAAACGAAAGACATCGTGAATTCGGCTTCCGAGTTCCGAGAGCGGAATATCTTTAACGACGTTCTTGAAACCCTATAAGCTAAGAGTGTCATCTGCCTTTTATAAGTCAATGCCTCAGGTCTCCTAAAGACATCGGAACAGTCCTCGTACGCGATACTACGTCCTCGTTCACCAGAAGCAAACTAAAGCCAGCAAATAAGAAGGCGATTGTATTCCACATATAGCCTAGTGACTGCACCAGAGATTCGCTACGAGAACAACGACTGCTGTGGGCAGACGTCCAGGCCTCTGCGATGAAGCTATACTGATACCAGGCAACAGGTCGTAAAAAAGCGATTAGGCGGGCGAACTTGGACGCTTTGTATGTCAGCAGGGCGAGCGCTTTCTTTTGGCAACCATCACTACAGTTCTGTCCCCACTGAAGGGTGCTCTCGTGGAAAGTAGAGAAAGGTCGAGTGACTGCACCTAAGCGGTCGGCACCTCATTCTCTTTTTACTCTTTCGCTATGAGGGCAAAGGTCAAACTATTGTCGCTGTGCGCGCTTCCTTCGTACAGGCTTGCTTTCACCGAGAATAGAAACGTGACGGAAGTTCTGCTGAGATAGCTCGGACGGCTTTCCACACGATATTATGCAATATTTATTGCTATTTTAAGGCAGTTTCCGTGAGTGACAAACGCTCACACTGAAAGACATATTGTCCATTCTTCCCGTCTTTCCGGCTCGTCGTCTCTGCTCCTTTCGCGCGTCTACAGTACAGGCAGCCAACAAGGTATGTCCTCTCATCCAACGCTTCGTCGTTCCTCTTCTTCTTTAACCTCTTGCCTGGCTCTTACACTGTTCAGTGAAGTAAACGTGCCCAAAATCAGCAATAACGAGGTTAACGTCATCCGGGTGCTTGTTGTATTCGACGCCTGTTGAAGTCTCTCTTCCCCGTAAATCTGTGTCAGCTCTAGTCGTGTGACTATGTTTCACCTATGTCGTCCTACGTGTCATTCTGCTTGTTTTAGCTCTGGACGGCAGGGCCGCAAGGCCTTACTCAGGCATCGATCTCTCAGCCACACTTTTACGCATAACGAATACATCTTAATTAATATTGTAACACACAGTATGTGAAAACTCTTTAATAAACTAAGTTAAAGTGGACGAACTTGTGTCCAGGAAGCAGAATGGCTTAGCAAGCGCCTGCCTAGTCTCTCTCGAGAGCACCGTCTGCACGAGCTCCGCGACCTGCCGTTTTCTTTCTCCTTTTGAGGGACAACTCTCGGAATGCGCGCGACTGCTCTGCATGCACGTGCTATGAGTAACGCTGTTGCTCTCCTTTGCACGTACGCAGCAAATGAGCCGGAGGGCTTCGGAACCGACCAGGGCGCGTAGTTTGAAGCCGGCTTGTGTCAATATCAACACAAACCGTTAAGGTAAATATAGCCGGAAAGTAAACTGTAATGCACGACAGTGCTATACAGGGTGTTTTTTTTTTAGTTGCAACGCATTTTTAAAATTAGAAAAACATAAATCGCGGGAATGCCTTGTGTACCATTCGAGTATACGGATTGGCGGCCTCTAGATACAGAACAATTTCCGCACCTGTATGCGTAATTAGAGAAATTGCACTAATTAACCTTTTAATTATCAGTAATTGGTGGCTACAGCAAATGAGTACTTTGGAGCCCGTCCTCGACACTACCTATCCCAACGATCAAATTTTGAATAGTGGAATGCATGTCGGAGCTACGCGAACAATTAGTTCCCCGTGGCAGGTTCCTTGCAATCGAAACTGGACGGAAAAAGAGCGTCTGTGACGTCGATGTCGCCACCCCCACGGCTTTCGTGACTCGCCACTCGCCCGTGGTCATCGCCGCTCCGGCCGTGCAAGCAGCTTGCGTTATCTCCTTGTTATCTGCGGCGTCGGGCGTCGCGGGCGAGTGACGAAATCCGAGGAGGCGGCGACATCGACGTCACAGACGCTCTTTTCCCGGCAAGTTTCGCTTTCAAGGAGCCTGCCACGGGGAAATAATTGTCCGCGTAGCTCCGACATGCACTCCGCTATTCAAAATTTGATCGTTGGGATAGGTAGTGTCGAGGACGGGCTCCAAAGTACTCATTTGCTGTAGCCACCAATTACTGATAATTAAAGAGTTAATTAGCGTGATTTCGCTAATTATGCATAGAAGTGAGGAAATTGTTCTGTATCTAGAGGCCGCCAATCCGTATACTCGAATGGTACACAAGACATTCCCGCGATTTATGTTTTTCTAATTTTTAAAATGTGTTGCAACTAAAAAAATAACACCCTGTATTTCAACAACAGCGTCAGGCGCAACTGCACAAATTGAGACGCCAGAGCTTTTCTGCGCAAACAATGCTCCCTAAACATTTCAACAGGCTGAAACTCCACGAACAACGCCGTTTGCATCAATTTGTGCTAGGGTGTGAGAATATTCGCATGTTTCGAATATTTCATGAATATTACTTTTTTTTTAATAAGGTATACGACATATCGCAATATTCTAGATGCTTCGACTATCTGGAAAAAATCGAGTACACGACGAAGTTATCTTGGTGAAAATGAATGACCTTGCGCATTTACGCTCGCTGTCAAGACTGGCAAGCATCGTTAGTGCGCGGAGGCCTCATGGTGACCGAAGACGAGCTCACCACCACTACGATCTCTCGAAGTGTACTCTAGGAACCGTATCAGCACGCACGACCTGTGCCTCCATCATGCGCTGTCCCGACAGGTATATGAAACAACGTGCTCTGCCGCGCTGTTGCCCACGTGTAACCATGCTGGTGTTTTGCGCGCTTTTAACAGGCAATCAAAACGTGCTGTCGCCTCCTTGTGCAGGACTTTTCTCAAGCACTGTAGCGGCTCGACAATGTGGAACGAGTAATATTCCTTCGTGATGGCCTTTCGTATTTGTTATGGCCCTGTTTATGCTGCGATTCTTTATGAATCCACTGACGACCACACAAGCTGGTTTAAGCAGTACTTTCCTGGTGTAAATAAATTTTGCTTTCAACGTTTATTAGGGCATTTTTAAACATACTTATGCTATAAATAAAATGTTAATGCAGAGATGTTTGCGCTTCGATATTCCATATTCGATATTCCATGCTCCCTATTTGTATAGGAATCATATTCAAGCAATCTGACATTAATACTCCTCTGCTTTATGCCTGCGCTAAAATGATCAAATTTCTCAATTTATTGCGGCTCCGGTAGCTTTCAACGACAGAACGCGTGATGTAGAACATTTAGTGCAGCTGCATATGTTCGTCCTTTTCGGAACAGGGAGAACAAACATAATATTGGATATTATAAAAGGTTACATTAATAAGCAAAAGGAGCCTTACAGTTTTCACCTACACGAAGAGGTAAAAAGAAACACCGCGGGAAATAGGACTTTAGTGGCTCACAAGCGATACCAGTTTTTGAAGCTACTTCAGGTTCTCTTCAAGAAAAAACGTGCCGCGTATTACCCTAGCAATTTGATCGCAGTGCCACTAAACCATCACTGCCTATTTCAAAAGTGATAAGCATTTCGCCAGCGTAATAATCAATATGGCAGTATTCCATAAATACCGCGCAGAACGGAAATCATAACGAATTTCCTTCTTATGTAAGCAAGCATGTAGACGTTCCGCTATCTGTGGCACAGAAGGCTCATAACAGAACGCAGATTGTTTATTTCGAAGGACACTGTCACGTATTAAATCAGTCACGAACGACGTTCCACAAGGCTCGCTTCTAGGTCCATTATTATTCCTTGTGTATATTGTCGATCTTACAAACTGCCTAACTAGCACCTCATTCATTCAATACGCTTACGGCACCACTGTATTTACTCGTAATGAATGCATGAATGCAATAATAAACTGAATTGACTCTGAACTAAGCAACTTATCTGTTTGGTGCACGATAAACAATCTTCACAACAATTCACCAAAATCCCAATTATGTTATTTTGTACAGATAAACATCTCACCACGCCTGTGACACCACTCGTCGTACGAAACCATCTTCTTTCATCTGCACGGGAAGTAATATTACATCAAACTTGAACGTCGCCTTATCTTTAACCTGCATACCCAGATGGTCTCAAAATGATCGATTTTGATATTGAGTACTAATGCTAACACACTCGGTTTTTCCACAGCACATAGGACATCACTTCATTACACATTCATACATTAATTGTCACCTACAGTACTGGATCCTGGGAAAACGTATATTCCGCGCATACAACACATCTGCAGAATTTACAGAACCAGGCCTTGCGGATCATGAAGTGTTCTAGTTAGATGCCATGTTCGGTGTTAAATTACACTTCATTAAGCATGCTACCATTACGTCACGTGGTCCAGCTCAAATTTATTTTTTTACTAATACATCGCACGCTCAACCACTGAACCATACCGAACACATTTCATGCATCTGCTCTAACAATAACAATACAAAGTTTTCACCTAACATTTTACTACACCGAAAGAAAACATCAATTATGGAAAATTTACTGCTGTTTTCACCGACGCTAAGTGTACTGGGATGCATTGCCCCCAGATATTAAAGCCTGCCGGACAACAATAACATTCGAAAAAGACATAAAGAAATACTTACGGACAACATTGCGGGCTACAGACTGATTGTTGTGATCACTGTAACGTAGACCATTTGATTTCAGTTTTCTTAAAATTCTTTATTTTCTAAAATGTCTCTCAGGTTCATTATCCTGCAATTGTTTTACTTTTCGTTTTCCTTTTTATTCCCCTTTTCTAGAAAGTTTACTTTTGTTGCCCATCTCCTATTCGCAAGCATGTGCTGCTTAATCATCCCCTACATCTACTTAAAGTGCTTTAATAAATTTCATATGTATATTATATGTCACGTTCACATCTTCTGTTCATTTTGTTTTTCTTTTTGTAAAGAGTTCTGTATATTTGCCTATAAATGACTTTTTCTGTATTGTAAACTTTTTCCGTGTTCTCTTACTTTATTTCATGGCATCTACTATTATTGGGTGGCTGCCATGTTGCCGTAATTTTCAATTTCCTGATGTTGTCAAATTACAAATGGGAGGTCCCCCTGACAGTTTTGGAATTCCGTGACCTCCTCCCGCACTAACCGCGAATAAAGAACATCGAATAAGCTGTGCTCCCATCAGAGGTGCCAAGTCGTACTCATCGCCTTCTAGGCATCGTCCGCAGAGCAATAATAATAATAATAATAATAATAATAATAATAATAATAATAATAATAATAATAATAATAATAATAATAATAATAATAATAATTCATGTTACGACAAGCACACGTGCGCAAACTTAAAGCGAAGCAATATATAACGTGTGTGTGTGTGTGTGTGTGTGTGTGTGTGTGTGTGTGTGTGTGTGTGTGTGTGTGTGTGTGTGTGTGTGTGTGTGTGTGTGTGTGTGTGTGTGTGTGCGTGTGTGTGTGTGTGTGTGTGTTCTGGAGTTAACAATCTCTCAAACTTTCTGTAGCGCTGCGCGCACCAGCAGGTTACGTTTCTGCCTCGCTCTATATTTTTATCTCTTCTTTCTGTCACTCTCTCTCAGGAACGGCCACACCCCATAGCAAGCAAAGGTGCACGTGGATGACCCAGTACATGCATTCCTGTTATAACGCCACTGCTGACACTCGCAGCACCCTCCCGACTACCAAGTGAGCAATGAAGGCGGAAAAGGAAAGCGAGAACCAGCACAACTACAAAGACGCTACCGTGAAAGTGAAGCAGGAGGAGGCGCGCTAGGGAGGGATAGCGAGCCCACTGTTTCGTGCAGCGGGACAAAAGAAAAGAGGGGACCGTTCTCCGAGATTTCTTTTTTAGGAGAGACACGACCCGCCTCACGGACGGCAAACGCCAACCCACAGGTTCCTCTACCAGCAGCCGCGCACTACAGCGCGGTGCGCACTGCTTAGAGCCATTGGTGTAGCGGTTGCTTTTCCAAGTGTCAGCGACGTCGTTCTCGAGCACGTTGACAAGCGTGGACCTCTTCTTGTGAAGTGGCGACGTCGGCCGTCTAGAAATACTTGACGATCGGCGAGGTTGAATTACATCGGTTAAAAAAATGGAGGACGCTTAAGAGTGAACGCTGTAGCGTCACTGGGCACCGTTCGCATCTCCTCCTTTAAATGCGACGCTTAAGCGTCCTCTAATTTTTGAGCCAATATAATGCAACGTCGACGACGCCCAATGACGCTATAGCGTTCAGTCTTAAAAGCGACGCCTAAGAGAAGAGCTTCACAAGGCCCCTTACGCATCGCCTCTTCATAACGGAACTGTGTTTTCGCGTACATTCATATTGTCGCGGTTCACTGAGAGCAGGATTTTTATTGCTCGAAGAAAAAGAAGTACTGCGTTGGACTCGGGAGCACCAGTAGTAGAACCAGGAGCAGAGTTGTTGTTGTTGTTGTTGTTGTTGTTGTTGTTGTTGTTGTTGTTGTTGTTGTTGTTGTTGTTGTTGTTGTTGTTGTTGTTGTTGTTGTTGTTGTTGTTTCCCTCAATTCTGGCACATACCCACCCTGGGGGATTGGCCAAGATGTCAGAAGTTGAAATAGTTAAGCCTGAGGTACTATGGGATACCAATAGAATCGAATAATCAGGATGAAATTAACAGGAGCAAAGATCGCAAGAACCTCGTCTTCCTCTGTAATGCGGGCTTGCATTCACGAGCGGGTCAGTCAGTCCGTGATTGTCTTCCTCGTCGCCAGTGGATACCATAGTGGGAACGTGCCAGTATAGCAGTCCGAGTTACGAAGTGTGTAGGTGTTAGTTAAGTCGTAGTTTACAGCTTTATCTGACAAATTTTACTTTCAGAAATTTAATTTTGCTCACTAAAGCATCTGTGCCATGTTGGAGTGCTTGCGTGGTCCGGTGCTTCGGGAAACACGGCGGTTGCAGAAGATGATTATTTCCGCCGTGGAGGCCGACGTCGACACCGAATTTTCTGCGACGCGACCTCGTCAGTGCTATCGCGTTAAAATGCGCAGTCTCAACTCCAAGATTCCCCAAGGTATACGCACCGCTGATTCGAAACGAGCGTACGGTTACCCCACGTCACGAAATTGCGTGCATCGACAACGGACATCGACAAAAATGAGCTCTAGTGTGTTACGCAGTTTATTCCCAAACGTCGTTCACTGTTACCTTAGCCTGGAATATTTTGAGCGTACGACGGCACATCTAACGACAATGATGAGTTTGAAAAGACTCCACGTTCTATCGCTGCGATGAAATTATTCTTGTTGCCTAGCAAAGGAAGTTCGTGGATCGAAAGGAAGCGAAAAAAAAAGAAGAAAAAAGCAAGGTTAGTATTTACTCTAAAACAACTGCGCACTGCTCAGACCGCGTGTGTCCCGGCGTACTTGGTAGTTCTAAGCAGTACAGACAACGACGAAAAATCAGGAGATGCCCCCAGGATTTGTTCTTTATTGCCGCCGCCCTTTCACTCCTCTACCACAGGTTTCTTTCAGCACGACCCCACGTCTTCTTGCTGTACAACAGCAGCTTAAACTAAGCACCACTAATAGCGTGTGTGTTACCACGTTCACCTCTCGGAAATAAATAAATAAATATCTTTTTAGGAACACAGGAGCGCAAAAAGGACGTTACACACAGAGAAAGAGCTGCACACCACAAGTGCAGTTTTTTCTGTTTGTGTAAACGCTCTTTTCGCGCTCGTGTTTTCCTAAAAAGATGCAGTACCAACTAGCCCGTTTATCCATTCTACTACATTAAATAAATAAATAAATAAATAAATAAATAAATAAATAAATAAATAAATAAATAAATAAATTCCAAGGGGTGCCACTGAAAGTGTCGGGTGCATACTATCAAAGCAGTTTGTGCCTACATCGCGGCGAACAAGGTGTAGTTAAGGTTTAACAAGTATATTCAGGTGGGTTAAAGTGGAGGCGCCTTTAATGCTGTATAAGGCATTAGCGTACGAGGGGCGTTCAATAAAGATTTCCTCTGACCCACTTCGTGTGGACGGAGAGCAACGAAACTTTGTAGATTTATTAGTCCTTCTCTACATAGGTGCCACTCAGGGACACACACTTCTCCCATCTTTTTATGCAACTCTAAACACCTCGCTTGTAGAAGTCGACAGGTTGCTCCAAAAGCCATGTCGTGACTTCAGAAGTCGGGGTCTCATCATCTGGCAAGTGCTTGCCCTTCAAATATGACTTCACTGTTTGAAAGAGATGGAATTCCGATTTTGCGAAGTCGGGTGAATAAGGGGAACGCGGTAGAATTTCAAAGGCGCAGCAGCGTGCTTCCATCTGGACAACATGTGAGTTGTGAACTGGGGCATCGTCTTGCAGAAGGCGGACATCTTTGGTGAGCATGCCACGTCTATCTTTTTTGATGGACTCTCGAAATTTCCACAGCAGTGCAGGGTAGTGTGCCCCAATAATTGTGGCACCCTTTGCTAGACTACTCCGTGCTGGTCCCAAAAGACTGTGAGCATGACCTTGCCCGCCTTGGGCTGGGCGCGTGTCTTCTTTCGAGGCGGCGAGTCCAAGTGCTTCCACTGCATCGACTGGACTTTAGTCTACAGATCATAGGGATGGACCCAGCTTTCATCCTGTGTAATCAGTCTGTTGAAAAAGTCCTCCTGGTTTCCACGGCACATGGTAAAGAGAGCTTGGGAGCACTCGGCGCGTTCCTGCTTTGGGAAAGGTGTGAGCAGCCGGAGAACCCAGAGAGTGGAGAACTTACGCATATGAAGATGGTCTTGAATAATTTTTTCCACGGACCCCGCACTAATCTTGACATTTTGGGCGAGGTATTGAACGGTTACGCGGCGATTTTCCAAAATGGCGGCCTCCACTTGCTGGATGGTGTGCTCATCGTTAGCAGAGTGGGGTCGCCCTGCAATCTGAGCCTTTTCTACCGAAGTCCGACCTCATTTGAATTGACGATTTCCAGTTCTTCACTACATCATATGATGGGGAACCCTCCCCGTTAACCACTTTTATCTCATCGAACGTCTCCACTGTAATGCGGCCTTTCAAGTGTAGGAACTTGACGACTGCTCTCTGTTCCACTGCAATCATTACCACACCTCACACCACTCCAGCACCGGTAAAAGAAAGACCGTTATTAGTTCAGAGTTGCACATTGGCACGTGACCTATAGTGACATATGTCATTACGCATGTGCAGTTTCAGCACACTGCAATAAATAGAAATGAGTCAGGGGAAATCTTTATTGAACGCCCCTCATACGTTCTCCTAGGCGCTAGCGTAAAGAAATTTTATATGGTGCATGCTAGCGCAATTTCTACCCGTCGTGGCAGCTTAGCGACTAGGTGTTTACTTGCGAAGTTCGATGTCACGGAACCAAATCCCGGCCACTGAGGCAGCCCTCCGATAGGGGCGAAGTGCAAAACGCGCCCGTGTACTTAATTTATGTGCACGTTAGAGAACCCCCCCCCCCCACCAAATCCCTCCAGATCCCTTCATTTCTAAGCATGCCCCACAATCACAGCTGTTTATGGCGCGTAAAACCCCATCAATAGCCATTATTAGTGAAATCGTCAAGCTTAAATTCGCAAGTTACGCCTTCCTTCCGTGATGCTGTTTTCTGCACCACCACAGCGGCTTCGCTCGTGTTCCTTGCCTGTGTAAGAAAAAGAAAGAAGCAATGGCCGCATATCTGTCTGCTTAGGTGCAAATGACGTCGGCATCTTCTGGCGACAATGATACTTAACACCCTCTATGCGCCCCCTCCCACAACTCATGCTGTTCCACAACGCTCTCACTCCTCGCACGATGGATGCAGTGGAGGTTCCGTTGCATTCAAGTTTCGCGCGTTTGCCCTGCATTCGCGCCATTTATTTTGGTACCTTTTGTTACTGTTGGCTTAACGCGTAACTTCTCTTCGACACCGTTCCTAACGCGTTCATCTTGTAATTTAGTAATGTCAAAACCAGTCCAATGTGTATTCCTAATTAAATCAACACAGCGGATCACGGTTATGTACGCATATCTTGCCTCAAATAGGACTGAGGTTGCCTCTGCGTTGTCAAGCTGCGACGAAGCAGCTTTTTCTCTTGCCACCTTTTTTTTTTCGTTTTATCAGTGTAAATGAAGGACGGAAATAAAATATGATTGATTGATTGATTGATTGATTGATTGATTGATTGATTGATTGATTGATTGATTGATTGATTGATTGATAATGATGGCGAGTATGATCCCGTGCCACCAGTGCTAGTTCCTCGGTTGATTTTGACCGCCCGCTTGAATCAGTTCTGACTGAACTATTGAATCGAGCGACAGACAGACAGACAGACAAAAAATTTTTCGTTTAGATAGCCCAAGAAAGACTACCGTTTTTCAAAGCCGAACCTCAGTGTCATCACCCATGCTTCTACCTAGCCCTTTTATTGCTATTAGCGAGGTGTCAGTGCACGTTAAAAAACCACAGGTGGTCTAAACTTCCGGAGCCCTCCACTACGGCCTTTCTCTCCTATCTCTTTCACTCCCTTTCTCCCACCCCCACAGACGCTTAGCCGTGCTCCCTACATGGGCTGCAGAAAGTAGCGTCCTTTCCTAACCGAACCACAGTCATCAAGTTGCCCCGTATAAATCTCATGAGTCTGCCTTGCAGTCATTCGGCAAGGAAACGCGGCCGTGTAATCATGCGAGCCAGTCGCAAAGCCACAAGCTCCAGCGAACAAAGCGTCCTACATGTTACGCTAAAAAGGAAAGCAACAAAGAAAGAACTGACGCTTTCTTACAAGCACCACGTGTGTCATAGGACAAACCTTATCATTAACACATATTGCGTCGAATAGCGGCCTGCCCAGTCATTTGAATCCGGGACTCGCACAGCAGACGAGTGCGAGGTATTAAAATGATAGCGGCATCAAGGAACGGAAACTCCCCGGCAGGTCTAGACGTTCTCCACCACCGCGGCGGTGTCGGTCACGACCGGCCCTTCCTCTGGTTGCAAGCAAGTGATTTCCGAGAGTACTACGGCGTCTGTTGTCCCACAGAGCTCGTATTGCGTTTCCCGGGACCACCGTGTCACTGTTTACTGTTTAGGATTTATCGCCGCACGGTCATCACAGTGATGGCCCCCGTGCTCCAAACTGCGGCCCAAATGAGTGAAAGCTGGGTCGGTGACACGGAGAACGCGTGGAGGTATGTGTCGAGTTCCCACGGAGTGGCAGTGCGGCTAGTATACAAATTACTCGTACACTTGTAGGATAAAGTAATTGAGCAGCTGACTAAAGACATTGCAGCAGGTCAACAACGCTCGTTCATGAACCCGAGTAGCCCTTCCTTTGAGTCATCATCTAAGAATACCCATGTGAAATATGTCGCATTGAAATTAATGTGCTGAGTCAAATAATTTACAGCCTGGCTATTAAAAAAGATATCCTGCAGCAACAGGATGCGGGAGTCATGAGCTTAATACAGGCCGATGGCCAATGACTTTCGAGTTGTCATCATGGGGCACAAGTGTGGTCGCACCTAATTAGTTTGCTTAGGCTATCCATCAACAATATTTTCTATTTTTCAGTGTAAGGCCGAAATGTGGTTGCAGCAAATCGAAATAATTGCTTTAAGCAATCGATAAACGGCAGTTAGCCTAGAAGAACTTGTTGGGGGGGGGGGGGGGGGGGTAAGTTGACGCGTCCTAACAAAAGGTGAAAAATGCGGTGAACTAACAACCACATAGACCAGACACACTGAATGCACTCGTATGTAGTTCTCTTATGTGGTTGTTAGTTCGCCACAGTTTTTTACTTGTTACCATGTACCCGCTCGTTTCTTCATGCATGCATAACTAACTGTCAAATTCTCCACACTATTACCTCGAAAACAGCGGTTCATGGTTTCTATGAAGTGCGTGATGAAGCCACTGATTGGCACATCACACGATTAAGTATGAATGATTTTTTGAGGATCTTATGGGGCATTATCGAGTGCAAAACTGCGTCGTGTTGTAGTGAAAGCATTACCAATTTTCACCGATGTATCCAACGCCGCCGACTAGATATACCTTCCTGTAGAAGCTTGCCATGGAATCCCTTGTTGTAAAACATCGTAAGCCACTACTTCCCTCTTACATGTCTCTCACAGCGACCTATCGGTAGAATATGCGAGAAAACCAGATACCCCACGTGATAAGTATAGTGCTGCGACCACATCCCGCAACAATTCTCTGTTTTTTCCTTGGTAAATAGAATGAATTGAGGACAGATATTGTTACTACTCGCGAATATTTTGTTCCCCAGCATTTATACTTCATAATGTCGTGAAGCTCTTGCTTTTGCAAGTAGGCAGCAAGTAGTGTGCGAGCTAGGCTTTCGAATTTTCACGCATCAAAAGATCCCACCTTTCAAAAGGCAGTTCCCAATCTCACTACGATGTGGCGGCTACCATACATGTCCAATTTTATGTGCAAACTTCACGTTCTTGAATATTATTAACCAAACTCTAAAGCGTTTGGCGCCTATGATAGCGTCACTGTATACGCTCGGCGACATATGGAACTAAGTTCCACAAATGGTAGCTGGTGGCTACAGTACAACCATCGGAATCTGTAACCAATCGCTAGTACGCGCTTTAAATGTCGACAAGTTTTGCAGAAAGGTTAGAAAAGTATCAAATACGTTTTCCCAAACACACTGATTAATCAACTCATTCAGTCATTCACATAATTTGTCCGCTCGACGGAAGATGATACAGCATTTACAGCTGTTAACGATATTGTAAGCACTTCTAACCTACTTCATTGCTCTCATGTGTACATAGCCATCATCATCCCTGTTCTTCGAGCTTGAGGTTGGCGAGTGCCTGCAGAATAAACGGGTTGTCTAGCGTTGCCTGGTCCGGTCTTCCCCGGTCTTTCGAAGTTGTGGAGGTGCGGGGTACGGGTTCAACTAACCACAATCGAAAGTAAATTTTTGCTGCTTTTACTTACATGTGACGAGAGCACTATTGTACAAAAAGGTATCTATGTCACTGCCATCCCGCACTCCATTGTTTTAATACTCTCTGAAAACGGATTGTTGGGCTAGTTGGTCTTGCATACTAAATGAAAGCATTAGCTCAAAGAAAAAGAGAGAGACAGAGAAGCACACGGAATAGACAGGCGAAGAGAGTGCTGCTTGTCTCGTCTTCGCGGCTTGTCCTTCGTTTTTGTAATAAACCTTTCATTTAGTTATGTTTCTAAACGACAGCACAAAAATTTTATACACCCCTAATAAAAAGTTTTTTGTAATTACATCTGCAGATATGCAAAAAGACTAACTTGCATAACTCCACGTTTACGAAGAACTGAGTCTCATTGAACAATTGTGATCTATCCGCATTTTTCTTTCTTCATTCACTTCGCATCTCCGGGCTACTCTGAATAGGCAGCGCGTAATTTGAGAGCTCTTTGAACGATGTCACTTCTTGCTTTCCTCTGTCACTTGCTGTATAGCACGTCATAGAAAGAAAAAAAAACTCCCAAGCCTGCCCAGAAGACGAAGCAGAGTTTTAGCGTAAGGGAGATTTTGTTGAGTGCCGTTCGAATCGATTTGATTGTTCTGTTAATAGATACTGATTACTTATTCCATTATCCTCTCTACTATTGACTGATTGTCATTTTTCTTATTAAATAATTCTGTATCACAATATTACGTTCGTAATATTCAAATTCACGTCAAACGGCGAATAAACCTTTCAGGCCTGGGTCTTGGCTAATCCCCCAAGTCTTAGATGCCAAATATGCAGGATCATCATCTTCATCATCATCAACATCATCATCACCCTCTCCTTCTCTTTTAGTCTTATTCTATTGCTGCTTCCTCCTCCCCTTCGTCGTCACCATGCGTTCGCTCTTTTTCTTCGTATCGTCGCTTCCCCTTTTCTTTGTCGTCTTCACAGTCAATGTCCTCTACTTAGTCGTCGCTGTTCTTATTATTATCCAACTTCCTACTCCTCCTCTTCTTCGTCATCGCCTTTTTTCTCGTCCTCGTTCATGAAACGACGGCCGGTAGCTGGCAACATGTGATGTCCTAGAACACCACTCCTACACATCAGAGCCATCCAGATGACATTTGTAGTTGTATTTCAGGATACCAACACAAACGTTTAGCTCTGATAGCCCAGAGTGCACTTTCCATCATCGAACGCCATTCATCGTAGTTTGGCCTCCCTTTATCAGTGAAGAAATCTGCCTTCATTGTTTTCTCGGGAGCGAGGCGAAAGTCAACGCCCCTGGCGCCGAACATTGGAAGCCGTCTAATTCGCCAGGCAACTAGTGTACGATTCCTGGGTGTCACCATCGACAGCAAGCTACTGTGGAGGTGAGCGGTTGAAGATATTGCGGCGGCATAGTACCAAGAGTCAACGCACTTCGTTACATGGCAAGTGTACATTGGGGAAACAGCCCTGAATCCATGCTTAAACTGAACGCTGCACGAATCAGAAGCCATTCTCTACCAACTGACACTCATGTCACCATCACCGAGCCGATATGAACGGTTGGAGGCAGTACAAAGAACGGGATTCCGCTCGGCGTTGAGAGTTCCCCAGGCGGATTCTAACTAGAAAGTGACCAATGAAGCAGAGTCCTTTCTACTCCGCCTTCTGGCATGTCTGGCCTTGTTGATGCAGCTTTTAAGGCTGGACGAGTCCATTGCAGGCGTGGCGGTTCTCTGAAGGCTAAGAACGAGGACGGGCTTCCATTTCCATGTGGCGCTGAACATCCACCGCCATTTGGGTTTGAACTGGCAAAAACTGAGTCGTCTCCATCCTCTATGCTATTTTGTGGACGTCACCTGCAGCGTAAATGTCCCTCATTTGCTGGTAAAACGCAGCATTCCCGCTGTCGAAGTAAAGTTTCCGGTGCTTGGCCACCTGAGCGCAGCCTATCAAAATCACCTGCAAGTTTACACAGAAGAACTAGTGTGTGCACAGACAGATAAGTGCACAGAGGCATATTGCGTACCGCCACCGGATGTGTCGTGGTCTGGTCGTCTGGATCGAGTTTCGTGCACTACCGTATAAAGCGTAGCAATTACCACCACCCTGCGAAAACTACGGGTCTGTTCTGCACAAAACGTCGCGGTGTTAACGGGCTCAAAGTATGCGTTACAACTATTACTTCGTGGCCCACCCGAGAGAAAAATTACGAGACAGTCCCTGGCGCTGCTCAAGGAGTTACTGAGCAAGAGGTTCAACGTAAAATTTTAGGGGCCCCATCTCACGTAGGGATTCAGGGAAATGAGAAAGCTGACGCTCTTGCACGCGGTGCACTGAATTCCGGTCCTAAAGTAAGAGCTCCACAACTTCATCAAAGCGTTAAGCATGTCATCCGGAAGCAATGAGGGAAGTCTATACAAAGCTCCACATCAAACCTGCGTGATCCGTGGATTTGCTTGTGCAGAAGCGACATTGCCATATTGGGTTTGTCGCGCATGCACGAAGGCGTGGCTATTCAAGACTGGACGATGTGCTTCCCCCTTCTGTGCCTTCTGCGGGTATATGCGCGACACTGAACATTTCGTCTGGTTACGCCCGCAGTTCGACGACGAAATAGCAGCAATGGTCAGCAGCCTTCAAAAGAGCGGCCTTCCGCACATTACTTTTGAGGAGATTGTTTTCCTCGAAGGGACCGCGACAATAAAGAAGAAAGTGCAACGATTGCTATTAGGCTTCCTTAGAGACGCTGGGTTGATGGATGCTTGGTGACACATGCCGAATCAATCCTTAGGCGGATGGGGCGGAACAAATGCCGGCTCTGTATACCAAGCTAAAAACGTCTGATGCAACATCACCCCCACCGCCACCATCACGGCTTAAAACACAGAGTTCACACTCACGGGGTGAATGTCAATGGTGGATGCCAATACCTCTCCTACCGTTATCAGAGCCGCGTTTGTGGATTCAAGATCCCCAACCAGTTGGTGAGAGTCGATCAGAGGTGCAACGGCGTCGCTCCTATGGAGCTGGGTTCCTCACAGGAACAGGCATGGAGTTTTTTTCTAATTCAAGAGGATAGCGGTTACGAACATCGGGTTACGAACACCGGTGGAAGTTTGTAGCGGACACCATCGCTACAAATTTCGGCCATTGTAATAAGCCCATAACAACTTACGCTGTAGAACTGCCACAATAGGGTTCATAAGGTGTGATTAAGAGGCGGGCCAACCAGTTTCCACATTCCATAATAATAATAATAATAATAATAATAATAATAATAATAATAATAATAATAATAATAATAATAATAATAATAATAACAACAACTCATGGGGCTCTACGTACAGAAACCACAATATGGTATTAAAGCACACCCCGTAGTGGACAGCTCCGAGTAATTTTGACCACCTGTGATTCTTTAACGTGCGCCTTAATCTAAGCGCACGGGTGGCTTTCGTCTTGTTTTTTTTTTTTTTTCACTTTCATCTAGACCCGGTCGCCGTGGCTCCAGTTCGATCGAGCGGCTTCGAGCTTCGCAAAACAAATACGCCAGCGCCAAAACGACATAACAGTCACGAGCAATTTGATGCAAACTGCAAGAAATTATCGCCAGCCACCTATTACCAAAGGACATCACATAGCGTTACCGTTGCTACCAGGACATAACTGGCGTTACCGCAGAAACCTGCGCCACATTCTACAGCTCTCGCCACACCGTGCGTACAGCACTGAACCCGCTGCACACAAAGACCGTTGTCAAAATTAATTCTCGAACCAAGGCTGCGTGCGCCGATGGCGAGAACGCATTGAAGACTTCGCTAGTCTGCTTAAAGTCGACAGGTTACTGTGACAGCTTGTAGAGATGATGTGCACATAAAGTTGCAAATGATACTAGAGCTCTCTTCTTCTCTCTTACCACATGGCTCTCTTTTCGCCCCTTTAACCTTCTTCTGCAGAGGAAGGTAGCGTACCAGATGTGCCTTCTTTTTCTGATCATTCATGCTTGTTTCCTCTCTCTCTCTCTCTCTTGCATCCACCATGACATCCTCTCCCGAATTCACAGACATTTCATGTGCTAACCATATCCTGCTTCGTATTTACAATACTGAAGTTCCTTAGCCTCTGAGCTGTGACGTAGAATGTTTTGCATAACCGCACATCAAATACCTGGAGCTCAGGAGCGGTGCCCTTTGCATCGCTTTGCGGCCACCTGTTGTAGTACGCCGCGAGTCACCACAGCATGTACATTTACTGCGTGCGTAATTGAAGGGCCATGCCCAGCGACTATTTTTGGTGTCCCGGTAAAGCCGTAGTAAATGCACGAAAGGTTATGCTTCATATTCGGCGAGCAACCAACGACGTTTATTAAGGGAACGTTAAAGAGGGATTTAAGCTGTGTTTTCGTTAATGCGATACCGCAATCGTAACTAGTTCTGAACGCAGAAAAACGCTATCAGATAACATTTAGCAAAGAGAGACACCTATTAAACACTTCGCACACAGTCAGTAATCAAGTATTCGTGAAATCCCACGAACTCAAATACACGTACAGACATGCTTCGTTCTATGAACCGTTAATTTTTTACACATTAAAAACCCTGCAAAAATGTCTTCCAGCATGTTTAGCCTCGTTATACGGAACCTTCATCACGCTCGTCAAATTATGAAAATGTAGGCATACTAGTCTCTAGTAAAACCGCACATAGAACACTCGCCCAGTATGTGGGAGCCCCATAAAAATTCCTTATCAATGAAAATGAAGGCATACTAAGCCTCACGGAGAAATTTATATCAATAAAATATAGCTAGGAAGCTAGTCGCACTCAAAAGAAGGCCAGCATTGGATTCAAACCTCTTGCCACAAGGCTGAAGGAAACTAGGCTGAAGCTGGTTAGTGGAATTTGCCGCTTATCTCGCATGTACCAATTTAAATATGTCTAAAGTTTCGCTGCTTCTCGAACAGGAAGGCTCAGATATGTGAAGTCAGAAAAATGACCTGCGGGAATATGGAAAAAGACATGGCGACAGCCTACCGACATTGGTCCAGACATTGTCATACCTCACAGTGTTGCACAGTGTGCCTATCGTGTGAACACCTACCTGCACACGCCTCTCTCCATGGTAAAAAACACACAAATACGGTAGTCTGATAGCTAGAAAACAGGGCACCATTGCAACAGCCTTCTAACTCTGGCGATGTACCAGAATCATCAAATTACACTGAAAGCTTACAGAATTAAAGATTAAACCATAGGAATTTATCTTACGACACAATCCCCTAAATAAAGGAGACAGAACAGAGCTCTAAGAAACGACGGACAGAAGAAAAAGGCACACAACACACGCGCTTCAGCCCTGTGGTCCTCTTGCTTCGGTGTTCATCGTTTTTTAGCGCTCCATTTTTTCGTTTTCAAGTATGAACCAACTTGCACAATAATACTGCTCTGCTAAGCCAAGGAGACGCTATTGTGTGGTGGCCGATACAAATTAATTCCCATAGCTCTGGATCTCCTCCATCCCATTCAGTATCCCTTGTGCTGTCCCTCAGCTGTGTAGTGAAGCCAGCAGTATGTAAATGTACCTGTGCTACCTGCCCTTTTTAAATGAAGTAAAAAGTGGAGCAGTAGCCACTATATCCTGGCGGCGGCTACTCCTTTTCTGTTAGGCAGTATAAAAACAAAATATAAGAAAGAAACAAAGGGATATTGTGTTCCGCTCGGTTATATAGGTGATGCAAGCTCCTGTTCTACCTCCGTTCCCTTACATTTGGGGGATTACATCGACCAGCCCAAAGCCGCAGGAGCAGCGTTGGCACACCCAGTGGGCACGTGGAGTGGTTCCCCTGAAATATTGCCGTCACCTGTACGAGAAAGGTTTCTAATCTACTTTTAAACAAAACAATGGCTCTCTTTCCAGAGTATAAAGAGACTCTTAAAAGAATGGCAGGCTGTATGTCTAGCCTGCTACTGTATTCGGGACAGAGAGAAAGAAGCAACACGAGATATGAGAAATGGTGGTGACGACATATACATCAACAAGTAATTACGCCATCCTCATCTGGCTGGAGATGCTGTACAACTCAGCTCAATTTAAGGCCGAGTGTTCGTAGACTTGCGTCCGTGAAACGCATGCTCGGCCAAAGACGTACCATGCCACACCTAACCGAGCCGTGTATTTGTCGTGCCTATTGTTCAGATTTCGCGGTCATATTAGGAAGAGCTTCGGACATTGAATATGCATACTGATGCGTATTGGACGGACAACAGGCATACTGAACAAGCATATGGAACAGACAACAATCTTGAAGGCACGTGTGTTAAGAGGAACAGATACATTGCAGCGTAAGTCATAGCGTCTTCGGTGAACGCTGCATACTATAGGTGCATAGCAGAGGTGCGCTGTGCTTCATAGTGAAGACATGTTATATGATTCCGCACGCCATCAGAGTTTCGTACTTGAGTCGAGTCTGTATAAACGCCCGCAGTCTCTTCACTATTCCGTCTTGTGTCTTGCTGTCGTGTCCTGCTTCGTGCCCGCGAGGAATAAATGTAATGTTTCAAAGATATCAAATAGCTGAGTTAGACGGCTTCAGCATAACTAGTTACTGCCCTTTTAATTCGCACTCACCCTTCGCTTCCCTGCATCATTGCGCTAAACGACGTTTATTCTCAATGTGCAGTCTTCTTGAAAAACGTTCAGTCGATGGCGTAGGTCGATGTGTACATCGCACCTCGCACGTGTCAGATTAGCTGCAGCTGGATTATTTTATAGCTCAAGCAACCAGCGACATTATGTTTCTTGCTCAGCAACCTTGACTTACCTCCCGATGGGGGTTGTCATTGAACAAGGAAAAAAATTGGGGACACGTTTAAGCTTCGCCTTTAAGAGTGGAACGCAATAGCATTATCGTTCCCTGTTTGCATCGCCTTCTGAAAGAAAGAAAGAAAGAAAGAAAGAAAGAAAGAAAGAAAGAAAGAAAGAAAGAAAGAAAGAAAGAAAGAAAGAAAGAAAGAAAGAAAGAAAGAAAGAAAGAAAGAAAGAAAGATCATGTTTTGCTTATATCAACATTGCATATGTGGGTATGAACCACTTTTTCATCTGTCCCATAAACAACTTCAGAAATGCCATTAGAATCACACAAACAGGTGGTGAATGCCTCCGGTCACGTCATAGTGCTAACTTTAATGCACCAACGTCACAGCGTTATCAGTAAATGCTCCGGCGTCTTGCAATGCAACGATGACACGCTGGTGTGGGTCAACGATGCGTCGACGAGATATTTTAGTGCCTTAGTTTTGACGGACACTGCGCTCGACTGTGAGCGCCAGTGAAGCCATGCTTTTCTTAAATTTTCGCATTGATTATCAGCCTTTTACCGATCCCTGTCATCTTCACGACTGTTTCGCGCGCAATTCAAGGGGCAGGGCTTTCCTCTAAACTGCACATACGACTCGCAGTCCACTGCACAGATTGCGTGCTACGGGCCACAAAGCTCCCGAACTTTCTGTAAAATATAATATCAGCATAAAACATAAATAACATAATGTGAATTATCTGGGAAGTATAGCTAGCACAGTGCACAGTCAGTCCCCCTGCTTTCCAACCTCATTGAGGTTATGCCTTCAGTATAGAAACACCCCACAAATTTCCGTCCTCCAGTCGAAATGGCGACATAGCGCCCGACGCGGCCGCCGAAGAATGTGTGCATACGATGGCGAGAAGCACATCCTCAAACACGTCCGCTTGCACTCTCGTTATGGGCGCGGGGTTCCGCGAAGAGAATGAGCATGCTGACGAACAGGCGCAGCCGCTCGTGACAAGGATATAGAAGAGAATGTGGCTAGGAAAATATCCAATACCGGCTGTTGACTGTGCGGTAACTTCCTTCCGCGGCCGCACGTCCATCTATATAGCACGTTCACCATATACGCTTATTTCATTTTTTTATATATAACACCTGGCTAGGACGCATATTCGTTCATATCAGGGTTCATAACGGGGTAATATACGGGATTCATAACGGGGTTCATAACCAACGTATGCGCTTTATCAATAGGTCACTCCGTAATGTGCCAATTACAGCTCTACGATAGAAATATATTACTCATCCACGCTCCGCATCACTGCTACGCCATCCTAATCGGGCCAGTCAATACCTCTTGTAAACGTGCATTACCTTACGTAGTTATTACCGCAGGGCTGAGCTCGCTTTACCACACGGTGCACCTCCTGTACACAGGACCTGCACGCCTCGAGCTAGTCACGACACTTAACCGCTTCTTGTAAGCAGCGTTGCGTAATTCGCTTATTAGTTATCCGGTCACGTGGGTTTAGCTTCTGTAACCAGCATCACGCACGTCTTACTGCAGGGATGCTCACGCCTTTACATCTACGGTGACGTCTTCTCGTAACGTCACACTCCTGCTCCGTCGAGGCCCGTCAAGAGCACACTCGGCGCTTCTTTAGAGAACAAAAAAAAAAAAAGAATGCGAAGTGGAAAACGTTGAGGTGCGCAGTACGGCAGCGAGAGAAAGAGCGGTTCACGGAAGCGACGGTGTGAGGATGATGGCAGGTCCTGTGACGGCGCCGCCGTACGGCTTGGGGGCGGCCGCTGGCGATGGCGATTAACCCATTTCGGCGCCAAAACACGAACGGCGCGCGCTCGGCAGAGTCATCGCCCCCTGCCATCCACCCTGTGTCCGAAAACTTCCCCGGGGCGTCCCCTAAAAGAAAAAAAAAACGACAAAAGGTACGGAGAGTGGTGCGCCATTGTGTCGGCAGGGGCGGACGCCGTCGCGAGAGAAATGTATGTGTGTGTGTGTGGAGGGGCATGCCGGCTACGGGATAGTTGGAAAGGTAAGAAAAGAAGTCGTTGTCGCCACCCACGCCTCTTGCCGAAGCACATATGAGGGGCCACCCCTATATAAGTGAGCTCCAGTGACGTGGACGGGCGACTCTGAACAGTCCACGGCACGAGCGATGCGGTTACTGGTACGTACCAGCCACAGAGAACTTTTCGTGGTCTTTCATTTGTCTTTTCTTTTTAAACATAACGTAGTGTTCTTACCATAACGTTAGTGGTCAGACGGCGGTCAGAGATTACGTATCAACATTTTTATTGTTTCAATTCATCGTATTTTCTCCAACCATAGTTCTCTGTACAAATATGGTAAATTAGTGGCTGACTGCATAGGTCAACTCATAAAATGAGAAGTCTAGGTCGAAGTCATTGTCATAAATATGATACTTTAGAGTAAAGAAATTGTGTCTGTTTATTGAGTTTACTGGCGCATAAGCATCTTAGGCTATCGTGCGCAAAACGCAAGATATGAGAAGAAACTATTATAACAATACCAATATTGCAACAAGGGATCTTATGCCAGTATAATAATTTCTGGGGTTTTACGTCCCAAAACCACGGCATGATTATGAGAGGCGTTGTGGTGCAAGGATCCAGAAGTTTCAACCACCTGAGGTTACTCAACGTGCACTGACATCGCATTGACACTGGCATTTTACCGCAATCGAAATGCCGCCGCCGCAGGTTGGGATTTGATCCCGCGACGTTAGCATCAGCAGCTGACGATCTTATGCTAGACAACGTCAATTCATGCGCGTTCATTGAACTTACAGCCGTATTGAAGTAAGGAAAGGTCAATATCGTTGATTACTTGAGCACGCATGCTCAGCATTCCGGTACGTGGCGCAGTTAGTTTAATAAAATAAATGACATGTACAAATATGACAATCATCAAAACAAATTTTTGGAAATCGTTCAGAACGCTTTTATCTACCTGCGCCTGTGTAATGTAGTAAAAAAGTGTTGGTCTGTGTGACTCGTTATGATGCTACGATTTTGAGGAAGGGCAAACTTCTAGGTAGCTTGGAAAACAAAACCACGTGCAATTTCTGCGGACACGTTGTAGTTAAAGTCAGGTAGTTACAGTTGCGCCAGAATAGTCACCGCATAGTGGGTTAGGTTTTTCTTTAATGACATTACATGAAATTGAGCACACGCTTAGTTCACTATCTCGCGCCGTAGTTTCGGCCAGCGAGGCATATCTGAACTACGCACAATGACTCCCTTGTATCAAGACTTCATACTTGTACAAAGAAATGTGTTCTGCCCAACTTTAATTGCATTCGATTTATGGTTGTATGACAGACCGTACAAGCCTACAACGCAATTAATATGGCTACACCCGATGTAGTGGTGCAGCTTATGGAGTAGCCTACGCAGGACAGCCATCTGGACACGACAACCAGTAACCTCCCCATTTGGTTCTTCATTTCCCTCTTTGAAAAAAAAAAGAAAAATGTTCTACAGAAACATGCGTCTCGGTTAGCAAAGTGAAGCATGCTTATGATCCTGTAAGTGCATCAACTTATAATTGCTACAGAAAAAGACGTCATGAGCACCAAAAGAAATTTACAAGCAGTACACGTCGAAGCGCTGTTTTAGCTGGCACCTCATATTTGTTAAGCTGATTATACCCTTGCTAAGGCTCGCCCCTGTTTCGGACATCACTTAAGGAAACCGTAAAACTAAGGTAGTCTACCTATGCTGATATCATTATGAATTCTTGATCATTATAAGCAACATAAAGGCACCCGTGACATGACAACATACATTTCGCTCGCCTCCAACAGTAGAAAGGCAAAGTTCATCAACGTGTGAAGCAAATCATATTCTTTACTATGTCTCCATCGCACGGCACGCTCCGGTCAACGACCCCGAACTCTGTCACTTCTAGTAAGAAGTATCATCCATCACTAGGAAACGCGACAATGGAGAACAATTAGTACTACGAAGGTGTTGATTGATTTGTGGGGTTTAACGTCCCAAAACCAGCTCTGATTATGACAGACGCCGTAGTGGAGGTCTCCGAAAATTTCCACCACCTGGGGTTCTTTAACGTGCACTGACATCGTACAGCACACGGGCGTCAACATTTCGCCACAATCGAAATGCAGCCGCCGCGGCCGGGATTTGATCCCGCGACCCTCGGATCAGCAGCCGAGTACCATAGCCACTAGACCACCGCGGCGGGGTCACTACCAATGTGTCTGTGACAGTGAGTGAACGAGTTAACAGCTTTATTCAATAATGAGCCAGGAGCTATGACATACGGGGCGCGTACATGAACCCGATAGAACCGGCTTAAGCATGATTGTCTATTTAGAATCCATCAGTCGAGTTAGTGCATGCACATCGCGACGTTCACAATGTCGCTCGTAAAGGAAATCTTTTGTCAGGCACCCGGACGGGGAATCGAACCCACGACCTTTCTGTCCCCAGAAGCGTTCCTTAGTGCAAGTCGTGTTGGTCAGTGTAATGATTAGTGCAGGCATGCTCAGTCACGCCCTGGTCTACTGCTTCCCTGTATGCAAATATATTTTCTTTGACCATGACCATTGATGATATCTGCGCCTGCATTTGTGCACATCTTCCATTATACTTCGGTGCACAAAAGAAGCCCTAAGAACCACGCTCGCTATGAATTGACAACTCTTTACGGAAAATGAAGGTCGCGACACTTGTACCATCACCAGCCCGAAGCGCTTTGAACGCGCAAGTGCGTTTTTTTTTTAATTATGGAACTTATAAAACATCCACACTGAGTGGCCAGCCTATTTAGTCTTTCCTCTTCGCATTTCCTGCCCTCGCCTTATCCCCAAGCGCAATGTAGTCAGCCTGGCAGTTAACTTGGTTAAACTCTCTCCTATACTTCTGTTGCTGCTGTTTTCTCCATCTCCGCCTTTCTGGTTTCTCTCTCTCTCTGTTGCGATAGAACTATCTACCCTCCCTCAATACGTTCCTTTGCATACCATTCAAGGACTTGCACCGATCTCCCCGTACTGGTACGTAATATAATTGACAAGTCACGCTAAAACTCTCTTCTCGAAGCCTCGCTCTAACCTGTAATAGGTTCCTCTTTTTTGACTTCTGAGAACTAATCAGGGGTTCAAACTCGAACAAACGACGTCACCTCCTTCATTCGTTGCTTTCTTCCTTTCGTGCTTTCTTTAACGTGACGCTTCGTGGTTGCCGTACGCACCATGCCCTATGCATGCGCTACTGCTGGCCATTTATGTGTGATTTCGTGGGGCGTGTTTTTCGTCCCCTTTGTAATGATTCCTGTGGTTTATGATCCGCAGTCTTGTTCGTTCCTATGATTTGCAGTGCTGAAATAAATGGGTTTAATTTATTGTGTGAATTAGCCCCGCGTCACTTTGATCAGGTGTCTATGTGCCTTGATGCCCATGAGCGCATTCTTTCGTATGCCCAACTTAAGCGATGCCACGTGAGAGCGCAATAAGGTGAATGAATGAATGAATGAATGAATGAATGAATGAATGAATGAATGAATGAATGTGATTATACTGCTGCAGCTGGCGAGTGTCGTCGTGCTGGCGGCCGTGTGTGCCGTCCACTGCGGCGGAGGAGGTTGGTCCGGCGGAGGAGGCGGAGGCGGTTGGTCCGGCGGAGGAGGAGGTGGTGGCTGGAAAGGAGGTGGAGGAGGAGGAGGAGGATGGAAAGGAGGCGGCGGCGGCGGTGAGTATACAACCGTTCCTAAGCGTAACGACCAACGCCGATTGCGCGGCCACGTCAGAGCTTCGACTTCGGCATATTGGTGAAACTGATAGGAAACGCAGAGACTGTAATTTATCTGATGTGAAACTTCGACTATGCTCTTAGCAATATATTCAGTCCTCCGCAAAATGTAGTACGCATTCTGTGCGTTTGTTGCAGCCACCTGTCAGAGAGGCAGTCTTCGAATGTGTCACTGCGCTTGCAACAAGGCTAGCACCTTCGGTAATATCATTTCCGTCACATGCGCGGTCTGTGGCAACGCACCAGCTGCGCGATGAGCGACGCGTAGGCCCTGCCATTGTTTCTCAACTCAACAAGCCTCCACGAAAGGTTGTGAATGACACCATTATGTGTGTTTCTATGACTATCGGTTACTCGTTGACATTGAGATGACCCGAAATCCAGATTGGAAAGCTAAACGACAAATATCCCCCGCCGATCCGTAACATTTCTTTCTTTTTTTTCTTTTCTCTAGCCCGATCGATGGACCAAGAGATACCCTGATGCACTGCGCGAAGCTACAGAAAACACAGTCCTGAGGCAAACCAAACAAAAGGACTGAGCATTCTTGCGGTTGCTTATAAGTACTGTGCTGGTCATCTCTAAGCTACGTGCAAAGTAGTGCGCGTTTACGTCAAACATGTTTCGATTGTCGAATGAGGTGGACGGGATCAGTATACGGAGCTATCTAAAAGAGTGTTAGCCTGGATGCGGCTTGGATCAAACTGAATAGTATATAGGCAACCCTGTTTTGTATACGTTAACATAGCACCCCGGTGTGTTTACTGAGCTTCTTCAGCGGTGCAATTCAGGAACCTTTGTTTAGAAGGGATGGAAGGTCGCGCTTCAACGGCATAGGAACAGGCAGGTGTTAAAGTACACTGTTTATGCTACGAGGTTCGGTGTGGATTATTTTATTTATTTATTTATTTATTTATTTATTTATTTATTTATTTATTTATTTATTTATAATTACTGCGGAGTCACTTGACTCCAAGCAGGAGTGGACACACAAAGAAGGTACATCTCAAAAGCACAGCATCAGGAGGTTATACAATAGTAAGCATGAATCAAGGCATAAAACATTGCTATGCAAATACACTGCAAGTTCGAACACATTAAACAAGAAACAACGCATGAGACACTGCAATCTAAATACGTGATGGGAGGTAACCTTTACCCACACATTCTCCTTAATTGTGTAAGAAACACTTCCACACTGGGGCTATCGACAACTTCTCTTGGTAGTTTGTTCCAAGCGCTTATGGTTCTCGGAAAAAATGAATATTTAAATGTATCGTTTAAGCAGTTGTATTTCTGTATCATTTTCCCGTTATCAACACGTGCACTTGTGCGAAGTGTGTGGCGTTTAATGTAATTACGATTGTTCATTTTTGTTAGATTGTTATATATTAAGTACAAATATTTTAATCTAGTTTCGGCACGTCTCGCTTGAAGAGTATCTAGGCCAATATAATTCATCATTTCTGTCACACTATAAGTGCGTTTGTATTTGCTGCAGATGAATCTCACCGCACACATGTCACATGTGCAGCAGACAGACTAGGAGAGGCGTATAAAAGAACGCTCGGAGTTATGTAAGGAACAAGGTGAACTGTCAAAAACATCACATGATGCCACCAGCCTCATCTCTTATTCCTTTCTCTTAACGAGTGCTCACACCAAATAACTTACTGCAACTGTTACCAGGACGGCCAGCGAGGTCCATTCCGATATCCACGCGGACTGACACATAGGTTGCTAGCTGCAGAGCTGGCTTTACACATTTGCATGTATTGTACTCGGGAGTTCCTACTTGTAGGAGCACACAACAAAGAACACGAAGACATGCCTTTCGTGTCTCGTCCTGCTACACCTAAATAACTCTCAATGAAGTCTACTCACTGTTCCAACATATCAGATTCATGAATACTATACTACCACTCCACAGAATGCAGGAATTATGAGTCAAGGACACAGAAACACATGCAAAAGCAACAGGAAATCGGGAGGTAGGAAGTACAAAAATTTTCTGGCATAGTCGTATAGCAGGTGTAAATGGACATCACTTACGTCGCTTTCTCAACGTCAAATCTTTGTCGTTATCAACGCCGTTGACTAGGGTCGTGTACTGTGCGATGTAAGTGCTGTGCTCCGGTGCATTACAGCAGGGTAATGAGAAGGCAGCCGAGCATTTAGCGAACAAAGAACTGATACGCGTTTATTACGTAGAGTACGCACTTCATGGTTGCCGGTTGATGTTCTTCCAGTTGTGCTACGAGCGGCCAGGATGACAGTAAGTGCGTGTTAAAAAAAAAAAAAACAAACCCTGTTGGTCGAAATTTCCGGAGCCCTACACTACGGCGTCTATTGTAATCACATCGTTGTTTTGGGACGTAAAACCCCAGAAATCAATCGATCAACCACCACTGAGTCCCGTTTGTTCCCTGAACCACGCAATGTATATTCATTGACAACTTTTCTCTACCCCAGGCCCTGGTGGCGGTGGCGGAGGAGGCGGTGGAGGCGGTGCCGCCCAGACCTACAAGACAGGCTCGACATATCTGGTGAAGTCGTTGCACCCGGTGAGCAGCGGTGGAGGAGGCGGAGGAGGTAAAGGTGGTGGCGGCGGAGGTGGCCACCACGGAGGAGGCGGTGGTGGGCACGGCGGAGGAGGCGGAGGCTGGTCCGGTGGAGGAGGAGGAGGAGGCGGAGGATGGCCCGGAGGCGGTGGAGGCGGCGGTGGCTGGGACCGCTAAACCGGACGCTTACCACGGGAACAAGACTCGCACGATCAAATGTCTCGGAAATCGACCACCCCATTTCACCCGACGGCCGTGCCGGCCTCAAACCCTTGTGCAATAAACATCGGAGAGTTCGTTACCATCAAAATCACGAAACCTTGTGACATGGGTTTTTTTTTTTTTTCCTCGCGGATGCTTGAGTTCGAAAAGATGCGCCTGCAGCAGTTTTGAGGCTATCGCGCAGCTAACATGCCCTGGCGGCTGTCACAAACGTGAAAACTCTGATGAGCTTCTACATATGGCTCCCTTTCAGCTATAACAGCACCTTTCCCGTTGCAGGTTGGTTTAGTCATGGACCAGGCAGGTTCGAGATGGTGGCTCGTATTCCAAGTCTTGATTCTATAACTTTACCAGGTGACAGTGGAATATCAAAAAAAAAAAAAAGAATCTTTGTGGTGGTTGTCTGGTGCACGTTTCCGAGCGTGAGGTAGCATTATGAACTCGGACCCACACCTGCAGGTGTACGCTGTTGTACTTTCTAATGAAAAACTCAGTTTCTCTTCTTTGTTTTTGTCTTAAGCCAATTTTAGGGCCTTTGACGTTGTCAGAACAATGGATCTTTGATTTGCCATCAAAATCCGAGCCACCTAAACATTAATCAAGTTACATGGGCGACGCATCAGACGGAAACAATTACCCATGTCGATCACGTTCTCCCAAATAAAGGGGAAAAAATTCGGGCACGCCTAAGCTTCGCCTTTAAGAGTGGAACGCGGGAGCGTATAGTCGTGCCGCGTTCGCATAGCATTCTGCTTCGTCTGTCATGTTCTTGAGTCTCATAACTGCGTAGGCGTCACGGCACAAAATTCTTTTATTGGTTCACACTCTGCCTCCGTATTGTGTGGCCTCCGTCGGGGTCGGGTACAAGTTGACGTACATGCCCCATCAGAAGTTGCTGACGAGGAAGACAACATAGAGCGCAGAGCGCCACAACATGGTATCGAATTCGTCGCATGAGTACGCAAGCGCGAGCGCGCGCTGCGGCGCATTTTGCCCTATCGCTGTCGTCAAGACGCCTTCTGTCGGCATCCGCGAGCAGTGGAAGATTTCCCTGCATACGAAAATGCACGCGCACGGACGCCGCGTTGGCGCCTTCTCTGTAAAGTGCTCGAACTGTATGGGTTTCCTCGTAACAGTTACAGTCCGAGCTACAATGTGTATAGGTGTTAGTGAAATCACAGTTCACGATTTCTGGCAAATTTTACATTGACGAATTGAATTTTATTCACTGAAATACCTGCGCCGTGGCGGAGAGCTTGTGTTCTGTGCTCTGGATTGCTACGGCGGTAGCAATAGTTCGAGATGGTTTTATCCGCCGGACGCCTACGCCGACGTCTGCATAGGATTTTCTGCGGTACAAGCTCCTTTTTGCTGTCACGTTAATATTTCACGGCGTTTTACGTTCCAACACCAGCTATGGCTGTGAGGTATATACTCCCTTTGTTGAGGGCTCCGGAGTAATTATGACCAGCTGGGGGCCCTCAAAGTGCACATAAATTAAGTACACTGGTGTTTTTTGGCGTTTAGCCTCATGAAAAGGGCACGCAAAACAAAGATTACAGGCTACATGATATTTAAATAATGTTCACATCTTTTTTCTTATTTTTATACATACGCGCTTTCTTAACATGTTTAATATACAGATAGATAAAACAATATTTACATCCTTTTTGTCGGCATTCGTGAAGACTGCCACCAATACGATCTCTTTCCTAATCTTCAAGCGCGCTTCCCTTTATAATTCCGTTTGCCTTACCAATGGCGCCCCAGACAATGTTCACGTTAAGTCTTACGGCAAGGTGCACATTCTTTTGGCTGTCATGTCAACGCACCTGTCAACAGTTTCCCTGACGCAGTGCGGAACAGCAAACTCTCCTTCTACAGGCTGTTTACATTTATGAGTACATAAAGCAAGCTGCCTTGAAGGAAAATTATCATTGCAGTTATGTAAAGAAACTGGATAGATTACGCCCATTACATCGTTGAATTTTCAGGTCATTGGTCCGCCTGTATTTACGAGCCAAGGCTTATAAATACTGGCAACATCTGAAGCTGCCTTCTCGCCAATCCGTAGCTGCAGAGCGGCTTCCGCTCGGTGCGGCAATCTCCAAGCGTACTGCTAAGGTTATCAGAGCACTCGGATAAGTCTCTCAGTGAGCAACAGCGACAACAGAGGTAAGCCTGTCAGTGAATAAACAGCGAACATTCTAGGCATAGGCTGTGAGGAGCTCCCTCTTCCTCTAGCTTTCTTTTTCCCTAGCTGTTATTTTTTCCCTCAGTTCGTAGCTTTTATATAAAAATTCTCCGCTTCCTCATCTAGCTCGCTTGGATTCCGTAATGTTCAAACAGCGCTACCAGCCGGACGAAAACAGAGAAACACAAACGTCGCTGTTGTTTGTTTCTCTGTATTCATCCCGTTTTGGTAGCGCTATTTAAACGTTATGGAAAACCACCAACTAGCCCAATTTGTTGTTCTTCGCTTGAATAACTGAGTTACGAGAATTATTAAGGATTTTCGGTCCCCAAAGGGCTTTAATTGTGTGTCAAAGAAACATGGATAGAGGTCCTAACTCTCTTTTATACACCCTATATGTTCTTTTGTATATGATGACAGCCTTCAGTAAATTTTGCATAACTCTCTCTCTAAATCTCTGGTGCCCAGTACTAACTTATAGCAGTTCGTGTGATACTGCCCCTTGCCGCTGCGGAAGAGACTATGACACTGACTTAGACGCATGCAGTGGCCTCATCTCGTTTGAGAGATATCCCAAACCATTCGTGTTTTTGACATACGTTAGTGGCTCCCAAGTGGTTCAAACACATATGAAACCTTTCCCTTCAACCCTCCTGCACCACTACGGCGCTTTTTCGGGTTCAGAACATACTAAACATTTTAGATATGGTTCTTATTATTATTATGTGGGGTTTAACGTCCCAAAACCAGCTCTGATTATGAGAGACGCCGTAGTGGAGGGCTCCGGAAATTTTGACCACCTGGGGTTCTTTAACGTGCACTGACATCGCACAGCACACGGGCCTCAACATTTCGCCTCCATCGAAATGCAGCCGCCGCAGCCGGGATTCGATCCCGCGACCCTCGGATCAGCAGCCGAGTACCATAGCCACTAGACCACCGTGGCGGGGCGAGATATGGTTCTGGAAGTTGCGTTCGTGAATATATTGCCTTTCGGCTAATTGCCTTAGGTTATTATTATTTTTAGGCTCCAATTCTGGACATATATAGTTGTTTAGGCTTTCTGTACTGAATCTGAAATCAAGCGCCCCGTTGGCGACACGGTTGAATACAAATAAATGTAAGTTGGCCCTGTCCACACATACCATTTTCCACATTTTCCCACCTTTAGTGTCGCTGATAGACTGTTTCTAACAATCACGCAAGCGTAAGAGCTTAACATTTATTTATTTATTTATTTATTTATTTATTTATTTATTTATTTATTTATTTATTTGTTTGTTTGTTTGTTTGTTTGTTTGTTTGTTTGTTTGTTTGTTTGTTTGTTGTTTGTTTACAATACTGCCAGTCTCATGTCGAGACCATAGCAGGTTGGCGTATTGTTATACGTAAATGTAAGTTTCAAACAACGGGCAAAAAGCAAGTACAGCAATTTTTCTGTGTCAAAATACAAAAAACTTATAATGCAGCAAACAAATGCGACAAACTTAAATAAACTAAAACTGGAATCTTCAACACTGAAGTATGAATGAAATGTGCAATAGAATTTCACAACAAACTAAAATATGCAACTGAAAGAATAAAAAGATTTAAAAAAAACAAAAGGCGGTTTGGCTCAGAAAAGTGGAATTTTAAACAAACGTCATTACAAGGAATTCGGTTCAGACAAATGGACGTTGAGAAAACATAATTACACAAAAGCTATCCTTCTGACTATGGATGACATCTTCCAATAACTTAACAAAATCGGATTGTTAAACTTCGCGCTTCGCCCCGCCACGGTGGTCTAGCGGCTAAGGCACGCGGCTGCTGATCCGAGGGTCGCGGGATCGAATTCCAGCCGTGGCGGCTGCATTTCGATGTAGGCGAAATGAGGCCCGTGTGCTGTGTGATGTCAGTGCACGTTAAAGAACCCCACGTGGTGGAAATTTCCGGGCCCTCCACAACAGCGTCTCCCATTATCGTGGTTTTGGGACGTAAAACCGCAGAAATAAATCAAATCAAGAGTACTCGCTACCGAGGACCATGTATAAAAGCGCGTAGGAAGAGTGAACCACCACATCTTCTATTCTAAGTACAGACAGTAGATATATATGCCTCCCATAGCAACGCGGCTACAGCGACCGCAAACTTGCGTGCTCACGGACGGTGGCGCATCCGCTCTTCACGCCTCCCGCACCACTCGACACTTCGTGCTCGTTCACGCGTGGCGTCGCACGCATTAACGAGGACGCGTGACTGGGCCGAAAAAGAGCGGGCCACATATCTCCCCCTTTCTGTCACTGCATTCATTTTGCCAAGTGCACACACACACACACACACACACACACACACACACACACACACACACACACACACACACACACACACTCACTCACTCACTCACTCACTCACTAACACTCACAAAAAAATAGAGGGCGTTAGGAGCACTGATATATCTGTTCGGTACAGAGACGACTATGTTTAGAAACTGAAAGCAGACTATATAAAACAATAAGATGTATTATTGGAGAAAATGCGGACAAAAGCATCCGATAACAAACAGTACGTTACTTGAGAAACTTCATTTATGCCAAAACAAACAATAGTTATCAGCGTTAGTGCAAAATTACGCAGCTGAACCCGGCCTATGTTGAATGAAACCGGCATTCCAGCATTAATTGCTAGTGCTGTAGTCGGAACAGGCTGAAATAATGACATTGCACAGGATTCTCCATTTCGACAGCCCCGATTGATTCGTAGAACCGATAAGTCTTTCTAGTAACGACATGTCGGAATTCTATGCTGTCAAGTGTAACAACCCGGCAAGCACTCTGGCGTCATCGTTGTTGTTTTCCTTGATTTCTTATGCTGCTGTTTACTTATTACGATGCAGACTGATCCCTAAGACATAACGCTTGGCCTACATGTATGTATTATATGTGGGCTGGAAGGCGGTAAGATTCTTGTTGCTGCTTTTGATGTTGTTTTTATAATGATGATGATGATTACTGTCATGATAGTATGATAGTGTGATAGTGTGATAACGGTGAATTTGAGCGATTTAAGCGATCTTTCGGCGCTGGCCCCTTTTCGTTCAGCCACAATCAACATCGTGTGTTGCTGTGATCTGCCTCCTCAACTAACAACATTTTATTACCTTTCCTTTTATTGCTGCAAGGTGGGCAACTAGAATCCATCTTTCCGCGGCGGCTGCATTTCGATGGAGGCGAAATGTTGAGGCCCGTGTGCTGTGCGATGTCAGTGCACGTTAAAGAACCCCAGGTGGTCGAAATTTCCGGAGCCCTCCACTACGGCGTCTCTCATAATCAGAACTGGTTTTGGGACGTAAAACCCCACAAAACAAACAACAACAACAACAATAGAATCCATCTTTGTTATTTCTCGTTTCTTTTGTCTGTGCTGGCCTTTCCCATTTTTCCAATTTTGTGTACTCTCACTCCTGCTATATCCCCCTGCAGGGCTGCAGTACGTAAAATTAATTAATTAACTGGGTAATTAATTAATTCCTGCTAAACTAGTTGTTTTTTTTTCTGCTCTTTTTTGGACTATCACTCACCCTCGTCGCAAATGGCGTCGTAAACAACGGAAAAATTCAAGCTTACTTTTCTTGTGCGTCCTAGAAATAAACTATGGAAATTACCAATGCATATTGTCTAAGATTTGAAGCCTCCTCAACCTTCAAAGGGTAGAGAGCCTCCGTTTGGCGGGAAACAGGGGTAAAACGTAAACAGCTCGCATCTAGAGAGTATAGCGTAGGCCTAAACAAAATATCGACTCTATTTATCTGGTAGACCTCAAATGTCAATGTCAGATAGGAAAAAGAAGGTTATCGACATCGCTTCTTCGGCTCGTGCTCGACCTGTCGGCGACCATCTTCTTGGTACTCATCTTCAAGATGAGCGGCCGCCTTGTATGCACGCGTCGGCAGCTGATAAAGGCAAGCTTCTCGTCCAACGAGCTGAGTAGCTCCACTCGTCGTGTGCGTGTTGGGGAAACTTCTTGTCGACGGAACGTGTGCGATGCAGTCATCTATGCGTACTGACCAGTGGCTCTCGTTTTCTTTCGAATGACCAGCCCATGCATTCAGGTCAGACTCGGCTTCGTATATCTGCGGCCATTGTCATGCCTGTCGGCACTATAAGCCAAGGATCATGTATGACAATAATATATAAGAACTGTTAAATTACGCTGAGGATAAGTTACGCAGAGACATTATCCGATTGGGAAAGTGTTCCCCATAATCAAGAAAATTTCGAAATGTGCTTCAAACGTTTGGTTTCAAGCACATTTCTGTTCTTTCAGCTCATTTCTTATATTCCTCTATTTCTCCATTCTTGTACCACAGCAATCAGAACGACGTTTTCCTGCCGACAGCAACCTCTATTGGTAAAAGACAAACAAGCACAGTGAGAGATGGGATAACACAGACAAGTGTGTATTCTGTGTTCGTTTTCCTTGATACCGTACGTTTACATAGGATAGCCGTTTGTACGTTACAGAGGATAGCCCTTACAGTACGTTCGATTCTCTTCTGCTTTGGAATGGGTTCTCTGAAAACATTTGGCAATAAAACTTTTATCTTGCATGCAATAGCTCGTAGTTCACGTTGGCCAAACATTTGTTGTTGTGCTTTCCGGTCCCCTTCAAATAGGATTACCTTAACGCCCCCGTTAAAGCCCTGCATTTTCACCTCCATTTCACCTACACCCGATACGCATCCTGTTCAGAAGCATCGTCGAAACGACAGAGCAGCCGACAGGACCTATAGGTCCTGTAGGCTGCTATATGTACATGGATCCTATAGGATCTATGTACAGTTGATCAGAAGCACATTTGGTTGCCGTGACCTCGGGGGCGCTTGCACGTACGTAAATGCCGTGGAAGAGAGGGGTAGAAAAGAGGGTTAGTGGGTTCCGAAGTGGAGCACTCTGGTAGTGCTTCACGTGCAGCCGCCGACGTGAATGCTAATCGTCCGTATCTGCGTACTTGTTATTCGAGAGTCGGGGCAAGCCGTGTCAACACAAGCTGAGAGAAACAGCCGCTATCGGGCTTTTTCGAGACTGTTTCTTTTCATATGTAACAACCTAAAGCGAAGATTCGCTTTCACGTATAACATTTAGGTGTGTTTCATCAAAGTATGCCTGAATTCTATTAAGTTTGTTATACTTTGTTTTCACAGTAGCCTGACGTGAAAAGCGGCGATGCGGCACCTTATACCCTCCATGACATTAAGTCGACCGAGCTGATTTTGCAACAGTGCTCCTCGGTGAAAAACTGAGGTAAGAACGCAAATTAAAGGACTGTTGTCGAAAAACAGCGACAGGTGGAATAACAAGGAGAGAATAAAGAAACAGTAAACAAGAAGATTTGTAGACCACGAGAAATATACGGATGCGTTGAGAGAAGGGAAAGCTCATGTTTATGGTGGGTTGACAGATGTCAGTACTCTGCAATGCAAGTACAAATTTTACGACGTTTCGTTATCCTTTAATGCTTGCTTTTGAAGCCAAAATAACGAGAGTACCTTAGAAAGGTTTGTTTGCAAAGACTCTTTTTCAGCCAGCGTATGCACTAATGCTTGGCCCAGTACCAGGCGGGGCTAATTTTTCTTTTTCATGTGGAAGATTCTGGCTTGAGAAGGTCTTTGTGAATAAGGGCGCATGACGTAAATCCAGATTACCGATCCCGTAAGTACGACGGAGCCCTCTTGAGTGGCGGAAGGGTCCATTTTAAGAGCTCAGGTGCACCGTCCAAACTCCGCGGTAATGCACGACACTTTGTACCACGTTCCTGAACCTCTACTAACTGTACGAACGACGATGGTTAAACAAAAACAAATATCAAAACACTGCAACTCTTGAAAAGGCGTCAAGAAATATTTATCTTGCTGCGTCTTCGAACATGTTTAAAATATAAAGTAAACAATACCCAATTGAACCTTCGCTTGAGTTTTGCGTACCAACGGGTTACAATTCGCACTGCTATCTCTTTGTTGTCTTTGTCTACCGTGACACTCGAAAATGCACCTGAGATAGTTACATTGTTATCTCTTCCATATCTGTTATATGATGATAAACTGTACAGTGAAGGTCAGACTTCGGTCAGATCTTACAATCTCTTAATCTCTCCTTCTTCCCATGTAACGAAAAAGAAAATGAACTTCACTTCGCCATCTCGTAATCGGATCATTTGGAACGTGGAATAAATGGGGTGCAGAACGGACAGAACACTAACAGAAGTACACGTCTACAGAGCCTTCGCCCTATAATCTGTTGTTAGCACTGTGCCTTTTTACACCTCATACAGAGAAGAATCAGCGTATGAAAAAAAGACGTATAAACGTAACACACCATAACATCATCAGAGACTACAAACGGTCAAAGCCACAAGGTACATGGCACAATATGGATCGTAAGCGCAGCTAGCAGTGACTGCTGTTAACGGATGAAGTGACTCACGAGTGCACACATCGCGTCTATATAGGTAGGCTATCCAGCGCCGGTGAAATGCATTACGCACGTTTATACATAAACTGTCCCGTGACAATGGCCGTATGAAAGTCTAATAGTTGCGCCTCCGGCTACCGAAGGATAGACCTAAGCAGCCTCGTTCTTACGTTTAGGCAACATGAAGCCCGCAACATGCGAGTTAAACTGTTCGCAGATCACTAATCCATACCGCCTTATGAATTAAACATCTGTAGCCAATTTTCGCGGTAATAAAGTTCTGTAGCGTTTACATGTGAAGTTTCAAAGGTATCAAATTTATATTATGCACGCTTCGCTCAATGTAACGATGCTTAGCACACGACAGGACGCTATTTCGTTAGCCGAAATGCTCTACCTCACACATTTAAACACTCTTTAAACATGTTTTAACATATTTAAACACATCTGACCCATATGAACGCCTTTGATTTATTTACCACCATGGTTGAGACTAGTAATTCCAGGCACAAAACGTCAGCGGAAGGACTGCTAAACTAGTTATCCTCTCCTTTCATTTAATGTAAATTAAGACTCATTATATTGAAAGCTGAGGAACGCATAATGAAGCTTGTCGAGGTGAAACCGAACGTAAATGGAGTATGAAATAAAAAAAACTTCACAAAAATATGCTCACTGGGAATAGATACACGCGCTGGCAGCATGGGTCACCTCGACCCTTTTACTGGAAGGCCCCTTTATCCATTAACTAGACCACGTCTTTACCCCAAGGAAAAGCTGTCGAAAGAGTCACTGCTGGCATCTAGACAGCTTCGAGCACGAGTGCCGAATAAGATAAAACCCACTCGGTGAGAGGTGGTCTCAAGTTTCTCGTTGGCCCACCTTCTGCCTTCGCAGAAGGGGAGAGAGTGAGAGAGAGAAACAGATACGAGAACGCTAGCAGACGTTGCTTTGTGCTGACGGTCTGGACAGCTGTCGTGACCATTAAGAGAGCCAAGGAGATTTCCTGTTCTTTGGCGCGTCACCACGAATTTCCCCAACGCTGCATGCTTTTAGCCACCAAGCAAGACGAGACGATGTTGTGCAGCACACACACGTTGAGGTGAAGGGTGCCTGCATGTATATAGGAGGCCAGAACGAAGCAGTAGTGTGCTGAACCAGTATTGCGCTTTGTGACTCTGGCTGTGAGTGTCGTACGGAAATTCTTCTTTACAAGATGGCGACATGTTTGCAGGCAATCCTTCGTTGGCACGTTCGTGAAGGCCGTGTCAGCGGCTTGGGGAAAGCGTGTACGTTCCAATTGTAACAACATAAATTAAACTGCAAACGTGGCTAACATGCACACGTTGTAAAAAGTGGTGCCTAGATGTGTGCTAAGTGCGTACGGGATCACGTACGACACGTCGCGGACACGTCCCCGATTACATGTGTTTTCGCACTGCAACACGTATGCGGTATTACGTATCCCTTCCAGCCATGAACCTCGGTGTCCAGATTACGTCTCGCATTCTCACTGCACATGTAGCATAAATCGATTTCCAACTTGGCCAGTAACACACAGTGTCGTGAGCATATGCGATGGCAAAAGCAAGCAAACAAAATACAAGTCTGGTAGGGGGAACATTCATCTGGAGCATTAAAGTTCTGAGACGGAGGCAATTGCTGAAATCTGCTTACTCATTTTTTCGCCTTAATATTAAGCAGCATTTCACTAATGGCCGCTGCGACATGAATCGCCTGCCACTCTCTTCCTTCTTTTTTTTTTTCGCAATAAGTTAAACATTACATGCTTGTCAGGCGTCTTCAACTTAGGGGAAATGTAAGAAACACAACGGGAAAACATTGAGGAGGACGATGTGATCAGAAGTTCTCGGCCTTATTAGAAGCACAAGCACCATATAAACGTGATAGCGGAAATGAAACCGATATTCTGGGAAAGTGTGTGTATGTTTGTGTGTATGTGTGCGGGGGGGGGTGGGGGGGACTCAACGCTTTTGCTCGCTGCAACGTCACGAAGTGAGCTCTCGTTGTGCGCGCTGCTGATTTGGCGTGGCAGAGCGCGGCGCAGGCTTCCAGCATTGGTCACTCTTCTTTTTTCGAGTGGGTGTTGTTTTATGACAGCATAACCTATTAAACGTGCGAGAACGGGAGGGCCAGAGCAGCCAAGCGTTGAATATCTTAAATACTGACTAGTATGTTCTGTTGTCTTCTTTTAGATAATATACTACAAAACGATGTGATTTTCTTCTCCAAGTGAATAAGGCAGTCTTATGAAAACGACTTCTAAGAAATATTATGCACAGTCCATCAGTTCAATATCATCGACACGTTACGCACTATCCAACACGTTCCGCTTTGTTAATGTTGCTAACAGTTTCACGTGCACGCACAAATTATGGAGCACTTTCTTTTGTAGATAGTGCAGCTATAGTCTTTGGAACGCGCTTCCTGAGGAACTAACTTCATCACCATCCATTCAGCATTTTTCTAACTCACTGCGCCAGTACTTCCTCTGTAATTCCTATATTTATATAAGCTTAGTTTCCTTTCGTGTATAATGTACCGTTCAGCTTTTTTTGCATGCTTCCGTTTCCTCTTATGGCCCCGCCACGGTGGTCTAGTGGCTAAGGTACTCGGCTGCTGATCCGAGGGTCGCGGGATCAAATCCCGGCCGCGGCGGCTGCATTTCGATGGAGGCGAAATGTTGAGGCCCGTGTGCTGTGCGATGTCAGTGCACGCTAAAGAACCCCAGGTGGTCGAAATTTCCGGAGCCCTCCACTACGGCGTCTCTCATAATCAGAACTGGTTTTGGGACGTTAAACCCCACAAATCAATCAAATCAATCACAAATCAGTTTCCTCTTATGCATTGTAATAACGTTTTCTTTTGTTTTGTATACGCCTATGTATAAGGTGTTTTCACACGCTATAAATAGCATCATCTGTCACAGGGATCCCTTCCACAACTCATGTCGAGTTCTGGGGTCCCAACTGTTTAAAGTTATGCACTGTACTCAATTTTGTTATTAATAACCTGATTGATTGATTGATTGATTGATTGATTGATTGATTGATTGATTGATTGATTGATTGATTGATTGTGAGCTTCAACACATAACTTGCAGAGAAAACGCGGTCATGCAAAAACGTGGCCGCGCCCCGCTGCTTACAAGGTAAGCGTGGCCCCGGCCAGTGTCATGTAGTGAAAAGCGAACTAAATCGAACGCGTTCGCAAACAAAGACCTCCGATCTCGCCCCTGTTTGCGCCATTCAGAAAATGAAAGCGGCTGAAACAGTAAGATAAAACTTAAAACGGCAACGTCACAGACGTGTAAGGATGTTCCAAAAGGCTATGACAAACAATAGTCACTGTGGCACATACACTACCCTAGGGACCATTAAATCGCACGCTTTGGAGGTGGCGCTAATTATGATGAATTATCGCTCAGTGTCTTTCAAACGGTTCAGAGCTTTATAGCGCCATCCGTTATGCAGTTCACATGGCGTGACACTTCGTACGATACTAGACAACCGCAATGCAACACGTGCACCTACGCACCTGCGCACTTTACTCCTCTATAGCCTCTATCACCCGAAGGTCGCCGTTAAAGAGGATGATGCTGACGATCATTATATGTTCTACATGAGCCTTTTGAAACGTACGAGTCGCTTCGAAACATCCATTGCGCTATTCACGTGGCGTGACCGTTGGTACAATACGAAGCAAACGAAATGTGACATGCTCTTCCGAATACCTGCACACGTGTGTTATCCGAGGGTTGTTTTACATCCAAGTGGTCGGCACATCGTTGCGATTCCAGGGATAGGCAGTGGTGGAGAACGCAGTGTGCCCCGCTGTGGCGCAAAGTAAGGATCATTATTGTAATTGCACAGAATTGCGACGACAACATGATTACTAAAGCGCACATGGAGCACAACCGGGAACAGTTTGTGGCTGTGTCAAAATCTTTGTAAAGTCGCAGGGGGGGCGGGGGGGGGGTCGAGTTGACCCCTCTGGAGCACTAATTGCTAACGTGGATGGAATCTTCATCCATGAGACTTACAGGGTTGGTGATGCTTGAGTGACGAGAAAGAAGTTGACGATGATTAAAAATCTAGACTCCCTTAGTCCATAAGGGATGCATTTTGCAAACGAATACAAGGATTTACAAATGTGCGAACGACGAACGAAGCATTACACTATGCAGCTTTACAACTAATAACTGCGAGTTTGAGACAGGGCGAAAAGACGAGCGATTTTCGTTTTACATAAAATGTTCAAATATTTTTATGAAGAAATGTAAAATGTGTACGTCGATACTCCGGCAGAGGAGCTGGCACGCTAAGAACACAGGAGTGTGTGCCACGCTAGAGGCTATCACACACACACACACACACACACACAAGCATTGATGTGGGAACCCAACCTTAATTATTAGCCGTATAGCTTTACTTTCTGCATAAACATTTAGAATGGGTAGGAAAGCAGCGCATATTTCTTTGGGCGTCAGCGCCACCGCAGTCAATTCTTATCACTTTGAAATCGGAGCTCCTTCAGCTTGAAAAAAGTACTTGGTTTATGGGGGTCAACAGAGGGGCTACAGAGAAATGTGCTTGTCGCTTAAAAAATTATAAGAATTTTTTTACGTAAGCCTCTAAGTATTCGGCATTTCGGGTAGCCACAGACTGATGTAAATTTATTCTTGATATGTTCTCGCGAATTTAACCTTTTCTTATTATCGTGTGCTAGCTTTCTGTGTATTTGCCTACATTACCAATTTTTTCATGGATCACGAGGCCCTGGAAATACTTGTAGCTGTATATGCATCCCTGTATACGGTGTTCCTGAACTCGTACAAAACTGTTTGTACTCTATTACATATCTGATGCACTTTCTTTACTAAGAGGCATGTAATAGACCGTGCCACCTAACGACGCCAACGTTTCTTGCTATATTAAGCCAATAAATATATACGACGTCATGCGCTCAATAAATTGTTTGCCTATATCTAGAAGGCCACTGGGCGGTAATATTCGCCATTCTCTACATATGCCACGAGTGAATCACGGTTATGAATAGACCAGGTCACTGACCAGTAGTGAAAGCAAATGCACTGTTAGATCTCTCCGGACTGCTTACGCCATTTCGCTTTGATTCATTGCACAGGCCAGCTGAATGCATAGTTTATATCCACTTTGCCTGTACAGCGGGTGTTCTGCAGAACTCTCGACTAAGCATGAGCGTATTAATCACGATATTGCTTATTTGGCGTTTACTAAGAGCCTTAGAAAAACTGGTACCATTACAGCCTTCAGTTATATCCCAGAACATAGATACACTCACAGTGCTCATATGATATACATATTTATAGCCCGATATAGGTCCTCATGCGTGTTTTTGTGGTTATTTATAGCACCAGTGCGTAATACTGTATCTGCTCGTACCACTCACGTTAGGGTCGCTTAAATGACTTACGTACTCTCCAGCACGGGCTATATGAGATAATCAATGACAACAATTGATGGCAAAAGAAAGGAACTGTATACACATTGAAATAGTCATTGTGCATAAAAACAAAAAGTTAGGGGGATTTTTCCATACCACTGGGATAATGCTACGTCAAGTGGTGCGGATGTAAAGTTGCCCATTTTAACCAATGTTACAAGTTCGTGACAGAGAACAGGAATGTCCGAGCACATGTCACCCAGCACTCGCCGTTCTGTAGGCCAGGCATGTAGTGTTACCTTAACAATTTACAAATAATATACGTTGACACAGAAGATAACAGCTTAGGAAGTCCAAGATAAGGCTAGCTTTCCGATGGAAGGATCCGGAGAGAAGAGTTTCACCGTACACTAGGACGAATTTTAACCAAATTAGCTTTCGCACAGTTTTCGTTTCCAAACGATGTCAAGCGTGTCTCAGTAGCACAAAACTAATGATAACGGTAAAAAGCAAATAGAGACAGTCGTGTTTTACGACTGCAGTAATAGCTACAAACAATACCTCGTTCCGACCTGGCGATGAAGAATGTCATATGTTAATGTGACAACGCACTCTCTGCACGTCTACGTTTTCGACCGACTGTTTCTAGGAGAGCCAGCTCAACCAACAATGGCCCAGAAGAGAGCGCGCATTCTTGCATTCGTCAGCAGCTGTATGCGAAGGCTATTTATATCCCTCCTGTCCAGCATGAACGCGTGCTTCATTGCCGACGTCAGGGTACGCTGATGTTTGACGCTTCGGGTTTTGCAGATCGTCCTCGTCGTAACCGTCAGCGGATGAAAACTTCTCAGCTGCGGCACACTGCACACGTGTTTCTGCAGGAAGAACGAAGTGAACACTCAGCTGCAGCTAAGTGAGGACTACTTTACTATTTTGCGTTTCTATGCAACGTGCGTTCCTGCAAGTTATAGCGTTCCTTGGGCCCCGCCACGGTGGTCTAGTGGCTAAGGTACTCGGCTGCTGATCCGAGGGTCGCGGGATCGAATCCAGGCCGCGGCGGCTGCATTTCGGTAGAGGCGAAATGTTGAGGCCCGTGTGCTGTGCGATGTCAGTGCACGTTAAAGAACCCCAGGTGGTCGAAATTTCCGGAGACCTCCACTACGGCGTCTCTCATAATCAGAACTGGTTTTGGGACGTAAAACCCCACTAAACAACAACAACAATAGCGTTCCTTGTGTAGAACCACTCTCAAATAGCTAAAACGCTTCTAAATAGAGATGCTTATTAGATCTACTGGGCATGGCTCCCTCGGAGCTACGAAACCACATACAGTAATTGTAATCAACGTGCTGCTCTGTTATCCGTCCTTGCACTATTAGAATGTCAGTCACTAGCTGAAATGAATTCCTCACTGAAGCTTGTTCCAGCCTAGCATAGCGGTTTCGGTTACGTTACGTTTAGAACAAACTAATTAAACACCTTATCTCTGCGTGGTCACGTCGACATATTGCAGGAAAGGCCCGTCAAAATGTTACGAAACGATTGTGCTATAATTTTCACAAAAGAAAACTCGTTATACAGTATAATTTAAACGGCCGATGCAACACACGTCAGCGCACGTTACAGTATTGTGCCAGATAGCTCTCGTCTACTACAAAAAGTCGGTCTCCGCTACAGTGCCTCGACAAGTTGTGACAATTAGATAGACCAGAACACATATCACTAAACGCTGCTTCAGTTCATGCACAACACAGGACTTACAGCACACATTTAACACAAACAGACCATGAACTATGCCTTAACGGCAAGTCCATTTCGTAATTAAAAAAGAAAGATATGAAAAAAAAAAGAACTGGCGCTTAATCAAGACTGATCTACATATATTCGCTTATGTGAGTGTTGTAACCGGACCTGCACAGTATTCGCACAAGCGTAAGTGATATACTGATGGAGTTAGAAATATAGTATAGTTTTCGCTCCATTCTATCCTTTTTTATATGTCGGTTTTCCGCAGCCAATATGCTAAACAATCGCGTAGTATTCGTTAAGCATCGCTGGCAGACCTAATGAAGCTATATTCATCGTGAGTGCCACGCCATTTTTGCCCACCAGCGGCACCGTGGAAATATCCAGCGCCGTCGCAACGTGAGCCAACGTAGACTACGTTTTACCTTCGATATTTCTAAGCCATATAGGTAGACTTCCTGAGAGACACGTGCTACCCGAAGGCTTCGCGACACCGGGGCCCTGCTGTAAGCCATTGGTCGAGAGCTGACTCGTTGTTTGCAGCGCCTGCATCTTCCTTACAGAGAAGCGCGAGAAGACTCTAGCTAGATTTAAGTGCACGCTGAGGAGGAAGTTGATGTCGTGTCCTACAATACGCTTCTACCGCATACTGGGTATGCCGCACCTTCCCACTGATGTAAAATGAATATATGATCACCGTGGCATTATCTCTCGTCAAATGTTCTCTCTTCTTTCGTAAGCAAGAACCTACACCGTATTTGAAATTCAATATACATTTATTTATTTATTTATTTATTTATTTATTTATTTATTTATTTATTTATTTATTTATTTATTTATTTATTTATTTATTTATTATATTGAAATAGAGACACGGCATAAAACGCAATTAGGAGTACCAATGAAAAAACGTAGTGCATCAGGATATCAATACAAATTACCAACACAAAAACAACGAAAGGGAACGGGGTCAAAGGCTCGTTTTATTTGTTACAAACAACTTAATGAAACAGCAGACATTGAAACCTAGGAAGGCATAGGGGAAGTTATAACTTCCCCTATGCTTTCCTAGGCTTCAATGTCTGTTGTTTCATTAAGTTGTTTGCAACACAAGAACAAGCTTTTCTAGACAATGCCCTGCGTGCTTGCAGTCTGTAATAAACAACAATAAAAAAATTTTGATAGAGGATTCTCACCTCTAATGAAGCGTTCCTGTCCTTTCAATACCCATCGAAGACGGTACCCGAGATCTGTAAAAAGAACAGCGATTTACTAAACATTAGCAAATTATAGTGGCATGCAGAAGGTGTGCTGTTATAATAACCGTTCCAGATTGGGCATTTGTCGCTGTTGATGCAAATTTTCGAAAGCACCTGTCTCACTGCCCAACTATGAAATGGAATGCCAGAGAATAAGTAAACGTGAAATTATGTTTCATTGCGACTACGCGATCATATTGTCGTGTGTTGTGGCCACGAATATCAAATACAAGAAAACACTGTATCAAGAGGCCTGAACAAGCGCTGAGGGCCAATGGTTTAAGGTCAAAATACGTTGACTTGTTGATTGCTTTCCGGGGTTTTACGTCCCAAATCCACACTATGATTGTGAGAGACGCCGTAGTGGTGTGCTCCGTAAATTTCTTTCGCGTGCACTGACATCGCATACGTTGACCTGTTGCGGGCTGCGGAGAATGATGACGCGGCTGAAAACTATAACTGCTACGATGCTACCAAAAGCGGAAAAAGTCAGGCTGCAACAATTTCCTCTCTTGTACGTCTGTTCTTGTTTATTTTTTCCAAAGATTTCGCCCAGGGTGATCGTTTTGTGTCACTCATACACAAGCTCTAGTAACTTCCCCTGCGTATGGTCATTGTTCTGCCGTACGCTCTAAACACGGTAACCTTTAGCTTATTTTATAGGTACACAAAAACGTAAAAATATGCTGCTTTACTAAAGGTTAAAGCACTTTAACGTTTAGTAAGGGGGCATATTTTTACATTTTTGTGTGCCTGTAAAATAAACTACAAGTTACCGTGTTTAAATTGTAAGCAAAGCACCGAAAAAATGTGGCCTTGCTGACTGAAATTGACCCTTGTGGCCCGACATCTGTGCCTGTACCGCGAACGGGCGAGAGATATCAGTGTCAACCTGCCACAGAACTAACAACAGAGGAAATGAATAGCGACAGGCGGAGCGGCCGGAAACGGAGAAAGGAAGAGAAAACGAGGGAACAGTGGCTGAGGGGACGCCTCGCACGGGGCCACTCCGTGCCTGCGGCGTTCCCAATTGGCCGCTAGTGTCGGTGACGTCACGGAAATAGAAAGGCGGGAGTGAAAGGGGCAATTTATACGGCCCTGTCACGGGGAGAAAAATTGAGTTCCTATTGCACCTGTTGCGGCGATCAGCAATGTTTTTTTCGCATTGGGGTTCTATCGAAGATGTACCGTCACTTGAGACCCGAACAAGTTAGGAAAGAAAAGTGAAAGGGAAGCCCGAATCGTCATCGGCTCACTTCGTTTAAAACAGTAACAGGTGTGCGCCGATCCTGAGTAGCCATAGTTGGCCCGGTTGTTGACAATTATCGATCAAGACCAGGGGATAATTCGAGTCTACTGTGGGAATGCCATTGCAAGAGATGAACTCCACGAGCCATGAAGCTCGCCAAAGCGTTATCAGCTTTCAGCAGCGTCTAGGGTAAGTGCGTAACTGCCGTGCTGGCTTTTGTTTGCCGCCAATTCCTGTTTACACGAAGAGACAAAAAGAGCAGCTCGTGAAAGTGATTGATTTCGCTTCCGCAAGGTGCTACACCTCCGTTTGATTGTTGTCCTGCTTTTAAGTCGATTATATTTATGTCAATTCGAAAAGCCCGTAAGGCCGTCATGTACCGATGCTTAAAATGCCTCACATCGCCACTTGACTTCTCGCACGATTTTTTTCGGTTAACACGTATTAGCAATCGGGGTTTAAGGAAAGTATGTGGTGCTGCAGTTTTCCCTATTCTCACGAATGTTAGCACGAACGAGCCACGGCACAAAGCGGTCACAGCTGATGTTTGCAAGCACAAATTGTAGACTCTCTATCTCACTGTTACTATACTGAAACAATTTTACTTGCCTAGGCACTTTCTCGCAAAGATATCATGTATTGTCAGCCTGAATTCAAGGTATAAGCTTGTTCAAAGCACACAGCAACTTCCATTCGTAGGCAAGTAGACAGTGCTGAATTAGAATGCAACCACTAATACTGCCTCTTTGTGACGCGGTACGGTTCAGCAAGAAGAACAATACGCTCATCTTTACACAGTGATTCTGTTTGAAACGTAGGGACCTAAACAACCGCAAAGTGTTGCATATAGTCCAGACAACGCCATCATACAGAACCGATTTTAGAAGTAGTATAGCAATTCATTAATGACGCATTTAAGCCGATTTCTTCCCTAGGGTAAGAAAATTACGAGAGTTTACTAACACTGACTTTAGCGGACACCCCTTTCGGCAAATTGAGATCAGTAAAGGCACATTTTGACGTACTCCTCAAAAAAAAATTAAGGAAAGAAAGAAAAGATAAATCATTACGGGCTATCTGAGAACAGCGCTCGACAGACTCGGGACAAATAATACGCGAACTTGGACGGGCTGCATGTATTGTGACCCGCAGCATGCAGTGACATATGCCCGTGGCGCAGGACCACACCAATCGTGTTCCCATTAAGTAGGAGTGTACATTACGGAATGAATAGCACAACATGAATAATACATGGAAGTAACGAGGGGCACTGCCGTACAACTCAACCTTTGGCGACAGCTCTCGCTAGACCAAGAGGCAGATAGCATTGGAAGGGCCAGCCGCACCCTCGACTGCGACCCCGGTCATTTCCATTGCACCGCGTACAGGGGCAGCCCAATTTTTTTGAGGGATAATAAACTTGTCCTCTCTCTTTCCGGGCGGTAGCTAACCTTTGGCTTAAATGTGCCGTACGGTGTTCAAAAGAACGCGGCTGCTTGAACTCCTAACCACTGCAGCCACATAAAAGGAAGTAGCAGCGACTAAAAGCTACGAGTAGGTTCACGAGCTTAATTACCCCGCAGTATTGGCAATCAACGGTCTAATGACAAGTAATTATTCACGAATACGTCCTGCCCAAAATGGATACGTCAGTTTAGAGTTGCTTGTCTTCCCTCTGATTTCTCTCTCTCTTTCTCCAGGAAGAGTGGCGGTACAGTCAGAACCATACCCACAATTTTGCTACAAAGAAAGCACTTCGGCAAAAGCACCACCACGTAACCTAAAGCCTTATGCGCGCAATTGTTCATGCAGTTCTACCCTGAATGTTGGCTGTTCGTACACTATAATAGAAATCGAGCGTAGTCGAATGCAACAGTGCGAAGGCAGAAAGACACGTTTCACGACCATAAACCTTTCGCAAGTGTTCAGAGAGATGCGCAATTACGACATTTGGCAAAAGCTGGCGCAGCGTAGATTAAATGTCAACCGAGTCAGCGGAGGGATGAGGCTGCTCGAACTTAAAAAAAAAAGAACAGCAATTTGAACACACGCGCTATCAGTGGCTTAGTTTCCCTTTTTTTTTCATTTTTGTCTTCGGCAGGGCTTGAAGCCAAACAGGTCATTGAAGTAGGCACGGGAAATAAACTACAAAGAAAATTTGCCGGTGGTTTATTATGAGAATAGTATACTACATGTAAAAAAAGGATTCCAGTAATTGGGGCTGCCAAAGTTTGTAGATTGAAGGGGTGGAGGCTCTGAAACTAACGCATATGTGCCCTACTACAACGCGATACTCCGTCAGAAGCATGTAGGTTACGGGTGCTTCGGTCACTGACCCCTCAATTTTGTAAAAGGAACAACACGTCGCTGATCGTTGATCATTCCACGATAGGCCGATTTCTCTGCGTGTTAATACATACAACTACGTTCACTTTTATAACTGTAAGCATTGCTCTGTTGCTTTCTTTTTTCTTGCTTTTCGTTAGTATCTTTATTGTTGTTTTAAATTTACCGTTTCCTCCTTACCCAATGCCCTTGAATGGGTCTGTATTATAATGTATTTTGAAATGAATAAAGTAACGCAAACCAGGGAAGTAATCAGTAAGGAGCACTAAAACTCATAACCATGACAACATTTCAAAAAGTGGGGAAACTGGACAGAGTAAAACGAGCTTGAATGTTTTACTCTGTCCGGCGTGGTTCCACGGCGTGAAAACCATCGGAACGGCGAAGCTGTTCTCCTGTCGTTAATCAGGACGTAAGTGCCAATAGTGTCAAGTTATCGGTTCCATGATGTATCAGTAATGCTAGTCGTACCGCCCTACATCATTATGTGGTTATAGTACGTCATCCTTCACTTCGCACTCATGCACCTCTTTCTTTCCTTTTTTCTTTCTTTCTTTCTTTCTTTCTTTCTTTCTTTCTTTCTTTGCATCTCGCGCTGTGGAAGCGCAGCCGCGGCTGCGTGAATGGAACCCCCAACTTAGAGCTAAGCACCCTTTATACGTTATCGCACGTGGCCTTGTCACACTCAACTATCATGTATCAGTGTGGTGAGGGCAAGAGTGTATCGAGCATGCAAGCGCTCTAGTTGGTACAGGGCAAGAGCGGGTCTGCTTTTCCCTCCCGCATGGCAACGAGAACGTCCCGGCGAGTCAACAGCAAAGGTTTACGGGACGCCAAACTCTCGAAAAATCTGCATTGCCGCTTAGACTCGGAATATAGCCTCGAATTAAATGCTGCAACCTGTACATCGCAAAAACCTATATCTGCACACTGAAACGTTTAATTCGAGGCCATGTTCCGAGGCTATGCGATAAGGTAAATATTTAGAAAGTTTCGCATCCCGTAGACTTTTGCTGTCGACTGTGCGGTACAGCCTCAACTTTGTGCAGCTCTGTCGTTAAAGTTCAACTTAGTTCAACGTTGAAGTTCAACACTTGTCAATGACACAACTGTCGTTAAAGGGCAGGGCGGTTATACCGTTTGGAATGACAGGTATGTTGCCGTCCACTGGGGAAGAGGATTGGGGATGTCGAAATTTAGAGCGCAAACAATGAGATCGAGAGAGAGACAGATGGGGAAGACAAACAAACTCACAGTCACTCACATGTGAGCGGTATGCGATGTCACTCGTCAATCCCGACAAGAATAATTAATGTGCAGCTGCTTCTGCTAACGATCGTCTTCAAAAATTTCAACAGTGCCATCGTTTTCGCGGTACATATTATGATTGATTCGGGAGAGTCAAAGAAAGAGAATCAAATAAAGTGAGGATTCTAAATAGGGGCAATACCCTGTTGACTTATAAAGGTGCAGGAACCCCGAGGCTTCGTGTAAGGATGAGAAATGCATGCCAAAACGGTCAGAGACAGCTCGAACTTCTATCGCCCTCCGGTACGGCTGTACAAAGCACTCTCCTACTGTTCGAAAGCGCCTACGGGCATACTTTCGGAATCCTGCCCGCCGATCATAAGCGCTTTTTTTAATGATTTAGTATGCGAGCCGTGATCATGATAATAATGGCGTTTATAGGGAGTAAAAACAAATGAACCAACAAACAGAAGTCTTCCTTGAACTGAATCGATAGTGAATTTCTAGACATTGTGTCGCGCTAATAATAATAATAATAATAATAATAATAATAATAATAATATAATAATAGTACTTTATTGATACCTACCCAGAAAAAAACAGCGAAACGGGTCTATTAAGTGTAGGAAGACTTGTGAGACTAGACCCGGCACAGTCGGATACAGCGATGTCGTTACGAAGTGGCATAATTACAGATAATTAACAACGATAAGACAAGTACACGTGACTAATGATGTAATAATGGTAATAAGTTAGACGGGATTGGGTATGAAATTAACATATTGGCGAACAATGCTCGTGTTCAGGTTGCGTTGACTTCACAGCATTCCTAGGGCTTTCTACGCTCCAAGCTTAGAGTGGATGACATGCTTGCGGCTTCAAGCAGAAGTACACAGCTTCGCACATGTTGCATTAACGGTGACGAGCCGTGGACGGCGGTGCAATTTTTGTCTGTTCTATATTCCCTATTGCCTCTATAGGAGCCGAAATCATTCTAAACCGATTCGCGATTGTCGGACACCGCTCTCTTACCATACGAACAAAAAGAAAGTAATTCCACATACTGGGTCACAGCTGTATTAAAAATTAATAGATACCGTACATGAACAGCTGCGCTGTCAGTTTTGGGATGAGCTAGCTAGCACACGCATCGTTACTATTCCCAAGTCCGGTGAACACCGTCAAATCCACTCGCTGAAGCATTAATATGAAAAGAGAGCGTGCAGCTTTGTTTTATTAGGTCGTAGTTGATTCCTCACTTGTCAAGCTGTTTAGACAAATTAACAGATTTGATTGATTTCTGGGGTTCAACGTCCCGAAACCACCATATGATTATGAGAGACGCTGTACTAGAGGGCTCCGGAAACTTTGATCATCTGGGGTTCTTTAACGTGCACTGACATCGCACAGCACACGAGCCTCAACATTTGGCCTGCATCGATATGCAGCAGCCGTGACCAGGGTTCGATGCCGCGACCTTCGGATCAGTAGCCGAGGGTCCCAGCCACTAGACCACCGTGGCAGGGCAGAAAGTTTACAGAAGACGATGTAGCAGAACGTATACATGATGTATACTTCAGACAGCAAACTCGCATTTTAAACGACGTGGCTTCAAAAGAGCAAAAGCTCAGTCATACCACACATCATCACCTGCTTATTTTAGGTCCAGTGCAGGACGAAAGCCCCTCCCAACGATTTCCAGTTTCGTAGTTTTTCTCTTTTATTTTGTTTTGTCTGCGTCATATTCTATGAAGAATGTGCCTTTTCCTTTGCGAGTTGCTTCCGTGTTGTGCCAGATAACGTACAGTCACACTTACGCACATATGTATATACGTACCATAATCACATTGCTAAGCATCTGGAGTAGCGACCTAGGCCTACTACTCATGGCGCACGTTTGCATTGTCTGCGCCCATTCATAGTGAAGCTCTACTTCTGTTTTGTGCGTCAAAGCTGCCCTAAATGGAGTTTCTATTTTTATATATAAAATAACTGGTTTACTCACGCTCCCTTCTGCTTGATTGGTTATAGAGAGAAAGACAGAAAGGTCTGCCATATACGCGTTCGTTTTTTCACCCCTCACAAGAAAAAAATTGAGGGAGGATTTAGGAACTAAAAGAGAGAAATAAAGAAGGAATATAAAATAGAGGGACTATGGCAATTGTATATGAGAACTTGTGAAGTTTTACAGACTTTTCATTGTTTGTTTTTGCGTTGTTTATATGTCATGTACGTACTTGCCGTTAAAGTGCTGTTGCTGCTGCTGAATGGGTGGCACGGCTCAGTCAGGTAGTGTTTGCCCTTAGCCGTGCTCCATAGTACAATGCTGTGTGTTATCCTAAACACATTAATAATAGCAATAAAACCAATATACAGTTGCTCATAGAGTTGCTCAACGTCACTCATGCCTTGCCTAATACCCTGTCGACAACACAGGCGAATCAGTTAAAATTGGCCTTCAGCAATAGAAACGTATAAACCTTATAACATAACTCTAAATACGAGGGAAAGACTCCGCTAACAAAAACGCAGACAAGAGTCACTTTGATAAGTAGAATATCGCAGAAAAATAAAGGTAATTATTTTCGTTCTTTTCTTTCGTGATCCTCAAGTGAAGCTCGCCACAAAAAGTGGCAATCATATCAACTTAGTCAACTTTGTGTGTGGTGCGCGCGCGTTTGTGTGTGTGTGTGGTGTGTGTGTGTGTGTGTGTGTGTGTGTGTGTGTGTGTGTGTGTGTGTGTGTGTGTGTGTGTGTGTGTGTGTGTGTGTGTGTGTGTGTGTGTGTGTGTGTGTGTGTGTGTGTGTGTGTGTGTGTGTGTGTGTGTGTGTGTGTGTGTGGAAAAGGATTTCGTTGACTACGAACTGCACTTTTAGCCACAGAAGGCGTTTTGGGGGCGTATTTTTATCCCACAGCAAAAATCCCGCAAATGCCATGCATTGTGAGGAAGGCAATTGCCTATGAAGAAATGTTTGGCTTTCAGCCAGGCTGGCAGGCACAGAACTTTATTGTGGTCCTGAGAAACTGCAGTTGGACGTCCCCTTCTAGGGGGATCCTGTAGCATTCAGCCAAGTGTTATGAAACGAGATGAGCATTGCAACATAACGTCGTAACCACGTGTAGGGCTCACGGAGGCCAGCCATAAAAGTAGCTAATGAGATGAAGCGACTTTGCCAAGTGCATAAGTACGCTTAACGTAGGCTAACCAGGAACTTTGATTTTATAATTTCTGGAGTCAACGTCCGAAAACCACGATTTCATTAACGTGGGCTAACCAGGAACGTCGACAGCATAGTGGCCAGTTAATTGTAGCTCATCATATGACGCAACGTTGGGGTTCCAGTTAGTCCACAGACATTTGTTTTGTCGAAGAAAAGTGCAGGCTACTATGAGTTGATGTGCTAAGCGTCACCCGTTGAAGTATTTCTACGCAAACTAGCAAAGTAGGACAAAAGCATGTCGTGTGACAGCAGAACCCAAGTATTTTTTATTACATTGCTATGACAGCGATTAACAAGCACTAGAAGCGCAGTTGCCGCTACAGAAGCACAATCATCACAACTGCTGGTGCAATAGGTTATTTACTACATACAAAAAATCATGCGGGAAGAGCCGTTGTAGCCTAGTGGAAGCGCGCTTGCTTGCCACCTCGGGTGCCCAGGTTAGACTCCTACCTTCCTACCGATTGGTAGAGGTTCCCTTTGGGAATGACAGCGCGTTCGTCTGTTTATACATCCCAGTTGCAAGCTACGACTAACGGTATATGTCTTCCTTGTTTTTGAGTGCCTTTCAATGATATGCAAAATGACTACGTTAGTTGCTCCTAGATTTATACCCCTGTCACACGGGCCCTTTCAAGGTCCTTTGAACTAAAGCTTCTTTACTTGAAAGGAGCGGGCGCGCTGTCACACGGGCGCACGGAGGGAGCATTAGTTGAAAGGAGCTTCGAGCTGAGGGGGTCCGCGTTTGTCCTTTGAGGCTCTAAAGGACTACTCTCGTTCGCAGGTGGCAGACGGCAGAAAAACATATTTTACCTTGGAGCCAATCCAACCTGCTTTTATTTAATAAAAAGCACTTTTCACGGAAACTTACAAGTTATAAACCATAAAATCTCTGCCGATAGACACAGTTTGTTGTTTGAGGGCAGGTGCACTGTAGCGGTGACGTTGTGGTCAGCTGCTGAGGTAGTGTGGCCAGCGGGGCCTGGGTGTCAAAATGTCTGCTGCAGGCCTGGGTGTCTTCGGCATATCTTTTTCGCACCAACGGCGACACATTTTTCGACTGCGAAATTCGAGAACGTATGTCGTGTGCCCGTGCGTTTCTAGCTGTTGGGCAAACGTCAGCTAAGCAACTGAACGTTGTTTTCGGCGTCAGGTGATACCAGAGAGCATTTTTTTCCTTCAGAAGATTCGACACATGGCGCTAAACTGGGCGCTGCGATGAATATTTGATCCTCACAAGCAGAGTGTCTCGTCGCACATGTTTGGAGACGTTGCAATGGAAAAACAATTAAGAACAGCAACAAAAACGGAATCGAAGCACGCATATTTTGCCGAAGCCGGCAAAATACGGTGTACGCAGCGGCGCACTGCTACCACTACATCCGTGTTTGGCGAATTATTTCCATTCCTTTTAGGTCTTGTTTTATTAGTGCAAAAACAAAAAAAAATGATAAGAAAAAGCAAAAAAAAGCACGCACAACTAATTGATGGGGGCATCGGAGCCGTATTATTTTTCTCATTTCGGAACGATAGGAGCGCCGAGCGTACGTTGTAGGCTTTTGCTAAAAGCTTCAACGGAAATCGTGTAGCACCGATACAGCTCCCTTTAGCTAACGTTCCTTCGAAGTCGCTATGCTCCTTTACCTCATAGGAGCTTTGGTATGCCCGTGTGACTGGGGTATTACATAGGCTGTATAAAATTCAAACATCTGTGACGCATACACGCATGTCACGGGTTGAGCACTACGGGTATAAGCCAGACGTCATTGCAGTATCGTTAATCGTGACGTACATGACGATTATGTCATGGTGGTGATGTAAAGATCAATCATTCGTGTACGTCATACATTTGCACCCAGACATCCAAGTTTTGGTGTCAACCATGTGAACGAGACGACCAGGAGAGCTGACGAAGGTGGCTATACAGATAGGCAAATAGATATGGTCACAGTGACTTAAGTTGGAAATGAAATGATTCACATTTTTATGATCATCAGCTGTCATCTATGTTGCGTGCTTTCCTTGCAGTGTCGGCGCGCCTCTAGTTCTTTCGGGACTGCTATATTTTTGCACTGTTAAACTCTCACTAATATTAGTGCATACTAGCATGGGAAAACACAACAGCATCAAACTTAGAGCAATTATTTCTGGTGCAGAAAAAAAGCACTTCGTTCAATAGAGAACTCCTCGTTCCTAGACCGCACGAAACATTTTATTCCACAAACATAGAATTGTGACGATAAGCAACATACACAAACGTAAATTACCAAGAAAATACAAGAACGCCACATTGGGAAGAACAGAACTATACGAAGCAGCAGCAAATCTCCGAACCAATACAATTTGCTACCCTTTCGGATACCGTACGCCATACGACGTCCCTTTCACGCGCACCCATTATGGGCAAGAAAAACTTGATCATGGGCTCCCATCCAGACTAAACGAACTATACCAAATAGAGGTTGATGTTCTAACCATTACTAAGTAATGTTTACCAGAACATTTTATATAAATCTATTGGAAAAATTAATGTTGGTGTATTTTCAGTCGCACGATCACCTAATGTGATTGTACATTAAGAAATGCATTTTTTTTTTGTTACAACACCATTGATTCTAGAATTTTGTATAGTATTTTGTCTAGAGTTGCTTCCATGCTGCGTCATGTCATTGCTTCTGTATGGTTGGCCAGGGCTAAATCAAGCTGCGAAAATGCAGCTGTGTTTTCTGACCCTCTATTTCCGTATTGACAATGCATTGTATTTTCTGCAGTGAAAATTGATTGATTGATTGATTGATTGATTGATTGATTGATTGATTGATTGATTGATTGATTGATTGATTGATTGATTTGCGTCGTGGACTGCATGCGACTGTCAGCATGACTTATGACTAGAGATACACCAGTGGTGAGCACTGAGTTTCCGAGGGTGGAAAGGAAGGCAAACCGATGACGATTATTGTAGTGGGACAGAAAATATTCCCCAAATAGACCTAATGCGGTTAAGAGTGTCACTTACAAATTCATAATTGTTATTTGTGCAGTCAGTCACTGAAAACTGAGGTGATTGATTTCTGGGGTTTAAAGTCCCAAAACCAGTTCTGAGAGACGCCGTAGTGGAGGGCTCCGGAAATTTCGATCACCTGGGGTTCTTTAACGTGCACTGACATCGCTCAGTACACGGGCCTCAACATTTCGCCTGCATCGAAATGCAGCCGCCGCAGCCGGGATTCGATCCCGCGACCCTCGGATCAGCAGCCGAGTACCATAGCCACTAGACCACCGTGGCGAGGCCTGAAAACTGAGGTCAGAAGTCAAATAAAGCTGCAGCTGTGGTAGGTGTGCGGGGTTGTGGAGGCTGACAAGTCAAAGTCATGGAAATTATTATAATAAATAAATCGGAAAGAAGGAGAAAATAAAAAATCTGCAGAGAAAATTGAAGCACATTATGAACCATAACAGAGAAGTGAACAAAGGAAGCTGCAGAGCAAAGCCTGCGCCCTAATTTCTCCACGTGTTGAGCAAATAGCCTGGAAGTGGTCGAAAGAGAACGCAAACAGGAAGAGCAGAAGACGGCGCACAAAGAAAATACCAAAAAGAGACCAGCTGCTTAGACAATAACACACATTGTATTGCAGGCATATACAGCGATGGGGAATGCGTGCGATATCGTTTTCTTTTTATATCATTTGGAGCGTATTTACGTAGAAGTTTGGATAGACCGAGACGAATCCTCTATATTCTTTGGCACTATTTTTCTACAGCTCGAGTAGCATGATAGCTCAGGTGGCGGACGTCACATTTAAAGGTTATATTAATATTAATTGATGGAGTTTTGCTGTGCGAGCTTGTTGAAATTATGGGAACGGCGCAAAATGGAAGAACAAAGGCTTGCAAACAAAGGAAGGATTATGAGGTATGCACCGCATAGTAGAGGGCTCCGAGGTAATTTCAGCAGCCTGGGATATATATATATATATATATATATATATATATATATATATATATATATATATATATATATATATATATATATATATATATATATATATATATATATATATATATATATATACGCAGCTTCAGCGAGGTCGCGTAAGACCTGATCACAGCGAAGGTAACCGGTAGTTTACTGAAACAGTCGCTAGCCCCGCCACGGTGGCTTAGTGGCTACGGTACTCGGCTGCTGATCCGAGGTCGCGGTCTACCAGTCGCGTTAGTATACTACATCTGCACCTTGCCTTACCAAATTATGGTATATACAGAGTGAACGAGTGTACGAGCGTATGATGCTTTTTTCGTCACACGAGTAGCCGTCGCCGCACGGTCACATGCCGCGTCTCGCGAGGTTTTGCATTTTTTAACATGGCAGCTGTCACGCAGAAGGAAAAAGCGGGCCCGATCTTGCCCTTGACCCACTATCTACACTACTACGTGATAGCGATTAGGCAAACGATGATATAGAAACAAACAAATGAATGAATGAATGAATGAATGAATGAATGAATGAATGAATGAATGAAAAGTCTCGGGCCGTGCATAAGGGGAAATCCGACCCACGCTTTCCCTTCGACACACTACCCACCACCCTTGCTGCTACATGATAATGACGGTGAACTTGACAGCCTTGCCCCAGCTCCGCCGTTTACTGAAGTTTCACGAGAGTGAAACTGGTTTCTTTATTTCATAAGGTTTTTCACCTTAAAATGCTTCACTCCCAGCGTAAGGCAGCGAACCGGACGCGTGTCGACCTCCCTGCCATTCCTTCCTCCTCCTCCTCCTCCCACTCTTCGTCCTCCTTCCCTATCATCGCCAGTACCCCAGCAGATGAAGACAACGCTTTACGCATAGAAATGGCGTTGCTTCAAACAAGAATCAGACGTTATTCTCTCGATGCCGTGGTATTCCTGAATGTTTTTGCTCATTGGACGCACGCCATTAGTCAAGGGAAAACCGAACTACGCAATGACACAATGACGTTCAGAAAAAGGCCGCAGCACTTGCAATACCCAATGCTGCTACATCACTGCAGGAATCGCTGATTTCTGCAGGCAGACAGACAGACATTGAACTTTATTGAGTTTCTGAGAGACTAGCCGGCGATCCCCGTTGGGGCCCCCGGTTCGCCGCTGGCAGTTTTTTGTTATTGTTGTTGTTGTTGTTGTTCCTGTTGCAGTTTGTAATCAGCGAGAAACAGAGAGAGACGGACTTATTTTTTTCCGCGTGGAGACAGACGCCACGGTGCTCTTCGTAGAAGTGCATGTTCCCGCACCGCTTTTTGGAAGGGGGAGGGGCGCAACACGAAGCGTCCGTATAACCAGGCTTAATTACCATAACTCGTCTCCGCAAACGCGAAAACGACCTTCTCCCGCGTCATTAGCGCGTGCACTTTGTCCACCAATTTTCGCCAGGGGCCGGTGGCGTAAGTGCAGAACGAGGAAGCAAGCGAGCAAGGAAATCTTGCTTCGACGACGGGAAAGCGGCCTATCTTTCATTGAAGGCCTGTTGTTCGGGGTTATGCAACAGAACAGAGTTTGTCGTTTTCATAAAGAAGAGCCTGGGGGAGCCACAGGGAGGGACGGGGGAGGGGGTGCCAATAAACGTGTAAGGCTACTCTATATGCCGAGCTATAGGCAGTAAACTCCTGAACTCCCAATCCTTTTACTATGCTGTGGTTGCCATGAGCGTGCACGTCGAAGTGTCCATGAATATATCATAGCCTAGGCGCAGGAAACAGTCGGTGCTGCGGCCGTACGTTTCCTGCCGCCCATGACACCAGTAACCTGGGCAAAAACACGATTAAGATGCATAAATGCTGCGTATGTCATTATGCAGGCGCGACAAAGGATTCGAAAACATGTCTGCCACGAAACCTGGGGAGCAAAGTTTGAGCTTTTGTTTGCTGTGTGTCGCTCTTCTATCCGTGTGCTTGTGCGCGCGTGATTTCATGATGTGAAAGCAACCCTTATTTCGTTGTTCGCCCCCTTGACTTGGCATCAGACGTGGATTTCGTGGTGAGACACACAGGTACAGGCAAATAGTGAATGCAGACCGTACCATCTGGCTCCGTTACCCCCCAACTCTCTCCTAAAACATCAAGACTGATTGCTTGAAAGACTAGGAAAGCTTAAAAAAGGATACACTCGTTTTGTTTGCCTAGGATCCGCTCCCTGATTCCGTGTACACATTGTGATCGAATTATTCACATGTGCAGGGTAGCCTACCAGGTGCGGTCATCGTTGACCTGTCTGAATTTTCATCACCTTTCTCTCCACACGTCCCGGTACCTTAGCAGTTGAGCTGACGTACTGCTAAGTGTAAGGACGCGGGTTCGATCCTCGGCCACGGCTTCTGCATTTCAATGGAGGCAAGAACGTCCATGCGCTTAATATTAATGTGCGTTTAATAATCCGGGAGTCCCCCATTGCCGCGTGGATCTTATTATCAGCATAAAACCTCCCACCTTTATTATTATTATTATTATTATTATTATTATTATTATTACATTCATGTCTCTTTTTCTCACACAATGCGAACGAATTTTCTCGCCCAGAGTATGATGAACAGTTGCTTAGATGACGTTAAATGTGTACCGCTAAGCTGTGTGACTTCGTTGTTTAACGTGATGTCGTCGTAACAAGGACGAGTTTTACTGGGCCACACAGAGTCACGTAAGCACGAATGACAGTGAAATTACGCTCCTCTTCGCCGAAATATATGATAAACTGAGAAGTATATGACCAATGTTATTTCATTTGCTCCCAGACTGTTCTAGCATACTAGGCATATTAAATTCATTGCATACAGACGCCATTTCCTTGTGTTCAGCAGGAACCGGCGTTTGCCGTTACTGTAGAAAAGCAGACAAATTTCGAACGAAGCAATGCCACGTCGTACTTCAGGGTTAATCCTTGTCTATCTAACAGAGCCACGAGATCTACACGCGCAACGAGTTTTCCCTTTCTTTGCATCGCCTTGAAAAAAAAAAAAAAAAAGAGCCGGCTTTCAAGCTCAACTTCCGAAAGGGCAAATCTCGCCTTGGCGGCGCTTTCGCGAACCTCCCTTTCACTACCGCCTGTCGGACGTTTCCAAGGTCATCCCGCCCTCACCCGAAGATGCTCTCTCGGTGTAATAGCACCGTTTGCTGCGGGGCGTTCAGGTTTTTCTGCTTTCTCTTTTTTCCTACTCTTCGCACACGTCATCATGAACGTCTGGTTGCCCCCTTCGAGCAATGAGAGAGAAGACTGTATGCGAGACACTGAAATAGACGACGCAGTTTTCCACGCAACGTGCGGCCGACCCGCGGGAATCTCTTCGCGTGCCCGAGGACTGCCTTAGACTTCACTGCACCGCTTCGCTTCTTTCTCTTTTTTCTTTTCCCCTCTTCGACGTTTGACGCCGGGCCCAGGCGCCGCAGTGCAGTGCGCTTGCGAAAGAAGATACTCTATTTTTTTTTGTATGTGTGTGCTTGTGTGTGGCAATTCTTTGGCGCGATGATTGGTGTGAGGACGCGTGAGTGTCTGTGGCCACGGACTGCACAGCGGAGAGCGCCGCGCTTTTCTTGTGTGGCACGAGGTGATGGATTTCGCCGGCTGTTTACGCGCCCTTAGTTTCTTTTCCCCGGTGGAAAGTTACGGGCCGCCCGGAATGCCGGCAAGGTGAGCACAGCCGCTTGGGTCTCCTTATTTGTGCTTCCGTGAATACCTGTGATTGCTGCAATTAGTCGGACACGATACTACACCGCGCCGCTGAAAAAAACGAGAGGTTGAGAAGTGAAAGGGAAGTCGTCGTTTGATAGCTAATAGAAGGTAGCACAAGGTACCCAGCAGCACAACACGTGTATGACCACATCATCTTGCAGCTTCTCATATATTCTTGCTTTTGTTTTGTTTTTTGTTTTCTCGGGAACACGCGTGGTCGACGTACCTTGCCTCACGTCGTTCTTTTAGATAAACTACTGATAGGAAGCTGGCTTTGTTAACCTTTGGCTGCTTTTTTGCACCCACAAAACGTTCACATGTATACTCATGAGCATACGCTCTATAGCTGCTTGTTCCGTGTTTTGACTATTTGGGAGAATGAAGTAACAACTATGTGTACTGCTTAACAGAAGCAGGTGGTGGACAACAGATGTGCTCAGCTCCGTTTACACTTGACAGTGCTCTTCTTCGCGATTCTGGCACCTCGTGTAACGTCGGGAGTTCAATAACATGGATGCGATAGCGACATTATCACGAACCAAGTAGAGTGACGCGAAAGTTAAATAAAGTAAAAGCAGAAGTAAGCCAGTCAGCGAACGTACGAGGCAAAGCGTAATGCGAACGAGGAGGTGAACACTTCCTATCCACGCAATTTTTGTCACGGGTTCGCACTTATTTTATGGAACGAGCGGCAGAATATATAACGCTCGTGCGACCAAAAACAGTCCGCGGTCGTCATCATATATGTGCAGTTCTCTGTCGCAGAGTCCAGATTCGCCAACTGTCCGCCTTCGTGGCAGTGAAATCTCTTCGGCTGAAGTAGGCTGAGTAGCCCTTGCTTCACACTTTCCTTGTTCGCCACCGCTGGTCACTTAACTCCTCGCCTTTTTCATGGAAAGCTTTTTCTTTCATACGAATCGATTAGAAAACTAGTTGACACTTTGTAGGCCACGGCATGCCAGGTGAATTAATTTTTTCTTACCGTGATCTATGCACACCGAGTCGCCTGAAATACGCTAGATACCGTTGTCATAGACAGCACAAGATATCTTCCCCAAGACCCCTCGAACTTTTTCCATAGATTTTTGCCTGATGGAAGCCCCAACATTTTGCGTTGGAAATAAAGTTCAAAGATGAAAGATTGTTAGGTGATGTTAGTCAACAGGAAAGTAGAGACTATAGAAATACGTTAACTAGTAGCCCTGTGGTTATAGCACATGGAAGTCTTCCAGGTGAACTTCCATAACTGGCAATCGATCGCAACGGCAAGCTTAACTGCCCGCGCACTGCTCTACAATTAGGGCCACATTATTAAGTAGACAGACACAGAAGAGTGGTCTCCGTAGCGCTCTTTTTTAAAGAACTAAGGTTTCACGCACCTGTTACGCTTTTCATATGTTTGTTCTGACGCTTCTCGAGCGCCATGGAACTTGCATGAAACTAGTTACAGGCACAACAGGCGCGCTTCCGGGCTTAATTTGGCGAAGGGAGCGTTGATAGTAGCTGCAGTGCTTGCGCTGTGCGTTTTATTTCAGCGAACGAGTGAAATGCGTGCAATATCTACAAAATATACCCCTCCAAGAGATTATCTTACGCATAGCGAACTTAAAACTAAGAGGCTACCATGTCGTCCGAATTCGAATTTATCGTTATTTATTATCGGAGCGAAAATTAGAAACCCGTTGTTCAGGCCTCTGTCATCGACGTTCGGGCGGAGATCTCGTAAATATGGAGTTACGAAAATTATCGAGGCATCGTAAAGGAAATGAAGATGAATCCGCGGTTGTCATCAGAGAACGTCGGCCAGAATATGTCCGCGTATTGTCGCGCTTTTCATATTTACAGAAAACGTTGTCATGGCTAAATCAACCGGTGCTCGACTGTGTAGTACGACTGACATGTATAAACGAACAGAAGCAGAACACTTGCTAGCTTCATCCACAGCTTATCTCCACACCGTGTTGCCAACCTTGGAATCGAAACAGTCAGCACACATTGTTCACCTCGACAACTTTGTCTCTCTGCATCCCGAAGAGCCTAAAATATCAGTACAAAAAGAAAAAGAACCTGAAAAAAAGAAAAAAAAACGCGAGAAAAACAATGAAAGCTGTGAATAAGAAAATTCCGCCGGTTTGGCGCGCACACAGATCAATAATATGGCCGAACTTCGTCTTTCTCGTTTCGAAGCTGCTCAGTGACGTCCTAAGTTGATCACACTGCGAAATTATCGTTACATTTAGCAATGGCTCCAGGCTCCTAGTGGAACTAATTGCTCTCATGGCTCTTTTTTCTTTTTCTTTTTCTTTTTTTAACGAAGAGCCAAGGCCACAAGCCAAACCGATTACGCGAAACCACTTTAACAATCGAACGACACTAAGTACGTGTCATCGCACACGACAGGGGTTTTTACAACTCTCCATAAATTTAATCCAATATCTTGGTGAGTCCGTGTATTCGAAAATTCCAAATGTCAAACCGAACGGCTGCTATCTGTTAATATGAACATTTTTCGCAGAGCACAAAAATAATTCAACATATCACATGTGTCAAAAGAAACGTAAGGTTGGTGCAACAGTGCTACTAATGGGTGCATCCCAGAGGGCTTATTGTAGCAACAGAACTTGTATTTGGGCGAGTGCCTACCGTTCATGGCAAATTTGCAGCGGACACAATGTATACAGACAAACAGCAAAGGGGACAAGCGGGCGCTTACACTGCAGTTGTGCTTTAAAAGATCATTCAAAGTTCATAAAACGCACTACAGGCGTCGTCTACAGGCTACTTTTAATGTGTCTAAAAGAGTAAATAAAAACATACGACAAACAGGTCGACGTATTTACACTCGCCTAAAGAAAGCAACCAAATTCTTGCGGAAAAAAAAATCATTCACACTTGCCTAACCGCTCTAGGTTATGTCATTCTTATCCTCTATATGTGTTTAGGTAGCACAACTCGTTTTACACATGCTCAGTGCAGACATCTGGTTGCTTATCCTGTATTTTGTAAAAGTAAATAGATGAGTGTAAGGCTACGCTACTTCGCGGATAAGCTTCGCTAGTCCAGGCAGGCCTGATGTCTGCCAAGGATGAGCGCTCCAGCTCGTACGACTTGCACGCCACGTAGAGTAGCACGTGCTATCATGATACGGGTCTCCAACTGCAAGCCAGGCAGCACCGTTGGCGTCAATATCATGGCCTCCGCGATCCCGCGAGCGCGAGACCACGGAGGCCATGTTCATGTAAACATACTGGTGTATGCATGCTTTCAAAAAGCGATGAGAACGTGCTGCAGCGCTATTCTCAGCCGCATCCTTGCGCAGAACCTTTCCGGAATGCACATTTCAGCGGCCGTATCACGTGGAATAGCAATGTTCCTTTGTGCTAGCCTTTAGTGTTTGTTATCACTTGCTTTATGGCGTGATATATCTATTCTGCGTTCATAGTTTATCGGCATATTCTATAAAGATAACTCCGTGTTCAATATTATAAAATTACTCAAGGTACATTCGCGCTTTGATACTCAATATTCGATTCGATACTCGTAGTTGGGTATTCGTATTCGATTCGTGTTCAGAAAATTAGATATTCACACAACCCCAGCAGAGGTTATGACAAACAGGATGCGAACCTCATATTATAGTAACCACAAAAATGGATGTCCAATATCCGTTAACTCTTCGACGTACGTTTCCCTTTGGCACTACACAATTAATATTCGATTCGGTCTCCAAATTCACTATATGCGTATACCTAGGAATATGTAGATTATTTAGTATAGCATTCTGCGCAGGTTCGATTCGCAAAACCAGCCGGGAAAACCAAGCAATATCTCCATATCGAATGTGTTCGCGACACGCTGCAAAGAAGCAACGGGCAGCTCTACGTGTTGCAACTGCTTACGCTTGATTTTATTGCCTTTCATTTCTTTTCCCTTTCTCTCAACCAGTTTCCTTCAGTGCATTTCAGCAAACCGGATGCGACTTTGCCTGCGTACCCTGTATACTGCTCCTCTCGCCCTCGCCCTCTTTCTCTGTGTACAGCACGTGTGTTAAGGGGCAAGCTCCAACAACGACGAAGTCCGAGACACCCACAAGTAAACTGACACCTATAGGTGACGAAACAAGGAAGCTACAGGCTGCCAGCGAGCTAGGATAAGAAACGTGTGCGAGCATAACTTACTGAGGTTAAAAAAAAGAAAAGAAAAAGAAAGTCATCACCGTTCCGTGACGCGTTACGCAAATTCTAGCAGCACCGTGTGTAGTCTGTTCGTGATGCAAAGAAAATGTGATAGCTTTTTCTTTTTGTTTTCTTCTGAGTGTCGGGTGCAGGCAGCGTCTTCCCCATTTCGTCATCTGATTCCCAGTCCTCAAGGCCTTGAGTAGCTCATCGCGCGATGTACTGAAGAAAAAAGTTATGCGACCTTAATGTTACATTTAAGGCGCTAGTACATAGGGTTTGGTGAACTTTTCATTGACATGAATAGACATTAGGCGAAATCGATCAAGTGCGACTCATGCTTGCGTCTGTCTGTCTGTCTATGCGTCCGTCCCTGGCGTTCTGCTACAAAAAACGAGCTCCTGGCTTAAGTCCCAGTCTACAGAGGCCGCCTTTCAACTTGCGCAAAATACAAATATCCTCATGGACTTAGACATCACAGGTGCTCGGTTGAGAAACATTGCTACAAACTGGACTACTGCATCGCGGCGTCTGTCGTCACGTTTTCGGCAGGTTTCGGACTCTTAACATGACTTGAGTATTGGTGCACCGGGAAAAACGGAGAAGCACGGAAAAAAAAAATACTGTGACGTATAAATTTAATAAAAGAGACTTGTATCTTTCTCTGTTTTCGATCTCCCGTTTTATTTTCTAATGAAGCTTAGGTCACACGGGGACACATTAACGTGCAAAGACATCGCACAGTGAACGGTCCTCTACAGCCCTCTAGCGTTTCGCCTCCGTCTAAATGCGACCACCATGGCCGTACTTGAACGCAATGTGCGCTTTTTTTTCTTTTATTTGCTTTTATTTTCGCTTTGTTTCCCGCACGTTGTGCGCATGTTTTCTATTGAAATGCCAAAACAGCAAAACACGCGGAAAAGCACCTGATCTCACCCCCATGTTTGTTGCGAGCTCCCTTCGGTGACTCAGAGTGCGCGCCCGTGTTCATGGATGCCGCAGTCTGCAACGCGGCATACATGTACGGGCGCTGTGCCACCCGTGCCATATGTTGCCGAGTCATTTATATCGCTGAAATTCAAACCCGGGCAACGTTCATTCATGACCAACTGCCGTCGTGTCAGCTTGCCGATGCCTGGTGATGTATGCTTTGTGCCTGGATGACACCGTCATCTATACACGATAATGTCAATGCACGCAGGTGGGCGTAAATTTTGGACGTTGTGGAGGTCGCGTTTCTTTTGCCAAAAACAAAGCTAAAAGCTTCGCAGGGTCTTTTAATCGCATGCTAAGACGACTCGATTGCGAAAGTCGTTATTCGTTTTCATTGATATTCGCCTTGTCATCTTAAAATGCATTTTCAGTTCACTTAATTCATTCTTCGTTGACCATTAATTCGCTTTGAATTACCTTACGCACAAAGGTGACATGCGTTGACCGTTTTCCCGATTCCCTCGATTCACGTTCATTCGGTTTAATTCTTCTTCTTAGGTCTCCGAATTCACTCTTCATTCACGTTCGTTCACTCTAATTTTGCGTTCATAATTCTGTTAATTCAGTCGACATCATTTTAATGCATCTAGGCATGCTTTAATTGGCGTTCGCGTGCCCGCATGACGTCATATGATTTCTGGCACCGTCCGTGTGGTCGCCGACCACGACGATGAATGGACACTCCTCCAGTTCCATGAGACATACAAGGCTTTCGCCTTAATAATTTGCAGAATCATGGTTGAGGCACAAGATCTGAACCGGCAGCAAAACCATGCGATGATCCTAAATACGCTTAGAAGAGAGAGAAATGTTTAACGAGAAAAAAAGACAGAGAGGTCGACCTGAGAAGGCACTTTCTATAGCTTGCTACTCTAAAAATGGTTTAAAGCGTAAAGACAGTTGAGAGGGAAAAGGCCAGTTTACAGTGCGTTACCATAGCAAATGCTACTAATTAGTTAATTTTCTATTCTAGGCTTTCACATCCCAGGACCACGGTATGATTATGAGAGACGCCGTAGTGGAGGCCTCCGGAAATTTCGGAATCCTGGGGTTCTTTAAAGTGCATTGGCATCGCACAGTACACGCAACTCAACATTTCTCCTCAAAATAAATGCAGCAGCTACGGGCAGGATTGGATCCCGCGACTCTCAGATCAGTATCCAAGTGTCATAGCGACCAGACCAGACTACCGTGGCGGGACGAAAAAGAAAAATAAGTTGGGCTAGACGGCGCGTATTCCAGAAATTAGGACAAATGTAAATAATGCTTCTAAATATCATTGTAGTACTAAGCACGTTATAATCGGCGCTGGCGTTGTGCCCCGTATGTTCTCCTCCTTAGCCCAAGATGACCTTGTCTTTAGCCAGTACGTAGTTAAACACGATTGAAACGTGCTACACACCTACGTCCCTCCAAAAGTGCAACACGACGATCTAAACTTTCGCTTTACGCATGCAATCCCGTTCGTGTGTTCATGTTACAGCGAAGGTTCTTATTTTCCCGGCGTTTTCCATTCCCAAGGGTAGTTAACAAGGAAAACAACAGTTAGTTAAATCTTCCTCCTTTATAATAATAATAATAATAATAATAATAATAATAATAATAATAATAATAATATTATTATTATTATTATTATTATTATTATTATTATTATTATTATTATTATTATTATTATTATTATTATTATTATTATTATTATTATTATTATTATTATTATTGCTATTGCTGCTGCATGCCAGGGGGATAAGAATAACCAGAGCAGTGTAGAAATTACATTTACACAATATATACAAGGAAGGACAGCAGCAGACAAGATGGCAGAGCATCAGCACGAGCGCTGCTCTGATCGTCGTCTTCATCTTCTTGGTGCATTCCTCCAGGCTCGGCAGGATGCTTCGCTAACTGTGCGGAATAGCGCGTAACATTATTATTATTATTATTATTATTATTATTATTATTATTATTACACAGGAAGAATAAATTTTCCCCATCAGCTCATTTGAAGGAAGAATTTTGTCGTTTTCGTACTCTTTGTAAACGCCTATATAAACGGGATCACAGTGTATATATTTCATTTTTAGAAAAAAGCGTGTCTGACAGGCCAGCAGAGTTTTGGAAGTATGTGCGCAAACGGTCGAGCAAAAGTGGCGAGTCCTTGGGAGCGAGAGGCACTCCACAGGGGGCCGTCATCTCTCCTCTGCTCTTCAATATTGCCATGAAGGGCCTCTCCGAGCGACTCGCCACGGTTCGCGGGATTAACCATGCTCTCTACGCGGACGATATCACTGTGTGGTGCATGGGAGGGTCCGATGCCGAGGTAGAGCAGGCACTTCAACAGGCACTCAACGTCACGGAGGGCTTTCTAGTCGGTTCGGGATTGAGCCTGTCGCCTGCCAAGTCCGAGTTGTTACTTTACCGACCCACCCGACAAGGGATGAGGAACCTCACTCCTCTAGAGCAGATTCCAATATCTCTATACACACGTGACGGGCAGAGAATCCCCAGGGTAGACTGCATCAGGGTGCTCGGACTGTTGCTGGAGTCGAAGGGGCGCAACTCGCAGATTATAGCTCGCATCACTTCCAAGACGGAGAACATGCTTAGGCTCATACTCAGGGTCTCGAACCGCAGGGGCGGGCTGAGCGAGAGCAATCTCCTTCGGCTCTACCATGCGTTTCTCATGAGCCACATTAATTACGTCGCTTCGGCGCTGCACTGGTCCAAAAGGGAAGAGGCAAAAATCGACGCACTAATGCGCACGAGTATAAAGCGAGTTCTAGGGTTGCCTCTCAGCACGAGCACCGAAAAGCTCATACAACTGGGCATGCATAACTCCCTCTCGGAGGTGATCGATTGCAGAAAATGGCTCAGGTAGTGCGCCTGTCGTCCTCGCAGGCCGGTAGACGTATCCTGGAGTCCATTGGCTGCGGTCTTACACAGATTCGCGAACGTAAAGTGACTCTACCGTCTTCTATCAGAGGTACATTTGCCGTAGCTCCACTTCCCAGGAATGTCCACCCGCAGTACAATGTAGGACGCCGCATAGCTCGGGCCCGTTCCTTATTGAAGTCAGTTGCAGACAGCCCGGACCTCGCTACGTTTGTCGATGCAGCACAGTACGGGCGTTCTGATCGCTTTGCAGTGGTCTCAGTCGACCATAGTGGCAAGCTCCTATGTGCTGCGTCGGTTAGAAACGTTTCGGCAACGATTGCTGAGCAAATTGCCATTGCTGTAGCAATGAAGGACGTATCGCGTCCAAATGTCTTCACGGACTCGCGGTCCGCTGCCAGAGCTTTCGCCTCGGGCTCGATCTCGCGGGAGGCAGCAGCTATCCTCGGCAGCGAGGGGGCTGCCGGGTTTCACACCATAACATGGTTCCCGGCCCACATGGGGGCCAACGTACACCCCGATGTCCCCAACGCCAATGAGTTTGCTCATGACCGTGCGCGAGGTTTCACTCACCGCGGCGGTCCCGGCGAATTCGCGGGCGGGGATGCCGGCAGGTACAGGGACCCGCTCCTCACTTTTCACGAGATCGTGACTCATTATCATCTCTCTCGGAGGGTCTTTCCACTTCCTCACCCTAAACTCACTCGTCCGCAGTCTTCGGCCTTCAGGATGCTCCAAACGGGGTCTTTCCCTTCGCGAGGCAGGTTTAGTAACTTCTCGCCCAATGTTGAACCGCATTGTCCGAACTGCGGAGAGGCTTACTGCTCACTAGCTCACATGCTCTGGCAATGTCCTGCGTTACGTGACACAGAGTTCAGCAAAGAAGAGGACTGGGAGGAAGCCCTGAGAAGCGGCGACCTTTCGGTTCAACTTCGGGCTGTCCAGAGAGCCTGCGAGAGGGCGGAGGGCCACGGTCTTCCTGTCCCTGCGTGGGAGCGGCCCGCAACTGCTACAGGATCCCCCTAAAAGGGGACGTCCAACTGCAGTTTTTCAGGACAAAAATAAAGTTCTGTGCCTGCCTGCCTGCCTTCAGGATACTGGATCCAAATGGAGTAGAAGTTCAAGCCGTTGCTGACTGCTTTGCCATGCATTTCTCATCTGTTTATAGGTCACCAGCCTCTGTAGATAGTAACGGTGGACGGGTTAAGGCAGTTGGCACAGCTGATGCTGTGTCGCTAGATGAAGGTTCAATTTCAGAATGCATTAAGCGCTTGAAACCATCCTTTTCAGCTGGCCCAGATGGCATCCCCTCCGCCATACTAAAAGCCTATGGCAGTATACTTGTACCAGTATTGACGTCGATATTTAATAAGTGTCTGTATGCTTCAACTTTTCCTAGCATGTGGAAAACTGCTCGTGTTTTCCCAGTATTTAAGTCTGGCTGTAAAAGTGACGTCTCGAACTACCGCCCTATTTCCCTTCTTTGTGCTGCATCAAAAATCTTTGAGCTTGCTCTTCACAAAATATTGTCTTTTGATGTAAAAAATTCATTGATTGCGAATCAGCATGGGTTTCTCACTGGCCGCTCAACTGTCACTAATCTTGCCAGTTTCATGATGCAAGTCTCCACGCCCATATCGCAGAGAGGACAGGTAGACACTATTTACTGTGACCTTAGCAAAGCTTTTGACGTTGTCAGCCATTCGCTGCTTGTGGATAAACTTGCGCACTTTGATGTTGATTATTCAATTGTGAATCTACTACATAGCTATCTTCTGGATAGATCATGTTATGTTGCCGTAAATGGCCAAACATCCTTTTCCTACAAAGCTACTAGTGGGGTTCCTCAAGGGTCCGTACTGGGCCCACTCCTCTTTTTAATTTATGTTAATGATGTTTCTTCTGTCATTCGGAATTCTTCTTTCCTTTTGTATGCCGATGACATAAAGATATTTAAGGAAATTCATTCAGTTCTCGATTGTCGCTTGCTGCAATCGGATTTGTGTTCTTTCTCTGAATGGTGCAGGAGCAATAACCTCTCCCTAAATATTTCAAAAACCAAGGTAATGAGTTTCACTCGAAAAACATCTAGTGTGCCATTTTTATATTCTGTCAATTCTGTGACGTTGTGTAAGGTTTGTGAGATCAATGATCTAGGTGTTCTTTTTGATAGCACCTTACACTTTTCTGCTCATGCTAAGCGTGTTGCTTTGCGGGGTCTTCGCACCCTAGGCTGTGTTTGCAGAATGTCTAGAGAATTCCGTTCTCCTATGTCCTTCCACAAATTGTACACTGCGATATGTCTTCCTCAACTTGAGTATGCATCTGTGATCTGGAATGGCATTTCTAATTCCAGCAGCAACGCCATTGAGCGAGTCCAGAAAAAGTTCCTCAACATCTATAACCATAGGTTCGCTAGAAATGGCCCTGATTCTTGCATTGGCACTGTTGGATCACTATCACTGCCATCACTACACTGCCGGAGAAAACGCGCTGATCTGTTATTTCTTTTCAAGCTTGTGCATGGTATCATATTCTGCCCTGTACTGCTCAAATGTCTTAATTTCCGAATTCCACGTAAGCTGACCAGAGAGAATAGACCTTTTCAAGTAACCGCCTGCCTCTGTGAACATTCGACCGTTGACAGGATACAACGTCTCTACAATGCTTACTTTTTAGAGCTCGATGTTTTTCACAGCTCCCAATCGCTGTTCTGCTCCGAGCTTTGCACTGTACTAGCATAGTGTCGTACACTGTTGATATTTTTTTTCTTGTTTTGCCTGCGCATAGTTGTATATGGGCAATTTTATAGCGTATTTTTTTATTCCTGTTATATTATTATGAATTTTGGCTTATCTTGTTTTTTATTAGTTTTTTCTGTAGAGTCTCCTTATTGTATCGTTTCTTGTATTTTTTTTCTCCGTGCGCCAGTACAAAGACCTTACGGTTGTTCCTGGGCACGTTAAATAAACACTTAAATAAACACTTGATTGATTGATTATTATTATTATTATTATTATTATTATTATTATTATTATTGTACTAGCATAGTGTCGTACACTGTTGATATTTTTTTTCTTGTTTTGCCTGCGCATAGTTGTATATGGGCAATTTTATAGCGTTTTTTTTATTCCTGTTATATTATTATGAATTTTGGGCTATCTTGCTTTTTATTAGTTTTTTCTGTAGAGTCTCCTTATTGTATTGTTTCTTGTATTTTTTTTCTCCGTGCGCCAGTACAAAGACCTTACGGTTGTTCCTGGGCACGTTAAATAAACACCTGATTGATTGATTGATTGATTATTATTATTATTATTATTATTATTATTATTATTATTATTATTATTATTATTATTATTATTATTATTATTATTATTATTATTGCATGCCAGGGGGATAAGAATAACCAGAGCAGTGTAGAAATTATATTTACACAATATATACAAGGAAGGACAGCAGCAGACAAGATGGCAGAGCATCAGCACGAGCGCTGCTCTGATCGTCGTCTTCATCTTCTTGGTGCATTCCTCCAGGCTCGGCAGGATGCTTCGCTAACTGTGCGGAATAGCGCGTAACATTATTATTATTATTATTATTATTATTATTATTATTATTATTATTATTATTATTATTATTATTATTATTATTATTATTATTATTATTATTGAGCGGCTGTGCATAAGCGAACGTCAGACGCGTCAGACCTTAGCTTGGCACACAGCAGACGCACCGGTGTAAGTACATGCATTTCACCCCCTTCTCGCGCGTATACTTTACGCCAGCCTTTATTTAACGCCAGTGGAATTTGTCTCGTGCAAAGTACCCCAAACGTGTTGGCTATACGGCCAGCACGCTAACCGCGGATTCGCATAACCGTCCTCGAAATTCAACCTACGTGGTAAGGATTTCATTACTAATCACCGAAGCGCACAAGCTTGAGACAACCAGTTGTGCCTTACCTCTTTCTTCCAACCAAAACACACACACACCAACAGCAGCAACAACAACAAAAATTAATTTCACCGAAAGGGCGAAGCAGTGAATGCGGTGGCAAGAAATTGTAATGCTATACGAAGTGAGGCTGGCAGCTAACTCTTTTTGATACGATCTCATATAACTCTACAAAACGCTGATGTAAGAGAATACGGCTGCTCCGGTTACGCTTTTCGCAGTCTGTTTGCGTTGAAAGCGCAGCACGTAGATGGCTTTACGTGCCGCCCGCTGATGGCTGGCGAGATAGCGTGCGCGCCAGCGATGGCGACCGCGCGAAGTCTGCAGTTGCTGCTCGAGCGACACACCCCCCTCCCTCGCGTCCTTCAATGCTCGTTGAAGACGGGCGAGGCGTTTTCTCGGCGCTTCGAGACCAGGCGCCCCGATCGGGGTGATGTTATCGCATGTGCCCTTCAAGTGACGGAGATGGGCCGGGCTTGTTTGATCTCTGCTTCAGCCGTGTTCGTCGCCCCCACTCGCGTGCTTTACCCACGTGTAGGACGTACGACGTGTGGGGGGTTCTTATCAATTTGGACTTTAGAAGGGGCACGACGGCGATGGGAACGGCGACGGCAAAAACCAGTCGAGACTGTCCATATGGTTGTTATCGCAATAATAACCCGCAAACTTAATCGGGCCTAGAGTGCTTCCATGAAGCTTCCAAAAGCGCTCTTTTTTTCACCCGGAGTGGTGCCACTGTGCACAAACAGGTGATGTCTCGCGATTATGCGTAACATATTTGCACACTAAACACTCCACAGTTTGTAAAACGAACTGAGGCATAATAACAGGCAGGGTTGTGAGGTGTTATTGATAGCCCTACGGAAACTGCGGATATATATACGTATATTGCAATGAAGAAGCACGCCCTCGAGAGCTCCGCAGCCGGTAATGCTACGGTAGCCAGTATGCTACGGTAGTGGGGCGCAAGCTGAACTTGGTTGCTGCTCTGGAGGGTTAATGCTACGCCATCGTGTCTCTCAGTCAGTGCCGACGTCGTTGTTCGCAACCGCGTTTGTTTTCATCAACGGTCACGCCATGTTCATATATGTCTGTGTCAAAAATTAAAAACAAAACAAAATAGGAAAGTAGAACGCACTGCTACGCTTGTGAAATTGTTCGAAACTTCGCTGTAGCCTGAGTGGTTTGATTTCATGAGTACGGTCAACAGGTGGGCGTTTTCATGACCGGAGCAATAGTGAATTTCCATCACATGTTTCCGGCAAAGCCCACAAAAAGAAATATTGTTCTGTAACACTGTGGCATTCACCTGCGTAAGAGCTTCCACGTGACAAAGGTTAGCACCCGCTGCGTAACAGGTTTTCAACTACACGTTTTCTTTGTTTGTTTTTTTTCACTGGGATGAGAGGAGGAATGGGAAAAATGTGATTAACTGAAAACGTTCACCCAGCACGAGCTGCATCGGCTTAACGTTTCATATCCTGCGTAGTTGCGCCGTGAGTCATTATAGTTCAGACAGGAGATGTGCACGCTGGAAAGCATAGCAATTTGCGAGCCCGCTTAGGTTACAAACTTTGGTGAAGTACGAAGCATAACCGACGGCGTGTCTGCGGTAATAGAGAGTACCACTGCCTCTGATGTTGCGCTTTACGAGCACGACACAGCGAACTTATTTTCGGCAACTTACGCCAGAAAAAGCCACGACATCAGTACACGTCATCCCTTTTGTCCGTATGTGCTTACAACAGCATTTTTTTTTTTGCGTGTGTGATCGCTTCCTGTCGTGCCAACTGCGTGAGCTCTTGTAGAGGACAGATAGAGTGATGATGCACCTCACGCTTCGACCTCTCTTTCAGGCCGCCTAGCATGAGGACGTCTTTCTGAAGTCCTCGTTCACACCGACGACTACCACAAGAAACAAGCGACCATGGGATCCGGAGACATCCAGAGCCCGTTAGACGTTCGCGACGTGCCGCGCAAGTACGCGCACATCTTCCGCAGGAAGAAGACATGGGAGCTGGTGATGCTCAGCGGAGCCGTGTGCGGCGTCGAACTGTGCTACGCCGCGGAGACGGCCTTCATAGGCCCTATCCTGTTGGGCCTCGGCATACCCATTTCGTTCGTGGCGCTAGCTATGTGCTTAAGCCCAGCGGTGGGCTTCTTCGTCACGCCCTTACTGGGCTCCATGAGCGACACTTGCACGTCCCGCATCGGCCGCCGGCGGCCGTTCATCGCACTCTTCGCGATGGGGATGTTGTTAGGCCTGATCCTCTTGCCCAACGGCCAGGACTTGGGCATACTGCTCGGCGACAGCGGTGTAGACGAGCCAGACGATGGCAGCGATGTGATTCCTGAAAGGTGAGTGCCATGCACCGGATTTTGGACGCTTTAAACTCTTCCTGTTCAGATACCCGTGAAACGCAGGAATATTTCGATGTAAGGTGTATTGTCAGATGCGATGTTCGTTTCAATTCCTTTACTTTTCTATTGACTCTGTCAGCTCTGAAATATTTAGAGAAAGAACGTTGGCTCCTATAACGTAGTGATTACGTCTTGATGGCTGTTCAAGCATCGTGTCAATTTCAGGCATCGTAACCGTGTTATCCCCCCGTGAACAGTAGGCTCCAATACAATATGTACCAAGAAAGCTTATGGCAAAATGCTGTCTAGAGGTCAGCCGCTTGCATTAGGGAGCCTTGCTTCGGCTTTTGTGGGGCATTTGCGATCGTATGCACGTCAAATTAGAGCTTCCGCCTGGGGCTCGCAGGCCATCACGATCTTGGCGCAAGTGCCTGATAACGGAAGAAAAAATGTCTAGGGACTTTAGGTGCAAGAAGCCGTTGTAGTAGCGATTGCCATTGCTGTTCTGCTAAAGGAACGCTGGGAGAGTTTGTGTCTCAGTTTGCATCAGATTTCATTATATCGAGATCATCTGTCAGCCGCTGGCAGAGGCGATAACAGGCATGCCTATACGAGCACAAAAATCCGCGCGTAGTAGACGCTGTCAACAGCGGACAGCTCGCCCTTAGAAGGCCCATATTGGCATGCGCCTGCGTTGTACTACAATGCGTTCTCCGTTATACAATGAAGTAGACTGTGTATAGCGCATAATCTGTCCATATACATGTTCCTGATCCAGCTTTTCGTTAACGCAGGGCGGCAGAGAAATGCTGCGCCATAATATGGCGTTCACTATTAACAGATATAGGAACTTGCAGCTACTGCTACGCAGTGCAGCCCAGCCTTCAGCTTGACCTCTCGACAGACCCCCTATTAAGCATAAAAACTCATATGTCCTCATAAAAATGCAAGCGGGATATTCTACGAGTAGTTACTTATATTATTAGGCTTCTAATTATGACAAATGCCAATCACATAATAGTATAAACGGGGTCATGTTTACTATACAAGCCATATTTCAAAGGGCATTAGCTTTTTATCATAATTCTGTTATTAAATATACGTTGTTAGTAACAGGCTTCCCACAAGCTGAAACTAAGAGACATATCATCTCCTTTAAGCCAAGGGTTCACTTAAGTGCGCGTGAAGGTCTTATGGGCCTACGAATAGAATGATGACAATCCAATTAGAAAGAAAATGTTGATACCGCTACAGAAGGCAATATCGATCGTCTCCGCATAACTGCTAAGTGCATTTACGTCACATTGTTTTCGTATATCTATTTTCAGTAACTCAACCAATATCCCCGCGCTACTCCCGACCAACTCGACTGCCGGGAATGACGCACACCACATCTGGTCGAAGCACGGTTGGGGCATCGCGTTCACCATCGTGGGCTTCGTGTTCCTGGACATGTGCTGTGACGGCTGTCAGTCGCCGGCCAGGAGCTACGTCCTCGACGTCACTACCGAGGCGGACCACGCACGCGCGCTCTCGATGTTCACCGTTCTCTCGGGCCTGTCGGGCGCCATCGGCTACGTCATGGGCGGCATCGACTGGGAAAGCACGGCGGTCGGAGCCAGTCTCGGCGGTCACGTCAAGACCGTGTTCGGCTTCGTCGGCGCATTCTTCGTCGGCTGCATCGTGTTGACTCTGTCGAGCTTCCGCGAGATGCCCCTGCACGTCGTCAGGGCGGCCAAAGCGGCCGGCTTCTTCGAACGAGACAAAGGCCATGGCGGCTACGAAAGGTTCACGAATGACGATGACGACGCCAGCGGGCGCGACGAGACGGAGAGCGTTGAGCTTGCGAGGCGCAAGCCTACCAGTCCCTCCAAAACCCGCGGCAAGGACGATGACGACGAAGCAGCTCCGACACTGAAGGATTACCTCCTCTCCATAATCTACATGCCTAGGTAGGCCACTCCATCCATTATTTTTAGTGTGACAGCTTGAGCGCCACGTCATGTACGAAGCTTCTTAGCTTACTGGTACAGTCGCAGCTCTACTAAGAGTCAAAGCAGCTGAATGACTGCTGTGCCTAATCTCATTAGGCGTACGTACGAAAGATGCGTCCGGAATACTATTTGCTTATCTGCCTGAATAACGGCATAACCTGCGTGGGGAAGTGGTAACATTTGTGGGAAGTCGATAACCCAGCTTCCCACAGTGGTCGTACGTCGCGGCTCCAATGGCGTCGATGCGCACCATCCACGGTATCAACACCGTGTTTCAGATTTAGTTTAACGTACGTAGCGGCCTTCGGGGTGCAAATCGCCAGAGAGGGCGAGAGTACACGCATGTGCTCGTCGTATACGAAAGGTGCCTGTGGCCACACAGTGAAGAACTCATGCACCGATACACGTGTAAAATCTACTGTCGTTATGTGCCTTACACAGTGGATCTTTCGCGATATCTCGACGTTACAAAAGCAAAACGATAGTATGAAGCCGAGAGACAGCGGCGCGGATCAGCTTGCAACAAAAGCCGTGCGCATTTCGGCCTTGAGCTTGCATTAGCGCGTGACGTTTTTTTTGTCGATTGATGTCGGCTATTGTGGTTAATTGCTTCACCAATTGATGGCGCAGTGGAACACCCACTTAAACGAAACCTAAAGTGAAAAACAATTTTTCCCGTGTTAGTAGGTTAGCTTTTAACGGTACCGAGAACACCAGTCTTGCGAGGATAAGACCCCCGATGAGCTTAGGAGACTCGCAAAAAGAAAATACAGGCGGCGATGCCAGTTTGAAGTTCCAGCACTAACACGCGTGACGTCACAGATATTTGACAGCGTCTGCTAAGGCCTACATAACTATTTATCGCTAAGAAAGACCTACACAGTGTTCCAAAGAAGCCAGCAGCTTAAAACAGGTAATTTCAGAACATATAACGGAGCGAATTTGGCGAGCATTACGAAAAAAAAAAAAAGAAATTGCCTTTCTGACATCATTAGGTTCCGACGTTCCGGCGCGAATTTGAAAACTAAACTTTTACATTCCCTTACTCCGTCAATATTGAACATAAAATGTTGAAATTAATGACTATCGCGTTCCCGAAATATAAGTTATCTTTCTAAATTACTTCATCGTTTAACTTTAGTGTCCCTTTAAAGTAATAAAGTTTAAGTTCAACTTAACGGTTGTTTTAATCAACCGTTAAGTTGATATGACAGCTTCTTTTCATTAAAAAAAACGATGTTTAGCTTGGTAAGAGGACTCACGTGTTGCCCTATAGTTTGCTTAAAAAGAACCTGATAGGCTTCAAGAAATCAATAGAGGCCTGCGTTTGTCTTATAAAACTACAAGAACCCTTCTTTGTATGATCAGGTGAGTCGCCGACATTATTTTTTCACAGTCACCAGAAGTACACCGTCTGTCGACTATTTCTAAATTTAAGTGAAGTCCGATAAAACGGTGCTCTTCACTGTATCAACTACTGAGTGCCAAGCACAGAGCGAGAGTAAAGACGCCCGCTCTCTCGCGCGCCTGATCAAACACACGCGCTTCGTTATCTCGCAGGACCATGATGATCCTATGCCTAACCAACCTTTTCTGTTGGATGGCACTGGTCAGCTACTCCCTGTTCCTCACGGACTTCGTGGGTGCAATAGTGTACGGCGGCGACCCCGTGGCTCGTATGGGCACAGAGTCCTATCGTGTCTATCAGAGCGGGGTGCGACTGGGCTGCTTCGGCCTGGCCATCGACTCCGTCACCTGCGCTATCTACTCCATGTTCATCGAGAAGCTTGTGCGCCGCTTCGGTAAGTATATCGTGCAGCCATGGCCTGAGCGCACGGCTGTAGAATGTCGGTACATGTACTTTGCCATTAATTACCGTGTCTGTTTTCAGCCAAAGAATTAAAGCGGCACTGGAGCACGTTTCGAACATGGTCAGAAAACAGTGCCAGTCTATCGTGAAGGCTCGTGTGAACACGTGATGCGAATAATACTTCACTACACGCACCAGGAAATTCGCAATCCGGTTTCAAACACAGCTGAAAACACCCCGCTCTACTTTCAGCAAACGTCATTGGCGGCGCTTCACCGATACGTCGCTTGAATTTTTTTTTTTTTTGCTCTTTATAAGAGTTACGCACATTTTTGTTTTTATTTTTTTTTGGATTTAAAACGAACGTGTAAAGCACAGCAGGTGATCTTTCTGCAATCATGACACCAGCCAATGCTATTTCTGTATCAAGCGGCTTCACCGGTGTCCTGGTGACGTCACTTGTTGAAAGAGCGAGCGCTTTCCAGATGTGTTCGCAACCGCATAGCGAATTCATCGGTGCACGCAGTACGACAACATTTGGCTTACAGGTTGTTCATCGGAGCCCCTATACGACTGATCGTAACCCTTTTCTGACTTGGTCTAAAAATTCTTGTAGGGTCCCATTAACGAGGACTCCAAACCACCGTTTGGGGCTTCATGAAAGAACAGAAGAAAAATGCATGCTGTGTATAAAATACATCTCGGTTAAATGTTATAGTCGTACCCGGTGCGTGGAGAGGCGGCTAAAGCTCTTTTAAAACAAAGATAAGCTCCAGAGTGCGGGCCCTGCGTCAGCGGCTAGCCCCTGACGACATTGGGCACTGCCATTTGAGACGCGCTCGTCCCTGGTGTCGCTCCGTATGTTAATTGAAGAAGCTAGTGCGATAAAGCGATCAAAACTGCCCCGCCACGGTGCTCTAGTGGCTATGGTACTCGGCTTCTGATCCGAGGGTCGCGGGATCGAATCCCGGCTGCGGCGGGCTGCATTTCGATGGAGGCGAAATGTTGAGGCCCGTGTAGTGTACGATGTCAGTGCACGTTAAAGAACCCCAGCTAGCAGAAATTTGTATCTACGGGATTGTATAACTGTATCTACGGAATTATACTATAAAGCGTCCGCGGATGTTGACGGATAACGTGACGTTTGTCGTTACGGCGGCGCGTGGCAGCTTCTACGCACAACAGTCTGATGCGGCGCCCATGTTCAGAAACAGGCGTTCCTTGCTTGCAGTTGATTTCATCATATGCGCCCGCTGAGCCGCTGACCCATTTCGTAGCCCTTATAGTATCCCTCATGTTAGATTAAATTTTCTCTATTTCAAAGTATATATATTTCTGAATTATTTTATTCTTCTATTTTTGATTTGGCGCTTCTGATACCTTGGTGCATGGGAATGACATTTGTTTTGGTTTGTTTTTTTGTTGTTTTTTTGTTTAACGAGCCTACACCATCTTTCCTGTTTGCAGGTGCGAAGCCAGTGTACATCTTAGGCCAGGCGGTGTACTCCGTAAGCGTGGCCATGCTCGCAATGTTCCGCACCAAAGCGGCCGTGCTGCTGGTATCACCTTCGGCCGGCCTGCTGTACGCCACCCAGTTCACGATGCCCTTCATTCTCGTGGACCACTACCACAGCTCTGGCATGGTAGGCAACATGGCGCTCCACTTTTCAGCATTGTACCTGTAGGAGGATCCGAGTACTTGTTCAGAAAACGGAGTATTGAAAAAAAAAATTTGGCCGAAACGTCCTGTCTGGCGGGATCTCAGTGTGCATCAGCCGTACTCGTACTTGCACCAAGAGCTGACGTCGCACATGAACTGGCCAGCGCAAGCATACATTAGTGATCATTTGCCAGTACAAGCCACGTTCCTCATCGTTTAGCTGTCAATATCTAAACGATGCTTAATTCAATATAAATGGCAATTAATCCGCCATCGTCTATCACGTAAATTATTCCACCATTAACTAAGATTATACTGTCTGCACATGAGTACATTTCTAGGAGATATGCGTCCTGCCTTTATTTTACTGAAACACAGTTACAGTGGAAGCTTGTGGTGTCGTCACCGACGAAGTCCACACTGATAGATTTGAGGAGTGAAGTACATTGCTTCAGCACTTTTTATTGGCTAGCTCCAGTAAGCTGTATAAAAAATCCTAGCGCACCAAGCTTTCCTTTTATTTAAAAAAATTCAGGGAGAATTAACTAGCATTGCCACGTACCTATACGTACACGGGAACATCATTCGCTTTAGGTGCAACGAAGACAGTATGGCTTCTATATCAACGGGTTGCCTTTAAAACAGCGAATATTAGCCATGATTGGCCCCTCATGTAGCCAACAGTAGCCAACATTAGAGAAGATTACGACAGCTTTAGTCGACGCTCGCCGCCCTATCGTCAATATTTGTCGATGCATCAAGACGGCCTTAGCCTTCATAAAACAAACTCTAGCAAACGTTATTCATTCTAAGCGTTGATGTAAGTATTCCAGCGAATAGTGTAGTCTCGTATGGCACAAATCACTAAATATGGGGGCGCGGTACGCTAACAATATCAATGACCACTATTTTTTAGTTTTATTTGTTTTATTTTATTCCCTTTTTTTTGCGCATCGCAGATGGAGGCTGACGCCGACTGGTCCGAACGCGGACTGGGCACCGATATCGCACTCGTGAGCAGCATGATGTTTCCTGCACAGCTGCTTCTGTCCCTCTGCGCCGGTCCCATGGTTCGTGTCTTCGGAGGGTCACCGACAGTGATCATGTACGGGGCGTCGCTGGTCAGTGCCTGCGGGGCAGTGTGCGCTACGCGGGTCACCTATCACAGGTTGTGAGCTGAACGTATGCACCAAGAAAGAACGTACTGTGTGGCGAAATTACCACGGTGAACCATCAGCACAGCGACTTCCCGACGACGCTGATAGAGGGACCGGTGGAAGTGAGGGCAAAAAAAAAAAAAGTGCACGTGCCCAAAGTTTAAGAAGACTGAACTTCAGTGCTCCAGTCTCTTCAACATACCGAACTCCATTGCCATAGGAATTGTGTGCAAAAATGATACTGTGGAACCGGTGCTATACGGGTGCCATCTTAGAGCTCCGATGTGCACAGAACTATACATGAGCGCATGTTTTGAATCCACCGCTTTGAAACAAAGTTGCCTACTGCAGGCATTGTTCATCGGCTGGTCTTGTCCCCACCAATTATGATGGTCACTCCACACGTTACAAGCTGTCGTTTCGACCGGGAAAATATGTATATATTGTATGTATATGTTACCACTAGATACCTCCGATTCTTTACCAGTGCTTCGCAAGGTTCGCGCACCCAAGACGTCTATCTGCACTCAAATGCATGGTGATGCAATGTGCGGCAACTCTGACTCTTGCAGCCATATTGCTAATCCCATTTCAAAACTGTAAATTAGACAGAACGAAGCCCATTGTAACTGCACTTTGGCACCTTCGGTCGTTGCAATGGACATCACATAAACTCGTTATATAAAAATCAAGGCCAGCTATGTTAAATATTACTCCCTTTAATCCTTTTCCCCTGCACAGAGTCGCCAGGCGGTCTCAGCACTGTTAACATCCCTGCCTTTTTTTTCTTCCTCCTCAATAGGGCATCCTCCTCAACAGTTGCAAGCGTGCAACCTAGGAGAAAAACAGTTTGAAGTAACGATAAGCGGCTTTCGGTCCAGCTACTGACTTCAACGCGTGCAAGCATTCAACTGCACCTCCAAGTAGCTCAGGGACATGTCTGTTCGTCTAGAATGATGTTGTGCACCAAATGCATTAGGTGTTCACAACCATACCATGCTTATGATATACCAAGCAATAAACCGATGCAGCCGACGACACTGACGCTACAACTAATGCGCAGGCTTATACAAGTTGGTCACGTTAGACATTCAGCGATTCTGTCTGGTGATGCACAACAGAAGAAAAAGCATGCGACAGTGGCGCAAGAACCCTGTTTACATTTCGTGTACCGGCCGTTCAGGACACTAATGTTTTCGATAGAATGGACGTTGCTTCGTTCATGCATTGACGAAGCGGGAAGATATTTTAGTGAATAAATGCCACTGGTTACGATAATCTTCAGCGCGCAGCTGTTGCGGTGCTTTGATTTCTCGTTACGTGAGTCAAAGAATACGAGAGTGCGACACACGTAACGCACGTATGTCTCGGCAGCAGCGATGATCTTCTGGTTCGGCGGTGTGAACCTCGAGATTCTGGCGCTGACGTCGCTGAGCCTCTCGGGCAGATCGTCTAGCAGCAGTGGCAAACGAAGCATTTCAACCAACTTCGCCACTCATTGTCGAAAGAATGCTGCGAGTACCGCTGCGAGGCGTAGACATACGTCCTCGGCGAACGGGTGACGGCCCATTACTGTGACGTCACGTGTTAACTCTTCTTTCATGCTGCGGTGCGTTTTCTCGATCGTTACTCTCCGCCTTCCTGCTCGTATTCATTTTCTTTCCTCGTCTCGCTCTATTCTCTGTCACTGCCTTTTGCCCTCCGCCGCTGTCGCACTATTTCGTCCTCCCTTCTTCCCACAGGTCGCGGGCTCGTTACCGCAGATGTGTTCGAGTGGTTCGAGCACCCGCCTCAAAGTCACTTTCATTCCCGCGGTCGTCGGAAAACCACAGAGCTTTTTGGTGGCGGCACAGATGTCACACCTGTTGCCCGTTGGTATGGGTATACCCGTATCCCGAGAAGGTTTCCTCTCCTTTCGGATGCAACTAGAGCGCAAGAAACGAGGACAAACGAAGAACGCACGCACATGCCGCTGTCATCTATGTTTCGCTCCCCTCCCTTCCCTTTCCATGACGCTCCGCAGTGCTCCCTTGTGGGTTGCATCAAATAAGCGTCTTTTCAAACCACAACGTCGCCACGAAAACAAGCTGAGCGGATGCTCAACAACTGCGATCTAAAGAAGGAAGCTTCTTAGGACGCGGCTACCACGCGTAGATCATCAGCAGGGCAAGGTGCACCCGCGCGTCTGCTTCTCTCCGAAAGAAGTGAGTCACTTGTGTCGGGCGCCATGATTGGAGTATGAAATACGTCGCATTTAAAACTGCGGAGAACCTCTGCGGCGCTGTGTGCACTATGCTTACCATGAGAATTAGTGTGATGCAGCAAGGTACTCATGATACCGCTTCGTCCTGTTGTCTATACGTATTCGTCCGTACGTGCTGAATGTATTCGTGTATACATCCAAGGACAACCACTGACTCCACGTTCCAACGCCATGCACAAAAGGTTGCCGAAAGGTGACGTGTCTGTTCGCCGCCACAGGACACTCGCAAATGCGTGGTTGCGCCGAATGTAGTTCTTACGCAGGGCTCAAACTAGCATCGCCCTAACGTTCAAATGTGTGCCATCATCAAGAGGGCATTTGCGAAACCTAGTCTCAGCAAGGAAGTACGGCCGCTCTACGTCTGGACCAGTATTATGCTCAATCCGGCAGAGGCGACGCACGAGACTACACAAGGATGTCATCTATAGCATGCTTTCCTGGCAAAACCGGCTCGCAGAAACAGCGAAAATAGTATCAGTATAGCTGAGCGTGCTGTGCAGAGACTGTGATAGCAAAAGAAGCTCCGTTATCAAGCAACTTCCAGATTTTAAAGGTACCTCGCCGAGATTGTAACACTGATTCTAGCCTCATGAGGCGCCGTATCCGTTTTCGTAACTATGCGGATTTCTACGACGATATATGTCCTGGGGTATCCTGTAGAGATTGACGGCAACGGCGCTAACTGCGACGTTACGGCAAAACCCAACAAAAACGCTTCACAGCTCCAGAAAGGACTTCCAGCGTCCTTACGGACGGCCATACTGAGGAACTCTCCAGCTAGCAGCTACAGCAAAGCATCAAGAAAGTTTGGAACAAACAAACTGTCCCCATATTTACATTGTCGTGCGTAGGACCGTAGCACTCGCCCGTATAGTCAGTGTACAGCGAAGCTTGCATGTTTCTGCAAAATGTGGAACACTGCGATTAATTTGTTGAAGTCATATATAGCTGCTATGGTAGGGCCTGCTCACGCCGCCCTGATGTGGCGCGACTCTTCGCCACGGCCGGCGTGCGAGAAAGACCATGGTTGAGGTGGCCAAGGCCGGCACAAATACCACTTTCTCCTCACCTGAAACCTCTCCCGGTCCTGGACGGTGTGGCCACCGCACAATGAAATGCGCCAAGGAGGCTTGAGCGTGAGCAGGCCTTTACTGCAATAAAACGTGCCAAAAGGCGGAAGTGTATACCACACCAAGCTTTTCCAGTATTCCCATGCATTTACGGCGTCATTTCTGTGTTGTCCTGTTATGTAAAATCATCTTGGAACCGTGTATACAGATGGAAAATTGCAGTTATCGACAACGTGTGCAAATGAAAATGTAAGTTTTAAGTGTGAACGGACCTCAGCGTATATGGATGTGTATATGTTCGTGCTCGTCGTGAGTTCAAAATAAAAATTTTGTCCTTTGTGTTCCACAGTGTTGAGAAGTCATCCAGCAATCAGGTTGAATTGCATCATATTAGTCTGCCTGTTCTTAAATGCTTGCGCGAAATCGCTTGCGCTGAGTCATTAAGTAGCACCAACGTTTCTGCAAGGGTCCTGCAACAGGACTAACAACCCGCTACATGCATTCTAACGCATTGGCTGAGGAATAAGTAGTCATCTATAGCCCCATGTGAGCGAGCGAGAACATGTACAGATGGTCCTGCACGATCGGGAGATAGCACAGACGTATGTGCACTTTGATTTCAATATACATGTATATAACCCTTAGTGCGGCGTTTCCATATTTCAGTTTATTTTTCTGCCACTCAACACAGAACTAACGAAAAGAACGAGGAAAAAAAACTAGATTCAACACTAACAAATAAAGCGTAGCGGACCATCTTCCCACGATCATGAAACCATTCAACGCTAGCTCCGCCTCAAGCGGCTTAGTCATCGCCAAATGTGACGCCATACAAGGAGAGCGGGCGCTTTCCAGCTGTGTTTGAAACCAAATTGCAAATTTCCTGGTACTTGTAGTGCAATAATATTTGCGTCACATGTGCACGGAAGCCTCTACGACTGATCGGCACTTTTTTTTTTTTACTTTGTTCAAAAGGTGTTCGCAGAGCCCCTTTATGAAAGGGAAAATCAGCATCCATCCAGGCGTTGGTCCCGGGTTCGAACCCTGGACCATGACGAATTTCTCGGCAACTAGGAAGCTTTCGTTTCCGAGAAATCCGTATGGATTTCCTCGTAGCCTTGTGATGCAAACGGGTGGATGCTAATTTTCCCTTTCATAAACGTTACCTCACCTTGCGGGTTTCCGTAGAACTCATTTGCCAAAGCCCGTTAAGTCAAAACAAAACACCTGGAACAAATATTCGCTTCTCGCCTTGATGATTATTTGGACAAATTCAAAATTATTTTGAAGCACCAATTCGGTTTCCGAAAAGGCCTTTACACACAAGCTCCAGTTTCTACACTTACAGGCGTAATTACAAGATCAATACACAGCGAGTACCTTGTGGCCAGATCGAAGCTTTTTGGTTATCTATATCATGCCATATTAAACGAAAAGTTCCTTCGCCACGGGATTAACGAAATACCCTTGACGTTGATTCGCATTTACTTGGAAGACTAAGTTGTTCAACTGGCAGATCTTCAGTCTAAAGGCACCTTTACTAATCTCGGCGTTCCCCAGGAGGTCCATACCTGGACAAAAATGCGGCACATTCATACTTTACAAAATCATTTGCCGTCGCAGCTTTTGCGCGACACCCACAGGTATAGCAAGCCCTCTTACGATTCCGCTCACCCAGACTCTAACCTGTGAGTGTGAGTCTGAGTCCATCTCAGCAAAACCTAGGTGAGTTTGAGCTCGGGTGATAATGGCTGGACAAACTTTCACGAGTCCCATTGGTTACCGCTGAATTAAATTTTGGGAAGTTGGAGTTCGGGTGAGCCCGATGGAACAGGACATTACATGTTCTTGAGTATCAATACAAATAAGCAAGACCAAAGTGAGTACTGCTGGACCGGAGTACAGGTGCAGGCAGCTGTGTAGAAATTGGGATGTCCGAGTAGGACCAAGATGTACGCAGTAATATGACTACGAGTGCGCCTAAGCGGCTTTTCTTATTTTGCCAATTCGTATGCAACAACTCCCAATATGGATATTATATATTGATCAAGTGACTCACTGATATGACCGGATTCATTCGGTGTCATGTATAAGTTCTCATTTGGGTTCTGTGCATGGAATCAGACTGACACATTACCTCAATAGCAGTGAGCCAGAGTTTATGTTTTTCGCGTACGTCTTGGCGAAAAATATGTCACTCCATGTGTCAGCGACATGTCTCGCAGTGTACCCCATGTACCTCAGTGACACTTTTTACGTGCCGGCAGAATAGGTCGATATAGTGGACAAGAAGGAATGTACAGCTCTTGCGAAGCTTATTCCAGGACCGATTCTCGCGTATTGAGGTTGTGGCACGGTACGGCGTTGCCTTTATACGTGCACAGCAGAACAAAAATGCGGTACATTCATATTTTACAAAATCAATTAAACTCGGCACACTAAAATACGAAGTACATTGGCTCCAAGTCGCTCCATAGTAAGCGAACGGAACGTACAAGCAAGCTATCTGTTATTTTAGTACAGAATGTTAGCAAACTTCAGAATATCACCAAACACATACAGTAGCATGTGAGAATACGCAGCAGCGAGATGTAGACGTAATGGCGTCAGAAAGATGAAACAATTTTCTCGTGCGCAGAGACGAACGCACATAGGAGCACGATATTAGAGGGACATGTAAAGGTGAATATTTTTTGCTTATTCCATTTATGCGTGCGTCCCCTGTGTGAGATGACCTTTGCGTGCGTGGCCGCACGCAGAATGGGCGGCCGCATATCGTTCGGGGTGAAATGCAAGGACACCCGCACACTTCCGGTAGCCGTAAAAGAACCCCCTAAGCGGCCGAAGTTAATCCTGACGTCCCAACTATAGTGCGTGCCTAATAATCATATCGTGGTGTTGGCACAAAAAAAATTTTTTTCATTACATTAACGTTCCTTCGTGGTATTAGTGAGCCTGTGTAAATAAAAGATGTGGAGTAACGCTAAAATAAAGAAGCGAACGAAAGGACAGCCAAAGCGTATACTCACAGCTCATTTTGCGAGCCATCTGTTTTGCTTCACAAAAGCAAATATCAAACGTTAGACTCAGCCTTCTGTTACGTACCGTACCTGGTGCTTGTAATTTTCTCTTTATCTCTATTCCAGCACGTGCGGTAAGTGAACACCAGCTGTGCGTACGTATTTCTCCGCTACATTTTTATTCAAGGTGCTTCTGAAAATAACACTGGTTGTTAGTTAGGGCTCTTTGTATCTTTGTGTTCACGTTTGTTTCACTCAAGCTATGCATTACCTAGCCCACCAGAAGATTCTGCTCAGCCTGAGCACGGCCGCTGGATGAAAGTGCTTTCATCCAGCGGCCGTGGCCTGAGCAAAAGTAGAATTTTGGCGAAGTTCAGCCCTACTAAGCCGGAATATTGGTTAGGTTGAGTCGCAATGTGTCAGGCTGAGGAAAAAAATCTGCTGAGTCCGAGTGAATGCGGCTGAGGAAAAGGTGTCGTTGGTCCCTCTGTCATAGGCATAACACGAAAGTGAAATCTGTTTTCGCGAAGGTGTGGAATGGGGAACCGAGGGGCTGGAGGTGGTTTGGGTACCCTGGACATGTGAACCCGTTGCAAGTAGGCATCAACAGCACCTCGACACTGCACAGGGACGCTCTACAGTTGCCCACAAGCGCAAGCTTTCGAACGAGTCATATTGATATGGTTCGTCAAATGGTAGCTGGACGGCAAGCGATAAGGCGGCACTGCACGTCGTTCTTCTCTTCGTCATTTGTGTGGCGTATATAGTAGCCAGTTTTCTTTCGACGTGCTCAGCTCCAGGAACGCAAAGAGGACCGTCGACAAGCAAATTATGCGCCTTTCGCATCAGCGGATTGCGTGGTCACAAAAAAAAAAAAAAAAAAAAAAAAAAAAAAAAAAAAACAAGGTCGATCCCTCTGTCATAGGAATCGGTATAACACGAAAGTGGAACCTGTCTTCGCACATAAGCACATAAGCGGCAATCTGGCGAATCGAGGGGCAGGAGATGGGCGGGGTATTGTGAACATCTTACATGTAGACATCAGCGGCACCTCGACAAGGCACAGGGATCCTCGACTGTTGTACATGAGGGAAAGTTCTTGAACTACTCACATTGCTCCGAAGACGCTGCGAGAGCCCTGCGCAAACCAGGGCTGGGCAGAGATACCCGAAAAGGTATTCCGGAGTAGAGATATCGAAATACACGGTTTGGAAGCCTAAAATACAGATATTGAGATACATTTGTAATCGAAGTATATGCGGGATATTTCAGAGATACTTTTGCAAAAAGACGAAAAAAGCATTGCGGCATACAGATACAGCAATACTGATACTGAAATAACTTTTTCTATGTCGGGGATGTTCATACTCTGTAAATACTCAACGCACCTGGCCGAGCAAGACAAATTTTGTAGCGGCCGTGTTCGTACTTCGCCCGAGGAACGCACCACCACGACGCCGTCACGCCCCTAACTTCCGCGGCGGTGGAGGCGCGATGACTTCCGAAGCGCTCACTGCTGGCGCGAATCAGCACGACAACCTGCTTCGCTCTATGTATCGTTCCTGGATGGCGCTACCACCGCAGCGAACCTAAGCGAACCAAGAGGGAAGCGATGTTAGAGTAATTTTGCTTGTTAAACACCACAGTTCACTGTACTAACACCTTTACTTTAACCGGACGACAATTAATTGGAACTTGTAAAGTGCTCTAGTCAACATATAAGGCTCATCTGTTCGCTCCCACTCCTATGTGAGCAATGTTGCGGTGGTGTATCGGTAGAGCTTCCAGCTCCTCTCGTGTAGTTCCGGTTGAAGGTGGGTTCGAGTCCCACTGGGTGCAGCTTTTTCATTGCGACTGCGTGTTCATTTTTTCAGAGATCCACTTCCGTTACGGAAGTACGTCACTGATTTCTAGGTGGACCCTGGAATAAAGCACTTTCGTGTTAAAAAAAAGAAAATGTGGTGTCTTAGAAGTTGAACGCGATAGCGATGCCTGGTCCCATTCTAGAGCATTGTGCTCCCTTTTGCTTGACATGCCCTTCATTCGCCTAGCCAAGTAATTATAACACCAAGTGGTAGAATCTGCGAGTTACCTGCGTTGCAGCGTGGCCCATCTAGTCATCTTGCGCCATTTGACATGAATGCGCCATCAGGACTTGCGATCAAGAAGGCACCATTAGAATTGAGAGTTGAGCCAGTTGGGCAATGCTTCACCTTGAGGTGGGTGCAGCACTACACGAAACGCGGACAAAGAAGACTTACCTATCCTGTGCGTATTATTCTTCCTCCATGTTTTGTGTAGCGCTGCATCCGCCTCAAGATGGATAAGGTAGTAGGATATATGCGGGGAGGCCGAGCGCGTAGCACATTGCACCCTGGAGCGAGGGGTCGCAAGTTCGATTCCCCGGTCGCCGAAGTACTTTTCTTATTTCTTTGCATCTACTCCGAATTTTCGCTCACAACCAACGACGCAGACATCGACAGCAAAGGCAGAATTTTCGGAGGAAATGTGCTTGGTAACACTATCGCGTTAAAACGATCGGATGACAGCCCGTTCGGTTTCTCTTCGAAATTTTCACTGCTTGCGGAGGCTCCTGGTTTCTGACAAGTTTGCGCAGGGCTCTGGCGCGTGTAATGTAATGTATCCGGAGAAATATTGTTACTGGGCGTGTAGGAGGGTTTATTCGAGGTAGCTGGACGGCATGCGATATGGCTACACTGCACGTCGTTCTCTTCGCTGCTCTGTGTACCTCCTTGTTGCTGCTGCTGCTGCTGCCCCATTTGGCACGGTAGCACGTCAAATGGTACAGTGACATTTCGCTGTTATATATAGATATAGCAGACACGACTTCACAGTTATCCTTTATTGCCAACAGTTTCGACCGCAGGTCCGGTCTTTTTCAAGGCATAGAGCCTTGAAAAAGACCGGACCCGCGGTCGAAACTGTTGGCAATAAAGGATAACTGCGAAGTCGTGTCTGCTATTTCACTCCAAATACGTTTGGCCCATTGAGCACAAGTTCTCGTATATATATATATATATACACACACACATTTTGCAGCAAATAAAACGCATAACATCACTTCCATCTTGTCTGAACACCGGACAAGATGGAAGCGATGGGAAGCAGCAAACAAGCAGTTCGACAAGCATATCTTTCTAGCACCAACAGGTGGACATCGTTCATGAGGTGGCCAATCTAATCTTGTGTATTCCCTGACATCTCAAAGTCTAAGGACATGCGAGAGGCTGTTTTGCTGAGCAGGCACTAGGTATGGTTCCAGAAAAAAAAATTACATGTCCACAGCAGCCAGATGCTGAATGCATGGAGTTATTCAGCATGTAGTAGGAAAATTCATTTGATGCGGATATAGTTGCAATTATCTTTACCAAACACCCAGCAGTACAGATACACCACGCCAAACTGACAGGTCCATATTATAGCTTAGGAGTTCAGGCACTTCTCTAAATGCGAAGACCACACACCAACAAGGAAATTTTCCAGTGAAACACTACAATGTTTATTCGTGGTATGTTTTATGAAAGGCTGCTGGTAAATATGGGAATACAACAATCTCAAAACAGCAACAACAACCAAACAAAGCATTGATGCCCAAGTGGATTATAGAACAGAAAAAGAAATCACATGCTCCTAAGTTCCTGGTCCTCCTATTCCCTACATTACCAAGCACACCTTTAGTTAAATCCAAGGAAAAACAATGTGCTCAAGACAAACAGTACACTAAATACCACACGCAACTGTCATATCACAGCTTAGAAGGTCACTTGAGGCTTTGTAAGACAGTTACAGTAGTATGCTGGTTTTATGGAGGTGAGGCACACATACAGAACCAAATAAAGCAGGAACATAACAAAAAATGCAGAAGCAAAGTAGGTAAAGTCAACAGTTTTTTGAGGCTCCTCACAGACAAAATTGGCCCAATCAGTTAAACACAGACTTGTAGTAAAGAAAAAACAAGCATTAGTGAACAACTAGTACTTCTGATCACGAGACAAATCTTTGTACATCATCACCGGGAATGCAAGTCATGCTACCGATGTCAAAGTACATCGTCCCGGTTCCCCAAATGCAAGATGTCTTCGATAATCAACAAGGTAAGGAACTCTCCTATAACACAGTGTCAGCTGAAGTTGGAAGTTTTGCACAGGCTTTTGCCAACAACAGAGTTGCAAATGATGATGTAACGAAGATCCCTGCAGGAATGGATGACATCAGCCACCAATTCTTGCCTGCAAGAAGAGGATACATAAAAATATTATTGTCCAATCTGCCGAACACCACACTTATGCAAAAAGCATGTACACAGACAGCTCTCACAGTATGCTCAACCCGATAAGGTAATGCACTGTTGTAAACAACACTCCATAATTTAAGCAAGGCGAATTGTTGCGCTGCTACAGCGAAAACTCCCGAAGTTGACCTCCAAGGCCAACGCGAAGCAATTTCAATAAATATGCAGGTAGAAATTTGCTGGGTCCTTAAGTGTAAATACATGTACCAAGGAAAAGAAAAATTAACTTCAAACTTCAGCTTCAGCAAAATAGAACCGAAAATAAAAAAAATATTGCCACTGGAAGCAGCACAATGAGTGCAACAAGAAAAATTCACATCACTACAAGAGTTTATCCAATGGCCAATTTAACACAAAATATAACCAGCCAAGATGTTGCAATATCCCACAAGCAATCCAAATTTAACGATTCATCACTTAATGGCATGGGCTGCTACATGCTCCAGTTTGTGCAAAGCAGGCACTGGACCTGCTATGCAGACTGCTACTTGTGTTGTTGGGGAGGCGACGGCAATGTAAATATGCACTTGTACCTTGATACAATGAAGATTTATTTGCATGGCCAGAAGAACTATTGCAAATATCACCTGCAGGAACATTTTGACATTTCAGCTAAGCGGGGACATAGCTTAGCTAAGGAGCGCTTGTTTTGTCTTCTGTACCCTCGCATTTTGTCCCGTTCTTTAGCAGTTGTTACGATGAACTCGCACCAACTGGCCCAGCTAACCATGCCAGGTGAGGCTGCAACTTCTTATGTTCCTCCTATCGCACTAGATTTGCGTTATGCATAGGACAAACAATTTATCTGCAGAGTTTTCTACAAAATTGTTGATAGCTTGGAATTTTCAATGGTCACAGGTACAGAGAGAGAGAGAGAGGGAGAGGGGGGGGGGGAGAGGGAGAGAGGTCTTTATTGAAAGGCAAAGAATTTAGCCGGCGTCGAAACATCGCTGACATGCTACTCTGTGTGGGAAGGGAGTTTGGGGGGAAGAAAACGAGTAGAAAGAAGCACAAAAAACAGTGGAAAAAAAAAAGAAAAAAGTTGGGCTTTGCGTTTCAGGCTATAACAGCCAATCGCATCCGACAATATCATTTTAAGTTTGCATCATCCTGCAGTGAGGTGATAGGATGTGTTCCTTGCATGATGGGTGAGCAATGGTGATGATGGAGATAAAATTAAAGCCTATTGAGTTGGCCTACACTGTATAAATATGCAAATAAAAAGTCCATTGCACGTCACAGGCATATACCACCACTGAAAAGTATAGCAAGCTTCATGTAATGCTGCATCAACTGTCCCAAAGCAGAAAAGCAAAAAATTATACCAAATGCAAACATTAAATCCCATGTTGTAGTCCAATGGTCAGTTAAGAAGAGTTACTGACACACTGCTCAGTAGAGCTGTGCGACTAGCAAAATTTGCAGCGCGAAGCGAATTTAAATATTCATGCTCAAGTGCAAATCAAATGGAATATTCTTCGAACAATTTTCAAATATCTTTTAAATAATACTATGGAGAAATGTACTGTTAAACGTGGGCAAAAAAAAAGAAAAATATTGCATGACTAGTGTATTCCAACAGTGTCATTCCCAAGTCCTGAAGAACAGTCCAACAGAAAACTCTGCAACAGAAAGCTGGGCTAACTTCGCCTGCAGTACACACGTGCGGCGAAGCGCACTACATGTGGAAATGCGCCTCTTGTTGCAAGACATGGCCGTATTTTTCCCTCTAGTTACCAACTTCGAATAGTTCGAACAATAAAAGCAAATTGAATTGAATAAGAAACGCTATTCGAAAATTATTCAAAATTTCGGATATTCGCACGGCCCTACATATCAGTATTTTGAGCGATAAGGCATGCTTCATGTTTCACACAGATGGTTTACAATAGCTTTTTTTTTTTTTCATGGCAGTCACCAAAGAACTACCTTTCTAACTTCACAAGTTAACTTGCGGTTTTTTTTTTATATGTAGGCAATGTTTTAGTGATTTTTAAAAAGCAAGATAAGACCAAAATATCTCACTGTTCTTTTTTGCTTGCCCAAACTTTGTTGTACTGAAAATATGGCTCAAAATAACGTAAAGCAGAACAAGGAAGCACTTGAGTTAAAGAAACTGTTACAAAAATGATCTTCACAATGCAAGCTCTGTTATGTTCAAGTGCATTGTCATTCTTCATTCAGCAAATAAACTAACTAAAATGGCACACGTGATCATGCAAGCAGAGTTTACGCTGCGAAGTGTCCAGACATTTTCTGAGGCTTACTGAATGCTCTGTTACTAGATTCCAGTGGCTTTCCGTGCGTCGTTAGAAATTTAGTCTTGGAAATAGAGGATCACTTAGCAACTCTAGCAACTGTGGCTAATTTAGGCTGGGAATGCAAATGACAGTAACATCAGTGTGGCCAGTCGACTACATGCCAATTTGATTCTCCTCTAAAAAGCAGCATGGAAGATGGTGCACTAAAGTGCTGCTCGTGTCCCACTTACGCCAGTTCTGAGGAGAGGGATATCATATCAAGGGATGTCAACATGGTTACATACTTTTGCAGTCGCTGGTCACTTGTCTGTGTACTACATCAAATTTCATATCAACAGCAATGAAAGATACCAACATAACGTGGCAGTGTCAATACTTCTGGCAACATGGAATTAAGGCGTTGTGGCCTCTCCCTTTCACCCCCATTTTGTTTATGCTAAAATCACATCAGTGCAAAGAGGGAAACAAGGTTTCCAAGGCACCCAAAATTATATGTTGTGTTTCCCCAAGGCCAGAAAGTTTGAGAATGCGTTTTTTAACAGACACAGAAAGACTATTACAAAGTGGATGTTGAACTAAGCATAGCCGTATGTATTGAATATGAGTGCTAGATAATTTTACATTATCTGTGCCACATGTGCTCCAGGTCATATTAGATTTTGGTCACAATGTTATGTTGCTGCAGACTGTCAGATATGTACCAAATGTTTATAGGAAGATGGTTCAGCCACACACCCTGCCCTTTCACCCTCTTGTAAAAGTGCGCCAGTCACACAGAATATGCTTTAGTTCAAGCACCAGCCAACTCTTCTGCAGGGCCCGTATATACGAGTGCCTTCATCAAATGTTAGATACAACTTTTTAACACGAAAGTGTTGTATGCCGGGATCCACCAAGAAATCTGCGATGCACCTCCGTAACGGAAGCAGCTGTCTGAAAAATAAACACTCATTCGAGATTGAAAAAGTACCACTTACTGGGATTCGAACCCACAACCAGCCAGGGTGCGATGGTAGGAGCTGAAAGTGCTACCGATCACACTACCACAAGACATGCAACACAGAGGAAAAAACAGGCCCTATATGTTTACTACGCCGCTTTATAATTTGCATCTAATTGATGTCTGATTAAAGCAAATGTATTTAGCTCCTAAACTGCTCCTAAAATTAACATCACATCCCTTTCACTGGACTTTGTTCTGAACAGTGATACCGCCACCTAGGAACGATGGAGCAAAGTCGTGAACTTTGTGAACATGCACTCCGGCAGTTAGCGTTTGAGTAGTCTTGATGCCTCTATTGTCACGCAGGCTTTGGCATCCTGCTGGTGCGTTGCTTCAGCCACGGCCGCTACATATATTGTTTTGTGTGATGTTTATCACAGCCAGTTGAGTTGCGACGCGCTCTACTCCAAGAATGCAAAGATGGCCGGCGACAAACAAATGATGCACCTTTCACACAGCGAAGTGCACGTTCACAAAACGATGTGCTGACAGAGTTCGGTTTCACTTGCAAGGTTTCACCATTTGTGGGCACTCCTGGTTTATGGCAGGTTTTTGCAGGGCGCTAGTGCATTGAATGCTGTGCCTACGGAGAAATGTGTGTCGTTCGAGAACTTTCGCTTGTGTGCAACTGTTGAGGATCCCTGTGCAGGGTCGAGGCACCGCTCGTGTGTACATGCAAGGGGTTCACATGAGCAGATATCCAACCCATCTCCCCCCCCCCCCCGATTCACCAGATTGCCACTTATGTGTGGAGACAGGCTTCACTTTCGTGTTATACCAATTCCTATGACAGAGGGATCAACTACAGTTTTCTTTCTCACTTCACAGTACCTACTCCTATGCAGTGATGCCTTCATCTGTACCTGTCACGACAAGTTACGACTGCTGTCAAACCTCTCTGGCAGAAGCAAAAGAAATGCGCAGTGGAGTGAGAAAAAAGCTTTCCTCCATACCATGCCACAAACAACGGCGCCATAAAGTCCCAGCATGTAACGTTACAGTAATAACAGGCAGGCTCGGCAGCAAGTAGTAAAACTGCGCACCTCCCTCTATCTGGCAGTTGCTAGTGAAGTGGCATTCATTAATCTTACACACTGAAACGACATATAGCAAAAGCAGCATAACCGGCTCCTAGCCATTAAATGTGATGGTTCACTAGGGTAGCCCTCCCGTGAACTTTCTATCAGCTCACATGCTGGAAATGTGGCAAGCCATTGTACACAGCTTTCCGTGAGTGTATTTCTGCATTCAACTAGGACTGAACAAACTAGCAGATGTTGCTGGAGCAACTAAAAGTTCTGCTTGGTATCCTGTCCTTGCTGCCCCAGCTGTCTCCATTTAACTGACGCTGTTTCTTCTACGACAGGGATGACGTAAAGCATGCAGGAACTGAAGAAGACGCATGTCTTCAAGAGATTCATGATAATGTCTTTTTTTTCTTCCACAAAATGTTGGTACAAAAACAAAAAACCGCAGTGCCGGTGGCTGCTGCCAGCATGCTCCTAATCCAACAAGCTGGCAGAAGGCTCATGTGACCACCGTGTCGATGTTGCTTCCATTGGCTTTCCCTTCACCCTCTCCTCCATTGCACCACTCAGCACACACATGGGGTGGAGCTATAACAATGAGTTATTCAGTGACCATGGTGCTGCAACACACATCACCAAGCAACAACGCATGTTCGATTGAAACTACATGCCAAGCTCTTGCAGCTTTTCCAGCTTACAAGCAAACTGAGTTTCCTTTCAACAAAAGCAGCAATTAAGACATTGTATTTACCTGTGTAAAAGCTTCAATTATGTGCTTTCATACTTTATGCAAGGTGCAGCTTAATTAAAGACCATCAACCAAGCGCTTCAAGGTAATGATTCTCAAACAGCAATGAACTGTGGGCCAGATGACCAACTTTTGGATAGCACAGGTGAACTTAGCTCATAAAACAACACAAGTTTGGCAGAACCAACTCTTTTATGCTACATTTGAGGCCTAAAACTGCAGTCACACTGCTTGCAGAAAAATGGAACTGTAGCAAATGTGTACAATTGTTGTGTTCACTGTACCATCATGATATGGAAGATCATTTAATCAACCTTTTCCAAGGGCTAGTTGTCCTAGATGCCGCTCACTACTTTGAGACCTGCATCATCTTGAATCTCTTGATGATGGCCTCAAACTAAACTGTACAGCAGACGTTTCATACGGATGCATGCACTTCTTTGTGACAATGGCCTCTTGAAGAATCCCAAGTGCACTGCAGTTATGCTTGCTGAAAAATGCACCATCTCTACGACACTAGTGAATCATGCCATGTTCTACGCATATCATCAAAATCCTCTGAGATATGGTGATGATGTCATTAGTGATGATTATCTTTGTTGGCGTCTCATTTTAAACAAGGTGGCTACAAATAGCCACTTAGCCTGCTTGCTATATTAACATGCTATAGTATCAATAGCAGTCGAGCATTCTGGCCATCTTTCCCAATTTTTTTTTTTTTTTTAAGCAGGGCTTTCTCTGGTCCTTCCCCCTACTTTTCAGCCTCTACTGTGGTATAGCTAGATGAGCACCACGTTGACCATGCTACTGAGGTCCTTGCAACATCACCAGGAGGCAGGCTGGTCTCTCCCCACACCTGTAGCAATGGTAGAGTTGGCCATTGGGGGAAAGAATAGAAAGCAGCCCAAAAAGTTCTCGTGCACATTCGCAGCTTCACGGTAATAGAAAGCAAACACTCCCTATGCAAGTACAGTAAGCACATGCTGCCCCTGAAACAACAGAAGCCAGTCAATTGCACACTCTGCAGGTGGCATACGAAGTGTTTAAAGATTACTGCAACTCTGAAATTCTTATATTTCAATGCACAATTTGCATTCTGAGAATGCTAAATGAAAACAAAGCAATGATATACAGTAAAACCTCGTTATAACGAACCCAGATATAACGAATTATCGGATATAACGAAGCAATCGCAATTCCCCTTGAAATTCCTATAGGTGAAATTGATATTGGTTATAACGAACTAATGGTTATAACGAAGTTGAAGGGGGAGCCGTAATTACTTTGTTATAACCATTAGTTTGTTATAGCCAATATCCATGTCATCTATGGGAATTCCAAGGGGAATTGAGATTGCTTCGTTATATCTGGGTTCATTATAACTAGGTTCTACTGTATGACAGCTATGAGACGAGTGCAGTGAGTACTACGACAGAGCACAACGAACGTAATGTAAAGCAATGGGCAAAGTGACAATACGTAGGGGCCTTGCGAGAGCTGTGCACCTCATTTGTCAGAGCCAACAAATAGTACTTTGAAAGGTAGTAAACTTGGTAAGGCACACGACGTGATATTGCAGTGAAAAATGGAATAGAGGTTGAATTTTCTCAACAAAAAAACTTGATAAAAAATCCACCACCATTTTATACACCGGCAATTGGCAGAAAAATTTCAAGGGTCTGATGATTATGGGTGACTCAACTCAGCCATTCCAACCACCATCACCACCATCAGCATTGCATTATTTACATGCATGGAAAACGGTACCTGTGGGGCAGTCACACTTCGCGTCTTCATAGTTTTGAATCCATTAACTACAAGCAGCTTTTATCCTGCTTTTGTGGGAAAACTATCGCGAGGTGACGGCATTTCACCACAGCCTTCAAGAAAAAAGCAATCGAGTTGACAAAGCCATGTGGAAATCTAAAAGCACACGGACGCTTTTAATCGCGATCTACGCCGATCTGAATTAGCTTTCAAACCGATGTTAACTGTGGTTGATGCTGCACAATCAAAACTAAGTGGCAGTGACATTTCCATCGAATCGTGATCTGGAAGATGCATCACAACTGTGGTCAACTTGAACCCAATCGGGCCTCTTTGCAAATAAGTGACTGTGCAGTAGCTCTACTTAATCCAGATCAGTGTTGATTGCGATTAAATGTGCCCGTATGACATCAGTACAAGAAAAGCACTCGCTACTGGCAGATGCAGAATGCTCATGCCATGACCAACAGCAAGAAGAAGGAAACTTGATTTGGTGCTATGAGACCAAGACTGCGGAGTTCATGTGGTACTGTGTTCAAATATTGCTACTGCTTGTCTCCGAGTACATCCTGATGAAAAGCGTCGTTTTGGCACACGCATTTTTACTTAGCAGGGTACAGTTCATAGGTTCTCTGTCAAGGTTGCGACGTTTTACAAAGAATTTTTGCGCTTCCACATTTTTTTTCTTTGTTTGGCCCTCTTCCATATGGAACAAGCATGTAAATGTAGATGAATCACATTGTCACTGTACATCATCTGAGGTCGCATTTGTTTCAAAGTAAGGGAGCCTGTTGATGCTTTGGTCATTGCACACACTACTTTCTCTTTGGTTTTTGGCAATGCAAGATTGGCGGGGTTGACCCCTATTCTGGTTTATATGGCACATTTACAGAACCAACAGGTCCTAACCACAGGCATGGCAGGGACAGCCCACCTGGCCACATGCCACTACTGAAATTCTGTATACCAGAAAACAGCTGACATAAAATGCTCAATGACACCTGCCTGTCCAGGCAACACTTTTTGCTCAAGGGCATGTGCTCTCTGAAGTAAGTTGCTGGCTGTTCCTCTGGTCATACTCTTGCCCTAAAATGTGCCGGAAAAATAACACATAACACGTAGTCTCCTAACATACTGCCATGCTACCGCATTTACATGACTAAGTCAACCAATTCTGTTGAAATCTGAAGATGGGGAGTCGATTTACAATGAAAGCTTAAGGCAGTTTTTCTTTTCTTTTGACACAATATTTTGATAGGGTCGACTTACACTTGCTTCGACATACGATCGTGCAAATATAGTATTCCTTGACCTTAACCAAACAAGCCGTTCCTAGTGAAATTGCCAATAAAAGAACAGAGCAGGCTTGCTGCTTTGATGCCAAGTTACACGAGAAGAAAAAGTGCAAAATGTGCACACCTTACATGCAAAAGGATGGCTATGCTGAAAATGGAATCAGGCAAAGTGATAGACAAATTAAAGAGAAAAGAAACACAAGCAAAACATTTCAGGAGTGACTTGAAGCATAGAAGAAAACACACTATGAAATGGTTTACCTTGCTGTTTCTTTTTGGCTTCTTCAGGATTCACTTCTTGCCAGTGCTTCGAACGAGAAACAGCATCCTTCCACTTCGCAAAACGTTGTTCACGCTCTGGAGAAATAAGTGCAACAGTTCTTCAGCAAGAGGCCCAATCACTTTTGCAAGAGAAGTCTCCTTCGTTTACACCATAAAACAGTTTATACATAGTAGACTTCAATTAATTTGACTCCACTTAATGTAGTTTTCCGACCGATTAAATCTAGATTGAATGTCCCAGTCAGCTTCCACACATTTCTATAAGACGAAACTTCCGTTATAACTTACTTCGCATCCAATAACTGGAATTCACTAGATAACCTAGACTTAGCTAGATATCTTGTGCATTCCTTGCCCTAACAGTGACCACAGTAGTGGTCCCAACTGTAGCAGTGCCTACAAACAGGTTGTGAGTTTGGCTAACAATGCTGGCAAGCTCCTTTTACAGCAGAGATGTTATATGCCAGTTTCCAGTGGATTGCTGCACACGCTGACAGACCACAGTTCAAAACTGCGGCTGATCTCAGAGGTAGCGCAAAGCCGCGCAGCATGTGGAAGCATCGAGCCGTGTGTGCATGCGCATTTTGTCCATACACAAAAACTGCGGGCCAATGCTAGAGGTTGTGCAAAAACCATGCGAGGTGCAGAAAGCTTCAAGCATTCTGCCACTCCCGTTTTGCGGGCCATCCAACTTCGCAGAGTGTAATTGCTATGAATTCTTTAAAATCCAATAGTGTCATACTTTGTTTTATAATTACACTATAATGAAAAACTAGATTATTTGCTGTGTGCTTTCCTCAGGTTCCTTATAAGGTGACTTCACATGGCTCTGTCTATCAATGTCTCTTATTTTTCCTCTTTGCAGATGTTTACATAAACAGATGTTCTGGCATGTTAAGACTGGCACACATAAGCAGAATGGTGTCTTAATTAAGAACATAGAGGAGAGCAAGCATTACCTGCAGGAAGTATTGATGGTTCGAAAACATCAGTTGTAACCTTGGGGAAGTTGCGGCTGTCCAGGCTCCACACATCAATGCCATCGGCTGCCCCAGCTGCAATGGCTGCACCTAGTGCAGTTGTTTCTGCCATTTGGGGTCGCACTGGAGAGAGAAGCATGCACAAGCCATGTTTGAATCCCTCTCAATACTATGGTCCCCTTCGAGTACGACAGTGACAAGGTCTTCCGACAGAAACCAGAAAACTAACTGCGTACATCTTTCCATGCTATAAGTCATGGATTACTGTACTGATTCAATTTCTGGGGTCTTATGCTTCAAGATTGGTTGTGTCTATGAGAGAGACCATAGTGGAGGGCTCCAGAAATTTTGACCATCTGGGGTTCCTTAACGTGCTCTGATGTCGCACAATACACAGTCCTCAAGATTTTTCCTCCATCAAAATGCAGCTGCCGCCGCCGACAGCGGCAAATCCTGCAAGTCTTGGAATAGATTACTGTACCTGTCAGGTGCCACAGCACTAAATAAATTAGAAATGTTTCTTCTTTGGTGTTTGTGGATGGGATGACTGCATTCCAAGAACAATGCTGAATTCTGATAGTGTGCCATGTTCAGGTCATGCCATGAACTGGTGAAGTAAAGAGCAATAGCAATCCGTTGCAACTCAAGATGCAGTGATACGAGCATCCATAATGAAGCATACATAATGTTTTTGCATTAACCCAGGGTGTCTACCAAGTTGACATTGCTAAATTCCCTGAGATTTCCAGGTTTTCCCTGAGTATTTCTGTAAAATTCCCTGAGTGGAACACCACTTTTTTTCATGTCGATGCGCGTAGGCACCATGTCACCCAATGCCGTCACTAGTAAGCATGTTGACTTTCTGAGGGCCAAATTAAAAAAAAATAAAGAAAAACGCTTTTCCAGATTGCCAAATTGTGAAATTGCGGATTGTGAATGTACAAAATGCGTAAGCTCGGAAAAATACTGTAAAAAAAAAATCAGGAACAGTATTTTGGTGTCAGCATCACTTATAACTGCGAATTGTAAACAATTTGCACGTTCTAAAATACTATTAAAATAGTATTTTAGAACGTGGTGTTGCCTGAAAAACGGGTCTACGCACAGCGCCTTATAAAACGCATAAAACGCGCACATAAAACGCATCTCTGTTCTCTTGGAGCAACCAGCTGTGTTGGCACACACACGGTACCACTCTCTGCGTGCAGCTGCCCTGGGCAGAGTAAAGTCAGTAATCAAGAACAGAAAGAATCCCTCATAAGCGTCGATACTAAACAAGCTGAAAGCTACGCCAATAAAGTTGAAAATCAACTTCCGCCGCCTCTGCAAAGGAGTGCCGATGAAGATAAGCATGGTTTCACGCGCCTCCGTTGCTCATCGACGTCGCCGCGGACCACGCGACGCACCCAAGCTAGAAATCAGTCCTGTTTATCTCCGCAAGGAGGTAAAGCCCTAACCACACGTACGCGATACAACGCATCACCGTGTGGCGTGTAGACTCGGCGCCGCGTCCTCTCCCCATGGAGAGAGGGCGCGCGGCTACACGAAGCTGTGCGCCCTCTCTACATGGGGAGAGGACGCGGCGCCAAGTCTACACGCCATACGGTGACGCGTTGTATCGCGTACGTGTGGTTAGGGCATAACACAATCATTACAAACGCTTCTTGTAAGTCCTAGGAAGCGGCAACACCTCTCAGTGAGCATGCACCGTCATTATGGCGCGAAATTTCAAACGGAGGATCGAAAACGCCCGCACGGCAAGGACTTGCGCGACAGAAAACCACCGCCATGCATTTACGTCAAAAACCCTCAAAGACTTAAAAATGACTTGACCGCCTTGGAATGGTAAGCAAATACTTATTTCACACAAAAATAAAAGAGCGGTGAGTAAGAATTATATGCACAGCAAATTAATATTTTCGAAAAATGGACAACATTGAAAACAAAATAAGCAATTTTCAAATACGAATAAAAAGAGGTGCATATATAGGGAAACATTTTTGAACATGAGCTATTTTTATCAATTAATTGCAACCTCAACAATTTGTTAACGATGCAACGAGTTGGATTCTGTCTCAGCAGCTGTAAATTCAACTGTCCTGTTACCCCCACAATGTTGAATCACTGCTTCAGAGAGTCTATTTCTGTTTGTATGAGGGAAACTTGCATCTCGGCGTCCGCCAAAACTTTCTGCTTCTTTATCTCTAGCTCCTTCAAAGAAGCGGCAGTACGCTTCCTTTCACGCTCCTTTTTTAACGCGTCGGCCCTATCTGTCCTAGTCTTCTCCAGCTCCTCCTTCCAACGCGCGTTTGCACCACGAACCATTTGAAACATGCGCTTGGTCAGCTGCACACTGGCAACTCCTCCAGCTGACGACACTGCGTCAAAAACGGTGCGTTGGGCAACCAGAGATTGCTCCTTCTGATTTTCTACCAGGCAGTCTTTGTTGATAGAAAATCCCCGCTCGACAGATGCATTTCCGTGCGAAAGAGAGAGGATTATTTTTGCAAAAGTCAGCAGTTCTTTGTTGGGACCACAGATGTGTGCCCAAAGGGCATCCAGGCGATCCGTGCTCCTGTCAAAACTCTTCAGTGCTGCTTGCGTAGAGGCTAAAGAACATACTTGCTTATAGGACCGCATAGCCCGATCAGCTTCTGTTCCAGTCATCCACTGGTGTTCCGTCCGTACTTCAAGTGCGTCAGTCAAACGCCTTTCCCCAAGCTCGGGAATCAGCGCGCATGCAGGGTCGAGAGATGACGACCCCCTCGTGAGCTTGAACTTCAGCGGCGACCTTTCTACAATCTTTTTGGCGCAGTTCTTCACAAAAGCGCCACAGTCACTTCTAAACTGAAGGATAGTCAAGTCTGAAAGTTTCGGGGCCTTTCGGAGCGCATTTCTCGCAGCAAAGCCAAGGTCAATCTTGGCCGTCGGAAAAATGCTCGCAGGAAGGTCCATATCTACTTTCATCAACTTCAATGGACTGTCCGCTGCCATCAACACATCTCTCTTCACTATTCTGCTCATAAGCGATCTCAGAAGCTGTTCCAGTGCTGTGCCAAGGAATGGAAGCATCGGTGCATCGCTCTGGAACTGAGCCAGAAATGGCTGCAGCTCTTCCGCGACGCTAAGCATAAAGGTTAGCTTCGCACACAGCAGAGGGTCGCGGATGGCTGTCTCGACCACGGTGTAACTGGCGCTGGTCGGTCGCTTGTTCTCATTTCGACATGACTCAACGTACACCTTCATGTACGGCAGAACCTCAAGGGCCCTCGAAATTACACGGACATTTTCAAGCCACCGCACAGCGCAAAACTTCAAAGGGTAGATGTTACTCCCAGTGATGCGTGCATACTCAGCGCGTCGGGCAGGTACGCATTTGAATAAATTGTACACAGCCCGGAGAAATTCGACGAGTTGCCATCCTGTTGCTGCGTGTCCCGTTTTGAACGCGCCGTTCACTACGTGTAGTCCACAGCTACCAACATCGAGAATTCGGCGGCCGTCATTCGACTCGCGCAGTTCTTCCTTGATCTCACGGAGAAACTTCATGTTCACATTTGGCCCGTCCATTGAAATCTGAAGAATTTTCGATCGTGAGAGTCCCTCTGTTGCCCTTTTAAATGAGGACACCAATTCTTCAGCTCGAGTGCGCCCAAGAAAGCATGACGTCAGGTAGCGAGTTTTCACGCTTTCCTCCGCATCCGACCAGAAGCGAACCAACACGTCCATTTGCTCCTTTTGTGCAACCTTGTTTAACGATTCGTCAAACGCTATGACGAGGTAGGAGGCTCCGTTCACTTCCGACATAAGGCTCTCTTTGAAGAAAGGCGCAAGACCGTAGACAATGGTATAACCCACCTTGTCCTTGCCAAGATGCATTTTCTTGGCTGTGGCTGATGACGGAAACATTAGCGGAAACAGAGAAGCCGATGCCGCAGCAGCACGGAATGACGAGTGCGTCATGACAGCATTTAGGCACCATATCACTTCCGCATTAATGACCTCCTTGTCACGTTGAAACAAGTCTCCTGCTGTACTTTGGGGCTCGAAGTCCGTAGGCGTAGTTGTAGCAGGTGAAGGCTGCGCAGATCCTGGCGTCACTGGCCCCGTTTTGGTCACAACGGCAACCGGCGGTCCGCTTGTTGGCGGCGTCAGAAATGATGCTACTGAGGGTGTTCCGGCTCCACTCAGAGCAAGACGATGCTTTTTACTATTGGCGTGGCTTGTCACAGCTCTTTTTCCCATGTTACTAAGTGAAAACTGTTTTCTGCATAGCACACAGTACGCCGCGTTCGCGTTGCTTTCAACAGGCCTAATCCATGCTGCACACTCAGAATGTTTGGGATTCGTCCAGTCGGGGACGAAGTTGCACTTGAATGCTGTCATACTTAAGTTTGCTGGTTGCAGCACCACTGCCGCGCTTAAAACAGTCAGTTCAGAATGACGACACACAAACACGACACAATTCGCCACTTTCCAGCCCTGTCATCGTCGGCTGACCACGATGGGGCACCAAGCTATACTGGTTATATTCCTCCACTGCTTCAGCCAGTGGCGGACCATAAAGGGGGGGGGGGTCTTGTCAACACTCGTCATCGTATTTTTCTCCCTCCTTTCCACCTAGATGTGTACCTAGCCCTGCATCAATCGTTCTTGTAGCGGTTTGGGGAAGAAAGAGACGACAGAACTTGTTTGCTTGGGACAGTTTCAGGTTAGGAAAGACTTTCTTCTGGGAAGAGAGAAATTCTTTGGAAGGGAAATCCTTGTTCGGTATGTAGTGCACCGTAACTGTCTCGACTGAGGACCAATAGAAGCACTCACAGGGGAAGGGGAGTGAAAGAAAAGAGTGGGAAGGAGAGGCCACCTCCTGGACACCGAGATAACCCACACAGCCAAGCACCAGGTCAGGGTGCCTCTCTATGCATCAAAAAAACCCATGGGTGCCTGGCGGCACTGAGAATCGACCCCAGACCCCAGTACCTCCGGCATGGGAGGCCCAGCTGTGCATGACTTTGGGCTTGGAAGAGGAGCGTATCGGTTTTTAGCTTTAGTGGTGAACCACGAACTTTCTTCCGGTGCCTTTTCTTTCCCCGCCTTTCCTTTCGAACACATCTTTCTCTAGTGTTGTAGGTCACTCCTGCCTACTCTGAACAGGGGTGGTTACGTGCATGCTTTCGTTTTTTTTTTTTCGTGCTCGGATTTCACTCTGCCCGACTTCTTTCTTTGTTCTCACATTCTTTGTTTTTCTTCTTCGTCCCCCTGCCCCCCCCCTCTGCTGTCCTGCGCTGCCCCATAAGTTTCTCTCTGCATGCAGTGCGCTTTGGTCACGGTTTCCGGTTGTGAAAAGCGTGCGCCTCAGTTACAATAGTAACAGGGGCATCAGTCGACCTCTGAATGACGTACAAGCTCAATACTGCTGCACAAAAAAATTTTTGGTCTTCAGCAGCAGTTTTTCGAACTGTTTCCGGGGCTTGTTCCTTTCAGGGAGTGATTCCTCTCCGGTCATGGGGCACAGGCTAAGACCTTTCGGTTAGCAGAGGTGACATCGCTCTCGGCTCTCCCCGCACAGCACCTCCTTTCCGTCACGTTCATGTTTGCCGCGATGTTCTGTGTGTGCCACAACCCCAACAAAAGCCTAGCTTCTTCGCAGATTCACGTGCATAACGACAGCGTGTCGAAGTCTGTGTTGTGGTCGAACTTTTCGCAACGCTCTGCAAACCTGTTGCTTTTTGACTCCATTCTCCGTGCAGCATAATTGTGATGGCGCATTCTTTACTAAAAGCTTTTACTTTCGCCTATGTGACTCGCTGGGCATTGTGAACCTACTAAATAACTCGGTGTTTTACTTTTGGATATCCGTCCTACGGCCGCGGCAGTAAGGCGCGAGCGCACACATAACACTGTCACCACTGACGCCAGCTTTCCCGGGAACTCTGGCAAGCTGTTTAATCCCTCCTCCAGGATGGACGGGGCCGCGATGCGCCGCACTGACAATTGTTGCCCGCGCTGGTGTGGAAGCAGCGCGGGAGATTGCCTTTCTCGGTACAAAATGTATTAAATGGCATCTCCAAATTTATTTATTGGCATCTCCAACCCCGCACCCCGTTTACCTAAATTTACCTAAACGTTTACCTAAATGAAGTCAATAAGGTCCGGTAAGATAACCGTGCGAAGGGTTCTCTTCCATTGGGGGGGGGAGGAGGAAGGTTCATTGCGGCGCCCCCACCCCCTAGCCATTAAGTCAATGCATCAGGCCGACTTCGCCCCCCCCCCCCCGCTTTCTAACCTTTCAGATGACTGGGGGGGGGGGGGCTCCCGTCCCCTCCTCCTCTGCGCACGCCTATGCCGGCCAATACTAGTTGCGTTGTACGTCCGAGTTCATTTTGTCATTGCGCGCAAATTTGGAAAAGACTGCGTGCATGAAAACGCACAAGATAACAAGGCTCGGCGCACACACGGGCCGTGTGTGCGCCGTAGCGCGTCTAGACACAGAGCGGACTTTGCATAGACCAAGACACAACAAGCAAAGCAAAAAAAAATATAAAAAGCCGCGGCGCAGACGGACAGCAGGGACTGGGACTCATCTCTTCATTGTTTACTCCTGCCCACAACGCCCACAGGGCGTCAGCAGGACAGAGCACCTGGTGCTATGGTAACGTGTTAGCAAAGAGCGGGAGGCTGGCGTGGCTGCCGAGAGGACGCGCTTCGTACAGTCGTGTCAAAACGCGACAATAAAGGCTCCCTAGGCGCCGCAACAATCCGCTTTGCTGCATGGCGCCTCAAAAATGCACTGCCGAGGCTGTACATATGTTAGCTTTTGTACTCCTGGGCAAGACTTTTTTCAACAAGAGAAGGATCCCCTCCTTCGTCACGGCCTCCGCAGCCCATTTATGGGGGTGGGGGGGTTACGCATATTAACAGCCCAAAGCAGATTACAATGGCGCTCAGGGAGTCTTCGTTGACAGGCGCATAGTTAGAGCCAGCGTCACCTCACCGAGACTTCTGTACTTCAGTTGATTTTCCCTGACAAAAGCCCAAATTGCCTGAGTTTTCCGTGAGATTTTCCAGACTAATCATATTCCCTGAGATTTCCCGGTTTTCCCGGTTTTCCCGGTTGGTAGACACCCTGTAACCCCTTTACTGCTGTCCTGCTTTCAGCACTTTTTAGGCCCAATTTGCTTACTTGACAAAAATTTCACATAGAATATTTTTATTCTAAAAAAGTTCTCATTTCTGAAAAAAAAAAAATCAAGCTCAACAAGTAAAATTAGCATAGCAATGTTTATTACTGCTTGTGATGAAAGAGGTAAGTTAACTGCCAATAATCAACAACAAAAGCAGAGAAAGAAGAAGGAAACTAGCCAGTGTACTCATGAAAGCCATCAGGCGATGGTATACTCAACTCCTCACAGGAGATGCCCAAGAACTGAAACTGAGCAGGCTTCTTCAGTGTTGGCCATGTCGATGTGCTGCCACTTAACGTGCACTTGCTATGCTGTCTTCTGAGGACAGCAAATTAACATGAACTGTCAATTCTGAGGCCACTGCTATCACTTTCACTTCCAGAAATGAAGTTACCTTCGGTGCCTCAATCATTTATTGTCCATAGATCTGGATGACAACGTGTCGTCCAGCTCACAAAGCTCAAAAGGCAACATGTGTCGACCCTCCAGATGACTTTTTTTTTTTATGTGAAACAGTGCATGAAGAACAACAATCAACTGTTCAGTGCTGCCATCTGCAAAGCAGCACATTGACTAGCCCTTGAAAGAGTGTGCCTCATTCAATACGCTCGGAGAGATTATTTCAAACAGATGAGTAAAGCAGTTCAAGATAGTTTGTGTACACCTCAGCAAAACCCAAAACCCAAAGTTACTTAACTGCAAGGACACATGCACTATGCAGATGTCAGGGTTGACAACACTAGCGTCAGAAGATAGATTAAGACATCTGACCTCGAGCCAGAAATGTTGGGTTGTACATATAATTGATACTTCACTTGTTGTAAGCGCTCTGCTTAATAAAGAGGACCAACATAAAGTAAGGATATGAGTTCGACTTGGGTGTTAACACACGGTATTTGTAGCAGTCTCAAAGGAAAAAAATTCAAGGACATTCAATGCACCGATTTAGTAATTTAAGGGGCCCCAAGCTATGTGTTCAGCAGTAGCTTGGACAGACAATAACTTCAATAATTATGTCATTACTTTATTGCAAACAAAAAACAAGAAGAAAATAGGCATATACCAATTTGAAATGTTTATAAAATTTGTAATTTGCCTTGAATTGCATACAACTAAATGCATATAGTACCTTAACACAGACACAAGGAAGCATTTCAAGCAAGTTCTTCCGCAATAGCACAATCAACTGCCTAGACCCCTTACGTCTTTCTTTTTGCAGTTTTTTTGATGACTTTGATTTCACAATGTGCGAGATGCGATTTGCTGCCTCAGCTCTTACAGTGAAGCTGTATACCTCTACCAGCCAAAGAAATTTTTGTTGCATGGCCAGCAGAAAATTCCAGGCTAAAAAAAAAAGAGGCCAAGCCAGCATTGTGCAGTGTAGAGGAGGAACGGCACACGGCGAGGGGAGCGCGTTGCATGCGCATCATCCGGTATGGTAGATGTGCACAGGTGGTGTTATGCCACCCATCACCTGTACAGACAAAAAACAAAAAAAAAGGACTCCACGCATCTCCACAAAGTGAACCATGACAAGTGGGCGAAGCTGGGGATCGTTCTGTGTTACCGTAAATCACCCGTGACAATGCCCACTCATGCATGTAAATGAGTGACAACACGTGTGTATATTTACACACGTGTTATAACCTCCCACCGGCACTGCATTACAGGCCAAGATCCAGTGCCATATATATGGGGTGGCCGGTGAACGGTCCTGCCGTGCGAGCAGTCGGTTTTTTTCAATCAAGAAACTCGCTAGCAGACGCTGCCTGCGTCAACATTGTCTCTCACGGGCGAGGGCGCGTTCTTGTTCCTTGCGAGCTGGTAAAGCGTTCATCGAAGAAAGAGAGTTTCCACAGTCGCGCGCTGTTCGCTCTCTCTCACGACAGCAGATGACACTGTCTTGGTGCTCTACCTCCGGTATCGGCCCACACATGCACACACACCGTCTGACTGCACTCATGACTGCCGCTGTCGGAGAGAGAGCGATCGCGCGGCGGGAGGCACACGCCGAGAGCAAGCGTGAGCTATGGCGCGACGCGGGACAAGCCTCGACACTAAGGAGCTTCGCCCCTAAAGATAGCATCGTGCAACATAGCGGAAGTGAGGTAGAGAGGAGGAGTGAAGTAGGCGGTGGTAGGGCACTTACAGCTGCTGCCGACACCGACCGCATTTCCCTGTGCTCAGGCTAAACACCCCCAGTGTCCGTGACTCTAGTGGTGGCTCGCCCGGTTGCTAGAGCAGAGGCCGACCTAGCAACTCATTCAGTTTATTGCAGGTTACCATGAGTAGACCACAAAAGGTAAAGATGCCAGAAGAGCAGCATGACATAATGCTCAAAGAAAAGAACGAAACTGGCTCGCTCAGCAATGTCGTATACAAAACCCAGCAGCTCTTCCACAAGACGCCGAGTGTATGCAAGCCATTAAAATGCATGTGAAATTCAAGCGACGCCGCAGTGGGTAATCGTTATGGGTTTAGCTTACAGCTTCGCTGTCTAACCATTTTCAGAGCGTGGATAGGAGCAACAATTTTTCAGTATTAATTGTCTGCAGCTGCCAGCAGGTCAGTAATCTTTTCTAGTTTCTTTTTCTTGTGCCTGTCACCCCCAGGTTCCTCTTCATTAGGGCTTCCCATCGAATGCATGAACTGTTGTCCTTCCTGCTTTTCTGCTCCCCCAAGTACACCTGCTACTGATTCTGTGCATCTAAAACTGATGTCAGCAGCTCCATTGCAATTTCACATTCTCTATGACACCACAGACAATTCTCTGTCACACTAGAGACAGTTCTTCCATGTTTTCAACAGAGATTTGTTGATTACCACTAAATACTCTTTCGACATCACTTTGCCCAAGGCTTTAAAACAAGGAAAACTCAGATTATACCCCAGAGGTCTGAGCATGAAATACAAAGCTTCTAATGGTGGCAAGAAACTAGTGAAAATAAAATGACACTCAGCAAAATCTGCTAAGCATAACCAAGTCTTATTAAAAATTCAAGGACTTTCCATGGCTGCTGAAATTCAAGGGGCCTTGAAAATTACTTGAGAAATTAAGGGTTTTCAAGGACTGCTGCAAACCTTGAAACAACAGCACTTTAATAATAGAAATGTCTATTTCACATATAAAATCTTTACACAACTCTTCAAAAAACAGTCAGATCGCGTTCTACTGTAGTATACCACACTAATAAGCGTACCAAGAGCTCTAAAATGCAGGCACTGCTGAAAACCTACCCACAGGAATGCCAAGCAAGTCAGCTTGTAGTTGCATAAGCAAGTCGTTGACCGCCATGCCACCATCGACCAAAAGCTGCTTGAGTCTGGTCCCTGAGTCACGATCCATTGAATCCAAAATATCCCGCACCTGCAATCGGGAACGTGCAAGGATTCACTTGCACTTCAGTGAACATGCTCCCACAAGCATAAGTGAGGCTATTACGTCCATTCTGCTGCTGTGGCTTTTTATCAAACCCTCAAGTGTTTCCAAGATTGAGGGCATAACACCATTGTTATCACAGAACCGAACCACTCGCTCTCTTCACTTATTCTCATAAACACGCAACGCCAAAAGCTGTACCGCACCCAAGAATGAGATCTTCAGTCTAAAATTGGAGGAAAACAGGCTGACAACATGAATTCAGGCACCTAGTTCATGGTAGCCACATTTCCCGTTATACAGCTCTGCGCATGTTCATGTTCGCAGAATCTAGACACACCCGGTGTGTTGTCACAAATTTCAATTCTGTTATGGAATGATTCAACAAAAGTCTTGTAAAAGTAGCCTTTCTCGCTGTACACCAACATAATTTCATGGAGTTGGTGGCTGTGCAGTCGGTGACTGCAAGCAGTTCAAGAATAAAAGCCAGAGAAGGATGGGAGAAGGCACTGCTCTGCATCAGTGGTCGCACTGTCGTGCCGCACGCATTTTGAAAAGTGCATTTGTAAAACAAGGCACAACTCGCCAATTTGATCAACGGCAAAGGCAGAGTTTCTATTTCTCACCTTGACCTTCCTTTGCAACAGCTGTGAAACTTCGTTATATATAGAGAACGTGGATAAACATGCTTTGCTGTATTGAGGTAAAAAAACACGTTTGTATAACAAGTATATCAAGAATTCCATTGCAGTATCGATGACCAGTCATCTATGTTTAACTGTATACTGTGCGAGTGCCAAGGTGTGTAGGTAAATAAGTGTGGGTACAAGTAGTACTGCAACCCAGTACCAGTGAGCGTGAGTAGACAAGACTATGAAGTGAATAAGAGACATAAACATGAGCATCATCTTTTAATGTCTTCCAGCCCTACTGTTAAACTGGCTTACCTGAAAGCAGACAGCTTCCAGGGTAGCCCTGGCAATGTGTGCTCGAGTTGTGAACTGCGTGAGGCCGCATATGATGCCTCGGGCATCTGGTTCCCAGTAAGGCGCATACAGGCCTGAGAAAGCTGGGACAAAGTACACGCCGTGCGTGCTGCCTACTGTACGGGCCACTTTCTCTGCAGTGAAAAAAAAAAGAAAGAAAGAATACAGAATAGGCTCGCGATGCAATACACTGAAAAATAAAGATGTGTAAGATCTATGAAATCTTTCAGAAATGCCACTAAAGGCAGTGACAGCGGCACCTCTGTCATTCTGCACCTAGTTTATTGAAGAGTAAAGAAAACAAAAAGGCTTTGCTTCAATACTTACACGCGAACACCACATTAAAGCCTCTCCGACTCAACTTGAATGTCCTATTGCCTTATTATTTGTGAAGTTTAGCACGCAACCCCCAGCAACAGTATTATCTTCTTGCTATGCACAAGCCTAATGCTTGAATAGGATTGGCAGCGGGATTGTCAAGATGTGAATGAGTGGCACTCATAACAGTTACATGCACTGCATTGCATAGAAGCACTATGCAAATGTGCACTTCTTGCTGAGGGGAAATGATGAAACTGTCCTTTGTCTCCAGTTACAGTGGTCAAGGATTTTGATGGCTCAGCAAACCAACAGTCACAACGTATCTTGAGGATAAATATTGGCATCTTAATCAAGAACTATGGCTATGGTCCACTATAACCTCAGAATAAACATGAACTTCACCCACAGAAGTGCCTATTCCCCCTTTGCAAAAGTCATACAAGCTGGTTTTAGTTTGAAGCACAAGAGATTTATCTCCTAATATAAATAGAGCACATTGGAAAATAAAAGCTGATTATTTCTAATTAAAACATTACTTTTGGTTGGGTATAGATGAAAGGATATTTGATAAAATCAGTCAGCACGCTCAAGTATTCTGCCTAAAAGTGGTGACACAGACCTGTATTTGTACAGCATGATTTAACTATTGTACCTATACAGAATTTCTGATGTCACAACAACAAGCAAGTGTAAATGGATGGGGCATCTGTGCTGAAGGTGGAGCTTGCATTCATGCTCAGGTATATAAACAACCATAGGTGGCATTTTTCCTTAGAATGCAGCAACATAAGGCCACTACAGTTTTGCAATATCGAGGGTGCAGTGTTTCATGTAGGTTTTTCATTTACTGATGTTATTATGCAGACAGAAAAAAATAAAAGTTTACCATTCACCTTATGGTAGCACAGAACAGTAAATATTAAACATCTATAAATACTTGGCTGCAACACCTGTTTCTAGTTATTCATGGTATCCAAGTGTGTGTTGTGCCAAATCATTGTCATGTCATTCTACGACAGATTGAGCATGGTACAAAATGATAAACTAGATCTCACCAATTTCACCGCTGCTGTTGAGGAGACCTAGGTTGTCCCTCAGCCACCGTACAGCAGCCCCAGCAATAGCCACAGATCCCTATGCATCAAAAAAAATTTACATAACTGCCTTCTATGAGGCAACCATGAAGCAGATGTCCCTCAAATCACATTTTATAACAGTGTATAAGTCATGCTCTCGGGTGACAAGCCTGCTTTAACAAATGCTGAACTCCAGCCCAACTAGTGAGACAGAACAGTTGCCCTTGAAAATGCGGTACACAGAAAAGCACAGATTTGAATACCTTCCTGCAAGACGAGAACAATTTCATTTTGTACTAAAGACGTCATAAGAAATGCTGCAAATGTCTTAAGGTTACAACACCAGATGTCGAAAATTGCATTCACCATCACACATTCAACTGAACTCAACAAAATTACTTGGGGGTCATGCACGAATGCCTGTTAAAAGATTTAATAGTATCACGAAAATCGCAGAATAACACAGCTTCCTGACCAAGTGGACATCATGCAGGTGCAGAAGCACTACACAGTTCTTCGCTGCACACGTCACATAATATTCAAGCTTTTTCATGAACTGCATATTGAAATACCTCTGGGAGTAGCAGCAGACCCAATGTAAAATGTCTGGAACGTAATGTACAGGCTAAGAGAGCATAGCAATGAAGTTGTGCGCACGGGCCTACACCTCAGTTCCCACATTCAGAACACACTAGCGGCAAAATTCTTGTCCATTCCTCTGCTCCATTTACTTCCAAATGCAGAATATAAATAGTACATACAGCAATGGAATGTGGATATATAACAAACAAAAATAACTGAACCTTCAAATGTGCTATGCTATTTTGTAGACTTGGTTTGCCATGCAGCACAGTATAGTATATTTATGTGTTACAATTGAACTGAAGGCGCATCATCCAGAACAGAAGTGATTATAGTATAAACCTTTTGGCTCGGCATCCTGAAATGTAGAAAATGTGTTTAAAAAAAAACACCTTGGCTTAACAAGCCTGCTGAATGCAAGGCCCATGATTCTAGCATGCCAATTCTTCAATCACATGGGTTTGTGCAATCATATGGTTGCACATTACTGAAAGTAATGTTTTGACTGACACATACAGGCACAAAAAGCTGCCAAGGGTCATCTAAACAGATAGTAAATTATTCACCAGACTACCAGAGAACTAGTATCTTGCTTGCTTCATCTCCACTTGTTGTAAAGTGTGCCTCCAATTTTAAAGGTGTCACACGTACACATGCATTTATTTTATTTAAACTCAATCTGACGGGTTTTTGTAGATATCAGTGACCTGTATGTAATTGATTAATTATAAGTTTTAATTAGAGCTGTGCAAATAGCAAAAATTTTGAGTGCCAAGCAAATTTGAATATTTATGTTCAAGTGCAAATCAAATCGAATATCTTTCGAATAAGTTTCAAATATTTCTTTAGTAATAGTACCATGTCAAATTATGGAGAAATGCTCTGCTAAACATGGGCAAAAAGATTTACTGCATGACTAGTGTACTGCCACAGTGTCATTCCAAAGTCGTGGGGAAGAGTCCAACAGAGAATTGTGCAACAGAAAGCTGATCTAACTTTGCCGCAGTACACGGGTGTTAGCTTCGCCGCAATACAGGGTGTTAGCTTCGTTGCAATGCAGGGTACTAACTTCGCTGCAGTACAGAATACTAACCTCGCTGCAGTACACAAGCGTTCGCTTCGCCGCAGTACACGGGTGTTATGCGGCGAAGCAAACTGCATGCGGGAATGGGCTACTTGACACGAGACATAGCGTAATTGCCCTCTTTATTACGAACTTCGAATACTTCGAATAGTAAAAGTTAAGCGCGAATCGAACAGCAAATGCTGATCGAAAATTATTCGAAATTTCGAACACTCGCACGCCCCTAGTTGTAATCAATTACATTCCTTGAAATTATCGTAACCTTTTTTTTTTTTTTTTTTTGCCAGGTATTGCTCACTGTGTATTCTATTTGGTATCTCATCTTCTAACGATGAGTCGTGGTACCTGCAGTCTGAGCATCAGATTCAACATCTATCTTTTGGTGCACTTTCCATTTTCATCAGACAACTCCAACCTTTTTATTTTGCAAGTTCACCAACGGTGGTCACGAGTTTGTTACATTAGTGGATGTCCCCTGTGTCATGAAAGAATGAGACACAAAGACAACTGTGTCTACAAGCAATATACAACGTGTGCCAGAAGTGTTCCTGCACATTTCATGAGAAACTGTCATGAGGCACTGCATAATTGCAACTACACTTTTGTCTTTCGTTTACAAGTGTGCCATGTATATGGATGAGGTTTATTAGATCCGTGCAGGTATACTATAACAGACATGCGACAGCCCCTTGGCACAATGCCCTTGACACTGTACGCAGCACTCCCAAATTGCTGGATGTCTAAGTGCGAGCATTTCCATTAGAGTATGGTCATGCCACAAATGATTCAGGTGTGAGTGAGCAAATATGTAAATGCTTGGAATATCAAAGTGGATGGACAATAACAGGAAAGTAATTGACCATATTTTGGTAAACTTACTGATAATATTCCTGAAGCAACAACTGCAATGCTAATCGATTAGTTATGAAACATTACAGCTGCAATCAGCTACTTCCTTTCCATAACATGCTCAAGTCTGATCAAGATACAGTTACTATATGCTTATGAAAAGGGTATTTCCACTTCAGATGCCCCCCTACAATAACAAGTCTCAACTGCATTATTGCAGCATTATGGCTAATTCCGCAGTACAGGGTGTTAGCTTCGCCGCAATACAGGGTACCAACTTCGCTGCAGTACAGAATACTAACCTCGCAGCAGTACAGGGTACTAACTTCGCTGCAGTACAGGGTACTAACTTCGCTGCAGTACAGGATACTAACTTCACTGCAGTACACAAGCGTTAGCTTCGCCGCAGTACACGGGTGTTATGCGGCGAAGCGGACTACATGCAGGAATGGGCTACTTGACACGAGACATAGCGTAATTTCCCCCTTTATTACGAACTTCGAATACTTCGAATAGTAAAAGTTAAGCGCGAATCGAACAGCAAATGCTGATCGAAAATTATTCGAAATTTCGAACACTCGCACGCCCCTAGCTGTAATCAATTACATTCCTTGAAATTTTCGTAACTTTTCTTTTTTTTTTTTTGCCAGGTATTGCTCACTGTGTACTCTATTTGGTATCTCATCTTCTAACGACAAGTCGTGGTACCTGCAGTGTGAGCATCAGATTCAACATCTATCTTTTGGTGCACTTTCCATTTTCATCGGACAACTCCAACCTTTTTCTCTTGCAAGTTCACCAACGGTGATCACGAGTTTGTTACATTAGTGGATGTCCCCTGTGTCATGAAAGAATGAGACAAAGCCAACTGTGTCTACAAGCAATATATAACGTGTGCCAGAAGTGTTCCTGCACATTTCATGAGAAACTGTCATGAGGCACTGCATAATTGCAACTACACTTTTGTCTTTCGTTTACAAGTGTGCCATGTATATGGATGAGGTTTATTAGATCCGTGCAGGTATACTATAACAGACATGGCACAATGCCCTTGACACTGTACGCAGCACTCCCAAATTGCTGGATGTCTAAGTGCGAGCATTTCCATTAGAGTATGGTCATGCCACAAATGATTCAGGTGTGAGTGAGCAAATATGTAAATGCTTGGAATATCAAAGTGGATGGACAATAACAGGAAAGTAATTGACCATATTTTGGTAAACTTACTGATAATATTCCTGAAGCAGCAACTGCAATGCTAATCAATTAGTTATGAAACATTACAGCTGCAATCAGCTACTTCCTTTCCATAACATGCTCAAGTCTGATCAAGATACAGTTACTATATGCTTATGAAAAGGGTATTTCCACTTCAGATGCCCCCCTACAATAACAAGTCTCAACTGCATTATTGGCAGCATTATGGGCTAATCTTATCAAAAGCATGCAGACTACAACCTGTACGCTGCATATCTGTAGGAGAACACACAAAAGAACAAAAGTTATACTCGCCTCCACAGCATACTGGACAGGACGTTTTGGTCCCAGCTTGTAGGCAACAGTTGTGAGCAGACCATGGGAGGACTGTACAATCTGTAAGCCAGTCTACAATGTTGTTAGGTACATGTGTCACAACTCACCGTGTGCATATTGCCTGTGCTTGGAAGCAGGAGCGCAGAAGGGAGAGAGAAAAAGACGGTAACATGAAAGCACACGCTGCAAAGACAAGAGCGAGTGAAAGCAGCCATACCATGCCAAATGTAAGAAAGACTTCTGTAACAAAGAGCAGAGCTCTGCCACATAGGAACTAGCAGAAAAGTGCAGCAAAAAGGAGGAGACTAAGAAGAGCAGTTGCAGCATTCCATATACCAATGCATGCTTTCTGTTTTTAGTTGTACCACTGGCAACAGTTCATTAGACTGAAACTGATGGCAACACCAGACTGCCTCTCCAAGATACCTTTTGTAAGAAAGAATGAAAGGAGCAAGTATGACACAGGGAGGATCAATCCCCAATGTTCTTTCAGGACAAAGGTCCCAAACTAAAGCTTTCTCACTTTGGTCACGTCATATGGGTTACTCGTTGAATGGGCAAAAATTAACGCTAGGCAACGTGGAATGTAACATAAAAGAGCGTTTCCTGTGCATGAACTTGTTACACAGTAATGTTTGAACAGCTGGGAAACACCTTGGAGGGCTTAAAAAGCTAGAACTAAAATAGGCCTCACTGGAGCTCGTGTATGTCGCTCATGGCACAACAAGCCAGCAGCTTTGAACACAGCATCAGTTTTACAGCGAAAGCTGTATATGGCTAGGAGAAACGAAAAACCGCTCGGCATCTGTGTCATAAACAGTCTCCATTGGCTGCGCTATCAGTTACATCGTTCTGAGCGTCGTAGCCAAGCTCGCGTGCCATTGCCTGTGCCATGAGTGACGTTGTCCATCCTGTCACAGCTGTGGCACCGAGCACGCGCGCATCAGCTTCGACTGAGAGCTTCCACATGAGTAAGCCATGAATCCTACGAACTCCCGAACAGCGGACAACTTTAGAAGAGCGCCGACAGTGGAAATGTGAGAGAGCTCGCATTCGCCGGGCCGATGATGCAGTCCGGGCACAAGAACAGGCCCATGAGGCTGAGTGCCGGCAGCAACTGTGTACCGACGATCCGGCAGCCTTCCAAGCCTCGCTAAATCGCGAACGGGAATGCAAGCGCCAGCGGCGGGCGGATCCTGTAAACCACGCCGCCGAGTTAGTTCGCGATGTCAAACGCTTGCAACAACGGCGCGCCGGAGAAGTGGCGTTGCGGGCAGAAAAGCGCGACATGATGATTGCAGGAGCGCGTTCGCAGAGGCGAATGCCCGCTTTCAGTGAGAGTTTCTCCAGTGGCACTTTGGCTTTACAGCGAAAGCTGTATATGGCTAGGAGAAACGAAAAATTGTGGAGGGCTTCAGTGCAGCATCAGGTTGAACCCACTGCTAAACACCGGGGCCGCACATTCCTGCTTCGCTGGTTAACCATTTGTATGGAGCGCTTGGGCGGTGATTTTTTACAGTTAGATATATCAAGGTGAGGAGAATGTAATACAGGAATGAATATATTAAAGACCATCACATTATTTTAAATATATGCAAGAAAAACAACGGTAAGTAGTATCAGGATTTGTAACTCTCACTCAGTACAAGTGAAAGAATGAAAATAATGGTCATTAAAGATTAATTTTCGTGAAAGATTTTAAAGACCAAAGAGGTTCAAGAACAGGTTTAAGTATGGAATGTTGAACAAACATCACTTAAGCAGTAATTTTTAATTTAATATTTAAAAGGACCAATAAATTTATCATATAGTCTTATGGTATGCGTTTTACAAATAGGCAAAAGAACACTGTGGATATTTTAAACTTGCTCCCTCCGATTCTGCAAGATTACTTGTTAATGATTCCTACATTTGCATGCCAGTGTTTTCAATGTGAGCTATAGAATTGGTTCATGCTGATGCCAACAATTCATTAATACAGGAGAATATAAGTGCTGCGATTCCCACAAACTGCAGAATTTTAGCAGCAGATCAGCACAATCTCAGCACGCGTTACAGTACCTTCTTAGACTAGAGTAAAGGGTGCATGCATCTCCACTTCCTTGTACAACTTAGCCTAGCAAATACCAACAGAAGCAAAAAAATTTAGAGACAACACAAGTGTATGCAGGAACGGGTTGTATAATGCAAGTTGTGAAAAAGCAAAAAAAATAGTGAAAAGGACGGATCAGGCAGCTTCAGCGAGTAAGCAGCAGCAGAAGCATCTCACTAATCAAAACATCACTAACTGTTGCAACAATAAAGCTTTCTAGGAGCATGCTCTACTAGTCATGCTAATACTCGTCGTGCAAATCAACAGGCTGCATGCTTACCTCCAGGCCAGTATTGCACAAGAGGAAGCATCCAGTGCCGTACCTGCATAGGAGCAAGAAAAGATAAAGTAACCACAACAAGTCAGTTGACCCCATGGATGCATTAGCTACCGCTCCACAAAAGCAGGGAGGTACCGGCCTGTTAAACAATATAAGACATTGAGTTTCTTGGTAACATCATGCTTTTGCTAACATTACACTAGAAGGTACTCTCACACAACGATCACTCAGATGTCACAGGAATTATGCCTAGTAAACGGATCTGTCATAAACCTGGGCATATACTTTAAGAACTACAGTATAATCTGACGTCATCGTTGATAAAAGCTTTAAGGCAACCCTTCCTTTTTCTTTTTTTAATGCACAGAGCTTTGCATTCCTGCATAATCATGTACAATCACTCCAAAGTGCAGAACTTCAGATGTCCAATATTCACAACAAATGATAGGTTCACCAAAACTGTAAAGCCACATGAACCTGCAAAGACAAAGTTTAAGCAAATTTGCAAGGTACAGTCAAACATATACAGCAAAGTTGAATTGGCCACAATACTAACACCTCTGGTATATCCTACATTATCTATAAAATATTACAGTGTATAATATCTGTGTGTAATATACACATATATTGCGCAGATATACAGTTAAACCTGGATATAACGAAATTGAGAAATTCCCGGAAAACTTCGTTATAAAGAGGATTTCGTTATATGCAGGTTTAGCACGAAAATTCAAAAAATAAACGCTTAAGTAAGCAAAACGGTTACAGACGGCAGAGCTGACCCAAAACAATTATTTTGGGCGAGAAAACATTTACAGCTGAGAACACTTATGTGACCGCTTATAGTACCGGACCGGCAATAATGCGGTTTTTCTAACCCCCACCCCCCCCCACCCCCACCCCCGGCTTTTTCTGACCCCCCCCGCATACCGCTTAATGTGCAGCCTCCCCTCACCCCCTCCTCCCTTCCCGATATGAAGGACCGGTTATAATGTGAGGTTATAATGGAGGAGGAAGGAGCGCGGAACGAATTAACAATGAGCGAAGGCATGGTCCCTCAATGTTATATTGAGGGACCCTGGCGGAGGGAAGAAAAAAAAAGGCCGCGCCCTCTGAGGATAGGATTTCCAAGGCGACGGAGAATGCTATTACGGCCGTTTGTCAGCCGTGTCCTCCAGTATACCTCTGTTTGGCTCCAGTTCCTTTTTTTACCATTTCACGCGCGCTGCCCTAGAATCACCCCACGATTTCCTGTGCACCTGATCCCTGTGTTGTCAAGGGCAAACTTCCCTTGAGGCGCGCCGCCCGTGACCCCGCGAGCTAGGCCTAACAAGCGCTCTCACCTACTGTCAGGTTAGCGAAGTGCAGACTCGCGCAGCAACCAAGGGGTCGCGCTGCTAGAACGTTGAAAAAAAAAAAAAAAAAAGCTCGTTTTTTTTTCTTTCTCTCTTAAACCGGCGTGACTCGGTAAGATCAACTGGAAAAGGAGGGTGGCGGCTTGGCAGGTTAGGCCAGCTGCAGAAAGCAGGGGGTGCAGGTTTGAAGTGAGGGGGAAAGGACACGGCCGCGGCGGGTTGATCGCCGAGTCGAGGGATGCAGGCCCTCCTCACGCACGCTCGCACGGCACGCACACGTGCACTCGCTCTTGCCTCGCAGGCTGTGTCTTTAAGCGCGCCAAGCGCGACACCGCCGCTTCGCATTCCGTTGCGGCGGCGGAGGTGCTTCCGGTTGTTGCTCGCGCAAAAGTGACAAAATTTGGGGCAAAATCCAGGCTGTCGGCGGAGAAAATTCATTATTTCGAGGGGTTCTCCCGCTGCCAGTTCGTTACGTAGAGGTTTCAAATACATGTACTTCTATGGAGTAACGGAGGGGAATAGAAAAACTTTGTTATACCCAGGAATTCGTTATATGGAGGTTCGTTATAAGCAGGTTTAACTGTACAGCGGTGCTGTAGATGGCAGACCTGCGGCGCCCATTTGCAAACTATGACTCGATCCCAAAGGTAGCGTAAAACCATTCGAGCTGCAGAAAGCTTTAGGCCCTGTGGGGAGTGTGCACGCATGTGCACACATGCATGCATTTGTTTTGTTTGTCAGCCTAAGCAAAAACTGCGGGTGGGCCAATCCTGGAAAGGTGTGCAAAAAGTGTCAGGAGCCCTGTGTTTATGAACGCACATATAGGTCTATGTATGAGCACGTGTGTGCACGAGAACATGTGTTTGTCATCCACAATCAAAAACTGTGGGCTGGTCCAGGAAGCTGTGCAAAACTGTGTGAGATGACAAAATCAAGCGCTATGTCACTATAACTTTCTTTGCCTGTCCTCCACTATGACAGAGTAGAATGGCTTTCAACTTTTTGGCATTCGATATATCTATATGAGGTCTCTGCGAAAGAAAGTCACAGGGGGTGCCTGAACATGAACCTCTTCCCCCCTTATACACATGCAGTATAATCAGAGTACTGTTCAGTAATTTTTACAAGCACTGGCTGCACGTTCAGAAGCTGTCAAGGGTGCAGTGGATCAGGCTAAATGAAAACGAGACTGTGATTCACAGTGGCATCCGCTTAGGGTGGTGTGCCAATGGCACCTTCAACAGTGACTGCCTCGGTGTATATATACTATAACCTACTGCTCTAGGAGAAGAGAGTCTGCACAAAAGAATTTTCAACACTAAGCCTGTTTTTAACAACACAAGCTACAAGCACTCTTGCACTTTTGCAGCTAAGCCTTGATATAAGAAAGTCAGTGAAGTTGGCAATTTACTTCATTATATCAAAACTTGTTAAACTGAAACTAGGCCTCTTATGCCATGTATTGTCACCAAAAGATCCTTATTAGATGCGAAGCAGCTCTTTGACTAGCCTGTGTAACGCTGTCCCTCAGTCCGTACGAACGCGCTCCCCTCGCCGCAGGTGTTGGAGCGGTGCCAAGTAGGTCATGCCGCAGCTGCGGGTCGTCACGCTCCCCTCGCAGTGCGCGCTGACGTCACTCTCTCCCTCGCCTGCCGCAGCTGCCGCCTGACGGAAACCTGACGCGCCCGGCCGTCGCCGGCGTTGCGAGGGTTAGCGAAGCCGATCGCGTTCGCGAATGGCAACGTCGCGCCTGCAACACCGACGAGGCGCGAGCCAGGGAAGCCGAACGCAAGCGTCGGCAGCGGAAGACCAACGACACCGACGAGACGCGAGCCAAGGAAGCCGAGCGGAAGCGCCGACAGCGGAAGGCCAACGCCGGCGAATCCTCGATGTCGTCGTCGGCAACGTCTCGAAAGCGCAGCGCGCCCTCCGCCGAATCGCCCACCGAGGTGGTAGTCAAGGCGAAACGCACGCCAGCTCCGGTCCAGCGCCCGTGCCCACTCTGAAGAAACTACAAGACCTACGCCAGCCATCGCTTTAAACGAATCTTCCAGCGCTCACCGCAGCACTCGCGTTAGCGCCGTTCAACCCGCGACGCCACCCGTGCGCAACGCTGCTGCTTCGCATCCCATCAGGGTTCCCTTTGGGAAGATGGTGTTTGTTTATTTACAATGAAATGCCACGAGAATGTTCTAATAACAGAGCAGAAAGAAAAATGACTAATTGGAGATATGGTGACCACGACTTGATAATGCACTGTCGAAGCTCTCGTCACAACCACCATTTGTCTTGCACAAAGGCTAAAGAAACGCAGACGCAACACACTGTGGTAAACAGTGATAAGCAGAGCTATCACGCCTATTCTGCCACCATGGCTTTTTGTAAAAACCTCGTGTGTTTCCCAGATCGAGGAGGTGACGCCAGTGTTACCCTGTGCAATGAACCGCTACCCATCAAGATGAAAACTTGAAAGCTAGCGGACCGAGAAAGAAGCAATGATGCTTTTTTTCTATCCGATTGGGATGGCTTGCTAGATACAAGCTTCATCGGCGACATCCATTCGAATGATCACAATCCTGTGCAAAGTAAGTGAAAGCCAGCTGCACTTAGTACTGCACTACATTTATGGCTACACCTGCTCATCACGTGCATCCCAGCAATTACAAAAACACCAAATCAGGCACATGGAATGGTGCAATGTAAGATGCGCAAGGCTGGTCTCGTGCGTCTGCTCCACTACCATAACTCTAGAGGCAACCATTCAGGTTCTTTTCCCCCCATCCTCGGGTGGAAAAGGCACTGCTTCGCACCAGCTTGCCAACGTACATTCATGATGTGGTAGGAATACCGAGAGCACTGGATTGCTGGATGACAGGACTACTCTGAAACTGGCAGCGTTTAATACAGTATCTTCAGAAGTGGTCACAAAAGTCTTTCACGACCCCTTTTATGTGCTACACACCTGCCATTATTGCTATTATGACCATTGGCACATCTGCTATCCTTGGTAAAATAACTTACTACTAAGCATAGCAAGCACGTCACAGTCTGATTTTTACTGCATAAATTTGTGGTGATCAGATGGAGTGAAACATCCTGCAAACAGAATTTAGGTAGCTGCCATGTATAATGCTATCAAAGGTGCAAAGCTTTGTAGTGAATACTACGCATTTAAAATCATTGCCCTTCCATTCTTAAACGCCACACTTAAGAAAAGAAGTGTACAGACCCTGTTACGTTAATCCAATATGTACATCAGAAAATCAGATGCTGCTTTCAGAGGCTTACAGCAAGTTTCATCATATGGATCCTTATCAAAATGCTGTACTTGTGAGTGAACACAATGAGGCCCTGCAATGCCAATGACCTTCATTTATCTTGGTGCCTGCAAATGGCTAGATGTAGCTTATCAGAACAGCTATGCACCTGGGATAATAAGTGCATCATGGAGATCAGAAACATTGTAAGTTAACATTCCATTCTTTGTCCTAAGCCTTGGGACAATCTATAAAGCCAGGTAACCACGGAACTTGTGCAGGGCTAAGATACCTCAACAAAGAATTACAATGCCTTTGTGGAAATGGACCCATGCAATAGCTAGCTGAACCTTTGAGGCGTTCAACCCAGTAAAGAACTGGATGGCATGCTGCACACAGCATCACTTGATAAACGTGAACGATATACTGCCACATAAAATTTAATTAACATAGAATGAGTTTATTTTGCCAACATACCATAAAAACCTAGGTATAATATGTTTTTTTCTTTCTAAATTTTGCTATGTGAAATTTTTGCCTCGTATTATAAACGGATCCCAAAGTTCTCAGCCCAAAATTTGCAGTTTCAGCTTCGTTGTCTGGCATCATCCTCCTCATCACCAATACTAGTAACGGAGGATGTTATCTAGAGGTGGCATTGGTATGCTGCTACAAATGGCTGCCGCTTTTAATCATCGTTGTTAATCTAGCACCATGTCGGGACTGTGAAAGTAGTAACCAGCTGCCTTTAAAAGGGAAGTTATTTTGCAGGCCGGAACCACTGGCAATTGCACTGCGTATTTCGGCATCATTGAGGACAGCATTTGAGGAAGCAAAGCAAGGCAACTTCTCCGTAAGCCGCCTGATAAGTGTCCGGGAGCCAAAGAACGGAGTCTTTCCCGTGACTGAACAGCCACTGACTGCTTTCGTGAAATGCCAATGGGATGCTCACCTAGCAGCAGACGCTGAGCTACTACAAGCAAAAGAGAAAGCCATTCCGTGTGCTGTACTGGATTTCCTTTACACTGGCAGATATCGTTAACGCAAAAACTATCGTGCCAGTGATAAAGCTCTAGAAGCATGTCTATCAGCAGGGGTACATCAGCAGTGCTGATCAGACACCGGCGTACCCTGACATGCCATCGAAGCTACAGGAGAAAGCATCCATGAGGAGCTCATCAGTCGCTCTTTGAGAATTAAGGCATCTTGAACGTACTTCATGGCACTGAAAATGGCTTTCCGCGGAAAAATATCTCCAGCGAGGGGTTTTCGGGAGACAGTGCCAGTGAAACAGACGACTGAATGTTAAATGTGCAGATAAACGCTCTCTGTGAGCGTTCCTCATTCGGATTATATGTGGATGCAAACTTTTTTTTCATTTTGACCATCCCCAAATTACACCTTGCATTATGTGGGAGTACGCATTACATGTGGGTTTTTACGGTATTGTCAAGTTTGGTTTAAAGATAGAGGCATCGCACACTGAAAGCTTTTAAGCTCCCTTAGTGTTGAATCACAAACATAATAAATTGGCATTAACTACATATAAAACAAACGTTTCTATTAATAAAATGCCACCAGTCAATATATCCCAACCTGGAAGAAACAAAATATGACCACATCATTCCTTGTTGTTAGCTCACACAAAGTAATGATGGTTTAGAAGTAAATACTATATATACATACTCACAGAATGTGGATCATCTTATAAATGCTTTCACGTAACCAGATCTTGCAACTGAAAGTTAACTACCTTTTAGCAGCATTTACAGAAGCAGTTTCTAAACTGGAAAAGTTCCTGATCTGGCAGTGTTAACGCCTGCAGTTCTTGTTATATCAGTTGAATTCTCCTTATGTTGCATTATTTCAGTCATGGAAACATAGAAAAAGAACATTGAATTATAAGTTGCAAATATGTACTTAATATTAACACTTACGTGCATTTTGCTTCACCGATTCCAAAACACAGTTGTCCCACAAGTGCAGCACTTTGGTCTCCTAGACACTAAAAAAAAAAGGAAATTAAACACAGATGATACCTGGAGGAAGTGTAAACAATGCACATGGTATGCACATGGTAGAACACAACAAATGCGCACGTTTGGCGCAAACTGTGTTCTCCTCCACATCTGGGCATGCAAGGAAGCACATCCAGATATTGCTCAGAGATTGGCATTGTCAAAAATAATGCTTACCCCTGAAATAGGAACGCCAAGAAGTGGACCTTCACACATTCTCCCGTAGATTTCTGAAGAGCTACAAATCTTCGGAAGTATAGACATTGGCACCTCAAAAAACCTGGAAGCAGAGGTACACGCAAGCCAGATAACTACATGACTGCAGGTCACAAGAATGGGCTGAGGTTTAGTTGAGGGCAGCAGGCTGTGCATAAAATACTTTCGAGTGACACTATCTATCTTTAAACACAGTTGTTGTATGCATCACAAATCAACTGTCCTACGGCTGACTTCAGCGAGCAGACCTGTATGTAGTATTTATAACCATAAAAGGGTCCTGCAGCACCTTTCTGATTGATCCTCAAGTGGCATCAGTCAAGGAGCTCATAGCCGCATGAATCATCTGTCACAAGAAGTTTTTCAAATCCATTAGGTATTGGCGGAGTTACAGCGTCAAGTTTGAGGGGAGTTCTACTGGTCGAGTGCATTCACTCTTCTTTCGTTGTGACGAGCACACTGGAAGCTACACAGAGAGGGGGGGGGCAACGGGGCAAGAAGCCACGCTAGTGTGAATCATGACCTCGAACATTTTCTATTCGTTTTCTTTTAATGTATTCGTGCTTCCCATTGGGACAAGAGGCATGAGGCATGTGGGGTGGTGCAGGGATGTGGCACCACCCCACATCATCCGTGGCGGCTGTGCACAAGAATCGGCCAGTGGTAGCTCTAATTATTTCACAATTTGCACAAATTGTGATGTGTCTTGTTGGAAGAACAGTGAGCACTCACCAGGTATATATTGAAACCAAGTTGCAAATTCCCTGCTGCATGTACTGAAACAATACTTGGCCGACATGCTCACAGCGGTTTTCTTGATTGACTGTAGGAGTTCTTTGTTTTTTATTGCCATGTAGAAAAAGTGTTGCAGTGTCCCTTTAATGCTCATGCAAGTTTAACTGTCTTAAACACTTTTGAGAGTATCTCTTACATGGTATTCTAAATACCATGTAATTTCTTCGAAAATGGCCATGAAACCAGCAAACCTGGGTGCCACAGGCAGTTATGTTTTTCCAACATGCACTCGTTGTAAGGTTATATAAACTGGCACTCGCCAAACTGTTGTGCATGCACGCAAAATTGAAAGGGCCTGTGCTTAACTTTGGTCTAGCAATGGGCCCATACGTACATCATTTAATGCAGCTCGTGTGCTCACACATGAAATAAACTATCTCCAATAAACACGGACAGCCTCACCATCATGGAGGAAAAGAACTACGCATCGTCAGACGATTCTGGCGGCCTTGGCAAGCGAACCTCCTTTTACACCTTGCGCACAGTGGCATTTGGGTAGAGTAAGCCCATATAGTTGCTCGGCCGCTCAAAGTTGACTGGACGTGGTAACTCTAGTGGCACTTGACCATATATATATTCATGTACAATATATTCATCTACCTCTTGCCTATCACGTGAGGCTGGGGAACATTTGTGATTCTCTCCTTCAAATTTTTTATGACTACGCTACATGGTTTTTGTGATGCGATGCCCTTTCATGGCTTTTTTTCTTTCCTCCATGCTCACAAAAGTGAGACAAAATAAATGGCCCCCCTTTTCCTTTTCTTTTTTTCCCTGAGCAGTACTGAGCTACAAACAAAGCTGAAATGTTGACTCGAGCCTTCCAAGCAGGGCAAAAAGAGATGGGGCCACAGCAAACGCCTGCCACCTGCCTTTGCCAAATGAAGCAAGATGGCAAAGACAAGCTGTTTGAAAGCATGTGTTTCAAAGACATCTGGTAAATAAACACAGCTGTTCCAAAATACCATGTTTGAGGAATATTTTTTAAGGTGTAATATAGCCATCCATTCTGGCATACATGCCCAGAGCTTTTTAGGCACTGGAGGACACAACTCCAAAAAATCAAAAAGCATGTTCATGGATGAGCCATTCAAGAACAACTCATGTGGTGGGCCGATAAAGCTTTCTGGCCATAGACCATTTTGTTGAGCTTCTTTTCAAATTTCACAAGAAAATGAATCTGGAGTGTAGTACGTCCAAAGTAATGATTTTTAGTTTACTCAGACATTATTCTGAATTCACGATTTTCAATACTTCGTACTCTATCCAAATACTTTTTCTGTGTAATATTTAATCAGTTGCCTTAAATACATTTTTGAGGCATGTCGTACAAATCTGTGGAAAATTTCTGGATGAGTAAGAGGCGCTGGACATTGTGACCGCATGGAAGCACCTAATAAGGTATACGCTGGACATTGTGACCGCATGGAAGCACCTAATAAGGTATACAAGGATTGACAGAAATGTAAAGGGATGAATTGAAATGCACTCACACTAGTTATACGACAAGGTATACATAAATAAAAGTAATAACAAATGAAACAGATCACCTAAATAAGTTGGGCACTATTTCTGGCAACAAATTTCTAGATCAAACCGAATGCCTCCATCCATTCATGCATGAAAGTACTGGCAGTGTTATTATTTTTATTTTTTTTGTAACCTTACTTTGTCCATCAACCGGCCATGTATGCCTACCAAGTCATTTCAGTGGCCGTTTAGGAGTAGCCAATTGAGGAATGATATGCACTGTTTAACATACACAGCCTAGGTGCAGATTCTTCATCCCACAGCCTTCCAAACATGAGTTGTCTCTTTACTTTTAGATGTCAAATACGTACAAAAACCGTTAATAAAAAAACTGCCCTGCCTGATGTTTGTATGATGAAACACTACATGTTAGGGGACAGTCTGAAGCTGGCGGTTGTTTACCACTACCAGTCTTTCCTTGCTATATTAACACGACTGTAAGTCTACTCGAATTTCAACAAAATGGGTCGACTTACAAATGTGCACACACAGCGTGCCTGCAGTGCACTCAACAGCAAAAATATTTGAACATGGCAAATGACTGTGCTATGACACATGTCTCCACTCTTGGCTGTCTTGTTTGAAGAGCAGCATTATCTTTTTGCTGGAAATGAGTTACATAGTTCTGCAACTGCACACTTGCACTGTCGACCTGAGGGCATGGCACTTAAGCAAGCGCTTTCTTCTGATTGATTTGTGGGGTTTAACGTCCCAAAACCAGCTCTGATTATGAGAGATGCCGTAGTGGAGGTCTCCGGAAATTTCGACCACCTGGGGTTCTTTAACGTGCACCGACATCGCACAGCACACGGGCCTCAACAGTTCACCTCCATCGAAATGCAGCTGCTGCGGCCGGGATTCGATCCCGCGACCTTCGGATCAGGAGCTGAGTGCCATAGCCACTAGACCACCGTAACAGGACGCACTTTCTTCTCTTAGGCAACTCTACATCACTGGAATTGCTAAACAGCTTAAGTGATAAGCGTGCATGCTATGGCTGGACATGCCCGCGAATGCTACATGTGGTGAAATGAGCAAGTGTTAGCAGCATTTTCAGGTAAACCTTTCAAACACAGACGTGACCTATTATAACCACACTGGCAAGGAGTGTTACACCAATACAGTAACTACAAAAAAGGGGCAAACAGAAAAGAATCAAGAAAGAAAAACAATAAAATTCAATTACTTACTTGCACAGAAAGTTATCCCACTTTAGTGTTTCAATATCCATGAGCATTGTTCGACTAGCATTTGTCACATCAGTGATGTGGACACCACCATTGGTCCCACCCGTGAAGTTCTGACAAGAAAGTGGAAATAACACAAAAACCAAGAGGTAAAATTGTCTTCAAGGACAACCAAGGATCTCTCTTGGCACAGTGTTCTGCCACCACACATGCTCCTTGCTCACTGCTAGAAGTTTCCTCTAAATATCTTGCTCTGCAGCATGCGCACACACATGCATGCACAAATAAGGTACTAAATGGAAGCTCTCTCTAAAACAACGTTAGTTCGAAAGGACAAAGAGGCCAACATGAAAATAAAACTTCTCCTATCATTTACCCTGAAGAAAGCTCGGCATTTGCTGCTAGAGCATATCCAGGATTTATTATTTTTTGGGGTGGCGAGGGATATTTGCAGGAGATGAGACGACTTCTCTTATATGACCTCAGTGTTTCTACTATGTGATTATGTATACTATATTTACTCAAACCTAACACACACACCTTTTTTTATTTCTAATAAGCTAAGACTGAAGATTGCCACTTGCTACAACGTGAATATGAAACTGAACCACGATTTTGGTGTTTGCATGAGGCCGTCTCTTTGCTCGGTCCATCGGTCAGGTCACAGGGGTGACACAGAGCATGTATGAGTATCACAGAACTATGACAGAACACATTTTGTTATGTGTTCACGTAGGTTCATTGCAAGCTTGAAAACGAGAAATGTCTTGACTCTGAAACTCGCACATTATATTCAGCAACTACGTGCAGATGGAGCACCTCAAGGTAAAGGCCTATAAATTTGCAGGGAGATGATATGTATCCGGAAGCGATCTCAAAGACAGAAAAATTACGTTTGGAAGAAAGGGAACTGCCAAATGAATAAATTTCCCACACAATGTTTCTTGCTTGTCAACACCGGGGGCAGCCAAAGTTTTATTTTTTAAAATCTGGTATCAATACATTCAGGTGCATTTACAGCTTCAATGTGTGAAAATTGTATGTGCATTACCAGTGAAGGCCCAATAGATTTAACTGAATTGTGTATACACATAAACAACCAAAAACTTAAGGAAAGTGGGAAGAAGTGACCCTCCCCCAAAGCCACCCTTGGCCAGTCTTATAGTTTGTTGTTACTAATGTGCAAATGTGTGTCTTGCTATTTCTCCCAATAGACCTGACAACATGGTAGACAAGGAGCGCCATACAAAAATGTTCTGTATTGAGCTCGTAATGCTAGGCACAGTAAAATTTTCATGGAGAGTTCACTCAATGAAAATCTGGTATCAATCTTCCGAGTGGAGTGCCAGGTATATATGGTACATCTGGTGTATACAGTACAGAAAGCCTTCTATGAATGAATAGGAGCCCTTTCCTGCATCACCCCTAGCTATAGACATTTTTGCCTTGTGGGAATTTATATGCTAAATGTTAATCTATGTTATTCCACAGATGACAGAAGAGGCACACTGCTTCACATCTTCCCCAAGATGAAGCATGCTCAACAGCGTGATAACAAATATGGCAATAACAACATTATGAAAAAGCATTTATGTGCTATTGAAGGCATGTAATTACATTACCTTCATTACTTACCATCCTAGCCCGACAGTATACTTAGTTTAATACAACACTGTTTGTATGAGTAACAATATTTATAGAAGTCCCGAAGATCAACTAGATGACTGCTTTTCTATAAATAAGGAAAAGAGCAAGCACTTACATACATGAGCCAAGAGTCTACTGTGCCAAACATGCAGCACCCTTGATCCATCGCATCTTTTACTTCAGGAACATTCTCCATGAGCCATTTTAGCTTAACCGCACTGAAATATGTGCTCAAAGGCAGCCCACATTTTTTCTGAAAAGAAAATGCAGATTTAGCAGATACGTCACACATATAATGGCGTCACAAACTCCATAACACACACAAAAAAGCAAATGTTGTTCCAATTACTGTGTACGCAAATAATTGTTTAAGTAATGTAAACCCAGAGAAAGCAACAGTGTTTCAAGAGGCTTGTCGACAAAGATTAACCGTGATGAATTACAGCTCGAAGCAACACAGCCCACAATAAATTTCATTCAATTAATGGTCAGTGATACAGCCTATCGGAAATAATCTCCAGACTTCCAATTTTATAGGAAGATGTTGCAGCGAGGACGACTGCTCTTTTGTTCCGAGTATTTTGCTGCCGTTAATACAGAAATGACTAAAACCTCGCAATAGTTTTCGCCAGCAACAGCTTGCTTTGATGAGCTGTACATTTTGCTTTCTCGCCCGATGTACACAGTGACCAAGGAGGCCACTGCTATCCAGGAATGAGCACAGGCACACTGGCACCACCACATGCCACTCTTCACTATAGCCTATGCTAAGGGAAAAATGCTACCCCTCACATCAATGTCATGAGCTCTCACATGTTCGAAACATTAGTGTGCTCTCCCAACGTTCATTACGATATTGCAACCAAAAAATATTGACTTTTGCATCTAAAAAATCTAACAACTACGCTAGTATGAAAGACACTGCAAGTATGTTGTGGAAGGACAGGTTCTAGGGTAAAGCTCAGTTGCTATCCACAATGTTCTGCATATTTATTTGTGGGATATCAGAAAATTCTCCTTACAACATTTCTTTTTTTTGCTTTGGGGCTCCTTTTGTGTTAAACAAATCTTCTTTAATATAAATAAATAGTATTAATAGTTAAAATAACCACTGTGGGATGCAGGTGAGTGCAGAGACAATGAGAAGTAGTGCATTAAAGGCTACATTGCAAACAGAAAAAGGGGCAAACACAAAAAAATAAAAAAGCTTTACATTTAGTCTAGAATTGTTGGAATGAAGATGTAAGTCTCATTCATGGTGTTAAGCAGCAGCAGAAGGTTCCTGAACACAGAACACTATTAGTAGCATTGTAAACAGGGGCATTTCTCCAAACACTGCTGCAAAAAAAAAAGATGTTTACGCCATACACAGCGGCCAGAGCACACATATTGCTAGACTGGTCCCTATGAATTCTCTTTGAAGTTCTCTAACCACATATAGCGAAAGCACTGCATGGCAGATTTTTTTTTTTTTTTTAGTTTGGCAGAACAGTGCAGCAATGTTGATCATCACTGCAATTATAAATTATACACCCCATCACTTACCTTGAGGTAGTTCTTATCGTGGCCCGGGATTTTTAACAGCAGGCTTTCAACTGTTCCTGCCGTCCTGTTATCCAACCACACTGTAGCCAGCAAAAAAAAGGAACTAAATTTCGAAGTATGTTGATGGTAACCTGACAACCAGTCACAAATTTCAAACCAGATTCCCAAAACAACAACAGTGAGCACGAAACTCGGGACTAGAAATGTGATCTCGCCAAGGTATACCTGTGCCAACTACAATGTAACTACAGTCATTTAATATATGCAGTTACAATGTAAGGAAATGTACAATAACACCGGTCTTCACATGAAGGTAGCTTTTTCTTTGTTACAGCAGATGTAATCGTTCTTAAACCTCAGTACTTCACCCCCTTGCGAATGACGGCGCAAAGTTGGCGTCAAATTTTGCTACACACAGTTGTTTTGCCTACTTTACTGCGCCATACATCTTTAGGCTAAAGCGCCTATCCAAGAACATTGTAACTATTGATAACCCATACTTCTACAAGAGTTCAGCTAGCATTGTATAGCTAAACAAGATTTCACGTAACATGAGGTTAAAAATGCGCTATGTATTTTTTTTTTTTCATTTGCAAGTTATAAACACTTAATATTCCACATGTAAACATTCCTGTTATATAATAGTGTGATTTTTTCTTTTCCTTCTTGTCGCTTTGTAATGATTTGCCTTTGTAATGCCGTAAGACCTTGAGGTTATAGACCCAAGGTCATTTGAAATATAAAGTAGAACAGGTGCATAGCACTAATGAATTATGCACTCAGACTGCCCAACCGCATATGCAATGGCCAGGTTCGGGTGCGCAAAATTTTCAGTGCGGATGAACAGAACTGTGAACTAGCAATTATATTCATTCTTATGCCACTCTCATCAACCCTAAATAACAGCCACCTCATCTTACTGATAACATGGGAGGGTGGTCACCCTGACTTTTGACTAGGTAAAAAGGACTAGTTCCAGTGAATGCAAGATCGTGCCCAAGCTTAACAGTTGCCAATCCTGTGCTTACCAATGGCATTGTACAGAGGCTTCCCAGTGTTCTTGTCCCAAACGATCGTTGTCTCCCTTTGGTTGGCAACTCCAAGTGCTAAAAAAAAAAAATGTTACATGCACATTACACCCTGAGGAGTGAATTATTACGGACTTTCTATGAGTGTGTCTAATTTGAAAAAAATTTAATTTCATGGCACTGAATATTATGTTGCACAAAGAGAAGGCGGTAATACATTGATGTGTTCGTTTCAGAGTAGTCAGACATACTATATTGTATTAAAGACCTATTTATTCAGGTATGAAGCATGTGCAATTTGTTATTTGTATTCATTATCGGCCAACAGAAATTACAGTTATAGCATTGCTCTCGGAGCCACATTCAACGACCGATCAAACATGGTAATTCCTTAGTCAAAGTTCCTTAGTCGATGTCCTGGTCCAAATTCGTTAGTCAAAATTCCTTAGTCAATGTCCTGGTCCAGGCATATTGACTACACAAGCAATAAAGCTTTAAAGAAATTGGGATACTTGTATCGTACATTGAAAGATGCTCCACGCGAAAAAAATTGCATACAAATCGCTCATCCGCCCCATTCTCGAATACGCTTTCCCCCCCCATATGAAGCCCTTATAAAGTTTCGGACATTAACACACTGGAATCTGTTCAGAAGAAAGCAATCCGTCTTATTTTTCGTTGCTATGACTGGAACTTCTTGCCTTCCTCTCATCTTGCTGAGCTGGGCTTACAACGTCTGTCCGAGCGACGCAATCTCGAACGCCTGAAATTTCTGCACATCCTCGTTAATGCTCCACGCTACTCATTAACTAATAACTATCTGTCTCCTGCTAAAATGCAACCTACTCAAAATAGCCACAAGGTTAACCTTGCACCATTTAAATTACATACTAACCTATTCAATTTCAGCTTCTTTCCGCACACTATTGAAAAATGGAATTCATTACCAGGTACCATCAGACGCTTACCTTTAGAAGAATTCTCAGGTCAATGTTTAGAGCCACAACATGTGCCATAATGCCTAACGGATTCTTGTTCATTTTGTTCGTGTGCTTCTTACACTGTTGTATGGTTTTGCGATAATTTTCGTTTGTATATAGAAATGTGTAAAACCCACTCCTGCGATAGCCCAATTGGGCTGCAGTATGTAAAAACAAATAAATAAAAGTGATTGTCTGCAGGAATGCGCAACACACTGAAACAAAATGAATATGCACTAAACACACGGGAGGTTTGATTCACCGAAAGTTCAATGAACATTGCTGTTTGTTGGCCACTAGTCGACTGAACAAGCAAAGACAAGTTGCACACACAGATGTCACAGCACCTGAACAGGATAACTAATGAATTCAATGTTGCCTTTGTTGCTGCAGAAAAAAAAGGGTGCAATATTTTAAAGGGGCCCAGCGACGCTATTTCGACTGCCTTCTGAAGCACTGTAGTGAGTGTAGTATTGAATACTGAAAATAATGAAAAGAATCAATGCACGAAAACTGAAATCATTAGTCCCCTAAGTTCAAGACACGACCAGAGAGCCTGAAGAAATGCTCCCTTCCGCATTTTGCTCTCCCACTGATGACACTGGTTCCTTCCAATCCCCGCGTGCCTCTCACGCAGAGATACTGGAAGCTTCACCTCACACAACAGCCTGTAGAAAACATTTTGCCACTGCTCTTTTTGATGGAGTTGTCAACATGGTTACAACGAACCATGTGTGTCAGTCAGGTGACGCAGCTGTTTTCAAAATATGATATTTAAAACAAGTTTCATTTTGTATCTCACAAAGCACTAGGAACATTTCTGTTGTGTCCCAAAAGTACCTCTAACCCTTTTAACTTCCCAGGTGCACTACCACTGCTCTCGACTGATTTTTGGAACCACTTCAGTATGGTAGCACCCATTTCACACTGGGCACAAAAAAGGACGTCGATCGTCTCCCTGTGCCAGTACGGCTGCAAACTTCATTGAGGTCAAATGATAAACAAGTTTAAGGCCCTGGACAGAACAGTTCCTATTTTTCTTTTATCTTTTTGCTCAACTGACGACCTAGCAAGGAACAACATGAATGTAACACGTGACCTGGTGTGTCAAGCCAACCAGAATGCACAGCCACTGTAGTCACTGCAATGTTATCAAACCTCACTTCCCTGTAACAAGAATCACTGTTGTGTGTCGTCAAGGTTCAAAAAGAAGGCAGTTTCTTTGCTGAAATAAAATTATAATCACTTCAATTCTGGCGCTTCCACACTCGCTGTGACATCGCGGATGCCACAGTTTCCGGAAAAAGTGATAAACACAGCATGCTCAGTTGGTGTCGCAGGACCCCTTTACGCGAGGGGACAATGTCAGTCTTAAAAGGCTGAATAGCATGAAAAGAGAAAAAAATAAAGCAAAGAAAGGAAAAGTAAAATTTAAAGCTGACGTTTTCAGAAGCAGTAACTATTTTCGCACCCATCTCCAATATCTTTAAGTTCCTTGACCCTCATTTTTCTCAATATCTCACAATTTAAAAGACTGCATAAAGCTTTAACCATTTCCTTTTTCATTTTCCAAAAACACAGCTTTGTGACATCACCTTTGTTGCATTAATACATCTGCACCTAGAACACGTAGGCTTACTTTGTTTTCTTTGCAGCATGAACCTAAACAAGCAGGCAAGGTAACACTAAGGACATATATTTTCGTTACAGCTCCAAAATCCTTTTCTTTCATGCGTACAATAAAGGCAATGAATCAAAATCTGAAACGCTACTGAAAATGGTGCTCAAAACATGTTTCATACAGATAAAACTGCATATGAATAAACCTGTGCATAATATACATTATATACACTAAATGTGCACATAAGATGCCTTACTGGCTGCTCTAAACAGCAGTGATGATTGCCCACGGTTTAAAATTCAATGTCACTAGACAAGGCAGAAAATAATGTCACTTATAGTATAAGGAGAAGTTCATATGAACCACTTGGCCAGCACACAGACTATTGAACTTTGGAATAAGTGCTTTGGTAAGGCACATTTGTCGCCAAAGACAATGCGGAAAGAGCCTGCATTATGCACACGTCTTTGTCAAAGGGGTAAGCGGGCTGATAAGTACAGATGTGACGTGCAGTGTTTCCGTCTCTGTGAACGTGACCTCATATTGGCTATGTGCCGTCTCTTATCACTACGAAGGTTGCACTAGGTTGGTGCAAGAAGAGGCTGCATGTGCTCGTGGTTTACTTAATCTTTTTCTTGGAATTCTGCCACACTTCAGAGATTTTGACATGCATTTTTATGTTGTTGAGGTTAATCATGCCCAAAACAGTTGCCAACACTAAAGAACAAATTAAGGCTCAACAAGCGCATTAATGCTGTACTAACAGATGTCATGAAAGGGAATATTATCAAGCTGGACTGTAACTTAAAACTGCAAGGAATTCCCATTTGGGTTCCTCATAAAACTAACATATCTTGCAGTCAACAATTATGAGCAGCATGAGCTAATATAGTATTAATAACAACAACAACAGCTGGTTGTTTAGTGTCTTTCTGCCCTGTTAGAGTAGAGTCGTGAGAAGAAACACATGAGGCAGCTGCAATGACTTGATTTTCGACAGACTAGAAAAAGCTGATTTACTCAAAATGCCAAATAAAAGTGACAGTAACAGAAATGTCATCGATTTAGGAAGAAGTTTCAAACACAAGTTGAATTGTACTGAGGTACCTATACATCTTGGCACTCATGTGCTGTAACGTGTTGCAACGGTTGGTTGTTAAGAAGCTTTAGTAAGACATACTGACCAAGCACTACAACATCAACAAATGTGGGAAGAAACAGCAACATAGCAGAATGAGCAAAAACGACTCACCTATTATATCACGGTGGTCAATCTCCAGGGCCTTCAGTTTATCAACAGTTTTTTCTATACATTCATGACAGATCTGACGATTTCATACGGGTCCTCTTCCACCCATCTAAGTAATGCAATCAGAGAGAATGGGAAAGAGTAGCAGCTCAAGAAAAGCATTCATGTCATGCGAGAAAGACGCACAGGAAAAAATATAACCCACCCATCATTTGGAAGAACATGCTGTATTTCTGTCTGATGGAAGGCGATCAGTTCAGATGTTTTGCTTGCGAAAACCTAAGGCAGAGAAAAACACAATTTGAGCAGGGAAGGCTCCTTCGGCAGTGGCTTCCGTGAATAATCATATACGTTTAACAAAACATTAAAAGCTTGCTCTCTCTCGCGCGCGCATGGAAAAGGCCGACGGCCTCGACGTAAAATTATTTTTTTCTTTCCCCTTTTCGTTCGATGGACCAAAACTTTCCGCAAGATGCTACCAGGCGATACAAGGAAAACGGCGCCGTATTTTTCTCAATTTTTCTTCCTCATAGCAAGCCAGAGCGTAGACAATTAGACCCAACTACCTTGAACGCTAACTTACACATCACAACAACGACAGCGCAGGATGAGAACAACGAGTAAATGAATGGACCATGCGAGCACAGCTGTGAGAGGGTGCTCAAGGCTTGTTTCGGTTGCAGACACGTGAAGGGCGAGCAGCTGCAACCGTGAATTCGTCCGCGGATTTCCCCACTTCGGGGCTTACGAAGCAAAAGCGGAACTCACCAGAAACCTGGTACTACTTGTTCCTTGGTCAATGGCACCAACAAGCGGCCCATGCTTGCCGCGCACAATGTTTGTCTTCGATGCCATAGGAAGCACGCCAAATCGACCTTTTAAGTATGGCGGTCTGGTCCTCAGTGGAAGTTACATTCGAGTCGAAGGAGGCAGCCAAGGCAGTACGTGAGGCGATAGGGCATTTCCAGCAGGAGCGACACACCTACAACGCACGAGACAGGCTAGGGCGTGCTTTTACATCTACCACTGCACCGGCACATACAAGCCATTCACCGGCAGCGAATGTGCATGCTGTCTGCCGCATGTGCACCGAGGAAGGCAATACAACGCACAGTTGTGAAACAGAGTTGGTGGAACGCCAACGTGGATCGACGCGCTGTTACGCCGCTAGGGAAAGACTGAGCGCTATCGTTAGCGATGTTTCCGCACAAGGTCCCTAAAGCATGGTGCACTTTTGACTGGTCACAGGAAATCAACAAAACAAGACATAAATGTCAAATCTTGGCCATATAAAAGAAAAACTATCCAATTTTCATACATGAAGTATATCGAAACGATATTCACGGCCCTCCCCCACGAGGTAAGGACGTCAACTGGTGCGACGGAGCAAATAACGTCAGCGATTCCCTGTTAAAAATAATGTTGGCTCGTTCATTACATGATGCTTCACGTAACCTACATATAAAACTGTGATGGCGACAGATCCCGGCAGGGATTTTAAAAAATCAACAGTGACTCTAACGCGCCGCGATTACGAAGTATGCCCGACCATGTCGGGCATGGAGTGCTCAGGGTTTCGAAACCTTGATCTCATTATTATCCACCGAAACTTCCGAGGCGCGCTAGGAAAATGAAATCTTCTTAGTAGTGTTTACTGTCTTCTTGACTATACTTGACCGTGCACACTGTTCAGGATGAGCTTGTTATGCGTCACAAGTGTCGACGCTGTAGCGTGTACGCCAAAACAATATCAGTGTGTCGTGAAAGCAGCGCGCGTGCACTTATTTCTTCCCTTGCTCGCGTATTCAAGCGCGAGACGCGCCCGTAACACGTGCATGAACTCCACTCCACGCTCGGCAAACTAAGATGCGAACATATCTGAGCCATATGAATCCCTTGGGTAATCAATCAAATAAGAAAGAAGGAAAACGAGAAAATTGAAGATGGAAAGAAAGAAGGAAGGAAGCAAAGATTGAAGAAGGCACGTATGAACGAAAGAAAAAGCGGGGAACTAACGAAAGAAAGAAGGGCAGAAAGAAGGAATTGGAGAAATAAAAGGAACACAGACAGACATTTAAAAAAGAAAGAAAGAAAAAAATCACAGCATATCCACGGGGTGAATGATGATGAGTGGGCGAAGCTTCGGAGGGAAATCATCGGTAAACCGTGAATCTACCGTGTAATTCGCCCAGTCGATCATCATGTAAAGACGTCTTACGCAGCCCCTTACACAGGCCGGAACGCGCACCGCGTTTGCCGACGCCATCACATGACTGCTGAGAGAGTATAAGGCGGAGAGGCCACAGCGTCTTACACCAGCTTCTTACACGGGCCGTAACGCGCTAGCACAAACGCGTTAGAAACGCGCAGTCTTTCGTTAATGTTGGGTATTTAGTGTCATCGTGGTGCATGTATCTACGTGCGCTTCGTGTAGTAGTGGCTTTTAGATTTTTTTTTGAACTATCACTTTTCTACAGAATATTTGGCCACTGTGGCACGTAAGCAGTTAAGCACTGATTTGATAGACATTATGTTTCCAAAACCATTGTACCGTCTATTGTACAGTAAAGGCGAGGGTAAAGATGTGCTAAAGCGTGTGAAACGAATGATAGTACCAAGCGGAGTGAAAACATTCTTTTTTAAGCTACATACTAATACCTTGCCTGTCAAAACGTGGCTGGAAGAAAAAGGACACTATTTACCATGGGGTACTCATTGTTTACTTTTAAGAAACCCGAAACTATAGAACATGTGTTTTTAGACTGTTGGAGTGCGGTTTTCTTTTGGGATATTCTGCAGAGGACTATTAAAAAGGAATTGCCGCTAACGCCACATGGCATTCGTTACCTAGCCACAGGGCAAGACAGTATACCTTATGACATGTTCTTTCTTCTCGGCCTTCACAGCATCTGGAGAAACCGCATGGCTGTAAGGAATTGTGACAAATACGAGACCAGTAAACTCTTACTTTATTGCAAATGTCAGCAAGCTTCGCGAACTGTTTCGGAAATTGGGATACGATGATGAATTGCTGTTGTTGATGGACGCCCTTGTCAAAATGAAGTAATCTCAGCCGCATGCTGAAAACGCAGCGGTGGAAAAGGGACTAACGCCAGCTTATGGCAGCAGAGTGTTGTAATGTATGTATTCGTCAGTCAATAAAGAAAAAAAAAAGCGCTTCGTGGCGTAGTGGCTAGCGCCGCGCGTTCGAAAGCGAGGGGTCCCTGCTTCGATCCCGCGCTTCGGACACAACTTTCGGAATTTTTTTAAGATGCACACATCTCTATGGGACAGCGCCATCTAGGAAACTAGACGAAAAATGGCGATGACGACACAGATTGTGTACAGCGCCATCTATAGATGGCGACACAATCTGTGTCGAATATCATCACTCGACTGCAGTTTGTATGTACTTCTATGAGACAGCGCCATGTATTATACCGTTCGGGAGATACTGCCGTTTACGCCTTACGCCGGACGCGTGACAAGGTTAGACCACGGTGCAGGGTTAGACTAAGAGGAGCTTCGCCCCTAAAACTGCGCCAAACTTTGCTTGCCCCATTTTCTTTTCGATAAAGGAAAGGTTCCTAAATTCTTATGCATCACACTTTGGCGTCGGGGATGTTTACTCGAAAACAATCATCTCTAAAGCAGTGAGCACACACTTCTCTTGCGTTTCGAACATTCAAACTTTTCAAACTCAAGGCGCTCGCCTGTAACACGTGCACGATCTTCAGTGCACGCTCGCCAAACAAAGGATATGCAGAGATACTTGAGCCGCGTGAACCGTAGGATTTTACATCAAACCAAGGATGAAAGAAAGATGATAACAACTAAAAAGGAAGTAGGAAGCAAGGAAAAGAGAAACGAAAGAAAGGGAGTAACGGAAGTAACAAAAGAAAGATTGAACGAAAAGAAGACAGAAAAGAAGAAAGGAAAGAAATACAGGCAGAAAGAAAGAGGCACGCGCACGTCAATCTTCGCTTGCCGCACGTTAATTATTGTTCGCATACTGTATTTTCATAAGAAGTTGTGCGTAGCTTGAATTTATGCAGACCTTTAAGAAAATGCGCGTCATTTGAAGAAGTACCACGTCACTAAGTGCTTGCACGTCTAAAAAGGTAGAGGGGCTTTATGCACGCCATGACATAAGCGAAAACGACCGATGACGCACACAAACCACCGATAACAGTCCTAAAAGACGAAAGGGATGGCCATATATTAAGCGGACTGTCTACCGCTCTCAAAATTTCTTTTTTGGTTGTGGTGGAAATGATGACATCGTTCCTTACACTGACAGACACGAGCATGCTTGTACTCCATAAAATAGGAATATTATTTTTAATTCGGCCCTGAAAGTCGTGAAAAATGACCGGTGGCGCCATCCTCGGTGGTGATCGTCAATCTCCAAGTGTAACGAAAAACCAAGGATTACCAACGAAGGTTCAATTACCCTGATTAAAAGCAAAATTTTATTATTTACAATTGCACTTGACACGTACACATGGGCTAGCGTTGCTTCACGATGGAGGGTAACTTTCGTTTCAAAATTATTATTGCAAAAGCCGATGTAACCAATGTTGCTGGCGTGCCTACACGTACATAAGGGATGACCACGAAGATCGAAAAATTCCGCTTCAAATATTTCTGCTGACTTCCTAGCGAAACCTTTGCCAACTTGTACATTTCGGATGGTGTGCTTTCTATACTGCGATAAAAAGACAGGAAATCAATGAAGGACGGTAGACAGTCCCTTTAACTTCCCTTGGGGCGTGTCCAGTACTGTCTGTGTGGATCATCGAAAGCTTCGTAGCATGCTCGAAGGCGCTAATGTTGCCGCGCGCGAGTGCTTATATGGTCACGTGGTACTTTCTCAATCTCGCGCACGTTCTTAGAAGCTCGGAAAGATTAAAGCCACTGCGTGTATTATCACAAAAATTCCTTACCCGTACACTAATTAACGTGCTTTGCGACTTCTGCATGGAACGTTTCCCGTTTAATGCAACAATTTAAAGGTTGTGTAGCGGATCGTCGGAACCACTGTTCTCCACTATGTCGGAAAGTCTGAATGGCTTTCATTTGCCAGCGCCTGCACATGCTGGTCCTGGTTACCAGTTCCAACGCATGCGCAGTCTGTTCCCGAAACTTCGCCCGTGCCTTTTGTTTGCCTGCGCCTGCTCGCGCTGGCAGCTGTGGTGCCTTTGCCCAAGCGCTCATCTTTCAGTCTTGCACGGGCACGTTTTTCCCTCTTTGTCGGGTCGTTCCGATGGCGATTCACGACAGAGTTCTGAAAAAATATTCAGTTCTTTACCAGGCGCCGTCGTTGGCGGCCCTGTACATGTGCTCTACAGTTGCTTAACTAATTAACAGTAACAAACTGCATGAACCTATGAGAAAACATGATCCGTAATGGTCAAGACGACAGTAAGATTGTTGTACTTCTCGAAACGTGCGCATGTGGCGTTTTTTTTTTTTTTTTTAAGCACTGACGCATGGTAACTGAAACAAGCACCTGTGTAAATGGACTCGCACTTTGAAATGAAGCCAGTGGGCCGAGAACGGCCCTTTCAGTTTCTGTTCAAACATAAATGCACAGACGAAACGTAAACGTAGAAGAGTTCTGACAACCAAGATATATATATATATATATATATATATATATATATATATATATATATATATATATATATATATATATATATATATATATATATATACAAATAGTACGCACAGAGCCTACATGACAGTAGGCTCTGTGCGTACCATTTGTAGTAGAAGCTTGAAAAAGGCCGGTCTCGCAGCCGAAACGTCGTAATAAATGTTATGTTTTTTCAACGTAACCCTTTGATTCTATAATTGACCTGCTGCCAAGGCTTTATCTTTGATATATATATATTGCCACGACCCGTCTTCAAACTACGCACCCTGGCTGTTTCTGAAGCCCTGCCACTCATCTGCGGCCTACGTGCAAAGCAGAGCAACAGCGTTGCTCATAGCACGTGCATTCTGAGAAGCCGCGCGCCTTCGGAGAGGCAAAAGGAGAAAGAAGACGAGACACAGCTCGTGCAGATGGTGTTCTCGACAGAGACTAGGCAGACGCTGGCTGAACCGTTTTCTTCCTGGACACAAGTTCGTCCAATTTAATTTGATTTATTAAAGGGTTTCCTTAAACTGTGTTACATTTCTGGTGGAGGTGCGGGGTATTATGTCAAGCCCTTCTCGCGTCACTGAACGCAGTCCAGAAGAACGACCTGAGCCCATATAGCTGACTCCTGTACACCAGCGTTGCAGTCGTCGCGTACGTGGTGAGGCTCCAGAATTCTCAGCTTTATCGGATCCGGCCAGAACCTCCTCACCTATGAACGGGAACTCTGCCGACATGACATCCCAAGTCGCGCCAGCTCACATCGTAGTGAATCCGCCAATGACGCCAGAGCCTTTCCACGGCGACTCCTTCGAAGATGCGGAGGATTGGCTGGAACGCTTCGAGCGCGTTGAGAAAGTAAACGGCTGGGATGACGATCGCAAGCTCCGAAGAGTGTACTTCGCTTTGGAGGACAGCGCACGAACGTGGTTTGAAAACCACGAAGCTTCGATCCTGTCCTGGAGCGATTTCCGACGGGAGCTACTCGCCCAAATACGGACCGCAGAGAGAGAGCTGAAGTTGTCCTGAAAACAAGAAACCAGCGGAACAACGAAAGCGTAGCGATGTACGTGGAAGACATGACTCGCCTATTCCGACGGGCGGCTCTAAACATGAGCGAGGACAAAAAGGTGCGCCATTTAACGCGGGGCGTAAAACAGGAACTTTTTGCCGGGTTGGCTCGGAGCCCGCCGCGCACAGTCGCCGAGCTTCGCTCTGAGGCAACTACAATGGAGAGGATGCTACAACAATGAGCGAGAACCTACAACAGAGACATGAACGTCGCCTCTCTGGAAGCACTACCAACAGCTTTCGGGAGCAACATGGAAGTGTTACGGGAACTTGTGCGCTCCGTGGTGCGAGAGGAGATCCAGAGGATGCGGCTTAACCAGACTACTCCGATGGTTTCGTCACCCGCCGACGTGGTTCGCGAGGAGGTTAGGCAAGTGGTCCGCGAACCTCAGCATCCTGTACTTCCAGAAGTACCACTGCTTCGACAGCCGACGACTGCGTCCTATGCCGATGCGCTGCAGCGAGGAGCTCCTGTACGAGCGGATGTCGCAGCGGCTGCCCCTATGTAGCCTCCGACGTACCCTAGCACACGGCAGCCACCGCCAGAGAGGAGATTATAAGAAAGAGCGACATCTGGCGCACACCCGACAGAGTACCTCTTTGCTACCACTGTGGAGAGGCTGGCCACCTGTACCGGATGTGCCCGTATCGCCAGGTGGGACTTCGTGCATGGTTTTCCCATAAACGCACCCCGTCCGCGCAGTGGTGAGCGTCCTTTCGGGATCGAGGAGTACCTTCCTACTCGTCAGAGTTCCCGTGATTGTCAGCACCAGCCTCGGTCGGCAACGTCAGTGAGATATAGGTCGCCGAGTCCTCGTCCGTCAGCAAGTTCTCCCAGGCGTCGTTCGCCAAGCCCGCGTCGGGAAAACTAGAGTCAGCGACCTGTGGAGGCAAGGCCGCTGTCGACGCTGAAGCAGAAGAACCTCCATCGCTGAATCCGAAAAACGACGAAGGACGCGGTGATCGGTGCTGTAATAACAATGTAACTTCCGATTTACGTGTATTTGTGGTCGGCTTCCAAGTGCTGGCGCTGGTGGATTCTGGTGCGGATTATTCGGTAATGAGCAACGAGCTTTCCAAAACGCTGAAAAAAGTGCTGACTCCGTGGACAGGACCACAAGTTCGCACCGCAGGCGGACACCTCATCGACCCAAGGGGCATCTGCACCGCTAGAATTGGCATACGGGGCTTCACGTACGTTGCTGCCTGAATGTTCACGCGAATTAATTATTGGTATGGACTTCTTGCATTTCAACGGTGCTGTAATCAACCTGCGGGACTCATGTGTTTCGTTCTCAACGAGGCAGGCTATTCGACATTCGACACCGAAGAAGATTTCAATGAGCTCTGCATTGCAGACGACGACGTCACGCTACCCCCGAGATCAAGCATGTGTGTCGCGGTAACAAACAGGGCATTCAGTGATTTAGAAGGAATTGCAGACAGCAACACCAGGCTGATACTGGAAAAAGGGATCTGCATGGCAAGAGGCCTTGTGCAGCTGCGTGATGGATGTGGGAACGTGCTGCTCACCAATTTCGGAAATGAGAGAGAGAGAGAGAGAGAGAGAGAGAGAGAGAGAGATGATGGGCGGAAGGCAGGGAGGTTAACCGGAAGGAAGATATCCAGTTTGCTACCCTGCACTGGGGAAGGGGTGAAGGGAGACAGAAAGGAATGGAAGAAAGAAAGAAGCGAGAAAGAGAGAGGTAAACTCGCGCACATTCGGAAATGAGGTCCAGCACCTTGCGAAGGGGACTGTCATCGCCAGCCTGAATGATTTCGTCCACGTTTCTGAGCTGAGCATCCCTGAGGCCCCGACACCTGACTTGCAAGGTGTGGATCGGTCCTCGCATCGATCAACATTGAAACACGGACTGCTGCCCAGCCAAAGGGAGGAAATAGAAAGCCTGGTAAGAGAATTCGCCTCATGTTTTTCGATGTCCTCTAAAGTACGGCGTACACCTATCGCCAAGCATCGGATAATGTGGATGAGACAGTGAGGCCTATATACCAGCGTCCTTATCGAGTGTCACCAAAAGAGAGAGAAGCTATCGGTAGTCAGGTTGAAGAAATGCTTAAGGATGATGTAATTCAGCCGTCAGCAAGTCCATGGGCGTCCCCTGTGGTCCTTGTAAAGAAAAAAGATCAAACGTTACGCTTCTGCATTGACTACCGGAAACTGAACGCCGTCACTAAGCGGGATGTTTATCCTCTGCCCAGAATTGATGACACATTGGATAGGCTACGAGACGCAAAGTACTTTACGTCACTAGACCTAAAAAGTGGATATTGGCAGATAGAGGTGGACGAAAGGGACAGTGAAAAGACAGCGTTTGTGACTCGGATGGGCTATACGAGTTCAAGGTGCTTCCGTTTGGCCTTTGTTCTGCGCCCGCCACTTTCCCGCGGATGATGGATGCTGTGCTCTCCGGACTCAAATGACAGTCCTGTCTTGTTTACCTCGATGACGTTGTGGTTTTCTCTACTACCTTTGAACAGCATATGGAACGACTGCGAAATGTGCTGGCCGCTATTAGTGCAGCAGTTTGACGATAAAACCACAAAAATGTCATTTCGGTTTCCACGAGCTCCTCTTTCTCGGCCATATCATCAGCGCGGAAGGCATTCGTCCAGATCCTCAGAAGACCGCAGCCGTGGAGAAGTTTCCTAAGCCCACAGACAAAAAGGCCGTAGACGATTCTTAGGACTGTGCGCTTACTACAGACGTTTCGTCAAAAATTTTTCAAGAGAGGAGAGAGAGAGAGAGATGATGGGCGGAAGGCGGGAGGTTAACCGGAAGGAAGATATCCAGTTTGCTACCTGCACTGGGGAAGGGGTGAGGGAGACAGGAAAGGAATGGAAGAAAAGAAGAAGCGAGAAAGAGAGGTAAACTCGCGCACATTCGGAAATGAGGTCCAGCACCTTGCGAAGGGGACTGTCATCGCCAGCCTGAATGATTTCGTCCACGTTTCTGAGCTGAGCATCCCTGAGGCCCCGACACCTGACTTGCAAGGTGTGGATTCGGTCCTCGCATCGATCAACATGAAACAGGACTGCTGCCCAGCCAAAGGGAGGAAATAGAAAGCCTGGTAAGAGAATTCGCCTCATGTTTTTCGATGTCCTCTAAAGTACGGCGTACACCTATCGCCAAGCATCGGATAATGTGGATGAGACAGTGAGGCCTATATACCAGCGTCCTTATCGAGTGTCACCAAAAGAGAGAGAAGCTATTGGTAGTCAGGTTGAAGAAATGCTTAAGGATGATGTAATTCAGCCGTCAGCAAGTCCATGGGCGTCCCCTGTGGTCCTTGTAAAGAAAAAAGATCAACGTTACGCTTCTGCATTGACTACCGGAAACTGAACGCCGTCACTAAGCGGGATGTTTATTCCTCTGCCCAGAATTGATGACACATTGGATAGGCTACGAGACGCAAAGTACTTTACGTCACTAGACCTAAAAGTGGATATTGGCAGATAGAGGTGGACGAAAGGGACAGTGAAAAGACAGCGTTTGTGACTCCGGATGGGCTATACGAGTTCAAGGTGCTTCCGTTTGGCCTTTGTTCTGCGCCCGCCACTTTCCCGCGGATGATGGATGCTGTGCTCTCCGGACTCAAATGACAGTCCTGTCTTGTTTACCTCGTGACGTTGTGGTTTTCTCTACTACCTTGAACAGCATATGGAACGACTGCGAAATGTGCTGGCCGCTATTAGTGCAGCAGGTTTGACGATAAAACCACAAAAATGTCATTTCGGTTTCCACGAGCTCCTCTTTCTCGGCCATATCATCAGCGCGGAAGGCATTCGTCCAGATCCTCAGAAGACCGCAGCCGTGGAGAAGTTTCCTAAGCCCACAGACAAAAAGGCCGTTAGACGATTCTTAGGACTGTGCGCTTACTACAGACGTTTCGTCAAAAATTTTTCAAGAGAGAGAGAGAGAGAGAGAGATGATGGGCGGAAGGCAGGGAGGTTAACCGGAAGGAAGATATCCAGTTTGCTACCCTGCACTGGGGAAGGGGTGAAGGGAGACAGGAAAGGAATGGAAGGATTGCCGAACCGCTAACGAGGCTGACAAAAGAAGATACACCATTCGTTTGGCTTGATGAACAGGAAAATGCCTTTGATGAATTGCGGAGGCGTCTACAGAGCCATCCAGTTCTCGCACATTTTGATGAGGGAGCCGAGACGGATATCCATACGGATGCAAGCAATTTAGGTCTTGGAGCCGTGCTCACGCAGTGGCAGAATGGAAAAGAACGAGTCATTGCGTATGCCAGTCGCACTCTTTCTAAAGCTGAAGTGAACTATTCGGCGACAGAAAAAGAATGCCTTGCGGTGATATGGGCAATCAACAAGTTTCTCCCATACCTATATGGTAGACCTTTTCGAGTTTAGTGACCATCACTCACTGTGCTGGCTCGCTAATCTCAAGGACCCGTCAGGGCGGCTTGCAAGATGGAGCCTACGGTTGCAAGAATACGACATAACCGTCGTATACAAGTCTGGTCGCAAACACAGTGACGCCGATTGCTTGTCACGGGCACCGATTCAATGCGCTGACCCTATTTCTGCAAACGACGGAGAAGATTTTCCATTCTTGGGAGCTGTTACGACATCGCAGATGGCTCATCACCAGCAATCCGACCCTGAATCACTCCTAATGATACAGTATTTAAAAGGACTATCTACCGACGTCCCCCGAGCGTTTGTCCGTGGCTTGTCGTCTTTCGTCCTGCGAAACAACGTCCTTTACAAAAGAAACTTTGAGCAGACTGCGGAGACATTCCTGCTTGTGGTCCCTGCACTGATGCGACCGGAGATCTTGGAGGCGTGCCACGACGACCCATCAGCGGGACACCTTGGAGTGAGCAGAACAGTAGCGCGCATTCGCATCAAATACTACTGGCCCAAGTTGTTGAGTTCTGTGCAGCATTACGTCAAAACTTGCCGGGAGTGCCAAAGACGGAAAACACCACCGTTGAAACCAGCAGGTCTTCTTCAGCCTATCGAACCACCGGCAGCCCCATTCGAACAAGTGGGCATGGACTTGCTTGGCCCGTTTCCGGCGTCATCGTCAGGGAAACGATGGATCATAGTCGCAACTGACTACCTAACTCGGTATGCCGAAACAGCGTCTCTTGCTCGGGGAACGGCCTCTGAAGTCGTCGAGTTCTTCGTTAACAGCATTGTACTGCGGCATGGCGCTCCCGCAGTGCTAATCACAGACCGAGGAACCGCATTTACGGCTGACTTGCTCAAGACCATTGTAAAACTTACTCATACCAGTCATAGAAAGACCACGGCCTATCACCCACAAGCAAATGGATTAACAGAACGGCTCAACAGGACGCTGACTGACATGTTATCAATATACGTGGACATCGAGCACCGAACATGGGACGACATATTACCGTACGCCACGTTCGCTTACAATACCGCAGTGCAAGAGACGACCCGAAAGACACCGTTCGAGCTCGTTTTCGGCCGTGCAGTGGTCACACCTCTAGATGCAATGCTTCCTGTAGACCACGTATCCGAGAATGATCGTGACACGACCGAGTATATACAACGAGCCGAAGAAGCGAGACAGCTTGCGCGGTATCGTATTCAACAACAGCAACGAGCCGACGCACATCGATATAATTTGCGAAGAAGAGACGTACATTATGGGCCGGGAGATAGAGATTGGGTATGGACTCCCATTCGACTACGCGGACGCTCGGAAAAGCTTCTCCGCCGCTATTTTGGACCATACAGGGTGCTTCGCCGAGTTGGCCCTTTGAACTACGAAGTGGTCCCAGAGGGCCAAGGAGACTCATCAAGACGACGGCATCCTACGGAAGTTGTGCACGTCGTAAGGCTGAAGCCTTACTATGACAGACAGTGAACAATCGAGGAACCACCCCCGGTCGATGATAACTGGCTGAACCAAGGAGCACTACGACCGCCTGGAGGCGAGTGTTTTGAGCATCGGGACGATGCACTCATGGAAGGGGGGTAATAACACGACCCGTCTTCAAACTACGCGCCCTGGCTGTTTCTGAAGCCTTGCCACTCATCTGCGGCCTACGTGCAAAGCAGAGCAACAGCGTCCTTCGTAGCACGTGCGTGCTGAGAAGCCGCGCGCCTTTGGAGAGGAAAAGGAGAAAGAAGACGAGACACACAGCTCGTGCAGATGGTGTTCTCGACAGAGACTAGGCAGACGCTGGCTGAACCGTTTTCTTCCTGGACACAAGTTCATTCAATTTAATTTAATTTATTAAAGAGTTTCCTTAAACTGTGTGTTACAATATATATATATATATATATATATATATATATATATATATATATATATATATATATATATATATATATATATATATATATATATATGTCCCGCCACGGTGGTCTAGTGGCTATGGTACTAGGCTGCTGATCCGAGGGTCGCGGGATCGAATCCCGGCTGCGGCGGCTGCATTTCGATGGAGGCGAAATGTTGAGGCCCGTGTGCTGTGCGATGTCAGCGCACGTTAAAGAACCCCAGGTGGTCAAAACTTCCGGAGCCCTCCACTACGGCGTCTCTCATAATCATAGCTGGTTTTAGGACGTTAAACCCCACATAACAATATATATATATATATATATATATATATATTATATATATATATATATATTATATATATATATATATATATATATATATATATATACATATATACATATATATATATATATATATATATATATATATATATATATAATATATATATATATATATATATTATATATATATATATATATATATATATGCGTGCGCGTGTATGGTGTGTATGTGTGTTGAGGGAGAGCGCTCCGCACCTTATTTATTCAAATATCCGGCATAGGCATTGCTCAGGGATGTAGCGCTCGAGTTCTCCTAATGTTGTACGACGTTAGCAATGTATTTTTTAAGAAACTTATTGAAGCTAAGCAGCACCATCAACTTCTCCTTGACAAGACTGACGACCTTCGAATTACACCAGCGAACGAAACTATGGGGGAATATGCGAGGCAGCAGTGGCTGTGGAAGTGTGGATTCATCATTTCTTTCGCTATACATCATTGAATACATATGGATGTTAGCTTCTGCATCATATCTTATCTGATATTTGCAACGAAGTATGTGGAGCGCTGAGCACTACACCCGGCGACAGGCCGAGATAACGGTCTATGGACGCTTCCGCCGACAACCCGGATTTCTATTCAGGATGTGAACAAGTAGTCCTCTATCGTTCCTTGGTACGCTCGCTATAGGCAATTTTTCTTTGTCTATGTGTGTGTACAACATAGAGAATAATCTTAGCTGGGGATGGGTCTATCGGATGTAAACATCTTGTATGACGTGAAGTGCTGATAAAATGGATGGGCGTACACGTGCTCGATTGTAAGCCTTTGCGTCTTACCAACACTTTCTCGCCTGGTCCTAGTGTAGTTGTTTTTGTTGACTGTAGCCGAAATTTGCGATGAAGGACTGCGATTGTAGTAAAGTATTGTACAATCTCTACACTTCCATGCAACCCGAAGTAATGAGATATCAAATTTACCTTCATTACAAATATATTTTCAAAATTGCTGGGTATTGGCAAGTTGTTTTTACGGAATGGTTTGGTTATGAAAACATTCATCTTCACGCTTTCCTGTTGTGTTGATGGAAAAACGTGAATGACTACGAGTACTGCAGTTGTACAAAGAAAAAGAAAAGAAAACAAGAGCAAAAGGTAAACTTTGATAGCTTCTTAATACTCCCTTAAGTGACGTTTCGGCGCTGGCGTGTGCCTTTACGCCTCCGGCGATGTCGGCATCCGTAAACAACTTCGATGCAAACAAGCCGAAGGTGACGAGTTCATACGATCGAGGCTGCGGCTTAGATTTATTTTAACTTCAACACCAACATTGCGAACGGTGTTCTCCCTTGTTCAAGTCCAACCGGTTATGAAATGAGACGTCCTAAACGTAGGTGCTCGTTGGATAAGAGGGTCGAGAAGGTATAGGTGACTCAGACAACAACAACAACAACAACAACAACAACAACAACAACAACAACAACAACAACAACAACAACAACAACAACAACAACAACAACAACAACAACAACAACAACAACAACAACAACACTCCATTGGGCTTTCTGATGCGGCTTTTGTGCCACTACAATCCACGTAATTAAGCATTTCTTTGCTTGAAGATGTCTCCCAAAGTCCGTAAGCACGGCAACCTACTTATTTCATACATCAAGTGTTTGAGAGTCTATAGCTTAAGAAAAACATAATTGGCCCAATTTACAAGTAATGATATTTCGCGAATTTTGTAATATTGGGTATTGTATCACGGCGGTGGTGAAGTCCCGTCCTCTCAGCAGCTGTTACATGTCTACCAGCGCCAAGTTGGAGGCAACGTATCTAAAGGTCATCGAGTGATATAATGGGCGCTCAGTTTCATACTCTCGACAATGTAGTACCTCGAGCAAAGAGCACAACGACCCAGAAATAAGCAAAGAATGAATGTGTTGCAGCGTTGAGGCCCGTGTGCTGTGCGATGTCGGTGCACGTTAAAGAACTCCAGGTGGTCGAAATTTCCGGAGACATCCACTACGGCGTCTCCCATAATCAGAACTGGTTTTGGGACGTTAAACCCCACAAATCAATCAATGTTTTGCAGCGTGTTTTAAAGTCGGGTATGACTTTACGTAGCCTCAAGGTATGCATTCTGTCACGGCGACGCTGCTCAACATACTCCGCGAGTTAAGTTTCATGCTCGCGAAATATCCATTACAAAAATTCTATGCATGGTCGTGTCAAGAATTGTGCGTATTCGACTACATATGGGCCATGTCTGTATGTGGCCACATTTGCCCATTTCGCGATAGAGCCACATATTAATTAATTTATTCATTTATTTATTATACCTGAGAGGTATTCATTATAAGAGACATTACATGAGGGGTGTTCGAACAAACTGCATGGCGGGTCAGGTTAGCTTTAATGACTTGACGGATGGTCATTAATGGCGGCCTTGAAGTTAATTATGTTGGTGATGAGGGCAATACAACAACCCCTGGAGGAATTGACCTTATTGCTACGTCACTAATTGGGCAAATATGACCATGTACGGACATCGATGAACAAAGAGATCGCTAAAAACGATGGAGAACAGGGAATGCCGCTTAGCTCGATTCAAGCCTCCATCTTCCCTTGAGCTTCTTTCCTAGCATGTAGTGACAGGCATACTTATCCCGATATGTCCACATGACCCTACATGCGCACCTATAATTTGTCCAATTCATGATAGAGCCACTCCCTTCTTTTAAATGTGTTGTAATCGTCACATAGGGCGCTATCCCGCATTGTTCAAATATGGCTACATTTGATTGTGACATGTGACATATATGGCGCGATATGGCCAATTCCTTACGTGGACATATATATAGCATTCTTGTAAAGGGTGCATTAAGCCAGAGCAAGTGAATCAAAATTTAATGACAAGTGCTGGGTGTTTTACGTTCCGAAACCACGATATGATTGGGAGTCTATAGCGGAGGGCCGCCAGAAACTTCGGGTTCTTCCCAACGCGCACTGAAATCTGAGCACAAGGACCTCTATCATTTCGGCTCCATCGCAATGCGAACGCTGCTGCCGGGATCGAGCCCCCGTCTTACAGGGTCGGCAGCCAACCACCGTAACCAAGTGTATGTATGCCACCGCGGTGGCAACCAAAACTTCATTAGCGTAGCGCATACTAAGGCGCCCGGCACCGTTCTCGGTTCGCTCAGTGGCGAACTTTCACCGAATATCTGCACGCCATCAACAGTCAGGTCATTTCCTGTCGCGGGTGAATATCAGTAGCGTTCACCCAACGATACTTCCCATGCTTTATAATATTCATGAACTGTGCCGCAATAACACCACAGTGGTTATCCTCCGGTTCTCCCCGCACCCGTATTCTCTTTTCTTAGTTTCCGCCATTGGCCCTACAGGCTCCCTGCTTACGTTATGAACGCCGACCACCTTGCATAATGAACGAGCAGAGCCTCATGGAAACGATCTTGTAATCAGGCGAAGAGAGTCGTTACATGACTCCTTACATCACACTGATCATTCTTACCCGGGATATATGTGTGAATAACTCGAGTATTCGCCAATCGGTTTTCTTGGAAATCAAGCATCTCTCTGGCCTAAGACGGTGAGAACGTATATACCGCTATATCCGCAAGTTACATTTATGTATCAGTGCCCCAAGTAAACGCGAGGGTTACGAGCTAAGCATCCGAAAAAATGAGGCTCCGGATAAATTTTGAGGCTCTGGCGTTATTTAGCTTGCGAAATGAGGTCTCCAGTATGCGAACTACTTTGTTGCGATTATGGTGTCTTCAAAATTTGTGTTGTCACAAATGTGCCGTTCTGTCTCACGGTTCGTCAGCGTCTGTCTGCAAAAATACCCTACGCTCGATTGTTCGGTCTTGTTTTCGACTTTCTGGATGACAAAGTTCCTTTAAGCACAAAAGTCATCCCCTGTCGGGAGCTGATCTTGCGACTTCTACTCTGCCTTATCGATGTAGCCATTGAAGCACCATGGAGGGTTATCCGACTTCTTTTTTTCTTTCTTTTTTTTACGTATTATGATACTAAGAATAATAAAAAAGAAAAAAAAAGAAAGATATTCGCGTCCGAACCGCGCTTCTCTTTCAGGGCATTCAGAAGTCCCTGACTGATTTAAACGCTACAGCCCACCATTTCGAAGTGCTGACACTGGTGTCTCTGCGTAGTTAAGTGCGTGACGCACTTGAAATGATCGTTGGGAACATATTTGTCAACACTCCCACAGAAAAAGAAAACTGCAAATGTGGTTAGGTCACCGCACTCTCACAAAGGAAAAAAAAATAGAAAAAGCGTGTCACTGATCCCCGTTCGGGCGCCTGTTGATACGTCTGGCTCTGTCAACAGGTCGAAAGCTTCGAGAATCAGAGAGTGGAAATTAATGTACCGTCTCTGTGACGCGAGAGAAAAACGTTGCCGCGCTACAGGCATATTAGAAGGGTTCAATCAACGCCGAAGCCCGGAGCGCACGACTTTTCCGAAATTTCAGGCCCCCAGACATTTTGCTATCTGGCTCATATCCCGTTTCTATTTCAACTATACTTTTGCATCGGGTTTATAGGAGCACATTTTTTTAGCAATAGACTTTTCTTTCCAGCAATGGAGCAATGGATCCGAGGCCCGACGTGGCGTGTTCTTTCAAGATCAGCTTTATTACTCGCGGTGCGTTACGCGCGCTGAGTGCGTTTCTCACGCGTTGGCTGGTATTGACATGTCTGCAAAAGCTGGGGGCCGTGTCTCTTGCTGTCATTGTATTCCGCTTTCACCGCGAGTCCGATGTCTCGCTTTAGCGAAAGCAAAGCTCTTAGATGAGCACTGATCTTCCCAGCCGTCGAAGAACACAACTCTCGTCAGTGAAGCATATATATATAGGCAAAGTCATGCTATAGCGTGAAACAACTCGCTTACGATCGACACCTGAAGGCGCGAGAACATCGAGCATTCTTAATATTAAATCTCAAGACATTTGCGTCAAACATCCCGCATTTAATGACAATTATTGCACATCTCTGTTCTTGAAGTCAACTGGACATCAGCTTGACATCGAGTCACCTGGGTGAATTTTTTCCCAGTTGCCTTGAGAGCATCATTCGAAGCTCATTTATCACCGTCCACAGGCCTCGTAGCTTGCACAGACCAAGTGATCGAGCTATATTCAACTGTGAGTTGTCTCGCTGTCATCTTTCTAACCCCCTCCCCCTTCTCCCCAGTGCAGGGTAGCAAACCGGAGTCTAATATCTGGTTAACCTCCCTGTCTTTCTCTTCATCTCTCTCTCTCTCTCTTGTCTGTTTATTCTACCAATGAGGTATCCTTATATGTATCTCTGAATTCTTCAGCGAAAGCTCATCTGGCAATTGAAAATCAAGGCTTGAAAAGCTTTCCGTTGTATAGCCTGAAAATCCCACCATTTCCACGCATAGGTATTAACTGATGAGCTCAATTTTACATTCGTATAGCACAGTTGCACGGCGATCCAGCCCAGTAGGTAACCCACCGCGTCGCCTCTCACACTCTGAGGAACACTTTCCTACAATTCTCGTTGAATGCGTGTTTTTTCGCATTTCGGTCCCATATAGAGCTTTGAGCTATCTATGATCGCTTATATTTTTTTGCTCAGTGAGGTCCATTAGCCATGACTTAAACCTCAAAAAGGTTCACAGAGTACTCAGTCGTAGTAGAGTCCTCGCGTTTTCCTTCCCACTCTCAGCACAAGATGAGGTCACGCGATATTGACACTTGCGAAAATGCAATCGGAATCTGTTGTTTTATAGCTGGGAGCTGTTACCTATAGCCCAACAGTGCTATACTTGGCTATGTTCATGCTCGTTCAGTCTTTTTATTTTTCTCAGAATGGAATTATTAACAGCGGAGTTGTTTTGGTCGACTTTACGCCGGCCTGCTGCTTGATGTCACGCAAGTAGGAAAGGCTGACCCGCTTTTGCCCTTGGGTCACTACAGGGTGGTGGTTACGCGAAACCCAAGGTGCGGCATTTGCGCGTGCACTTTATTTCATCTCTTGCTCTCGATCCACTCTCGCAATCAGGCCACTGCTACATGATGGTGATTATGAATCTAATGTGCGATAAAGAGTATAGGTTTAGCCCGAAGTGGCGGGTTCGATCCCGGCAGCCGCGGCTGCATTTCATTAGCGCGGAATGCAAAGAAATAAATAAATAAAAGAATGCATGACGGACGCGAACGATAGGTCAAGACTATTCCTAAGTATTTAAATAACGTGATTTAAGTTTACTTACATGCGCATATTGTTGATTCGGTTATTCCTTGCTGATTCTTCTGTAATTGTGTATTCAAGTGTATAATAGTACTGCCTCCCTGCAGAACTCTAGGTATGTAGGCTCGTCAAGCTGCCCTTAAAGAGCAGCTTTTACCCACAACCCCTCTATCTGTGCTGTAAGATGGGAAAACAAAATTGAACTGAATTTACCAATGACTTGGCACACTTGCCATTTACGCCACGATTAACGATAACAATTCGCACGTAAGCGACGATGCCTCGACAGCGCCAGCTGTACGCCTCCTTCGGCGGACGAGGTTCGCTTACCTTCGCAACTAATGCCGGGATCGGCTCGTAAGAAACAGCTCCGCTGCTGTGAAATTCGAGAAAGTTTGTAGCACGAGCAACCCAGCGATTCCCTGTGTACGCCGGAGAAGCGCCGTTGGGAGGAGAAATCGCGCGCTCGGCCCAAGGATATAAAAACAAAAAACAAACAATTTTTTTTCACAATTCTTTTGGCTCGGCCAACGGCTCGGCGAGGAGGTGGCGCCCTCTCTTGTGTGTCGCGCGGGTATTGGCCGACGTTCTAGAAGAGTTTTCCGTGATTTTTAGTTAACGCGGTTTAATCGCGGTTCTTCCTGCTACTTAAGTTATTTTAGACCTAGTTGGTTTATTTTGACCTGGTTCTGAGCTGTTTTGTCCTTGTTTTAGACTTCTTTTGCAACTTTTATTGAGCGTGATCACGCGACAGGACACGGTAGAGGGTAAGGAGAGGGTCGTAAACAAGGCGGGCCCCCTAAGTGCAACGCAATTAACGGAACAGCTTCGCCATTCGGGCAATTTCCGCGGCGTGTAACTGGCTTGAATTCTAGACTAAATAACAAACCTAATTCGCAGTGGGGCAAACATCATAGTGCTAACAGTATGATCAATAGCTTGAGCTTGCAGCGCAGACAGTAACTAGGGCCTATTTGCGCGGAGAGGCGTATTGAAAGGAAAGGGGCGGTCGACTACAATGTATATACTCCGTGAGAGCTAGCTGCAGTAACCATACTCTCGCTGCACGCAGTCGTCTTACAAAGCATCAAGATAAATAAATGGAGGATAGGCGAAAGTGGACCTCGAGACGATGATGTTGTCTCACGACAGATTTCAAGGGCGCCTGCTCAAGGCGATCGACAGCAAATGAGGATGTGGACACGTAAGAGCTAGCCCACACACGCCCTTTGCCGTGCCAGGTACCATTACCACCCGGCGCGTGAGTTACTGCAAGTTTGGCTGACGAATGCACATCCGTCCACAAATAGAGCCGTCCTTTCTTTGTCTTGGCGGTACTTGCGTAAATCAGAAGCCTATGCTATACCCGCCCAACATTTATCAATATGAACATAGAGAATTGCGCTCAACCGTGACTGCATGCACAAAGCCACTCCTGCCTGACCCTTTTCATGAAGTCGTATGTGAAACACAAGCGTCGTGCGGGAACAGGGGAGCACCGCGGGCCGCTGGCGCCCGTTGTTTCCCAGCGCGCCCCTTTCTCGCTTTCTGTGTCACTCGGTGACACGCGAACGAACTTCGGAGAGAGAACAGGTTTGCCGTATATTGCGCGCTCTCGCTTCCTCGCTCTAGCAACAAGGCGCGTAACCGTGCGCGGGGTGCTGCAGCGACCCATGGCAGACCACGTGACGAAACACTTCCCATGGGGCTATGCGCTCTCTGCCCACGAGACTGCGAAACCCAGTGCTGGTTGGTTTGGACCACGGGCGCAGCATCGAGCGACCCGGTTTACTGGCGACGCGGCACAGTTGACTTCAGGCGAGGGCGCAGTCAGTTGGCAGCAGCCGTCGCAGGTGGTGAACACGTTTCGCTTGGCAGCGACCGCGGCAAATTGACAACGGTACCCCCTACGCGGGATGCCTTAATTGAACTGACATTCACCGTAGGCTGTCGTAGGTCTCAAGATGGTGAAGTTTCATCGATGACTGCGGAAAGACGGCCTTGCAGGGAGTCGACGAAAGAGCATGATGCGAGAGCTATGGATAACTTCGCTCATGTGAGACGGTAGCAACGAACGTGAGAAATTCGTAACAGACTGAGCGACACTATTGTTTTGGTACAATATTACTGACTGTCGGTGTTGAGTCGAGTTTGAAGCAAGAGAAAAAAAAAAATGTGCTTGACAATTTTTTCTGTGTGACACCGACCGTCATGACTCTTCGTCTCGTGTCCCCGTGGACAAACGGCAGCTGTAGTCCAGGCAAGTGTCGTCGAGGAGGAGCATCCACAAATCGCTCTATGACTATGCTCTTTCCTTTTTGTCCTCAGTGGTGACACTGCTGTGTGGTCGAGTGCTACGTTTTTACCTGACTAAAACTTTGTCTCACATGCCATTAACTAAAGCGAAATTTTAGTACCAGTTCCTCCTTCATATGCTGTGTCAGCCTCGTGACTGTTACTGGGGACATCAGAGTACTATAAGTTTTGATACATGATAAAAACGGACAAATCGGTATATGTCATATAGTCGCTACATGTGTTTATGTGCACCTTCATCGCAAAAAAACGCTAACTGAACCAAGCTGCCAATGACTGCGTGCCATAATAACTGGCAAAACGGTTGAGAAAACTTGTTCGTGCTTGGATTGAGTAATCAAACGACAAGAAAAAGAAATTTGCTCGCAGAGTTGATAAGTGCCGTAGCCATATTTCGTGAACTTTTGGAATCGCAGGCAAGAGAATGTATAGCCGCGTCACACCGTTTCGATTTGAGCGGTGTTCGTTAGGGACGTGTGAGAGCAGACCAGTCGAGACGGAGAACTTACGGGAGGCAGCATTTCTGTTCGGCTTTGCGAAGCAAAAGCCACAATCCAGGAGTATGGAACCTCCGGGCTTCGACGACCCTCCGTTCTCCAGATCATCGGCATCGGAACGCCTGGTACACGCCAGGAACTCGTTCGGCAACATTAACCAGGGCGAGGACAAGTTCAACGAGATAGCTCAAAGCAGCGGCCAGCGGGTGCTGTCCAAACTGAGGACGCGTCAGTTGGCTCTGTCGTCTTCGAATAAGGACTCCAAGCCCGGTCAACAGCTGCAAGTTGCCAAGAGTGAACCTTACAACTATCAGGCTCCACCCATCTACGTACGTCCACCTCAGCCCATGCCTCGAAAACTGGAACCCCTGTTGCCAACGGTCAGAGACGTTTCTGACTCGAGGTCGTGTGAGCAGCGCTCTTCTGTGAGAACTTCGAGGTGACTTGCCTCACCCGTGTTCCGTAGTTAAGTCTCGTTTTGTGGTGTGCGGTGCCATTCTCGACATCTTGTGTTACTTTCTTTGTTCGAGCGTTTCTTATCGTACAAATGCAGTGTGCAGCATATGTCGTGCGATCTATGCCTGTATCATAAACACATTTGCTCGAATAATCTGGCAACAGAGCTCCGATTCACAAAGCCTCTGCCAAAATCGCGGAAATGTCCTTGTGAAGAACAGCCGTCAGTCAACCGAGAAAGCAGATAAGAGGGCAGGTATGTGGCAAGAATATTTTAATAACAGAATGGTTTTGCATTCTGTCGCGAGATAGACAGGCCCATATGTCGCAGTCATATGACTCGGAAGTTGCTCGCGAGATGTCAGCGTCCAGATTATTTTGTACATCTATGTGTGCCCTGTTAAACGGGTGTTACATGCCCTTACCTCAAACATGGACATGCTTCTCTGTATGTTATAATTGCAAGCTCTAGCTCGCATAGACCTTGACGTTTCTGCGGCTCCGTAACACAAGGTATTTGTCAAAGAAACCCGGAGGCATCGTCTCTTGCAATGCTGTATCTCGCTTTCGACCAAAGAATAAATAACGCGAAAGTTTACGCTGTTGGTCCAAGTCGTTGATAATCGCACTTATCAAACTGCATCTATGAATGTTTTTGGGTTTTTTTTTCCCCCTGAATACTAAACATAGGTAACGTCATTTATTTCTTTAGAAGTTGCAAATGAGGCAGCTACTGAAATCTGCGACATGCAAAGCTTTAGTGATACTGATTTTATGATAGGCTGCATGCAATAATTCGGTGAATGTTGAGCGATCGCTTTCTGTGTCGTGCATGACGTGCGCAGATACAGAGGTGAACGCGCCAGCGAGGGCCAAGTCCAGCACGCACCTTCCATATTGCAAAGAAAAAAGAAAACAAGTATTACATGCACATGCCCAATTCAGCTTCTGTTCATGTATAGAAGGACGGACTGTCTCTGAGTAAATCATACGCGGCGGATGTTTGCTGGAAACGCTGGTGATGGAAATGGACTTTGAAGACGCTACAATATTGCTTACTCCTTGACACGAGCTGCAGTAAGGCGTGCGTTCATCGCTAAACAGTGTTTTAGAAGCGCTTGATCCAAACTCCTGCAGATCTCACGCATTTTGGGAACCGATCTCATGCGAAGCATTCAGCGAGGAGATCGCTCACGGCTAATCGTGTGGGATTCACCGAAGTGTTACGAGCAGGATAAACGTCTTTGTGCAAAGTACACGAGTAACGGGGACTAACCAGGAAAAACTTGACAGCACCGTGGTGACTAAATGGTAGCTCGCGTTGGGACGTAACATAGGGGCTCGCGTAAGTGCACTGCACGGATATCTGTTTTATCGAAGAGAAATGAAGGCTGCGGTGCGCTGATAGGCGCATCATGCGCGTCGTCCGTTGAAGTATTCCGACAGAATCGAGCAAAGTTGGACAAGAACACTGCCGAGTGAACTTATATATTATCACATTTATCGCATTTATTTGGTAGAAGCCGCCGTAGCGTAGCGGTAGTGCGTTTGCTTGGCACGTCGGGGGCGCGGGCTCGACACCCGCCTACCGCTTCGCTTGGTCAGTTGGCGTCAGATATCGCACGCGTTCACGTGTGCCTGCGCGTTTGTTATGTCTACATCGCAATCCCATACTACGACAAACGGTATGCCTTTGTTGTTTTCTGGTGTGTTACGATGACGTGCTGCTTGTCTGTTATATATGTCCCGAGACTGACATGTGATGTATACAATTCTAACAACTGTGGCGCATACCAGATTACCGCGGGCCAAGCATTACGTGTGTGAGCCAAACGTGATTGCGTTATCGTTAATCGTGCCGTACATGACGAGTACGTCACTTTAGAAGTGTAAATATTAATCATTCTTGTTCATCACACATTCGAACCCTCGAATCCGGATATTGGTGCATGTATTGTGAGCGAGACGGCCAGGAGAACACCGAGACGTAGGCGGATAGACAGATAGCTTGATAGATACGGTCAAAGTTGCTGAAGTTCGTCAAGAAATGCTTCGCATTTGAAATGATATTAATCGCCATAGATTTATTTCGAACAATGTATAAATGCGAATAAAAGTTCTCAGTGTTCACTTGAGGGATAGTAACTATGGGACCGGTCACTCTGGTAATTAGTAAAAGCCATATAAAGCCAGCTCAATATAAGAAGCCACTTAGCGAGAAAATTTTAAGCTGCAATATAAGTTTCGAATGGAGTGCTAATACTTGCCATAAAGTAGAACGTTTGTCATGATTACTCAAGCTGATAGGCAGTAGTATAGTATATAGGCTTTACAACAGACAGTAAAGCTTCACCAGCTTTACTACCTATTGGCTTTGTGCAATGTGGTCTTATAACTTACATGGTCTTAGGGAACATGTTAGCTTGCACTCCTTAAATTTCCATTATTTACCTTACATTTACCGGTGATAACTCAAGGGTTACATCGTATTTCGAACAAGATCTATATTTCACGTACACCTCTCTTAAATTTAGCGTTGCAGAATAATAAAGAAAACACCAATATGTTCCTTGGTCGTGCACGATTATGAAATGTCACCAAAGGCGGGCTTCATTTCAGAGACTGCGAAATGAGATGTATTTTATTTTGTTATGAAGCATATATACAGGCAAGCTTGTTGTCTAGGCTGTTTACCTCTAGCATGACAAAATACACAATAACAAAAACTGAAAAAAAAAGACCATGTGTCCATCTTCATTTTTTTACATGGATTGACCACCTTTGAAAGAAAGTAAGAAAACAACGCAATAAATCGGAGTGGGACATGTATAGTACAGCAAACATTAATCTTAAAATGGTTATTTATTGCTATGTCACAATTAAAACACCCTTTCGGCGGCGTGTAAAAAACACTTATGATACGTGCTCCGGGTTATATACGCTCTTTTCCGACATTATGCCGGGCACGACGCTATTTTGGCAGCTCTCATCAACATTGGTCATTACATCTAACTAGAGTCTCGTTTACTTCGCGAGCAAACACTGTATCTGCTATAAACATGCAAACACCGACTGCATTCGTCTGTAGTACATCGAGAGAAGCGGGACGAGTGACGGCAACGCCCACATATAACAAACACGACACACCTACTCGCAATCGAACTGAATCCGGAAGCGAATATTCTCTGCCCGGGGCGGGGATGGATGCGCGACCTTGAGAAGGTTCCAGCCCCCAGATTGTCCTCGACCGTGATCGGCGTCATCGGCCGGCGAGAGCAATTAGTGCAAATGGGCCACCGGCGTGGTTGCGGCCTAAACATGGCAGCCCGGCAGTTCTGCGGCTGTTTTTGCGTTCAGTTCGACGTATACACGAACGCCGCAGCTTGCGACGGCGAAAGCTGATGGAATATTTTAACCACGCTTATTCCAGCGTTGGAGCGAATATGTTCCGGTCCAGTTCACCTTTAAGCGACCCGCGACGAATACGAACGGTGGGTACGCACGAAGATGAACTGTGTGTCCGGGACCTCAGCTGTGTTAATCAAAGAGAGAGTGAGAGAGAAACAGAGAAAGAGCAAACAGCCCTTTTCGTATACATTTGTATCGTGGTACGGGGAGGCACGTTTGACCCTACAGAGGTCAGTGTTCCTGGATGGGAGGGGCGCGTGGACGTTTTCGGGTCGGTGATCAGTATGAACACTACGTGGTAAAAATACGAAAGGAAGCGAGCTAGGCCTGATGCGCTCGGAAGGTATAGCGCTTCTTTCGCACCCAGGCCGTTGTGTTTGCTGTAGCGAGCCTGTTTTGCTTGGGGAGTGTGGTACACGGGTTACGAAGTGCGCGCGATGTTGTAAGCCTCTATGGGCTGATGGAAAATTGCTTCCGCAATGTATTTTAGTGCCCGAATGTCGACGATTGTTCCATGATGGTAGATCAATGTGCAGTTCTGTGGCCGGCCTCATGCACAAGGTTGCACAGACAAATGCACGGCAGGAATTGACCTAACCGGCAAGCATTAGAGCTCGAAAACGTCACATAGAAAAGGCTATCCTTACCCGCCATCTCACCTGTAAATATTAGGGACAGGTTCACTTCGGAATTTTATGTTGATTTTCACTTTCTTTTCTTTTTTTTCACTCGCCTATGGAATATTTAAATCCCATTCCCTATCCTTATACAGAATGCCATGCCAGCGGTTATTACATATGCGCCGAAAAAAAACTTTCCAAGAAGGTGCGTTGCTTCTTTCTTTCTTTTTGAGCTGTCACGGCTCTTTTTGTTCTTTGAACATCATTACTGTGGCATATTTTCCTGCTGTTCAATCCCAGTAAGACATTCACGGCCTTTCACATTTCGTCTCCTGGATACTCCCGTGCCTGTCATGCCTACAAGTGCGCACATGGTATACTCAGGAACGTCAACAGCACTAGCTGAAAAGACAAAGCCTTGCTCATGTGTCCGCTCTGCCCTACGTTCGTGCTTGCAAAGAGTGAAGGCATATGAAACAAAGAAGACTGCGGGCTATAAACCAGTCCTGCTTGCAATGCATTGCGTTCACGCTTTCACTACGTCGTGGTGTTGTCGAAAGGAACTAAGGCCGCGGAGTTGCGTAAAAAATTCTCACTCCTAATGCAAAAGCTGAAATCATTACAGCTGGCAGGATGAACGTCCGAAAAGCTGCATGGGAATCTCTGCGATATGTTAACCTAGATTTCGAGAGACGACTATTCGAAGCGTAGCGGGATTGAGTACAACCACGCACTGTCGTGATTACTGGCACTTCGCTTTCATCACTAAGCACTACGAGTTGGGCGGGCGGATATCGTCCCCACGTCGCCATAAACTGAAACGACGCCAGGTGTAGTTGTCTAGCGACAACTGCAGACATACACGTTAACCCTTTCTCCGGTTCGATTGTGGCGTATTTTTCCCGTGCAGTACCCGAGTGATATCTGCAAGTTATGATGCACGTAACTAAACCGACCCTCTCGCACATGCTGCAGGAAGTGTCGTATTTTAGCAGCTTAAGCGGCAGTGGCTCTGGGGGCTTCTCCGTCGAACAAGGGCCGCGACTCTGCGCAGCTCCGACCTCAAAACACAAGAGTGGGCAGTCAAGCAGGCCCGAGAGGCTGTGACGAAGAAAGACATCGAAGTCTTCTCATGTGAGACCTGAGCCCGGGTCCTTAAATTTTGCCGGAAAGGGAGAGAGATAGAGAGAAAGCCTTTAACGAAGTGCTGGAGATGTTTGCGTGGCAATGGGCCTGACAGCGTATTCCGGGTTCTGTGCGATGATTATGATATACATACACTGACAAAAACATTGCACATAACATCACACACAGCCACATAAACACATAAGAACACACTGTTCACGAAGTTTCGTTCCTGCTCGTGGCCTGCAAGAATCTCAACAGAGCTTTCGTGACGCGTGGTGCACGGGTGGTGCTTTGCCATGCTGGGCCGAGAATATGTCGCAGTTCTGGGCTATAGTCTTGTGATAAATCAAGGTGTTTCCATCCTTTCATTTGGTTATTATCTCCCAACTTGTTAACTTTATTACTATTTGTAAAAGCATTTCATTTTTAATAAACTTTAGAAGGTATTTCTTTGTTTCCTACATACATAGACCTGGTATGCTGTATTCGTTAAATAAGTGATTTGCTGTACTTTAGAAGCACGTTAATAATGTCTTGCCTTTATTAATCGACAGCATGCGTATGAGTAACTTCCCTGGTTCCTTTTCAAAAGCCGAAGAGCGTTTAACGCATTGGGTACGTAACCGAAGAAGTTTCTCCGTACAGTCGCTAAGAAGCATAACAGAGAGCCTTCGTGTTGGTACCGCAAGGGTCCCATTGAGGGACCCTGGTACCACATTCGCTGCACTGTAGGATAAAATCTTCATACGCGCTAAGCCAGCGCTAAGCGACAAGAAAAACGATCTGCAGTTGCACGTGGATGAATGTCGCTTTCAGTTTTCACGAATATTTCTCCATATGGCGAACATGCGCAGAATTGATCTGGGATATACTCGATATTTTTCATTTGTAGGAGTGTGTCCAGCTAAGAAACAAGAAAAGCAGGATAGCACGCAAAAACGCACGTGTTTTGTTGGCGACATGCTCACAAGTGGAACATCGCGAAAAACGGTGGCACGACCACCAAACACGTACGTTTCCTTTCTTCTTCTCCTTCTTCTTTTTTTTTTTTTTGGACACATGTTCATAAGTGGAACATCGCGAACTGAGCAAAAAGAAGCTGGCAAGAGAAGAAGCCTGGCAAATTCCTCGCCGAAAAGTAGCAGCAAAAAGCATTTTGTTGTTCAAGGTAAACTTGCCGCACCATGCTCGTCATAAACACGACGCGCAAGGTCGCGGTTGATATGCAAATGACGCCTGCGCAGGTCAGCAGGAACAATGAAGGATGGCGAAAGAAAGAAATTTGTCTAACGTTCGGAATAAATTTTACATTCGAAGCGAAAGTTGGCGTGTTACACGTGGGGCAGCGATAATCTTGCCAGTTTTTCTTCTTTTTTCGCGATATATGTTTTTGATAAAACGTGCTGCTTTAAATGCAGTTTACCTATTGATTATTTTTTCTGGCAGGTGCGCTTTCCGTGTGATGGATGATAGTGTAACGTGATGTTTTGCAACAAAAACAGATTTCTGAAGATTCTAACTTGAGGGTAGGAAAAGTGCATTATTGTTGATCGTTTTTCTGCCTCTTAAAGCTCGACTGAAGAACGCATGCAAACCTTGTTGTTTCCTTTGAGATGAGCTCTTTGCAGATTACATACATTCAACTGAGGTGGACTGGAAGAGGGAAAAGCAAGAATTATTCAAGAACGAGGGTTTATGTACGATGTACCGAACGAGTAACGAACGTAGACTCGAACCCGCGATACGGCTGATCATGTCCGGCACTCTTTGTACTGCTTCTTTTTTTTTTTGTTTCGTGCGCATTGCATAAAAGCTTCCTACGGCTGGTAATATGTGTCCCATACGTACAACACCTGTCAGCCCGATTTGTGAAGGATACGGAAATTACCTGCATTAGACATCAGGACCCCACGGATACCAATAAAAATGAAGCTATGGCAGAATTGGCCACGGGAAGAAGTAGGTGAGATACCGTAAATAACAAAGCCCAGGAAAAATCATTGGCATCGGTCACTACTTCCTGATGAGAAGAGCTGTGAGCAAAAAAAAAAAAAAAATGAATGAGCGCGAAGTACTGATAAGTGATTGCTTCATGACGAGCGCTAATTCGCCCTTGTTTTACCAACGCGTGCTGCCTTTCATACGTCTCATCGGTGACATTAAGGGCTATTGTCATGGTCTCTGGCCTCCGAAAGTTGTAGTCACTCGTTGCCCTGCTTAAAAATTGTGCTCATGCTCACCTAACAGGACCGTGTGTCACGCTCAAGTCCCAAAGCCATTCTGGAATCGGTACGGCAAATTGAAATGGACTTCTATTCGAACTCGTGGCACGTACTTGCTTTAATGAAGGTGTACACGTAGTTACGCAGGCAAGAGGGTTAGCTGCGAGTTCCCCTATACAACCTGTTAACATAGTGGTGCTGCACCGCGTGAGCCCGTGTGGTGTGGCAAAGTTTAATAAAGAGGCATATGGAGCTTCGTTCTGAAAAAAAAAAAGAAAAATATAAAAGACTGGGGAAAACGAGTGGCAGAATTGGATACGACAACAGAGAGTGCGAAGTCACATTCGTAAGGAGCGTACCAAGCACCGCGCATTTCATTCTTTTTTCTCTACCAGAACAGCGACCTAGTCTTCTATTCTATCGGACGATGATTCCCCTGCAGCCCTGACGAGATAAATATCGCCATTAAGGTCGTCTGTGCCCAGATATCGAGACAGACTGCGCAGTAGCTCATGCAGGACGCGATAAAGCCGGCATAATTAATGCGCTTGCGTCGAAGCTTTGTGCCAAGGGTACATGCTTCGACTGGATTCGGAGACGAGAGGCTGGGAGACAGATAAGACTTGCTGGATCGACCGGTGCACTCAGAACTTTGACTTACATTAAGATAAAAGGTACGAGGCGCCATTCGATTCAGTGTGGTCGAAAGAGAGTTATGCCGTCGGATGGTTGGAGAACCGGTGTCCGTAGCAAATCGACAGAAAAAAAAATATCCACAGTTATGCGATCGAATTCGACATTATTTCGGGTTTTCTTTGCAAGTGGCATAGGAACACCGGTCTAAGCCAGAGCAGGCGCATAGACCGTACATTTCACCCTGACAGGCATTCGTTGAAATGTGCGGTTAATGGTGTGCGCGAGTAATATCTGCAAATATATCTAAGGTGCTGCTTTCCCAGCCAGAATCCACTAAGGCAACGTCCAGTCTTATAGTAAAGATCCTCTTGCGTGTCAATATGGTTTCAGCAGCATGAGGTTATATGGAAGCTTGTATATGAATGCTTTCTTCATAGATATGCGTGTAATGCATAACTTCGGCCATGTTATTTTCCGGGTTAATATGGTCGTACTGAATTCAGCATTAATGAGGTATTTTTCTTCCTAAATGTGGGTAGTCTCGTACCAGAATACAATACGGAAATCGAAGCAGCGTTTAAAATAGCCTCCCGCATCCAGATATGGATAAGTACATGCGCTTGTGTAAATGAAGGCGGGATCTGTATTTTGGTGCGCCACATTCGTATTCGGTGTTTGCGAGTGCCCTCGACCGCTAAATGGGCTAACGATAAAGCCGAGATGATGTGCTTGACAGATAGAGAGAGAGAGAGAGAGAGAGAGAGGTTAGAAGGAAGGCTGGGAGGTTAACCAGAAGTTGGCATCCGGTTTGCTACCCTGCGCTGCGGGGGGGGGGGGGGGGACGGGATGAGAAAGTGGACAGAGAAAGAGAGCGAAAAAAACAAAACAAAAAGTACACACGCAGAGAAAAAAAAACGAAAAAAAAAAGCACACCACACACGGGAAGAATGTTCTGGTTATAGTCTTCCAAACAGGCCGGTCGCTCGCAAAAAGAGCACAAGTGCTTGCACACCCTTTATTTTTTTGCGACGTTGAGTCCTGTCTATGTCGCAGGAGTCTATGTTCAGACAGAGGTTGGTCGTCTAGCTTGTTGAACGCGTCGCAAAGTGATTGTCTCTGTGCACTGCACTGCGGACACTCGCATAAGATCTGTTCGATGGATTCATCTTCACCGCAGTGGTTCGCAGGCTGCGGTGTCGGCCATCCCTATGCGGAACGCGTAGGGGTTGGTAAGCGCGAAGCCCAACCATAGTCGGCACAAAAGTGTAGCGTCTACTCAGAAGAGCCTTGAAGGTATAAAGCTCATGTCCATATGTGCCTGTATTTGCCCCAATCGTGATGTAGGCATATGTGGCAATAAAATACCTACACGATAAGTGCCATTTATGACTCTGACATGTATTGGCAAATAATGCCATATATAGACACGTGCCATATACAGCCTGATATGTGTATTATGGCCAGATATGCATATCTGGATATATGCGGCACGTGTCCATATGTGGCCATATTTGACCAATACATGTCAGAGTCATACATGGCATTGTTCGTGTAGGTATTTTATCGCCATATACGCCTCTATCACGATTTAGGCAAATACGGCCACGTATGGAGACGAGCCATATGTAGACAGATATGCCCAATTCGATAATATCGCCATATATGGCATTTTCGTAAGGGTCCTTCTCTCTCTGGGCACGTACAACTGATCTGCGAGTGGCCCTGAAATGAATCGCGGTATGAAGTGGCGTTCGCTTAGGGGATGAATCCGGAAACTACTACTCTTGATCTGTTTTATTAAATTCAAAACACAGAAATCATAATTAGCTTTTAACTTATCTCTGGGCCTATTACTATCTGTCTTCTTGGATAGAGCAGAGATTTAAGGTCCGACACCACACATTCAGGATGAATCTTGATCTTGGCAAAGTGCTCTTTTTATTTCGAGGAAAATACACGTAAGTTTGCAGTAGATATTGTGTCTCCGAAGTAACGACTCATTATTGGTATGCCTTTCTTTATTTTGTTTTTGTTTCTTGGCCCGCGTCTAAAGATACAGGACCCGCGCTGTGGGCCGTGTTCGAACAAATGAACTACAAGAAAAAAAAATAACTACAATGATAAGGAAGTTGTGCTCCCGTGCTCACGACTCAGGATGTCAAAGCGCTAACGAGAGGTGCGTCGGCTGTATGGCTTTCGTCACGCTCATCACAACGCGTAGCAGTGTTGCATAATTTCTGAAGACTGTCGACGCCAGGTGTTATAAGATTATGTAATGTAACTCCGGGTTTGAGGTGGGCCGTACATGTTTTGCAGTGCAAGAACAGTACGAAGTGGTCCTGTGCTGGTCGCATAGAAAGAATGCGCTGTCGAGCAGCGCGCTCTGCATTGCAGAATATCGAACACTGGGTTCGCGAAACAAGAAATGAGCTTTGTATTCCGAACGACTTGCCAAGCCCTACGCAGCTTCACCACTTACACCTCACTGAGAGTCCTTGACGCGAATGGCCTGCTGGGCTTTGTTCGAACAGTCAGCTTGTGATGCCACTTAGTTTGTACCATTAGGCATGTGTCGCTGTAGCACGATAAGCTCTAAATTATTAGCGCTAAGCAAGCATTCAGAGTTGCGAATAACAACCGGACAGTATCTCTTATCGGATTAGTGTTCACGTTCGGAATTTTCTGTCCGTGTTAGCCAAACTTTCGTTCCATTCAAATATATGAGATAACGAGATTTATTCGAATTTCGATGAAGAGGGAGGAATTTAAGCGAATATTAAAACTCACGGTTGTAGTATAGGAAAGGCCATTCCTGTGTGAACAAGCGGGGAGGGCATTTTCAGCTTCATAATTACCAGTCTCTCAATCAACGGGGCGCGATCATGTCATCGCATACTCCTGAGCTATAGCAAAATACATAAGCTACGCTTCAAGTAGACGCAAACCCTGAACCACATCACAGTTTTCTTCTTCAGTTGTACGGGCTGTAAGCATCGTGTAATACTTCAGATGAGAAGGATAAAAGCATCAACTGTCATGCCGATACACCCTTTCTTAAACGCCCTTGGCAAGCACGCTCCCGTCGGCATCGCAATGAATGTGCACCAAACACAAAATTTTAAATTGCTCAGATGCCTACGTGTTGCGTTACTAAGCTCGAGTATGCAGTTTTGATTTCAGGCCGTGCTAGCCGCAGGCAGATGAGGAGTAAACGGGAAAAAATACTCGCGTACTTCAATTTACACGCACGTTGAATAGCCATAGGTGGTCAAATAGAATTCGGAGTCTTACACTACAACATGCCTCGTAACTATATCGTGGAATCGGCAAGTAACGTTGAATTAAAATTTTCAAATTGGGCAAGACGACCCTAAGGGCGAGTATCAAACGCAAATTAATGTAGGCGATTTTTTATGACTACGCAACAAAAGCAGCGAACGAACACAAGCAGTAAGAAAGGAATAGGACGGCAGTTTGCTGGACTCGCAACTGAATTTATTTCAAGAAGGTAAGACATCTCCAGGTGCACGCTATGGTGTGCGCAGCTGACACGTCAAAGCATCTCTTCACCACTGAAGCACACAGCTGTGACCTCCGCCATCAAATCACGAAAAAAGCCAATTAGAACTTCTTCTCAAGCACATAGATACCTTATCACGCACGGTAAACGAGGGTTTGCAAAGATACTCCTCACGCATAGTCTTCTGATATGGAGTACCCGGATAATTTCACTGTGCCTTTGTTACCGAGGCATTTCATGTAGAAAGACTACAGGATAAATATATTGGCAGAGCGAGTGTTGGTTATTAATACAAAAGCCTTATATTTTTCATAAGATGGCCTTGAAAATTCAGTCACCTTACGCTCAGTGAAGAAGGGTGACCACGAAGGTGTGGTCCTTGGATAGGGCCACCGTTGTAAAATTGTCTGTCGACGCAACTCAATAGTCTTTTGGCCGGGGTCATGCCATATACAGCTCAGTTAAATGCATTGTACATTTGCTTAACTTAGAAGCACGTTCGAATGGCTTTGACTGACATTTCATTCGCCTAATTCACAAGCGATTAATATTAAGTTACCTTTAGTCCACTTAATGGACATTTGATTCACTATAATTCTCGCGTGATTCACTTAATTCACATTTTATTTTGTGTAAGCGCTACCGCTCCACGCCTTGCACTGGCCCCTGGATCGGCATATATGTATTTTATATATGTATTACGCATAGGTGCCATCATATCAATAGCTTCACCTCCTTGCCATTTACGTCACGACTGACGATATTCCGCATTTGCACAAGGGAGCATTGCCGGAACTTCTTTTCATTTACATGAATGATTTTTTTTACCGCTGAAAATACTAAATGGATTGCATATGCAGACAGCACCGCCATTTTTCTTTTTTTTTTTTTGTGGGCCCAAATCCGCACACTCTCGTAAATTGTGCAAACGTTGTGCTGCAGGATATCGCAAACTGGTGGGACAGATTAACAAAAAAAAAAAAAAAACTCAAGCGACCGTATATCGCCCAAAGCATAAGGCCGTCAATCTTCAAAACGGGTCGCATTTAAACAATGATGAAATTAAAATTTTAAATGAGGTTAAAACACAAGGAGCTACATTTCCAGAAAATTTACTGCGGAACAAACATGTGGAATAAAATCACGTATTCCTCATACCCGCATTGCAAATACGGGTATGGGCCCCACGTGATTGAGTGCTAACCTTCGCAGCATGTGGCAAATTACATTCACATGATGTACGCCTACTAAAAGGTTCCGCACTCGAGACTCCTATGTACCGGGTTCTTCTACAAAATGTCGGGGTTTTCGTCTATACGTAACTCAGGCTATAGCTAAGGGTATTCAGGAATTTTTAAAACGATAGTCTTTCTTGGGATACTTGAACGCAGAAATATTTATTTGTCTTCCTGTTTGTCTGCTGTCACACGATTCAGGCACCCGACCAAAGTTTAAGCACTTGCCTAACGCCCAGCCATCTTGAACTGGTAGCTGCGTACATACTTGTGAACATTGTCGATCAAAAAGCAAAACATTACGCATATCTGAGCCGCAACAACAATACGTACGTATTAGGCGGTGTGTTCCTTTACTAGAAAATACGTAGATACGTAATTCTAAAGACCCTAGTGTTTCTTAGGCTGCGCTAAAAATGCGACGCTATGCACGAAAAAGGCCTTTGACGACGACTTGGGCCTGCCACCTGGGAGTTGCCCAGAGATTCTGCACAAGCTCATGTTTCCAGATGGCGCTGCCAGATGGCATGCATATCTCACGCAGCGTAGTACGGTCGGCAGATGACTATCGTCTTTCGACGTCAATTGCAGCGAAGCACGCAGATACGCGGCCAATTTTTGTCGGTCAAACAGTATATACGCGTCAGTGCTGCAGGAACGACGTTTCCTGCCGGACGCACTGCCGCAGTGCACAGGGGCGGTGATGGGGGAGTCTACACCTCAAGGGCAGTTTCGCAACGCGCTTATGTGGTCCTGCCATTGTCCCAGCAAACCTCGTAATCAAACCTACTCAGATCCCTCCCCCAGCGCCGCCGCTGTCCCGCCTTCCCCCTCACTCTCCCGCGGCGTGATCAACATCCTAGACATTCACGTAGTTACGGTGGCCGCTGATTACGTCAGCGGCATTGTCCTGGTGACGTAATATTTTGGCTCAATAAGGTTTGTTTCCCAACTAGGAAACAGTGTGCGCCAATCAGCCCTCCATTTTCATTTCTTTATGAATTTGTTATTCCTGGGGCTCGTAACAAAACATGTATATCAAAGAGAAGGAAACGCAGCCCTACAGACCAGCAGCGATATAAGCGAGACCAAACATAAGACAAGGTTGTCTCACACCCCATTAGGCTTGTGAGTTTTCTATTGTGCAGAAATTAGTTTGTGCTTTAATGTGAGCGCACGTGAGCGCTCGACTTCATGGATTATGGCTATTGCATAATTAAGAGAGCATTCTGGCGTGCGGCAACGCAGCGTCCAAGGTAGAGTACGCGACGGTTACTGCGACGCACTCTAAAGAAAAGATTAATGCGATAAAAAAACACAGCTTAATCATTATATATGTGGAATTTTTGGTACAGGAACTGGGGGATTAGTTATGAGACATGGTTTCACGTCGTGAATTCCATCGGACAGCTCTCCCCTCTTTCGATAAGTACTGCATACTTTTTTCATTTATTTAGTAAGGGGGGGGGGGGGGGGAGAGGGGTGTGTATTCAGTGCGAGGGCCAAACTCCCAGCACTGGCAACAAATTCAGTCTCTTCCTTACCGCTTTTGTTTCGTCCATCTACCTTTCCTTTCTTTCGTTCTGTACATCTTTTTCAATTTTATTCATCCTTTCGTTCTTTGTTCGCCAGTGATAATAAAGTCCGGGTTTTAAAGTCCCAAAACCACGATATGATTATGAGAGACGCCGTAGTGGAGGGCGCCGGAAATTTCAATTACCTGGGGCTCTCGTGCACTGACATGGCACAGTATACGGGCCTCAGCATTTCGCCGCCACCGAAATGCGGCCGCCGCGGCTGGGATTCAGCCGGGATTCGGCCTGGATATGTTGCTAAAGTAAGCCTCACGGTCACCCTCCAGTTTTCTGAATTGAAAGAATCTCTAGTATGGCTCCAAGATAGGAATTTTGACACTATCATCATACATGGGCGTCTTGACATGCACTCTAGAATCGATAAATACACATACATTTCGGGAGATATTTCCAACCAGTATCTGTAGAAAATTGAATCAGTGCAATGCCTTTCTTTCAACTTTTCAGTCGAAGGAAATGAAGCCAGTCAACCCGCATCGGCTTTTATCCCGTGGACTCACTGCTCGCCGTGTGCAGTGTATGTAACTATTGAATACTCTCGTGATACGACGCCAGAACTTTGTGGCGGCTGAAGATCAAAGTGGCACTGACGACTAAATTTATTTAGAGCGATAACGTGCACTGGGCACTGGGCGTTGGTAGTGCACGTTAAAGAACCCCAGGATGTTCTAAATTTCAGGAACCCCCCACTATGACGTGCCTCGTAGTCTTATCGAGATTCTGGCACGTAAAAGCCTATCAATTATTGCAGAAGAAAAAACGACGGTCAAAGTTTCGTTTTATATTTTGCACCGAAACACCAAGATGCTTAAAAAAGCCCCCTGAAACGGGGCCCAGAGGAACTCCGGGTCCTGCCTGTCCACCTCGTAATATTCTTAATTGTTGTACGCGCTTCCGAAGCGTACTCCGTTTATTAACACCGGAGTGCTAATACACTTTTCAATGCTTTATATTTAAGTAATTGTATCTACTTTCCGTGTTCCTATAACGCCCAGCGGCCGCGGAGTGTAAGGTAACCTAAATAGTTTATAAATGAAACAGTGCAAAATTTCATCATTTATGCTCTTTTAAGTAGAAGCATACGTACTTTTATTAATAGTTGTGTACTGTAACATAGGATTCTGAAGCAATCTCAAACATGCAACAATAGCTAAAAGGAAAGAAAAAAAAATAATGCACGATGAATGTCTCCTTTGAAGCGGACTTCTCCCGACAGAGACCATTAGCACGGTTAAGCTCACCCCAGTGAACGCTTTAGCTTATGCTGGCGCGAACTTTTATGATATCGTGATTGTGGTGGCGGTTATAATCTAAAATTGGTATCCGTAAGACAGAAACACTCAATTAGCTAATAAATAGGCACTTCTGCTTAAAGTAACTGCTGTGAGTACGTCGTTTTTGCTGGAACTGAAAATGAGTCGTATAGTACGCTTCTATTGACAAACTTCAACAAATGTGCAAAGATTAGGCCTTAATTGAACGGTAAGACGAAAACACAGTTCATTAAAAAAGACATGAAACTTCGGCAGCCTTTGCTGAGCTTTCCAACATTATCTTTATTTTAATATGGCAGTACACACTGCCATTCCTCATTACGGCCAACATCAAGGATGCTGGCCGTAATGTTATCCATATTATTGGGATCCTGGTGGGGATGCAGGAGTCGGGCCGCCGGTCCTAGGATCCACCGCTATCAGGCCGACGTTTGACCCATCCCGACTCCAAGGGAAGGTTGCCGGAGTGCGGGGTTGACACGGAGACGATGACGATTCAGAAGAGGAAGAAGAGATGGTTTATTTTACATGATGATCGGGAGCTCTGGGCTCTTTTTGCGCTCTTATTATATACAAACTATGTACAATAATGTCCAATGACGACGTCGTCTCCGCCCTCGAAGAGAGGAGGTCACGCCCCGCCTTCGCTGCTCCTCGGTGGCAAGGTATGACGTGACCTGGGTGGCAGCCGATGCTGAAATCCGGAGAAGGTACGGTTCGGCGAAGAGGCTTGCTGAAGAACAACAGCAGCACAAATAAAAGCACTCTTCCCGGCCCCGTCCTTTTGACGAATGCTGCCGTTTCTCACACTGGGGAAGCCATATGCCACCCGCTGGCAGCAGTGCTCACAGTCGGCCGGTGCGCTGATGCACCCCTCTCGCTGCGTCGGTGCGGCCGCGAAGTTCTTGCCACAAAGGCGACACAAACGCGCACACACGCACCGCATGACACACCGACGGTCCAGGCGGATTCCGGGAGCTTCCCGCGGGCTGGTGAACAAGGCCGTCGCTGCCGCGTCAAACAATGCACTTGTCTCCTCGAGACGGCAGCCCAGGGATGTAGATCCGTGAGAACGCAAGCATACGCGCTCCCCACGGTCATTTTCCCCGAAAGGTAGATCCAACGGCCACCACCAGCAGCCTCCCTCCACCACATCCATGGGGGGCCCACGCCGATCTTAACAATATGTTCACTGATTCGATGTGGATAGTATGGTTATACCATGGAAGTGAGTTAAAATTTGTGAAATGAGCCTGACGCATATGTTGCAAAGCGTTTGCACACGCGATCTTAACACGAAAGTGTTTTATGCCGGAATCCACCACGACCCCACTACGTCATTTCCGTAACGGAAGTGAGGCAGTAAGATTTACATGTAAGAACCACAAAGAAAAACACGCAGAAAAATTTCCTTGGATGCGATGGGAATTGCACAGCCCCCCGCTTCATGACGAAAGGTGACCGGTTTACGACAGGGCTACCGGCGCACACGCTCGAAGCTGTACGAACGCAGCTTATGGTCTTATAGTTTGTTTCCCCCTGCCTCGACACGAGCGTGCGGCGCACTGTGGAACGCACCTGGAATGCTACAGGCATCCAGGAGAGGCGAAATGAACCACGATGCGCACGTGCGGCTTCCCCTCTCATGGATGGCCCACCGTTCCAGGCACGTTCCAAACTACGCCTCACCTACGTCGTGGATGGCGCTTCCCCGCCATTTACTCTCCCAGCGTGATGGCAAGAAAACTGCTACATTAAGCGCCCAAAGTCGGCAACGATGTTGGCGGAACAATGTGAAGCAAGTAAACATGATTGATGCCTTTTTCGCGCGGCATTTACGTAAATATCGACTGTATCGAGTTATTACGTAAACTACTTCAGCTACCACAACGACAAGGGCTGGTCATGGATGTTACGGAGGCGATGCGTGAACGTGGGTTCATCCACGTCAAACGGTGCCGTACCAAGGAAACACCGATAGAAATTGGCAAGTTCACCCAGATGTACAATAAGAATTCAACTTCTTATGTGAAGACACATCCCAATTTCGTGTTATACCGACTCCTCTGACGAAGGGATCAGCCACATTTTTAGCGAAGTACCCCATCGTTCTATGTATACATGAAACAATGCTGCTGATCATGTATAGACCACCATTTCTTTTCACCAAATACATACATGAATGCTTGATTCGGTTCAATAATGACATAAATATAACCTACAACGAGGCTCTCATGAAGCAATGAAGCCGATATCAAGAAGGTTCAATAATTATTTTCGGCGCTAATAATATGGCCAGGATGATGGCTTTCACCAGACGTTACAATAAAAAATCACCTTATTTCCCCTACATTCCAGTCTGTTCCCCTGTAGCCTACAGTTCTCGATGGAGTCTAGGAACGATACGAGTATTAAAAACTGTCAGCACGTTTCTGGAGGGCCCTGCGTTATTATTGACGTTATTGTAACAAATATACAGAGCACCAGAAACACCGCGCGTCGCTGTGGTTTACTGGTTATGGTGCTTGGCTGATGACCAGAAAGACGCGTATTTCGATACCAGCCGCGGCGCTCGCATCGAGGAGAGAATGCCAAAGGTCCGTGTATACTGTGCGTTATAGGTGTATACGTTAAGGAAATCCAGGTGGCCAAAATTTCTGAAGCCCTCCTCTACAGCGTGCCGCATAATCACGACGCTGTTTTGGCACGATAAAGCCCCAGCGTAGGGGTTGATGAGAAACACTTCGATAGGAATAACGCACTCACGATGCGCACGTATACTGTCGCAATCGATGCGACATTAATAGACGTATTTTTTTTTTCCTTTCGTCTGCGAAGTGGTGTAAATTTGGCCGAGAGAATCAATATTTAATCACCTGCTGTCGGCCGCGGAAGATAGAAGAAGCTCGATAATTAGTTGCATATGAAAAGCACACTACTTTAGTGCCCGACTCCGCGTGAATAGACTAGGCTTTACGTTTGGTTTCTTCTATCTCGCGAGCGTTAATGTGACTCGATGGAGGCCAAAAATAGTAGAGGCTTGTTGTGTACTGTGCGTTATTAGCGCACGTCGAAGAACCTCAGGTGGTCAAAATTACCGGAACCCTTTACTGCCTCACAATCATATCGTTGTTTTGGCGCGTAAAATTCCATCAATTATTATTATTAATACTACTTACTAGTACAACATCTTTTGCGATAGCAGAAGTTTCTGTTTCAAGTTTGCACAAGACGCCTAGTGATTTTGTAGACGACAGCTGGTAGACATAAAAAAAAGGAAAGAAGTTGTATATACGAAGTTCGGCGGACGGGAACTCCCATTTCTTCTCATTGTACTATCGACCTGTGCAGACACAACAGAGTCGCACACCCAGGGACAACAGCGGCCTCGCGGCGTCTATGTTTCGGCCAAATGCGGTTTCACATACACACAATTGACAAGCTCGCGTCTATCGACTGGGCCCTCCCTCTTAAACAACGGGCTTCATTTCGGACCGCGTCAAATTGGTGGCGCTTGCGCCACATGCTGCGTTAGTACAGCGCCGTTACGACGCTACGGCTCGCCGTTGCCAATCGATCCTCGGTGCCGGTCACCGACAGAAGGGGTGAGCGTTTTGAAGACCCACGCCTGCACCGCGCGGTTTTCGACGGGTGTCATCCATTAGTGCGATCTGTGGCCCTGTCACACGAAGTTCATTTGTAATCGCCCCAAAAACATACGGGACTTTTCGTCGTTCGTCCACAGATGTTGCTTACGGACGGGCCTTGGCCTAGTGGCCTAATAAGATGAAAATGATTGGCGTGTACAAGAAGCATAGTGTGTCATATTGCGAGGAAAAGGTTTGCATATAAATGTCCGCAGCCAGCACAGTAAAAGAGAAACAAAGACGAGGAATGTTTGAAGAGGTTAGATAGAAAGAGAAAGAATAACATAGCGTAGACACACCATCGCATCCCGTCACTGTTGCCACCGACTGTCACAGTGTACGACAACCGCTGGAAAGCGAAACGTTTAGACAAAGGAGAATAAAACAAAGCAAGTGTTATTAATTGACCCCTTTTATTTTATCATTCCACGTGGCTGGCTCAGTTTGTTCCTCCGGTGTCTGTTGAATGTCACACTGTCCGAAGGAATTCCGAGTACGGCGAGTTCCATCGTTTCGCTTCATAGCTGTCCTGGAAGCTTCTCCCAAACCTGTTGAAAGACAAAGAGAAGTCGTCAGTGTAACTGAGAGTAGCTTACACAACATGTAGGTATAAAAAAGCGTCATATGTGCTGTAAGTGTATGGCTGCTCGCTCACACTTCCGGAGCCATCCTAGAGGCTTCCCTGCTTCTAAATGCTGATTCTCTAAATTATACTTATGCCCTATTGTAAGCTGACTACGTTGAAAGTCACGTAGTGCCTTGAATTTCTGTTCCATTGCAATAGACTATACTTTACACTGCAGATGTGAGAATCTACACAGATCTCTTGCAAGATACGATATTACATAGACCTATACCTTCATTATGCCATATCGTACAGTGCAAGCGTATCACTGGCAAAATAATTAGCCTTTTTTTTTCTCTATACAGAAATGTGAGTGAGCAGCACATTACACCATGAATTACTTTCGATTCATTGATTTGGGTTTGTCGCTATTAGTTCATTTGCGTAAGCCGAAGTTATCAAGGCGATCTTTGGTGAAAAATCTATTATTGTTAGCTTAGCGTCGACTGCTCGTCGAAAGGGACGATGAGATGGCCATTGCTAAAACTATGAGTCATGTACCACGTTACGCCGCCCGGGGGCAAATCTAAATATATAAACGCAGCAACTATGCTTCTCTAGGCAGCGCTCAATGTGAAAAAAAAAATGATACCGTTGGTTCGGGACAGCTGGTAACACATAACTTCGAGATTTTCGACGCAGAATCTACAGCGAGGACACAACGCTGTGTAAAGCAAACGCGTTGATAAGTACAGGGGATTAGATGTGTTCCGTTCTCTTTGCATTTTGCCGTGTATACTGAGAGCACTTGGCATTAAAGGCCTGTCGGGTCGGGGCTGTATAGTTGCTGCATGTACTGAGCTGAAAAGCTCATCTCAGATGTGAAGTGAGGGATC